>OY757022.1:54409671-55009671 GCA_963580285.1 Lucinisca nassula
CCCTTAAATGATCGAAATTCTGGATTTTTCGTCGTCTCACTTTGTCCGGAACCGTTTCTCAGCAACTATTGCATGGAATTAAATGAAACTTGAAATAAATATGTATTATTATGCTGTGGTGATGCACGCGCATTTTTTTTTCCGGATTTACTTTTTACATCCAGAGTTATGGCCCCTTAAATGATTGTTATCCTGCATTTTTCGTCATCTCACTTTTTTGTCGGTAACTGTTTCTCAGCAACTATTGCATGGAATTATATGAAACTTGAAATAAATATGTATTATTATGCTGTGGTGATGCACGCACAAATTTTTTTCGGATTGACTATTTACACCCAGAGTTATGGCCCCTTAAATGATTAAAATTCTGGATTTTTCGTCGTCTTACTTTGTCTGGAACCGCTTCTCAGCAACTATTGCA
Source organism: Lucinisca nassula (assembly GCA_963580285.1). Classification (NCBI taxonomy): domain Eukaryota; kingdom Metazoa; phylum Mollusca; class Bivalvia; order Lucinida; family Lucinidae; genus Lucinisca; species Lucinisca nassula. The sequence continues at coordinate 54,410,093 of OY757022.1, forward strand.
TGGAATAAAATGAAACTTGAAATAAATATGTATTATTATGCTGCCGTGATGCACGCGCAATTTTTTTTTTCGGATTTACCTGGATTGACTTTTTTATCCAGAGTTATTTCCCCTTAAATGATTGAAATTGAGGAATTTTGTCTATTCGGTGATTATATCGGGTTTTTTTAATATTCGCGAATTTTATTTTGGTATCCTTGAAACCACATAACAGGTAAATAAACCTCAACTTTGACAGACAAGTTAATCTCTACTGATAATTAGGTCAGTAGGTCAGGGTACAGCCTCTCATCCAGGGAGTAAATGTTCAGCGGGGCCCTTCCTCACTGTCTCTAGTTTGCTTCTTAGAACCATCCTCAATTTTGGCCAGATATATTTTCTTGCCATTCTACACGAAAAACCCATTCGGCGGGGGATATCAATTCAACGAATTTGCTTGTTTTTATTAAGAGACACTGTATAAGAGTTATCTTATAAAAGAAGGTTAAAGAGGACTGCTCAAGACAGGTCTCCAACGATGACCACTCCAGCTCATCGAGCATATCACCAACACTACTTTTGTCACCAACACTACTTTTGTTCCGCCATCGCTTGCAGGTCTATCGTGTAGCCGTGCTCTGAACTTTCTCAACCTGTTGAATCTTAGTTTTACCATGGTGTGCTATCATAATTCCTAATTAAGATTGTCATTCAAAGTACACATACTTCGAACCATTCTCTCTCTCTCTCTCTCTCTCTCTCTCTCTCTCTCTCTCTCTCTCTCTCTCTCTCTCTCTCTCTTTATATATATACTTGGCCATTACCTCCGTTAGGTGGTGCGCTGACTTTAGAATTTAGCAAAAGATATCACTGGATGAGTTCTTCAAACTATTTACAATCTGCTTACAAAGGTATACTAAAACGCATACCTCTGAGTCCCAATCTATACCATGCGAGCTTTGAACTCATCTGCAGTTATTCCACTGAGGAATAGTTCTAGGGGAAAAGGAATTCTTCAGGGCATCACTATAGGCCTGATACTTGCGATATTGACTGTTGCTTAATGTTGATGCCCTTGTTTGAGTTGAACTGGTCACATGAGTCAAGTATTTATCTTTATTAAGAGACACTGTGTAAGAGTTATCTTATAAAAGAAGGTTAAAGAGGACTGCTCACGACGGGCTTCCAACGATGGCCATTCCAGCTCATCGAGCATATCACCAACACTACTTTTTTTCGCCATCGCTTGCAGGTCCATCGGGCATCCGTCCTCTGATCCTTCTCAACCTGTTGAATCTGAGTTTTAACATCGGGTGTCAAAAAAGGTGAGGCATACTCAAGTTGAGGTCGAACCAATGTTTTGAAGAGCAAAAGCCAAATTGCGTCTAAGAAATCCCAGTGCCCTCGTTGCCTTGGATGTAATCTCAGAAATATGTTGACCCCAATCGTGATTGTCATTGATGCTGATGCCAAGATATTCTGTGGATTGGACATGCTCCAATTCATGCTGATGCAGTGAGTAGTCAAATTGAATCTGCTTGTCTGTAGGGTGCTGTGACACCCTCGTGAATGAGATTCGGCCACATTGAATTTCAATTGCCAATCGGCCTTTAATAGGCTATAAAGGTCATCTTGTAAGTTAAGGCAGTCAGAAGCTGTATATACATTCCTATACAAAACACAATCATCAGCAAGTAAACGAACAGGTGATCTGATGTTTTCCGGAAGATCATTGATAAATACAAAGAAAAGGACCGGTTCAACTACCGAACCTTGAGGGACATCAGATAAAAGAGGGACTGGATCCGACATTTGGCCATCAAGTACAACTTGTGAGGGCCAAGAGAGCCATATGCTAATCCTCTTCAGTGTGGATCCTCTTATCACATAATGATCCAGTTTATACAATAGCCTCCTGTGGGGTACCTTGTCGAAGGCCTTGGCAAAATCCACGATAATTAAATATATACATGTATGTCAGTCAGTTTGTGGCCACGATTAATGGTACCGGCCCCGATAGCTCAGTTGGTAGAGTGTCCGCTCCGGGGAACGGGAGGTCACGGGTTCGATCCCAGGCCGCGACATATCAAAGTCGTTAAAAATGGTACTAGCTGGTCCTCGCTTGGCACTAAGATTTAAGGGGAAGAGCTAGGACTGGTCGACCCAGTGTTAGGATAATGTGACTGGGTGTGGTATCATGTAATGTGTCTGGGACATGATACGTCAGTGAGGCAGCACTATAAAAGTGAGCATTGAGCTCCCTGTCGCAACCAGACACCGTCGTGATATGACTGAAAAATTGTTGAAAGCGACGTTAAACCCGAATTCACACACACACATACGCTACGATTAATGGCCCAATCCAGATTGTTCACTATGCCATTGTAGAAATGAACCAGTTGGGTTTCGTAAGACCTTCGACTTCGGAAACAGTGTTAACAGATCTAGACAAAAAGGGCTAGGTGATTATTGATGCTGCTAACTAACATATGCTCCAGGGTTTTGCAACAGATACATGTTAGTGGCACCGGTCTGTAGTATGCAGAATTATATTTTTCTCCTTTCTTAAAAGAATTTATTCTTGATTATTTGGGACTATCATTTCATTACATAATATTATGTAGCCCTCAGTGCTTACTGAAGAGAAGTCCTCTGTCTTCAACAGGTAAGGGGCCTCCTTCGGGAAAATCATTTGTTTACTTACTGTTGATCAGAGTGTACTTTATTGATTTTCCCCTTAAGTGTGTCAGTCAGGGAATTCAACAAGAGCTACTAATCACCCTATTTAAGGCCGCCTTTGATCTGCTTTAGACAGTATATCACAGGGGGCAATAAAACAATTATAAACACACGATGCGTCCTACTGTTACAAGAATAAATAAATCTTTTATGCATGTTTTAAGGGAACATGATAGGGGGGGGGGGTGCGAAATGACTAGGGGGAAATGGCTTGGGGGCGAAACGACTAGGGTTGTGGTGAAACGACTAGGGGCCAAAAAAGGGGGCGATACGACCAGTGGGAGACGACCTAGTCCGGTAGTTACCAAGATACAAGATACAAGAAGCTTTATTTTGTGTCGGTTATATACAACAAGTAACATTAGCTACAAGAGCTATTTTCCGACAAAACATATAAATAGAAAAAAGGTCAAATCCAACAAGTGTAAAACAACAAATATAAAACAGCTAAAAGAAAGAGGTTAATACATAAGATGTAAATACATATGATTAAGATAATTTAATCTATATATAAAATATATTTAAAAAATTAATAAGTAGATACGAAATAAGATAATAATAAAAATAAAATAAAATACACCTGTAAGACCCAAGCGAGGCATCATATTCCTCTCTCAGGCACTCTTTGACCCCGAAAGAAAGTCGAAAAAGAATTTGATAAACAAGGACCTTTTGGCAATATTGCCCAGAGGACCTTGTTTCGAAAACGAAAGCGTTCAAAGGCACGTGCCTGAGGAGGTAATATCCGGCATGAATCGTGGCTAGTTTAAACAATAAATAAAATTGTTTGATGAAAACAAGGAGAAACTACCTGTTTTCTAAATAAAAATAATACATGAATTGATAGAACATCAACTAAACTAAACAAAGGAGCATTCAAACTAGGACAAGAAACGATCAGCCTGGCGTCCGTCCGTCCGTCCATCCGTCCGTAGACGCAACTTTGTAATGGCCAAACTCCAATGCCCTTTAAGATTCATTGATGGTTCTTGGCACAATTGTTCACAAGGCTGATACGGCGTGTCACGCGCAAGAACTAGAGCTCTGGCTGCCATAGTTTTTGAGTAACCTCCCCTTTTAATAAAATGCAATAACCTTTGAGATATATTGATGGTATCTGGCACAGTTGTTCACAAGGCTGAGACGGCGTGTCGTGCGCAAGAACCATAACTCTGGGTGCCATGATTTTTTAGTTATCTCCCCTTCCAATAAAATAGAATCACTACCTTATGATGGCGATATCTCCAATACTCTTTGAGATATATTGACGCTACTTGGTACAGGTGTACATGAGATTAAGCAGGCGTGTCGTGTGGTAGAACCACGAGTCTGTGTGCCCTGTTTTTTGTTGTTTTTTTTTCTCCCCTGACAATATAACCTTGTGATGGCCATAACTCCAATACACTTTGAGATATATTGCTGGTAATTGGCACAATTGTGGTCAAGGTGGAGACAGCGTGCCATGCCTAAGAACCACAACTCTGGGTGCTAGGGTATTTGAGTTATTTCCCCTTCCAATATATTCGTATGACCACCTTGTGATCAAACTCCAATACACTTTGAGATATATTGAAGAAACTTGGCACAATTGAATACAAGGTATAGAAGGCATGTCATGTGCAAGCATCACAACTCTTGGTGCTGTGGTATTTGAGTTATCTCCCCTTCAATATAACAGTACGACCACCTTGTGATCACCATATCTCGAATACCCTTTGAGACATATTGATGGTACTTGGCACAGGTATACATGAGGTTAAGCAGGCGTGTCATGCACAATAACCACAATTCTGAATGCGTTGGTTTAAGAGTTATCTCCCCTGACAGTATAATCTTGTGATGGCTATAACTCCAATACCTTTGAGACATATCGCTGGTACTTGTCACAAGTGTACATGTATATACAAGGGTGAAAAGGCATTTCATGTGCAAGAACCACAACTCAGTATACCTGTACTTTGTGCATTGGAAATCTTGGATCTTCATCATGTTGAGAAGCGATCCTTTGTATCATTAGGCGAAGATAGTCGAACATTACATATACAAAATATACTATTGGCTTACCAGTGGGTTTTAATTCTGGTGCACTTTCTATTTGTGAACGGTCTTCTGAAGGCCATATTGGCTTTTGGTCGGGGTTTTGCCATCTCCTCTGATGGCTATGTTTAACATTATTTTTAAGAGTTCATTACCTCCACTTCTATTTCTTATAATTTGAGAACCATACGATGGATTGGATTTATTTTTGGTATGATAATAGATACAGGTTCAACGTGACATACAGCAATACCCCACATATGCACGTGACCTCAAGGTCAAGGTCAAAGATATAGAATTTTTTAAATTTGAAGTATGTTAAGAGCTCATATTTTCCAACCCATATAATGGATTTGCTTCATTTTTGGTATGGTGATAGTTACACGTCGAAAGTTTTATTCCGCCATACCACCACCCCTAATGTCATCAAGGTCAAGGTCACAGACTTGGAAATTTTTCATGTTAAAAAATTTTAGAGCTCATATTTTCCAAACCATATAATGGATTTGCTTTATATTTGGAAACGATGATAGATAAAGGTAAAAAGTTTCATTCAACCATTACCCCGCCCTTGCCCAAGACCTCAAGGTCAAGGACTTAGAAATTTTTAATGTTACAGTTTTAAGAGCTCATATTTTCCAAACCATTTGATGGATAGGGTTATATGTGGTATGACGATAGTTATTTTTTTTCAAAGGCTGAATCGGCAATACCCCCACCTATGCCATCTTTTCCTTTCTTTCCTTAGGCTTTCTATTGGTACTGCGATCGGTCACACTTGACCATTACTCGCAGGTGTACATTACATACACTCCAAGTTTTGCAGGATGAAAGCCTACTCAGAAATCATGTAATTACGGTAGGGTTCTTTATCCTGCACAGGGAACGGTTCTCACTGCACAGGGGTTCTCCAGTTAACGTCCCGATCCGAAGGACGGTGCACTTTATGACATTCATCCCTGCAAATGATGTCAATGGAGTGTGTTGGGACACCGAAATTTTTGGTATGATGATAGATATAGGTTCACAATTTTATTCAGCATTACCCCCACCCATACCCATGGTCTCAAGGTCAAGGTCACGGACTTAGAATTTTTTTTGTAATTAAGACACTGGTTATGGTATTTGTACCAGGTAGAACCTGAACTTTTGTGATTCATTTGATTCGTATTTGGTATGATGCTTGATACAGGTCCAAAGTTTTATTTAGTAATACTCCCAACCATGCCTATGGCTTCAAGGTCAAGGTCACAGACTTAGAAATTTTTATACCCCGACCGAATAGGTTCGGGGGATATAGCGATCAGCCTGGCGTCCGTCCGTCCGTCCATCCGTCCGTAGACGCAACTTTGTAATGGCCAAACTCCAATGCCCTTTAAGATTCATTGATGGTTCTTGGCATAATTGTTCACAAGGCTGATACGGCGTGTCACGCGCAAGAACTAGAGCTCTGGCTGCCATAGTTTTTGAGAATCCTCCCTTTTTAATAAAATGCAATGACTACCTTGTGATGGCCATAACTCCAATACCTTTTGAGATATATTGATGGTACCTTGCACAATTGTTCACAGGGCTGAGACGTCGTGTCATGCGCAAGAACAGCAACCCTGGCTGCCATGGTTTTTGAGTTATCTCCCCTTCTGATAAAATAGAGTGACTATCTTGTGATGGTCATAACTCCAATAACCTTTGAGATATATTGATGGTATCTGGCACAGTTTTTCACAAGGCTGAGACGGCGTGTCGTGCGCAAGAACCATAACTCTGGGTGCCATGATTTTTTAGTTATCTCCCCTTCCAATAAAATAGAATCACTACCTTATGATGGCGATATCTCCAATACTCTTTGAGATATATTGACGCTACTTGGTACAGGTGTACATGAGATTAAGCAGGCGTGTCGTGTGGTAGAACCACGAGTCTGTGTGCCCTGTTTTTTGTTGTTTTTTTTCTCCCCTGACAATATAACCTTGTGATGGTCATAACTCCAATACACTTTGAGATATATTGCTGGTAATTGGCACAATTGTGGTCAAGGTGGAGACAGCGTGCCATGCCTAAGAACCACAACTCTGGGTGCTAGGGTATTTGAGTTATTTCCCCTTCCAATATATTCGTATGACCACCTTGTGATCAAACTCCAATACACTTTGAGATATATTGAAGAAACTTGGCACAATTGAATACAAGGTATAGAAGGCATGTCATGTGCAAGCATCACAACTCTTGGTGCTGTGGTATTTGAGTTATCTCCCCTTCAATATAACAGTACGACCACCTTGTGATCACCATATCTCGAATACCCTTTGAGACATATTGATGGTACTTGGCACAGGTATACATGAGGTTAAGCAGGCGTGTCATGCACAATAACCACAATTCTGAATGCGTTGGTTTAAGAGTTATCTCCCCTGACAGTATAATCTTGTGATGGCTATAACTCCAATACCTTTGAGACATATCGCTGGTACTTGTCACAAGTGTACATGTATATACAAGGGTGAAAAGGCATTTCATGTGCAAGAACCACAACTCAGTATACCTCTACTTTGTGCATTGGAAATCTTGGATCTTCATCATGTTGAGAAGCGATCCTTTGTATCATTAGGCGAAGATAGTCGAACATTACATATACAAAATATACTATTGGCTTACCAGTGGGTTTTAATTCTGGTGCACTTTCTATTTGTGAACGGTCTTCTGAAGGCCATATTGGCTTTTGGTCGGGGTTTTGCCATCTCCTCTGATGGCTATGTTTAACATTATTTTTTAAGAGTTCATTACCTCCACTTCTATTTCTCATATTTTGAGAACCATACGATGGATTGGATTTATTTTTGGTATGATAATAGATACAGGTTCAACGTGACATACAGCAATACCCCACATATGCACGTGACTTCAAGGTCAAGGTCAAAGATATAGAATTTTTTAAATTTGAAGTATGTTAAGAGCTCATATTTTCCCACCCATATAATGGATTTGCTTCATATTTGGTATGGTGATAGTTACACGTCGAAAGTTTTATTCCGCCATACCACCACCCCTAATGTCATCAAGGTCAAGGTCACAGACTTGGAAATTTTTCATGTTAAAAAATTTTAGAGCTCATATTTTCCAAACCATACAATGGATTTGCTTCATATTTGGAAACGATGATAGATAAAGGTAAAAAGTTTCATTCAACCATTACCCCGCCCTTGCCCAAGACCTCAAGGTCAAGGACTTAGAAATTTTTAATGTTACAGTTTTAAGAGCTCATATTTTCCAAACCATTTGATGGATAGGGTTATATGTGGTATGACGATAGTTATTTTTTTTCAAAGGCTGAATCGGCAATACCCCCACCTATGCCATCTTTTCCTTTCTTTCCTTAGGCTTTCTATTGGTACTGCGATCGGTCACACTTGACCATTACTCGCAGGTGTACATTACATACACTCCAAGTTTTGCAGGATGAAAGCCTACTCAGAAATCATGTAATTACGGTAGGGTTCTTTATCCTGCACAGGGAACGGTTCTCACTGCACAGGGGGTCTCCAGTTAACGTCCCGATCCGAAGGACGGTGCACTTTATGACATTCATCCCTGCAAATGATGTCAATGGAGTGTGTTGGGACACCGAAATTTTATTGCCGCTGCCGGGGATCAAACCCGGGACCTCTAGCGTCAAAGGCAAGTGCACTAACCACCGAGCTATCACGTTCCACTCACCTCAAGGACACTGTTCCATGTGGGTTATGGTGTCCAATGACAGCTGTTGTTGCAACATGATTTTTTACGCGTGAGGTGGACCTCTGGGCGGGGGCATCCGTTTTGTATTGACACATTTCTAGTTGGTATATAAAGGGGTTTATGGGGTATGGGGAGTCCCAGAAAGCAGTGTAATACCCTCGTTTGGTGCAGCTGGGCGACATACTGGCGATATATTTGTCAGGTTTGTGCAACTGAGCTAGCACCTTTTGAGAAAGATATACGTTAACAAATCTTTGCAATAATTAATTCATTAATTCACTTATCCATCTCCATATATTCAAAATAGAAGTGGAGGCAATGGTCAGGAATCGATACAATCAACCCACAGCTCCCATCAGAGACACCAAAGGGAAAGACACACAAACACGAAACAAGAGACCCTAATGGAAACACCAACAGCGGAGAGCGAAAAGGACGGCTACTTTCCCACAAAATGGCCAATAGGCTATCCAAAATAAAATAACATAAGCGACACAAACACCCAAGACAAACCATAACATAAATAAACCGCGACAGAAGAACCGCCTTGTAACGGTCAGCGGAAACGAATTCCACTTGAGGGCTTAAATCGATTTCACGTGGCCACAATCCTCGCCCTTACTTCCGTCGCGACAAATAATTTGTTCAGTCTGCATTCAGGGCCTCCTAACTCATCAGTGCAACATCTCCGTGAACACAAATAATCAAACAACCACAGAGATGAAACGACGGTGAGGACTCGACAGCAAGAAACCACTGAAATGCTGTAGCAAAAGAAAACCAACAGTTAGACTCCGATGGGCCCGACCAGAGACAGAGCATCAGGCACCAACCAACATTATCTTGAATTAGATCTCTCTAATTCTCAATAAGCCTTTACGTCGGAACCGTCATAAAATCTGAGGCCGGACCCACCGACGTGCAATTAAAGAGGGAAGCAAAGTTGTCAACTGTGATTGGGTTAACTACCATGCATGCAATCTGTCGTATAACATTTATGTTGTACCCAATTTTTTATATCGAAGGATAATTTTACGAAATTGGGTGCTGAAGTCATTGCGGTTATATATTTTTCTGAATTTATATACTAAGTCACAATAAAATATGGGTTCCGATAGACCTTGTTGCAGAAGAGATTTAAGTCCAATATTGAATTTTGAAATTAAATCAGAATAACGTCTATAAAATTTTGAAAAGGCTTTGCGTAGTTTATGGTACCGATAACCCTGATTAAGAAGTTTAGCCGTTAACAATTTATTACGAGTGTTGAATTCAGTTACATGACTACACACTTTGACAAATCGAATTAATTGCAAAATATAAACGCCATAGGATTGGGCACGAGGAAGATCACCATCCAGAAAAGGAAAATTTACAATCTCAAAATCAAAATCATCGCTTTTATCATAAATTTTTCACGAAACAAACTCATCTACAATAGATAGATGTAAATCCAAAAACGGGGCATCGGTATCAGAAGAATTTGCTTTATTTAACTGAAGTGCTGGGGATGGGGGGTTAAATCTGACTGTAAATATTGTCAAGTAGAAAGGTGAGAGCTTCACACACTTTCTGACATGACCATAAAGTATAATTTTTCGATAATCTTCAGAAGTGAAAAAAGCATTTCTTACATTACATGCAAGATAGAGGGAGCCTTCCCTATGAAATGCCAATTCAATTAAATCATTAAGTTTTTCTTTTATAAGAATATGAGAAAGTGTAGTGTAAAGGGTGGAAAATCATAAATAGACAGACTTGAAGCACGAAAACGCCTGGATTTCAATTTATTTAAAACTTCATTTGAATTTTTTATAGACCAAAACAGATTCCTACCTGATCTTTCGAAGACTTTGTCGCGATATTTAATCACATGTTTTTTATGGCAGTTAAACATGAAGTTAATAATTTGGAGAGTTCAGTGGTGGTATAAGAGCTTGAATTTGCAATAAACCGTGCTTTGTATGGTCTTTTATGAAGTTTAGGTAACCAATATAACGTAGGAAGCTTGTCTTGGCCTTCTGTAACACAGACAGCAAACTTGGTGGCTGAATGACAAATGTGGTTATCAACTAAAGCCCTCTCTACAGCTAAAGGCTGAAGTTCATAGGCCTTAGTACCACCAAGTTCTTCCTGAAGAGTTTTAACATAGTGAAGCCTTCAAACAGCGACCACATTGTTAGTGGCCTTATCAGCTGGAGCCAAAACAAACTTCTTGAAATTCTTGAATACATAGTTTAAGGTGACGTAAAGACGTCTTAGATTTAGGAGGTAATAAGTTCGTATTTTGCGAATAAAAAGAAATGCGTTTGTTCACTTATTTCAGAATGCTAAGTTCCCATTCCTTAAGAGCTTTATGCTCAACATACTCGTTTACACCATCGATTACCAAATTCATTCAAGGCAGCAGCGATTTCATCTCTACATTTATTGAAATCAATTTTAGAAGGATATCGATATTTCGGTCCTTTAGATATTATATGACATATCCTAGAATCAAGAATAATTTTTAAATTGCCAAACCCTTATTAATGAAGGTAATTTTGATGTAATGACGTTTGTGATTAATTTCAGAATCGATATGAGGACGAAGAGCATGCTGAGTATAACCTCTAGTTAAAAGAACAGCGTCGTATAACTGATTAGAACTATCGTAGAATTTATTCGCCTGGGTATCTAGAATCCGTAATACAGAAATGGGTAATGAACTTAGAAAAGCAAGCATTGAGTGGCGCCCATGATTCAATAATATTATGGACAATCACTTCAGTCTGGTATTGTTTCTTTTAAAAGCACGTAATTTTCGCTTATAATTACCATTTTTTCTGGTGCCGTGCGATCTAGTTTTACGCTTTCGACAGTCCAAAAGCGAGAAAATATCAAAGTCGGGCATTTTAGATAAATTACCCTCATGATAAATGTTGTCATTAAAGCCCAATGGAAAAAGGTGTCTGTAATAAATTTAATCCATTTTAATTCAGTTTCATGCCGTTTAATAATTTTAAACCTAGCTGTAGAATTTACATCATAATAAATTTTTTCCACTGGCTGTATAGAAATATCTTTAATGGAATGACCTGTAGGTCTGAAATGACGGTACAAGAAAGTGCCAGTTTTTTAGGCTTACTCATTATACGATAGTGTTCGTTAAATCGTGTTTTAACATGCGATTTGTTTGCCCGACATACTGCATTTTACAATTTGCAGTATGTCAGGTCATCACATATATCAAATCCGTAGACTTACATGTCAAATCGGACATTTTTACTACAGAAAAACGTCTACCGTTTACAGACGAAGAGACGGTAGACGCAGTGCATAAATGTGAACAGCACCTGCACCTCTTAGCATAACACTTGGAAATACTAGGATACATTCGACTTCTCCTGAAAGGATTGGTATATTTCCGAAGAATGGGCGATTTGATAAGAGATAATCTAACTCTCAGATTGTTTTTAAATAAATTTGTACTACCTGCTCCACTTAAATTAACGGAAGCGACAGAAAATAAATTTATAGGCCTCACCAATACCGACGGCAACATAGCACTAAAATTATTAATAGAATGGGGAATCCGTACAGAAGAAGCAGAATGTAACCTAAGGGGAACCCTCTGTTCGTCCATCCGTCCACAACTCCATTCATTCATCCTTCTGTCCATTTACCCATCCATTCTGTTTGTCACTCCCTTAAAAGTATAATTGCGGCGAAACGACCCACGGGCGAAACGACTCACGGGCGAAATGTCTCACCCGATAAGGTATTCCCCCACTGCATGACCTAATCAAATATTGTAGGTCACGAAACCACTAAATACGCCATTCGTAAACAATACGGCGAAGACAGAGCGATCGAGGGGAGGTAGGACTACCGGTAAGGGCGAAACGACCTACCCCGAAATAGGGCGAAACGACTCAGGGCGAAACGACCCACGGGCGGAATGACCCGGATTCGGGCGAATTTGGTACGGAAAAGACCGACTGTCCGCGAATGTTTATAACCAATCAAACAACCGTTGGAAAGATCCCGTCTTATTCGGCGATTTGATTGGTCCACATCAGCACATGCAACCCAGCATACTGACAGAAAGATGCTGAAGCTTATTTTGGTCGCTGTTTTGGCTTTTCTTCGCCAGGGCCTTGGTGAGAGTGTTAAAGGCGCAATTTCATTAAACAGTGGTGTTTTTGACAAGGTAAAGTACCGTTTTCACACTTGCATTTTCTTGCAGACGTCTTGTAAATACTTGCTAATAACTTCCTGGGGATGATGTAGTAAACGTATGTTCGCACAGTTCGCAGAATTCGACAGTCTAGCATTGCTACGTCCCAGCAGGCACATGGCGTAATGACGTCACATCAACGTCGGTACAAAGTCATGACGTCGGTGCAACGTCACATCCATTCTGTGCAATGTCGTGACGGTGCACCGACGTTGATTTAACGTTGCCATAGCGACATGTGCTTGCTGGCGTAACGTTTGGATAAAAAAAAAGTTTTGTGTTCACCAGAAAGTCGGTAGCCGCTATCTATATGTGGGGTTTATGGTGTCCAAAGATAAAAATAACAGTCTTCTACTGAAGCGTGGAGCGCTTTGGTGCAGTGGTAGCGCATCAGATTTGTGATCGAGAGGTTGCGGGATCGAGCCTCACGCTGACCAAAGTGTTGTGCCCTTCAGCAAGGCACTTCATCCAGCTAGGGATGTTTGCTCATTTCATAAACAATACGGCACTATAAACTGCTAGGGACTAACTTCCCACATCACAGGTCCTGGTGTATGAATGTCTTTTGAGGTGTCACCAGTAACAATTCTGATTCTGATCCACATTGCTTAAAAAAAAAAGTACTGGTTACCACCCAGGAAATCCTGCTCGTAATGCTCAGATGTGAGCGAGTAGCAGTAATACGAGAAAAAAAAAAGAAAAGATGATGGTTTAATGTTGATGATCTATAGATGGTATAATATCATACAAAAACAATAAATATACATGTTATACATGTACCTGAGATAAAAGGCATATATATAGGTCCCTTTCATACTGAAACACAAAAATGCGTCTGCCCTCCGCACACATCATCAAGGTAATGTCGCATCAATGTCAGTTTATCTACGTTGATACGACGCCACCCCAACGCTTCAGGGTTAACCGCAAAATACAAGCATATATGCTAAGACAATAAAACATTTTGCCATTACAACACACAACAGCAAGTGACGGCCCATCAACGTCAGTTCATTGACTGTGCGACGCCACCGCACTGTCTAAGAGTGAACTGCAAAATATGGTACACGTTAGTGTGCATACACGACAACACAATCTGCCATAAAAGCACTGTGACTCAACATCAATGTGACGTCATAGAAACGTTGATAAGATACATCAACCTTGACCGGCCCCGATAGCTCAGTTGGTAGAGTGTCCGCTCCGGGGAACGGGAGGTCTCGGGTTCGATCCCGGGCCGCGACATACCAAAGTCGTTAAAAATGGTACTAGCTGCTCCTCGCTTGGCACTCAGATTTACAGGGTAGAGCTAGGACTGGTCGATCCAGTGTCAGGATAATGTGACTGGGTGTGGTATCATGTAATGTGTCTGGGACATGATACTTCAGTGAGGCAGCACTATAAATGTGAGCATTGAGCTCCCTGTCGCAACCAGACACCGTCGTGATATGACTGAAAAATTGTTGAAAGCGACGTTGAACCCGAATTCACACACACACACACACATCGACATTGAATGCCCCCGCCCATTGGGGCTTGAAGAAATAGATGGGCTCCATGATGCTTCCACGCAGAGCTGAAACCAACCCACACACAGTACTGGTAAACCAGATTTTTTTGTTGCATGGTTACCAGGTCTAAGAAAGTTGTTTTATTTAAAGACTGTCTATAAATTTAAAAACTGTCTGTAAATTAAAGACTTTTCAGTCTGAAGAGAAAAACACAAGGAAAATCATGAAAATGGTGAAACACGAAAAAATCACATTCTCATATGCAGCCTTTGTCTTCATCACATTTTAAAGAAATGTGTTGCTACATGTATTTTATTGTCTGTAAATATTGTTTTCATGACAGAAAATAATAATTATTAAGAAATAAAACAACACACTACCTTCCCTTAGACCACAAATTTTAATGCTGTGAAACTCCACAGAAAGGGAGCAAACTAACTATACTCAGATTCAATGAAAACGCACCACAAGTGCTATACCTCAAATTTTAATTGATTCACAAAATATTTCCAGCATTTGATCATGTTTGATGAATTATCACAAACTTAGTAACTTATCCACAAACTCACTACAGAGTTACAGCATTTCATTGGATGCAGAGATACGGAGACTCAAATAAGTCCACACATCCAAAAATCAAAATCACATATCCTAATACCGGGTATGTCCACCATTAGCATCAAGTGTACATGTAGCTTGGCACTGGTGCCTCATATTTCGAATTACACGCTGTATCTGGTCTTGTGTGATGTTGTCCCATTCTTTCCAACTTCCTGTAGCGCCATGGTAAGCTGCTGATGGTTGATTGGCGGATGTCAGCTGTGCACACGTTTCCGAGCTGGTCCCAAAGATGCTCAATTGAGTTGGCTTTTGTGGCGCCATGACCCATATGAGATCCCTCCACACACTATTACGCCACCACCACCCCAATGTGACACCTGTTTAACACAACAATCTTGAAATCGCTCCCCATGTCGACACCATACTTTACGCCGCCCATCAAACGTTTCAACAGAGGGTGAACAGTACGCCATGCCAACACTGTTGTGTCCATCGGATACGTTGCCGACACCTATCAAAGCGACTGATTTGACGTTCCACCCTCAAAACATCCCCCCTATACGTCTTATGGCTAGAAATACTGCATTCCTGAAGACACCGCCATACAGTTACGGCACTTACACGTAGGTTATGGGTTTCCACAGACGTCATGAATCGGTCGCGTACATGTAAATGACTCCAAACGATGTACCGGTTCTGCTGACATGTAGTAACATGCTCAGGGCGTTGTCTATCGTCCACAGACACCGTAGCATTGTGCCTTTCAATGAATAATTTGATATATTTAATTATAGAACACCATAACCAAATCCTAGAATTACCACACTTCCTCCTAATATACAGTAAAATTCCTGTATTAAGACCACCTTTGGAACTGTTCAAAAGTGGTCTGAAAGACCACTTTTGGAAGTCCCAAAGATGATCTCTGGCCAAAGGACATTGTAGACAGAAAACACAAAGAAAAAATATGTGTATCCTTCAAAATAAGCTTTTTATAGCAGAATTACCGTAAAAATTCGGCTATAAGGCGATTCGGCTATAAGACGGGACCCCTTTTTCAGTTCTTCTAATGTGGGATTTTGCTTATACTCTTTTATAAGACGGGTCAAATTTTTGCCATATCTGTCGGGGCCTATCTGCTACCGCTAGATGCCGTTTAGATGTGAGAAATCGGCCTTTTTTCGTTAGAAAACCCCTCTACTTACCCCTCACATGGCTTTGTTTATGTCTGTTGACATAATGTCTTCGTTTGTGAGAGTTACAAAGAGAGACAACTCTTACTGAATCTGAATCGGTAGGTCTGTTAAGCGTCTGGAAAAGGGGGCAACGTCGGGCCGATAGGTCGTATCGCTGTCGGCCCGAAGTTGGCCCGGTACATGCTTTGCTGGCTAAGACTTCTATTAAATAGACGACAGGGCTGCCAAATCCATTTCCCGGTTGCCCGAGACAAGACCGAAATCGCGCAGGGCAAGTGCAAAAAAAAATCGTCTACAACCGTCAGTCTTTCTGAGTCCTTAAATCCGGTAAAACTAGACCAGTAAGTAAATTGCAATAATTAATGCAGACAAACCATCTGTGTATTTATTACGGTTCAATTATGACACTATTGTTAATCCCTGTCATATAATTGCCACCCTGCGGTGCGTGTCGATAAGGTGTGAAAGTATGGTCAAGTTATGTCTCGTATTTGCGTTTATCCTCCAACCATAAAATTTAATCCACAATCAATGTGAAAATGATTTAATCGCTCCTCAGACAATTAGCTACATCTAACGGTAGAACACAAAAAATGGACTATTCTACGATCTCATGAATGGTTATGTTTTGGCGCCAAATAGCAGACGCTGGGCGAGAAAAGTCGAACGCTGTTGTTGGTTATTGACACGGAGCTTCTGGGGATAATTCGGGAGCTGTGCAAAGCGCTGGTTTTCTATCCACCTCTATTTACAACCGTTTAGCTATCGAGAAAATATTTTTTACCGGTTCCTAACGGGGTTTTTTATGAACGAGATACACACAATGACATTAAACACGTGTTGGGGTGCTGGCGTCGGATGACGTCATTTACCGATCGCGTGCAGAAAAATGGTAGCGTCGGTTTGTGGGCGGCGATTTTTATCAATTCAAAAATCACCGTATTTCTGGTCTTCCCCAGACTTTGCCGGAAAAAAGCATGCAGTCCATGACCTCGTCTATAAGACGGGGTCAATTTTTCGGGCTCTTTTTGGAGGGAAAAATCCTCGTCTTATAGCCGAATTTTTACGGGTAGTCCTAATTTTAGGTGGTCTTAATAGCGGAATTTCACTGTCCGTGTAAAGTGTTCTTTTCCAGGGTATTCATTACATGAACTTGTTCACATCATAACCTGAAGCCATGATTTCATTTCTTTAATAGGTTGTCAACAGACATAAAGCAGTGTTGGTGAAGTTTGATGAGACCTACCCTTATGGGGAGAAACAGGAGGTGTTCAAAAGTGTTGCCAAGGATACTATATCACAGTCAGATCTTTTAGTTGCTGATGTCCAGGTGGCCGGTGGGTAATACAGCTGCATTTAGCACTGCAATGGGGGTCATAATTATAACATGTTATACAGACACCTAAAAAAGTTGTCTTCCTGGGCCCAGTTGTTCAAAACATTGTTAGCTTAACCCTTTTCGTACCAAATGGAATCTTCCCTCTTATATATAGCAGGAGTCCATTTTAAAATTTAGGGGTGTCAGGTTGTGTTTTCTTCAAAATTGATTTGGAAAATGGCAGAACTTTAAGCAAACAGTGGAGGCCCTGATCAGACGCCACGTTCTGCGGCATCTGATCTGAACCTGCACTGTTTGCCTGGGTATCCGTTTTGGGGTTTCTGGTACAAAATGGGTTAATGTCAATAACAAGCTTGGTAGTGGTCAAAATATTACCTAACTATTCAAGCACATACAACATCTGGTATTTTTGCTGAAAAAAAAAGGTTGCTACTCATATATTTGCCCAGAAAAAGTGGTGTGAGTGGGAGGGTTTGAGATGCCATTTCATCTCAATGTTGAGTATAGCTGGTGCAATTTGACAGGAGACTTGACCTCTATGCAAAGACTAAATTAGTCATTTTTTTCGCTTGATAGGTCGGTTTTCGTAAACTTCTCATGAATTTTCAGCATGTCATGAATGGCGACCCATTTACCAATCTATGTATTGAATAAGAATATCGACCTCATCGGAAAACGATGAAGATAAATAATGCATATAGTCGGGTGTGAAATTATGGCAATAGGTTCACCAGTCTCGTGTCAAATTGTTCGAACTATAAAAGTCCCACCTTTCGGACAATATCGATCTCATCGGAAAACGGCGAAGTCAAATTATGCATTGTGTCGGGTGTGACATTATGGTAATAGGTGTCACCAGTCTCATGGCAAATTATAATTGGAAGCAACATCTCCAAAATGACCTAGTGTTGACAGGGACATAAAACCTCAACACACAACACAAACAAACAAAATCTGCAAAAATATTAGCATATTTGTCATTTTAAGTGATCAAAGTTTTAACAATATGATAATTTACTATGTTGCTAGTTTTGGACAACTGGCCCAAAACTGGAAGGTTCTTCATGCCTGCCAGGCAAAGCTATCAAAAGTAGCTCACATGAGACTGAGAATTCTGCCTCCGGTCAGTCTAATCCACAGGGTGTCCTCTATCCTCTACTGAGGAAAAACATTGATAGAACTTTGCATTAAGTATACAACCATGCTACATGTATATACAATAACATTCCTATATTGAGACCCCCTTTGGGACTGTTCAAAGTGACTTTTAAGACTGCTTTTGAACAGTCTGAAAGGTGGTCCCAGACCAGAGGACACTGTGGCCAGGAAGCACAAAGAAAGGTTAAGTGCACCTTTGATTTTAGGTGGACTTAATAGCAGTATTTTACTGAACATTGTATATCCAAACATAAATAGGAAGAAAATATAGAAAACATTACGAAAACACGCCTATACAAAAAGACTGACAATTTTACCGCTGAAAAATCGAAAATTTTCAGGTGAAAAATTGTGATTTTTTTTCTTATTTCTGCTCAAAATATAGATTGTGATGAGGCGCTTCTAAAGAGTACCCACAATCTATATTTTAGAGCAGAAATAAGAAAAATAAGGTTACTCCTGCAAACCCCAGTTTTACTATATAAAAGTTGGGTTCAAGGAGGTCAAAATTATATAGGCATGTTTTCGTGATGGTGATTGAGAATTTTCTGTGGAAACAATTTAGATTTTGCATCCGTCTGTAAATCAGGGTCTGCACTACACTGTCTGTTATTTCATTAGCATAGTTTATCATGTCGCCATTTAGTAAACTTGTTGCATTTTGGCCGAAGCCTTTTTACATGTATTTCACAATCAGTTGTTTTCATGATTTTCTTGGTTACGAGATCCAGCCTTGATACATGAACTTGTAGGCCCACCATCATTGGCCTGGGATTGTTCCATTGATCCAAGACTAGGGCAGTGTCAGTTACTGACTAAATTGTGCACAGTGCTAGTTAACCACATACATGTAGCACTGAGCCTGTGTAGGAAATGACACAGTATGGTTAACTGCCTGGCTGGTTAATGATTATGAAGTATATTAAAAAAACTCCAGATTGGACCAGAACAAACCATTGCACTCAGTATTACCGTATTGATCCCAAGTATTGGGACAGATATGTCTAAGCAAATAGTGCCATCCCAAACCAGACTACAGTCTGATCAGGGTCCACACTGTTTGCCATTGCATATTTTTGACTCCTTGCTGGATCATGAAAAATAATTGTTAAAATTTTAGGAGAATTATAGCAGTCCTCAAGGTGTCAAAATTTTTAGAATTTTTACAGTACCTTGCCTATTGCAGATTATGGTGAGAAAGACAATATGGATTTAGCTGAAAGGTTCTCTGTGTCCACAAAGAAAGATGATTATCCTACATACCTGCTGTTTCTTCAAGGAAAAAAAGATCCTATCAAGTTCACTGGCGACTTTAAAAGTGCTGACCAAATCAAAAAGTTTTTGATGAAAGAATCAGGTTAGTTTGATATAAAAATTAGGATTTGCAGTGCTCTGGGTTTGAGTCTTTCTTGGGTGACATGGGAGATGTCAGGCTGTGTAGCAAAAAGGTCACATGATTTTCCTCTGGGTAGTCTGATTTTCTCCCATCTCTGATTAAGGATCAGTCCAGTATAAGTGAAATGTTTAATGAAGGTTATTCAATGATAAACAAGATATATCATGTAAACAAGTCCATGAAATGAAAACCCCCTTAAACCCCACTATATATAGATAAAACTGGGGTTTTCAGGGGTTTACATTATTTTTAGCTCACCTGTCACGTAGTGACAAGGTGAGCTTTTGGGATCACTTTTTGTCCGTCGTGCGTCCGTGCGTGCGTGTGTGCGTCCGTAAACTTTTCTTCAAACGACATCTCCTCCTAAACCACTGATCGTATTTTGACCAAATTTCACAGGAATGATCCTTAGGTGGTCCCCTTTCAAAGTTGTTCAAATGGTTCCGGTCCGTTGCACATATAGGTCACAGTAGCCAAAAATAGATGTTTTTCACCGCAAACTTAAAAAATCTTTTTCTCTGAAACCGCAAAGCCCAGGTCTTTGATATTTGGTATGAAGCTTCATCTAGTGGACCCCTACCAAGATTGTTCAAATTATAGTGCTGGGGCCAAAAATGCCCCCGCACGGGGGCCCTTTGGTTTTACATGATCTTATATAGGGAAAATCTTTAAAAATCTTCTTCTCTGAAACCGCAAGGCCCAGGTCTTTGATATTTGGTATGAAGCTTTATCTAGCGGACCCCTACCAAGATTGTTCAAATTATAGTGCTGGAGCTTAAACTGCCACCGCACGGGGGCCCTTTGGTTTTACATGGGCTTATATAGGGAAAATCTTGAAAAATCTTCTTCTCTGAAACCGCAAGGCCCAGGTCTTTGATATTTGGTATGAAGCTTTATCTAGTGGACCCCTACCAAGATTGTTCAAATTATAGTGCTGGGGCCAAAAATGCCTCCGCACCAGGGCCCTTTTGTTTTACATAGGCTTATATAGGGAAAAATCTTTAAAAATCTTTTTCTCTGAAACCGCAAGGCCCAGGTCTTTGATATTTAGTATGAAGCTTCATCTAGTGGACCCCTACCAAGATTGTTCAAATTATAGTGCTGGAGCTAAAAGTGCCCCCCACACGGGGGCCCTTTGGTTTTACATGGGCTTATATAGGGAAAATCTTGAAAAATCTTCTTCTCTGAAACCGCAAGGCCCAGGTCTTTGATATTTGGTATGAAGCTTCATCTAGTGGACCGCTACCAAGATTGTTCAAATTATAGTGCTGGGGCCAAAAATGCCCCCACACCAGGGCCCTTTTGTTTTACATAGGCTTATATAGGGAAAATCTTGAAAAATCTTCTTCTCTGAAACTGCAAGGCCCAAGTCTTTGATATTTGGTATGAAGCTTCATCTTGTGGACCTCTACCAAGATTGTTCAAAGTATAGCCCTTGGGCCAAAAATGCCACCGCTCCGGGGCCCTTTGGTTTTACATAGACATATATAGGGAAAATCTTGAAAAATCTTCTTCTTTGAAACCACAAGGCTTAGGTCTACGATATTTGTTATGAAGCTTCAGCTAGTGGACCTCTATAAAGCCCTGAGACCAAAAATGCCTCCGCCATGTGGCCCTTTGGTTTTACATAGACTTATATAGGGAAAATCTTTAAAAATCATCTTCTCTGAAACACAAGGCTTAGGTCTTTGATATTTGTTATGAAGCTTCAGCTAGTGGACCTCTACCAAGATTGTTCAAATTATAGCCCTTGGGCCAAAAATGCCCCTGCTCCGGGGCCCTTTGGTTTAACATAGACTTATATAGGGAAAATCTTGTTTTACATAGACTTCTATATGCAGGGTAAACCTTTAAAATCTTCTTCTCTGAAACCAGAAAGCCCAGGTCTTTCATATTCTATATGAAGCTTCATCTTGTGGACCTCTACCAAGATTGTTCAAATTATAGCCCTGGGGCCAAAATTGACCCTGCCCGGGGCCCACTTGTTATACATTGGATCAGGTGAGCGAACCAGGGCCCTCTGGGCCCTCTTGTTCTTATTTCTGCTCCAAGACATAGGTTGTCGGTACTCGTTAGAACCGCCTCAATCAGGTGGTTCTAATGAGCATCCAAAGCCTTTGTTTTGAGTGGAAATTAGCAAAAATATCACGTTTTCATCGTAAAATTACCGTTCTGGCTATATGATAAATGCCATTTTAGCACATGGATGTGTTACGTAAATGGATATGTTAATTTAACCTTTTGTCATGTTAAAAATAAAATTCCCCCATCCCCTACCTTTGCAAACAGTGTAGATCAGATAAGATTTTGTTTGTTTGTTTGATTTGAGGTTTAACGTCCCCGCCAACACTGTAAAGGTCATTTTGGAGACGTTGCTTCCAATTTTGTGGGACTTTTACCCGACATTGAGATGAAATGACATCTCAAGCCCTGCCGCCCAATTAAACCAATAGGGTTTATAAGCATGGATGGGCCAACTCGCACCGCTTTACCTGGGCAGGCTTAGATCCTCTAAGCGGTTTACCAGTTCTCATGTGCGGGTCGGTTTCAGCTCTGCGTGGAAGCATCATGCAGCCCATATATTTCTTCAAGCCCCGATGGGCGGGGGCCAAGATCAGATAAGATAACATCTGATATGAATCTTCACTGTTTGCCATTCAGTTCATGAATTTGCAGGAATAAATTACATTAAAGTAATTTTATTTGATAGCAGTTTAGTCAGAATTGGATTTGGCATAATTATTAAATTTTTGAACAGGACCAAAGTTCAGTGTAAGTGGATATTCCTCTAAGACATTTTGTACTAAATGGGATCTTCCTCCTTGTATATGTATATACATGTAGCAGGATTCCATTTCAAAATTTGGTGATGTCAGGTTGTGTTGTCCTCAGAAATTATTTAGAATGTGGCTGAACTTTTTATGCCCCCGGAATCTAAGAGATTCGGGGGCATATAGTTTTTGGTCTGTCCGTCTGTTTGTCTGTTTGTCCGTCTGCAAAAACTTTAACATTGGGCATAACTTTTGAATGGTAGTAGATAGAGCTTTCATATTTCACATGTGTATACCTTATCACAAGACCTTTCCAGTGGTACCATAATTTTTGATCTCGTGACCTTGAACTTGACCTTTGACCTATTTTTTTCCGTCTGTTTGTCCGTTTGTCCGTCTGCAAAAACTTTAACATTGGGCATAACTTTTGAATGGTAGTAGATAGAGCTTTCATATTTCACATGTGTATACCTTATCACAAGACCTTTCCAGTGGTACCATAATTTTTGATCTCGTGACCTTGAACTTGACCTTTGACCTATTTTTTTCAAAATTTTTAAAAACATTAACATTGGCCATAACTTTCGATTGGTAAGTGATAGGGCTTTCATATTTCATATGTGCATTCATTGTCACAAGACCTTTCTAGTGGTATCATAATTTTTGACCTTGTGACCTTGACCGTGATGTTTGACCTACTTTTTAAAAACTTTAACATTGGCCATAACTTTCGATTGGTAAGTGGTAGGGCTTTCATATTTCACATGTGCACTCCTTGTCACAAGACCTTTCTAGTGGTACCATAATTTTTGACCTCGTGACCTTGACCTTTGACCTACTTTTATAAACTTTAACATTGGCCATAACTTTCGATTGGTAAGTAGAAGGGCTTTCATATTTCACACGTGCACTCCTTGTCACAAGACCTTTCTAGTGGTACCATAATTTTTGTCCATCCAGACCCCCCCCTCAAGATCAAGGTCACTGTGGCTATTTTTAGAAAAACTTTGTCATCGCTCTAGCGCCAACATTTCTTTACTGATTTCAATATAACTTCACACAAATGTTCCTTATGACAATATCTCGAGCTAGTTCGACTTTCAAGGTCATGACCTCAAGGTCAAGGTCACTGTGGCTATTTTTAGAAAAACTTTGTCATCGCTCTGGCGCCTACATTTCTTGGCCATACCTTTTGATTGCTTAGTGATACTGCTTTCATATTTAACATGCGCTGTCCGGGGGCATCAGTGTTTCACAAACACATCTTGTTTTGCAAAGTGTTTAGGCCATAATCAGATGCCGCATTGAGTGACATCTGATTTGGCCTGCTTTGTTTGCCAATTGTCCCTTTATATAAATGGTATATGTAAGGAGGACGGGCCTCCGTGGCCTAGTGGATAAGAGCGCTGACTCTTAGTCACTAGGTCTCTCACCGCCGTAGGTTCGAGCCTCGCTCGGGCCACGTGTGAGATGCCAAGTTCTGCAACGGAAGGTCAGATGGTT
Organism: Lucinisca nassula; assembly: GCA_963580285.1. NCBI lineage: Eukaryota > Metazoa > Mollusca > Bivalvia > Lucinida > Lucinidae > Lucinisca > Lucinisca nassula. The sequence goes on from OY757022.1 coordinate 54,434,237, forward strand.
TTCCTCCGGGTACTCCGGTTTTCGCCCACCTATGATTAACGATCGGCTCGATATGAGTGAAATAATCTTGAAAGGGCCGTAAAATCCAAACCAAAAAAAAAAAAAATGTAAGGAGGAAAATTCCATTTGGCTAAAAAGGGTTTAAGGGTATTGACTTATTATGCTGACTGATGCAATGTTAAAGGGCTGTTAATATGGGTGTTTGTTTGCTATATAAAAAAGGCAACCATGTAAAAAGCCAGCTGTCAGCCTATGTTACATACACAGCAGCCTCTTAACCCTTTTTGTACCAAATGGAATCTTCCTCCTGATACATAGCTTGAGCCCATTTCAAAATTTAGGGGTGTCAGGTTGAGTTTTCATCAAAATTTATTTGGAAAATGACTGAAATTTTAGCAAACAGTGTGGGCTCTGATCAGAGGCCGCATTCTGCGGCGTTTGATCTGGGCCTGCACTGTTTGCCAGGGTACCCGTTTTGGGGTTTCTGATACTAAATGGGTTAATAGTACTATTGTTGGGGTCCAAAGCAGGAACCATGTAAATTAACAAATGTGTTATATCGAAACAAAAATGTTTAGATTACATGACTGTATAAAGAAAAATGGCCATTTATGGTCATTCGGCTGTATCTGTTTGTTTTTTTAGACATCCTCTGTGTTGTCCAAAACAGTAACTGCTCAGTGTTAAAGTTAACATCATTATAAAGAAGTTTGTATGCACTTGTTTGTTAATTAATTTAAGTCTTTGTTCACAGAAATCAAGAAAACACTACCTTATCAGATATTATGCTTAATACCAGGACACTTAACAGTTTGACCACTAATGATAAGCTCTAACTGGGCCCCGTCAAGCCATTTTGGTACTTATCCCTATGTGAGCAGCGAAGGTTCGGGCGAGCCTGCGCATCCGCGCAGTCTCGTCAGAACCTTTGCTGCTCGCTCATACAAGCAGTGAATCAAGAGAAACTTTCAGACAGAAAGCCATATCCCTGGCCCCTCTGAATGGCTGGGCATGCGCAGATAAAATTTGTCATGACGGAATGCTCGAAGACACAAATTCGCTTGGCGGGGCTCAATTATAAGCTTTCTTTTGTTTCCAGGACTTTGGCTAGGTCTTCCAGGATGTTTAGAACAGTTTGACAAGATTGCAAAGGAGTTCACTAAAGTTACAGATGCTGACAAAGCTAAACTTCTGTCAGAAGCAGAGGAAGAAGTAACAAAACTGACTTCAGAATCACAGAAATCTTCAGCAGAAATGTACATCAAAACTATGAAGAAAGTTATAGAAAAGGGAAATGATTTTATTGAATCAGAAACAAAGCGAGTAGAAAAATTACAGTCAGGCAAAATTAGTGATAAAAAGAAAGAGCAATTAAGTGATCGGCTTAATATTTTGGCTTCATTCAGCATGGGTTTAAAGAAAGATGAGCTTTAATGTTAATGATTTAGTTGTTTTCTTTGTTTTTTTCTTCTCCTGTTTTAAAATATTAATAAGCAGAAAAAAAATAAAAATTGTGCTAATGAAATGGGGGAATGACATTTTCAGAGAAAAGTCTGATCTCAAGTAAACTCCAAACTTCGAAAGAAAATTTGGTGTTTGAGTCATCTCTGGTCAGCATGGGAATAGTTCAGAGAAAATGTATGACACACCTTAAATGTATTACATTTGGATACATGTAAGGCTGTGGTATATTGAAGCATCATGTAGACAGAAATGCTCTGATCAGAGCATTCGGTGACCACCTATGTCATATTGGACATTTTCTCACAGCACAACTTATTTTTTAGCTCACCTGTGACCTTTTGTGATCACTTTTTGTCTGTGGTCCCTCCATGTGTCAGTCCATAAACAATTTCTTCAAATGACATCTAAACAACTGATCTGATTTTGACCAAACTTCACAGAAATGGTCCTTAGGTTTCAGAGTTCTTCAAATTGTTCCATTCTGTTGCTCATGTAGGTCACAGGAGCCAAAAATATTTTTTTTTACTGAAAACTTAACAAAATATCTTCCCTGAAACTGCAAGGCCCAGGTCTTTGATATTAGGTATGAAGCTTCATCTAGTGGACCTCAACCAAGATTTTCAAATCATAGCCCTGGTGCCAAAAATGCCCCCGCCCAGGGGCCTACTATTTTTACATTGACTTATATAGGAAAACCCTTTAAAAATCTTCTTGTTTGAAACCAGAAGGCCCATGTATTTGATATTTGGTATGAAGCTTCCTCTAGCAGACCTCTACTAAGATTGTTCAAATTATAGCCCTGGGGTCCCCCTGGATGTGCCGGGGACATGCCCCAAGCCCTCCACTTCATAAAGGGCCATTTAAATCAGAAACCATTCTGATCCCCACCCTTAAACCATATATATTCTTGTTCCATATGATAAGATGCGTTAAGTAACACTAACCTGTGGGTCCCTCGGGATGTGCCGGGGACATGCCCCACCACCTCCACTTCATAAAATGGCATTTATCTCAGAAACCATTCAGATCCCCACCGTTTAACCATATATACACCAGATCCCCACCGTTTAACCATATATACTCTTGGTCCTTATGATAAGACATATTCAGTGACAACAATCTTGGGCTCTTCTGGGATCTGCCATGCCCGAATCCCTCCATTGCTTAAAAGGCCTTGCATCTCAGGAACCATACATATCCCCACTGCTTAACCATATATGTCTCTGTTCCTTTTGATAAGACACATTTAGTGACACCAACCAGGGCTCCATTGGGTCCATGCTCCACCCTTTCTACTTTATAAAACACCTAATATTTCAGATACAGTCCACATGGGTGCTCATTTGGGTATGGGATTTGTTTGGGAGACTTTATAATCATATGTTATAATACATGGCTGCCATTGGGCAGCATCCACCTGAGCTCAGGTTTATGAAATTTGGCTCTTTGGTTTGTTTGCTATGGCAGGTTAAGAGTTTCTATTGACTTATAATGGGGAAAAATGACATTAATGCCTTTCAAGATTTTTGTCACACTTTCATAGAAATGTTCCTTTAATAATGTTCTTTTTGGCCTTTTTGTTGCCACAGATGGGAAATTGTCAATTGTCATCTGTTGTCCTGCAACAACACGTTCAAGCAACATCAGAATCTGAAGCCACTAGGCTGATTGTATCCAAATTTTATCTGTAGCATCCTTGAGCACATGGCTTCCATACTTAATTAAAATACATTGCTGCCAGTGGGCAGTGCCCCCCCTGAGCTCTGGTGAGCATTGTGGCCCATGGGCCTCTTGTTTTTTTATTTTTAATTCGACCCTTGCATTTTACCATTTGATCTGAGGTCATTTCGTTTGTCTTAAGAAGCAGCAGTTTCATTTCAATACTAACATGTTCATATGCTGCAATGGCATTTTTTCAATACTAACATGTTCATATGCTGCAATGGCATTTTCATTCCTAGTCTTAGCATGTTTCAGATAAAAGTTTGACTCCTCCATACATACCAGTAGATTGTGCATGCTCGTTAGAACCACCTCATTGAGGCATTTCTAAAGAGTACGAACAATCTATCTTTTGAGCAGAAATAAGGAAAATAATGTATTCCCTTTTAACCCATTTTGTACCAGAAACCCCCAAACGGGTACCCTTGCAAACAGTCGCAAACCCTTGCAGAATGCGGCATCTGATCACGGCCTCCACTGTTTGCTAAAAGTTCAGTCATTTTCCAAATAAATTTTGATGAAAACACAACCTGACACCCCTAAATTTTGAAATGGACTCCAGCTATATATATAAGTTGGAAGATTCCATTTGGTACAAAAAAGGGTTGAGCTCCACTATTCCCTGTGTAAAGTGTGGCTGATAAGGGAATACATTACAGGAACTTTTTATGCTGTTGATATCAAATATGTTCTAGAAAGGGTTATCCTTTGGAAGCAAGGACTACACTACAGAACTGGAAATATTGAGTGTATATGTTTTCTGGGCCAGACTAGCTAGTTTCGGCCAATTAGGCCTCATCAGTGACCCTCATATATTTTCAAAATTCTACAACGGAATCAATGATCCCAAAAGACATGTACATGTAAATATAAACTACACTATGGTGTAGGGCAGGGTGACGTTTTACGGCCACCACACATTCCCAGACACCAGCTGTAGTGATGTAAAATATGTTCCTTCAGGAGCAGTCTGATCCGGGTCTGCACTGTATGCTAAGGCCTATCTGATCCATTATTTAGGATCATTATGGTAGCTTTATTTTAAAGACCAGAAGACCCCCCTATATGGCTTGAACTATGGCTGTCTCAAACTAATGTTCATGGTTCCAAAGGTGTTTGGGCCATTGAAGTTTGACTGTAGTTGAGACCTTTAAAAGGGCTCAAACAAGAAATCATGGAAGTTGTAACCCTTGATCTGCTGAATATTTATATATGCTACACCCACTACTGATTATCAACCAATCAGATAACTTGATGCAAATTATTGCAACAAATTCATGAGCTGAATGACAATGAAGATCCTGATCAGAAGCCATCTGATCTGGATATTCATTATTTGAAACACGAGACATATCCAGGCTCAGCAGGACAAGAGTAACGTGACTGAAAGTAGTCATTTTCCCAAATACATGTTCATTCTGATATTTCTTCATGTTGATTGAATGGTTTGTCTCAAGGTCATCAAATATGTGTTCAAATCTTCATATTGTTAGTGTCTGTTAATAAAAGCAATAGTTGAATAATTAACATGTAAATTTTGTTTGTACATGTATTTACTATTATTCAATTTTGTATTGAATGGAATTTTTTTATATTGCGTATACATGTAGGTGGAGTCCATTACAAAATTTAGAAGTACCAGATTGAGTTGATTTTAGAATTAAGTTTAAACTTACCGACAAACAGTGAAGGTCCTGAACAGAAGCCACAGAATATCAGATGCCACATTCTCAATTTCTGTGGCATCTGATCTGGGCCTGCACTGTTTGCCAAATTCCTGCTTTGGGGTTTCCTGTATATAATGGGTTAAGTATAAGCTGAATGGATAGAGTTTTCCTCTTTATACAAATCAGACAACTTTGGGACTTACTATAATCTAAGCCCCTCCAGAAAAGATGTCTACTCCTAAAAGAAAGACTTCACTATCCATCTATCTATCTATCTATCTATCTATCTATCTGCTAATACTTCTTGACCTCCGAGGAGGACTTTTAGAAGGGGTTCCAGTATACCAAGTACTGAAGGGGGGTTGATTGAAATAAAAGATAATTATAGCAGGTGAAATGAGCCTGTACAGTGCAAGAAGAGTGTTAGAATAGTTAAAAGTAAAAACAGTGACTAGGGGGACACATGCACCACCCGGCACACAGCATCACTATAGTGTGCCAGGATGGGGAGCATGACTATTTGGCGGGGTAGAGCATTCCAATGAAAAATGGTTCTGGGAATGAGTGAAAATTTGTAGTAGTTTGTAGGGGTAGTGATGAGTCTGTATGCCAAAGGGTGGTTTTGTCTAGAGTCCCTCCTGATATTTGGAATAAGGTATTCAGTTGCAGGAATGGCAACAAGGTCATACGTGACCTTGGACAGCATAGTGAGTCGGCTGTCTATGTGTCTGATCTAATGGACGCCACTGAAGGTTGTTGAGCATATCAGTAATTCACTACTGAAGATCTATTTCTTTTAAGAGAAGACCCCTACAGAAAAAGCAGACAAAAATATTTTGTAATAACAAACAGAAAGTGAATCCATTCCTCTTAGAAGTGTTTAAAAGCAATCAAATCTCATCATAGCTTCAGATATGTAGGAGTAATAATAAAAAGCTGGTGTAGTGGGTGAGTTTCTTGCCTTATAAACTAGGTGTCCCAGGTTTGATTCCTGGCTTCTCCAGACTTTAGGATGAGTCTTTAAACTGAGGTCCCATCACCTTATGACCTTAGCTGTTGGTGAGATGTAAAACTCAAAACAAACACACACAGTAAATATAATCAGGGCATTCAGGGGGTATTGTTAGTTTAGTTAACTAGTACAGTGTACATTCTTTTGACAGAAACTGACAACTGCCCTTTTTGAATCAGTGGAAGGGAGAGAATGACCGTAGAAAAGATTTCATGATCAATCTCCACAAAAGAATGTTGTCGACCTCAGCAGGTATCGAACCCCCTACTCCTGATTACCTGTCAGACGCGCATCCGACTGAGCTACGAGGCCGGCAGAAAGAAGCTCCATAGTGTATTGGTTAAGCTACCCGCCTCATAAACCAGAGGCCATGGGTTCGATTCTGAGCATCTCCAGACCTTCAGATGAGTTTTTAAACCAAGGTCCCTTCTCCAGTGATCTAAGTTGTTGATAGGACTTAAAACACAGACATGCATTATTAGCTCACCTGAGCCGAAGGCTCATGTGAGGTATTAGTATACCACGAGCCGGCGTCCGTCGTCGTCCACACTTTCAAAGAAGTATATCTCCGGAACCAGTGGGCCAATCTTGATCAAATTTCATGTGAAGCATTATCAGGTAGGGGGAAAGGCTGCATACTGTTTTCGGGCAGATCGGATTGGAACTCTGGTTGCCATGGCAACAAATAGCTCCCATAGACTTAACATAGGAAAAAGTTTGTCATCACTCTAGCTCCGTCAATTTTTTTCTGATCGACTTCATTCTTGCAGATAACGAGGACAGGCATAAAATCTCGATCAAGTTCGATTTTGGGCTGAATCGGATTATTCACTCAGGAGTTATGTGCCCTTGAGCGTTAGGAAAAAGCTTGTCATCACTCTAGCTCCGTCAATTTTTTTCTGATCGACTTCATTCTTGCAGATAACGAGAACAGGCATGAAATCTCGATCAAGTTCGATTTTGGGCTGAATCGGATTATTCACTCAGGAGTTACGTGCCCTTGAGTGTTGAAAAAATTGCCTATTGACTTAAAATGGGGAGAATGTTGTCATCACCGTAGCTGCTTCAATTATTTTCAGATTGGCTTTATTCTTGCAGATAACCAGCACAGCCATGAAATCTCGGTCAAGTTCGATAACTGGCAGAATCGGATCATTCACTTAGGAGTTACCTGCCCTTGTGTGTTTTTGCATTAGGGTTAATGGGAATTTCAAAAATGTATATCTTAAAGACTACATGGCCAACTTTGATCAAATTTCATGTGTCGCATTATTAGGCAAGTGGAAAGGCTTCATTAGGTTTTCAGGCAGATCTGAGTGGAACTCTGGTTGCCATGGCAACATCTAGCTCCCATAGACTTCACATAGGAAAAAGCTTGTCATCACTCTAGCTCCGTCAATTTTTTTCTGATCGACTTCATTCTTGCAGATAACCAGTACAGGCATAAAATCTCGGTCAAGTTCGATTTTGGGCCGAATCAGATATTTCACTCAAGAGTTACGTCCCCTTGAGCGCCCGAAAAATTGCCTATCGACTTAACATGGGGAAAATGTTGTCTTCACTGTAGCTAGTTACGAGGACAGGCATAAAATCTCGGTTAAGTTCGATTTTGGGCAGAATCGGAATATTGACCTCGGAGTTACGTGACCTTGAGCGACAAAAAATTTGCCCATAGACTTAACATAGGGAAAATGTTGTGACTACGATAGCGACTTGAATTTTTTCAGATCAGCTTCAAACTTGCAGGTAACGAGGACAAACATAAAATCTCGGTTAAGTTAGATTTTGGGCCGAATCGGATTATTTGCCTTGGAGTTACCTGCCCTTGAGCATAAAAAAATACGTTGTGACCACGATAGCAACTTTATTTTTATTCAGATCAGCTTCAAACTTGCAGGTAACGTGGACAGGCATAAAATCTCAGTTAAGTTCGAATCAGAATATTGACCTCGGAGTTACATGACCTTGAGCGACAAAAAATTTGCCCATAGACTTAACGTAGGGAAAATGTTGTGACAGAAATAGCGACTTGAATTTTTAGCTCACCTGAGCCAAAGGCTCCAGTGAGCCGATAGTATACCAAGGCTCCGGAGTATGTCGTCTGTCGTCCGTCCATTCGTCGTCAACACTTTCAATGAAGCATATCTCAGAAGGCAGTCGATCAATCTTGTTTAAATTTTATGTGTAGCACCATTGGGCAAGGGGAAAGGCTGCATTAGGTTTTGGAGCTAGTCTGGTTCATTTGTTCCTTCGTTCTTCTTTCTCTCCATATAGAGATAATAGACCAATGTTAAATTTTTAATCAAAGATTTCTCAGGAACTATAAAAGCTAGAAGCATCAAATTTGGTATTCAATAGAATAATGATGACTTATTTTGTGTAAGAGACATTACATAGGGAAAATGCCCGAAAAATTGCCTATCGACTTAACATGGGGAAAATGTTGTCATCACTGTAGCTAGTTACGAGGACAGGCATAAAATCTCGGTTAAGTTCGATTTTGGGCCGAATCGGAATATTGACCTCGGAGTTACGTGACCTTGAGCGACAAAAAATTTGCCCATAGACTTTACATAGGGAAAATGTTGTGACTACGATAGCGACTTGAATTTTTTTCAGATCAGCTTCAAACTTGCAGGTAACGAGGACAGACATAAAATCTCGGTTAAGTTCGATTTTGGGCCAAATCGGATTATTTGCCTTGGAGTTACCTGTCCTTGAGCATAAAAAAATACGTTGTGACCACGATAGCAACTTTATTTTTATTCATATCAGCTTCAAACTTGCAGGTAACGAGGACAGGCATAAAATCTCGGTTAAGTTCAATTTTGGGCCGAATCGGAATATTGACCTCGGAGTTACGTGACCTTGAGCGACAAAAAATTTGCCCATAGACTTAATTAGGGAAAATGTTGCGACTACTATAGCGACTTGAATTTTTTTCAGATCAGCTTCAAACTTGCAGGTAACGAGGACAGACATAAAATCTCGGTTAAGTTCGATTTTGGGCCGAATCGGAATATTTGCCTTGTTACCTGCCCTTGAGCATAAAAAAATACGTTGTGACCACGATAGCAACTTTATTTTTATTCATATCAGCTTCAAACTTGCAGGTAACGAGGACAGGCATAAAATCTCGGTTAAGTTCGATTTTGGGCCGAATCGGAATATTGACCTCGGAGTTACGTGACCTTGAGAGAAAAACAAATTTGCCCATAGACTTAACATAGGGAAAATGTTGTGACAGAAATAGCGACTTGAATTTTTAGCTCACCTGAGCCAAAGGCTCCAGTGAGCCGATAGTATACCAAGGCTCCGGAGTCCGTCGTCTGTCGTCCGTCCATCCGTCGTCCACACTTTCAATGAAGCATATCTCAGAAGGCAGTCGATCAATCTTGTTTAAATTTTATGTGTAGCACCATTGGGCAAGGGGAAAGGCTGCATTAGGTTTTGGAGCTAGTCTGGTTCATTTGTTCCTTCGTTCTTCTTTCTCTCCATATAGAGATAATAGACCAATGTTAAATTTTTAATCAAAGATTTCTCAGGAACTATAAAAGCTAGAAGCATCAAATTTGGTATTCAATAGAATAATGATGACTTATTTTGTGTAAGAGACATTGGGCTTTCTCAGCTTATTTGTTCATCTGTTCTTTCATTCTTCTTTCTCTCCATTTTGACCAATGTTAAATTTTCGTCAAAGATTTCTCAGGAACTATAGAAGCTAGAAGTCTCAGACTTTGAATGCAATGCAATAATCATGACTTATATCCTGTAAGGGTCAATGGGCTGGATTCTATTAGCAGATTTAGTAGTCAAGTCTGTGAATTGTTAAAACTTAAGTTCCTCAGGTGAGCGGTTTAGGCTCATTGAGCCTCTTGTTAGCTCACCTGAGCCGAAGGCTCATGTGAGGTATTAGTATACCACGAGCCGGCGTCCGTCGTCCGTCGTCGTCCACACTTTCAAAGAAGTATATCTCCGGAACCAGTGGGCCAATCTTGATCAAATTTCATGTGAAGCATTATCAGGTAGGGGGAAAGGCTGCATACTGTTTTCAGGCAGATCGGATTGGAACTCTGGTTGCCATGGCAACAAATAGCTCCCATAGACTTAACATAGGAAAAAGTTTGTCATCACTCTAGCTCCGTCAATTTTTTTCTGATTGTCTTCATTCTTGCAGATAACGAGGACAGGCATGAAATCTCGATCAAGTTCGATTTTGGGCTGAATCGGATTATTCACTCAGGAGTTACGTGCCCTTGAGCGTTAGGAAAAAGCTTGTCATCACTCTAGCTCCGTCAATTTATTTCTGATCGACTTCATTCTTGCAGATAACGAGGACAGGCATGAAATCTCGATCAAGTTCGATTTTGGGCTGAATCGGATTATTCACTCAGGAGTTACGTGCCCTTGAGCGTTGAAAAAATTGCCTATTGACTTAACATGGCGAGAATGTTGTCATCACCGTAGCTGCTTCAATTATTTTCAGATTGGCTTTATTCTTGCAGATAACCAGCACAGCCATGAAATCTCGGTCAAGTTCGATAACTGGCAGAATCGGATCATTCACTTAGGAGTTACCTGCCCTTGTGTGTTTTTGCATTAGGGTTAATGGGAATTTCAAAAATGTATATCTTAAAGACTACTTGGCCAACTTTGATCAAATTTCATGTGTCGCATTATTGGGCAAGTGGAAAGGCTTCATTAGGTTTTCAGGCAGATCTGAGTGGAACTCTGGTTGCCATGGCAACATCTAGCTCCCATAGACTTCACATAGGAAAAAGCTTGTCATCACTCTAGCTCCGTCAATTTTTTTCTGATCGACTTCATTCTTGCAGATAACCAGTACAGGCATAAAATCTCGGTCAAGTTCGATTTTGGGCCGAATCAGATAATTCACTCAAGAGTTACGTCCCCTTGAGCGCCCGAAAAATTGCCTATCGACTTAAAATGGGGAAAATGTTGTCATCGTTGTAGCTAGTAACGAGGACAGGCATAAAATCTCGGTTAAGTTCGATTTTGGGCAGAATCGGAATATTGACCTCGGAGTTACGTGACCTTGAGCGACAAAAAATTTGCCCATAGACTTAACATAGGGAAAATGTTGTGACTACGATAGCGACTTGAATTGTTTTCAGATCAGCTTCAAACTTGCAGGTAACGAGGACAGACATAAAATCACGGTTAAGTTCGATTTTGGGCCGAATCGGATTATTTGCCTTGGAGTTACCTGCCCTTGAGCATGAAAAAATACGTTGTGACCACGATAGCAACTTTATTTTTATTCAGATCAGCTTCAAACTTGCAGGTAACGAGGACAGGCATAAAATCCCGGTTAAGTTTGATTTTGGGCCGAATCGGAATATTGACCTCGGAGTTACGTGACCTTGAGCAACAAAAAATTTGCCCATAGACTTAACATAGGGAAAATGTTGTGACTACGATAGCGACTTGAACTTTTTTCAGATCAGCTTCAAACTTGCAGGTAACGAGGACAGACATAAAATCTCGGTTAAGTTAGATTTTGGGCCGAATCGGATTATTTGCATTGGAGTTACCTGCCCTTGAGCATAAAAAAATACGTTGTGACCACGATAGCAACTTTATTTTTATTCAGATCAGCTTCAAACTTGCAGGTAACGTGGACAGGCATAAAATCTCAGTTAAGTTCGAATCGGAATATTGACCTCGGAGTTACATGACCTTGAGCGACAAAAAATTTGCCCATAGACTTTACATAGGGAAAATGTTGTGACTACGATAGCGACTTGAATTTTTTTCAGATCAGCTTCAAACTTTCAGGTAACGAGGACAGACATAAAATCTCGTTTGGGCCGAATCGGATTATTTGCCTTGGAGTTACCTGTCCTTGAGCATAAAAATACGTTGTGACCACGATAGCAACTTTATTTTTAGCTCACCTGAGCCGAAGGCTCATGTGAGGTATTAGTATACCACGAGCCGGCGTCCGTCGTCGCCCGTCGTCCACACTTTCAAAGAAGTATATCTCCGGAACCAGTGGGCCAATCTTGATCAAATTTCATGTGAAGCATTATCAGGTAGGGGGAAAGGCTGCATACTGTTTTCGGGCAGATCGGATTGGAACTCTGGTTGCCATGGCAACAAATAGCTCCCATAGACTTAACATAGGAAAAAGCTTGTCATCACTCTAGCTCCGTCAATTTTTTTCTGATCGACTTCATTCTTGCAGATAACGAGGACAGGCATGAAATCTCGATCAAGTTCGATTTTGGGCTGAATCGGATTATTCACTCAGGAGTTACGTGCCCTTGAGCGTTCTTAACATAGGTAAAAGCTTGTCATCACTCTAGCTCCGTCAATTTTTTTCTGATCGACTTCATTCTTGCAGATAACGAGGACAGGCATGAAATCTCGATCAAGTTCGATTTTGGGCTGAATCGGATTATTCACTCAGGAGTTACGTGCCCTTGAGCGTTGAAAAAATTGCCTATTGACTTAACATGGGGAGAATGTTGTCATCACCGTAGCTGCTTCAATTATTTTCAGATTGGCTTTATTCTTGCAGATAACCAGCACAGCCATGAAATCTCGGTCAAGTTCGATAACTGGCAGAATCGGATCATTCACTTAGGAGTTACCTGCCCTTGTGTGTTTTTGCATTAGGGTTAATGGGAATTTCAAAAATGTATATCTTAAAGACTACTTGGCCAACTTCGATCAAATTTCATGTGTCGCATTATTGGGCAAGTGGAAAGGCTTCATTAGGTTTTCAGGCAGATCTGAGTGGAACTCTGGTTGCCATGGCAACATCTAGCTCCCATAGACTTCACATAGGAAAAAGCTTGTCATCACTCTAGCTCCGTCAATTTTTTTCTGATCGACTTCATTCTTGCAGATAACGAGGACAGGCATGAAATCATGATCAAGTTCGATTTTGGGCTGAATCGGATCATTCACTCAGGAGTTACGTGCCCTTGAGCGTTCTTAACATAGGAAAAAGCTTGTCATCACTCTAGCTCCGTCAATTTTTTTCTGATCGACTTCATTCTTGCAGATAACGAGGACAGGCATGAAATCTCGATCAAGTTCGATTTTGGGCTGAATCAGATTATTCACTCAGGAGTTACGTGCCCTTGAGCGTTGAAAAAATTGCCTATTGACTTAACATGGGGAGAATGTTGTCATCACCGTAGCTGCTTCAATTATTTTCAGATTGGCTTTATTCTTGCAGATAACCAGCACAGCCATGAAATCTCGGTCAAGTTCGATAACTGGCAGAATCGGATCATTCACTTAGGAATTACCTGCCCTTGTGTGTTTTTGCATTAGGGTTAATGGGAATTTCAAAAATGTATATCTTAAAGACTACTTTGCCAACTTTGATCAAATTTCATGTGTCGCATTATTGGGCAAGTGGAAAGGCTTCATTAGGTTTTCAGGCAGATCTGAGTGGAACTCTGGTTGCCATGGCAACATCTAGCTCCCATAGACTTCACATAGGAAAAAGCTTGTCATCACTCTAGCTCCGTCAATTTTTTTCTGATCGACTTCATTCTTGCAGATAACCAGTACAGGCATAAAATCTCGGTTAAGTTCGATTTTGGGCCGAATCGGATTATTTGCCTTGGAGTTACCTGCCCTTGAGCATAAAAAAATACGTTGTGACCACGATAGCAACTTTATTTTTATTCAGATCAGCTTCAAACTTGCAGGTAACGTGGACAGGCATAAAATCTCAGTTAAGTTCGAATCGGAATATTGACCTCAGAGTTACATGACCTTGAGCGACAAAAAAATTGCCCATAGACTTTACATAGGGAAAAAGTTGTGACTACGATAGCGACTTGAATTTTTTTCAGATCAGCTTCAAACTTGCAGGTAACGAGGACAGACATAAAATCTGGGTTAAGTTCGATTTTGGGCCGAATCGGATTATTTGCCTTGGAGTTACCTGCCCTTGAGCATAAAAAAATACGTTGTGACCACGATAGCAACTTTATTTTTATTCATATCAGCTTCAAACTTGCAGGTAACGAGGACAGGCATAAAATCTAGGTTAAGTTCAATTTTGGGCCGAATCGGAATATTGACCTCGGAGTTACGTGACCTTGAGCGACAAAAAATTTGCCCATAGACTAAATTAGGGAAAATGTTGCGACTACGATAGCGACTTGAATTTTTTTCAGATCAGCTTCAAACTTGCAGGTAACGAGGACAGACATAAAATCTCGGTTAAGTTCGATTTTGGGCTGAATCGGAATATTTGCCTTGGAGTTACCTGCCCTTGAGCATAAAAAAATACGTTGTGACCACGATAGCAACTTTATTTTTATTCATATCAGCTTCAAACTTGCAGGTAATGAGGACAGGCATAAAATCTCGGTTAAGTTCGATTTTGGGCCGAATCGGAATATTGACCTCGGAGTTACGTGACCTTGAGAGACAAAAACATTTGCCCATAGACTTAACGTAGGGAAAATGTTGTGACAGAAATAGCGACTTGAATTTTTAGCTCACCTGAGCCAAAGGCTCCAGTGAGCTGATAGTATACCAAGGCTCCGGAGTCCGTCCTCTGTCGTCCGTCCATCAGTCGTCCACACTTTCAATGAAGCATATCTCAGAAGGCAGTCAACCAATCTTGTTTAAATTTTATGTGTAGCACCATTGGGCAAGGCGAAAGGCTGCATTAGGTTTTGGAGCTAGTCTGGTTCATTTGTTCCTTCATTCTTCTTTCTCTCCATATAGAGATAATAGACCAATGTTAAATTTTTAATCAAAGATTTCTCAGGAACTATAAAAGCTAGAAGCATCAAATTTGGTATTCAATAGAATAATGATGACTTATTTTGTGTAAGAGACATTGGGCTTTCTCAGCTTATTTGTTCATCTGTTCTTTCATTCTTCTTTCTCTCCATTTTGACCAATGTTAAATTTTCGTCAAAGATTTCTCAGGAACTATAGAAGCTAGAAGTCTCAAACTTGGAATGCAATGCAATAATGATGACTTATATCCTGTAAGGGTCAATGGGCTGGATTCTATTAGCAGATTTAGTAGTCAAGTCTGTGAATTGTTAAAACTTAAGTTCCTCAGGTGAGCGGTTTAGGCTCATTGAGCCTCTTGTTATTCATATCAGCTTCAAACTTGCAGGTAATGAGGACAGGCATAAAATCTCGGTTAAGTTCAATTTTGGGCTGAATCAGAATATTGACCTCGGAGTTACGTGACCTTGAGCGACAAAAAATTGCCCATAGACTTAATAAGGGAAAATGTTGCGACTACCATAGCGACTTGAATTTTTTTCAGATCAGCTTCAAACTTGCAGGTAACGAGGACAGACATAAAATCTCGGTTAAGTTCGATTTTGGGCCGAATCGGAATATTTGCCTTGGAGTTACCTGCCCTTGAGCATAAAAAAATACGTTGTGACCACGATAGCAACTTTATTTTTATTCATATCAGCTTCAAACTTGCAGGTAACGAGGACAGGCATAAAATCTCGGTTAAGTTCGATTTTGGGCCGAATCGGAATATTGACCTCGGAGTTACGTGACCTTGAGAGACAAAAAAATTTGCCCATAGACTTAACGTAGGGAAAATATTGTGACAGAAATAGCGACTTGAATTTTTAGCTCACCTGAGCCAAAGGCTCCAGTGAGCCGATAGTATACCAAGGCTCCGGAGTCTGTCGTCTGTCGTCCGTCCATCCGTCGTCCACACTTTCAATGAAGCATATCTCAGAAGGCAGTCGACCAATCTTGTTTAAATTTTATGTGTAGCACCATTGGGCAAAGGGAAAGGCTGCATTAGGTTTTGGAGCTAGTCTGGTACATTTGTTCCTTCATTCTTCTTTCTCTCCATATAGAGATAATAGACCAATGTTAAATTTTTAATCAAAGATTTCTCAGGAACTATAAAAGCTAGAAGCATCAAATTTGGTATTCAATAGAATAATGATGACTTATTTTGTTTAAGAGACATTGGGCTTTCTCAGCTTATTTGTTCATCTGTTCTTTCATTCTTCTTTCTCTCCATTTTGACCAATGTTAAATTTTCGTCAAAGATTTCTCAGGAACTATAGAAGCTAGAAGTCTCAAACTTGGAATGCAATGCAATAATCATGACTTATATCCTGTAAGGGTCAATGGGATGGATTCTATTAGCAGATTTAGTAGTCAAGTCTGTGAATTGTTAAAACTTAAGTTCCTCAGGTGAGCGGTTTAGGCTCATTGAGCCTCTTGTTGTTCAAAACATATGTTGTTGGTACATGTAATTTGTTAGAATTGCCTCCATAAATTGATCCCATAATTGTCCTCCATTCTTCTTCTTATCTGGAGCTATGGCAGCATTCAATTTTATTTGAGCTGGCGAATAACAAAACCTACAATAAGATCGGTGTGAACAGGGGAGACTGAAATAAACCTGCACACCCATCCACAATGACAAGACCTTTTGCATAGATATTAGCCTATAGTAGGTACATGCGATCAGCAAAGACTCTGATCAGACTGCACAAATGCGCAGGTTGATCTCAGTATTTGCTGGTCGCTCAAGACTTTATGTAGATTTTATCATGCGCTTGCTCATTTGTTAGTAATATTTTTTAAACCCTCATGTAGCTGATTATTTCAATATGCTATATTTCACGATTTTTGGCCATACATGATTTCAGTTTTACCATGGATTCAGAAGCAGAATGTAAAACTGTATAGATCCTGATCAGAATCTATACGGCTTTCAAGAAAGGATATTTGGGTTCAGTATGGTGAGGGTGTAACATTTTTGATGAAAAAATGTGGGTAACATTTGCTTTGCAAAGTTTCTAATGGATGTATATTTTGTTCACAGAATTTTGATACATGAATCTATGGAGTTACTTGTTCGTTTGATGTTGCTGTTTGATGTTAATTTCATTGTTCTTTTCCACCTAGTGGAGCAATATTTATTTATGTTTAGGCTGAATACGTGTTTTATAGCAACAGATAAGGTGAGTGTTAAGTGATATCTGAAGGACTATTTTCCTTATTAATTCTTTTCCATATAAACCTATGTTGTGGGTATCCATGTGAACTGTTTTATAGCAAAAGATAAGGTGGGTGTTTTGTGATAGCTGAAGGATAGTTTTTGTCAGTTCTGAATAAAAACCTATGTTGTGGGTATTCATTAGAACCGCCTTGACGAGGCGGTTCTAATGAATACCCACAACATGGGTTTATGTGCAGAAATAAAGAAAACTATCCTTTACTTATCACAACCTTATCTGTTGCTATGCTGCTTCCCAAGGGGGTTCTAATGAATACGCACAACTTAGGTTTTTATGGAGTATTGATAAAAATTATCCTTCAATTATCACCAAATACTCGCCTTATCTATGGTAATGCATGGATAGATGTTAATATTCAGGATGTAAAATATTCGTAGCAAAAATCAAACATACAATTTCAACACAAACAAAGTAGTAAGAAGTCATTGGTGTAGCTTTACTGGTAGATAATGGATGTAGTTAAAAATAATTATGCCATCATGATGTAGCTTAACCCATTTTGTACCGGAAACCCCAAAACGGGTAGTTGGTAAACGCCGCAGAACACAGGGTCTGATCAGGGCCTTCACTGTTTGCAAAAAGTTCAGCCAGTTTCCAAATACATTTTGAAGAAAACACAACCTGACACCCCTAAATTTTGAAATGGACTCTTGCTATATAGAAGGATGAAGATTCTGTTTGTTACAAAAGGGTTAAACTCACAGATGTAGTTAATTTCAAGCAAAATTCTCCCTTTCAGTTGAAAACATAAAAGATGTAGTTAGAAGTCACAGGTGTAGCTTTACTGGTAAATAATAGATGTTTGAGTTGAGGTGTTGTGTCCCCACCAACAGTATTTGGGTCATTTTGGAGACGTTGCTTCGTGTGATGGATGTAGTTGAAAATAAATACATTAGAACTTTGATGGCTCGAACACCGATGGCTCGTTTACTATGGATGTGTCGAACCCATTCTTGAGCCCCTAGCAAAATCCTTTACAGAAGAAATAGTGAGGGATGATTAAGGAGATTTCAGTCTTTTATCTGACAAATGTATGCTGTGTGTACTCATTCGAATCGCCTCGATGAGGCGATTCTAATGAGTACACACAGCATACATTTTCATTATAGAACACTGAAAAGATGTCTAAAAGTATCTCGTTATGCCTCCTGGCAGTCACCTCAGTGGCTCAAACTACCCCTGTTTTGAACAGATTTTCGAGGTCCCAAAGGTGTTCGAGCCATTGAAGTTCGACTGTAAGTGACACCATTAAAAAACCCAGATTTATGCCATTTATGAACAAAAGAGGTGCAGATTAGCCTGCATATCTGTTATTATCGGTTGCAAAAAGAGTTTGCAAAACAGCCGTACAGCTGTCAATCTATTAGGCTCGCGTAATCAAAGGTTGTTTATAACTGCGTCATACTGTTCAAGCATAATGACCAATCAGACGCAGTTTTGTGCAAGAGCGTCACCACTGGTTATCTATAGTCTGTTTCTATACATGCAAGTTTTCATTGATGTTTTCAATTAGATCATCCCTTATTTTGACAAATGCTTGTTGGAATATCCGGCATTTCATACGCAAATATTGTGTTTGTTTGATTTGAGGTTTAACTTTGCTAATTCTCCATAAAAAACTATGTTGTGGATACCCATCAGAACATGCTAAAAGATGCAGTTCAAATAAATACCCATAACATAGTTTTATATGGAGAAATAAGGAAAATTCTCCTGCATATGTCACCAAATACACACATTATCGGTTGCTATGATTGCTCATATTTTATGATCTTGGACCATCAGCATTAATCATTCACTCCGTTAAATCATTTGGGTTCAGGTTTTATATGTTGTAATTAGTCAGATGTTTACATTCATGAGCCTCGTGACAAAATAAAAGGTATGTTAGGCAACTATTCAGTAATTAAAGCTTGCTCTAACAGTCATGGATCTTTACTATGGTGGTGGTAGGGATGAACTGAAGGTGTTGTGTATCTTTAGTCTCTGGGGCTTCTAACTGATATTTGCTTAATGTTGGGCAAGGCCTACTTTTTTGCTCACCTGTCACGTAGTGACAAGGTGAGCTTTTGGGATCACTTTTTGTCCGTCGTGCGTGCGTCCGTAAACTTTTTCTTCAAACAACATCTCCTCCTAAACCACTGATCGGATTTTGACCAAACTTCACAGGAATGATCCTAAGGTGGTCCCCTTTCAAAGTTGTTCAAATGGTTCTGGTCTGTTGCACATCTAGGTCTGAAACCGCAAGGCCCAGGTCTTTGATATTTGGTATGAAGCTTCATCTAGTGGACCTCTACCAAGATTGTTCAAATTATAGCCCTGGGGCCAAAAATGCCCCTGCCCGGGGGGCCTTAGGTTTTACATACGCTTATATAGGGAAAATCTTTAAAAATCTTCTTCTCTGAAACCGCGGGCCTATAGGGGCTTGAAGAAATATATGGGCTGCATGATGCTTCCACGCAGAGCTGAATCCGGCCCGCACACTAGCACTGGTAAACCGCTTAGAGGATCTAAGCCTGTCCTGGAACCTCGGTGTGAGGCAGACCGTCCATGCTAATAAACCCTATTGGTTTCATTGGGAACAGGGCTTGAGATGTCATTTCATCTCAATGTCGGGTAAAAGTCCCACAAAATTGGAAGCAACGTCTCCAAAATGACCTTTACAGTGTTGACAGGGACGATAAACCTCAAATCAAACAAACAAACAAATCTCTGAAACCGAAAGGCCCAAGTCTTTGATATTTGGTGTGAAGCTTCATCTAGTGGACCTCTATCAAGATTATTCAAATTATAGCCCTGGGGCCAAAAATGCCCCTGCCCCGAGGGCCTTTGTTTTACATAGGCTTATATAGGGAAAATCTTTAAAAATCTTCTTCTCTGAAACCACAAGGCCAAGGTCTTTGATATTTGGTATGAAGCTTCATCTAGTGGACCTTTACCAAGAATGTTGAAATTATAGCCCTGGGGCCAAAAATGCCCCCGCCCCGTGGGCCTTTGGTTTTACATAGGCTTATATGGGGAAAATCTTTAAAAATCTTCTTCTCTTTTACCACAAGGCCCAAGTCTTTGATATTTAGTGTGAAGCTTAATCTAGTGGAACTTTATCAAGATTGTTCAAATTATTGCCCCAGGGGCCAAAAATGCCCCCGCCCCGGGGCCCTTTGGTTTTACATAGGCTTATATAGGGAAAATATTTAAAAATCTTCTTCTCTGAAACCACAAGGCCCAGGTCTTTAATATTTGGTATGAAGCTTCATCTAGTGGACCTCTTCCAAGATTGTTCAAATTATAGTCCTGGGGCCAAAAATGCCCCAGCCCTGGGGGCCTTTGGTTTTACATAGGCTTATATAGGGGAAATCTTTAAAAATCTTCTTCTCTGAAACTGCAAGGCCCAGGTCTTTGATATTGGGTGTGAAGCTTCATCTAGTGGACCTCTATCAAGATTGTTCAAATTATAGCCCTGGTGCCAAAAATGCCCCTGCTCCGAGGGCCTTTGGTTCTACATAGGCTTATATAGGGAAAATCTTTAAAAATCTTCTTCTCTGAAACCACAAGGCCCAGGTCTTTGATATTTGGTATGAAGCTTCATCTAGTGGACCTTTACCAAGATTGTTCAAATTATAGCCCTGGGGCCAAAAAGGCCCGTCCCGGGGCCTTTGGTTTTACATAGACTTATATTGGGAAAATCTTTAAAAATCTTCTTCTTTGAAACCGCAAGGCCCAGTTCTTTGATATTTGGTGTGAAGCTTCATCTAGTGGACCTTTACCAAGATTTTTCAAATCATAGCCCTGGGGCCAAAAATGCCCCCACCCCGGGATAGACTTATATAGGGAAAATCTTCTTCTCTGAAACCTCAAGGCCCAGTTCTTTGATATTTGGTGTGAAGCTTCATCTAGTGGACCTCTATCAAGATTGTACAAATTATAGGCCAAGGGCGAAAAATGCCCCCACCTGCAGGCCCTTTGGTTTTACATAGCCCTAGGAAATAGAAGTCAAGGCAATGAAAACCTTTGAAAATCTTCTGGTCTGAAAGCAGAAGGCCAAGGTCTTTGATATTTGGTATGAAGCTTTGTCTTGTGGATTTCTACCAAGATGGTTCAAATTATAGCCCTGGGGGCAAAAATGGCCCGACCCGGGAACCCCAAGGTTTATAATAACTTATATAAGGAAAACGTTTAAAAATCTTGTCTGAAACCAGAAGTCTCCATTCTTTGATATTTGGTATGAAGCTTCACCTTTAAGACCACTACCAAGATTAATCATATTATAGCCCAGGGCCAATAATGGCTCTCCCAGGGACCCACTTGATACCCTATGGATCAGGTAAGGGATCCAGGGCCATCATGGCCCTCTTGTTCTTCTATTTTCTCCCTTTCTCTGGGAGAGGAAACTAAATGACCCATGATGGTTGACATGTCGTTAACCCCATCAGTCATCAGTCTTTTACCATGGCTTTCAACTTTCTCTTTAGTCCCTTGGGTATGTTATGTGAACTCATTTACATTAGAATTGACTCGATGACTCCAGATTTGCTGGATGAAAGCCACAGTAATTGTGTACAGGTAACCTTCTTTACACCAACATTCGTTACAATGGCAAAACTCGTTATATCGGCAATTTGAATGGAGTGACTACTTAGTTAAGGCTTAGCCTCGGGTCCGAGGAAATGCACAATTCGAGTCAACAGTCATGAAAGGGTCTTGTAATTTAATACTCCAAGAAACAAATGTTATAGATATATGTTAGAATCACCTAAATGTCTATAGCATTTGTTTCTTGGAGTAATAATGAAGAAAAGGCCTTTAATTACCTGTCATACTCCTAATTGGGATTCTTCACAACGGAACAATTCATTATAACGGCACAATAATAGGGAACAAATAATTTTGTTAAAACGCTGGTCCTCTGTTATTATTATGGTATGATCTGCACAGGGACGACTGTACCCTGCACATGGGGTCTTCAGTTAACACCCCATTTGAAGGATATCCATACGTAGTGGCATTTAGCCTTGCAAATCATGCCCATAGAGCATGTTCGGACACCAACATTTTATCTCTGCTTGCCGCTTCTAGCATCAGAGGCAAGTGACCACTGAGCTACCACATCCCTTTGTTTTGTGATGAGGCTGATATTACAGAAATAATTCCAGTTTTAAATTTTGTTGGTTAATGTTTATGATAATGGTACAGTTATATACAAATTTCCCTATAACATTGTCAGTCATAACACAGTTTTGGACAGAACAAAGTTTCAAGATGGCTCCCAAAAATGTATAGATGATATAGAAAGTTTCAAGAAGGCTCCCAATAATGTATAGAGTCATGATAGATGATACAGAAAAATGACCATTTATACAGAAAAAATGACCATAAATGGTCATTTTTTTCTGTATAATCTACCGTATACATTTTTGATGATAAGCTAACACGGATTCCAACAATAGTGTTATAGAGAGGTTGTGTTGTACTTGTGTTAAATAAAGATTAGATTTTATTGAATCCATTGTTATTTCTGTCTGGATGCCTAGAGCAGAAACAGTCAGTACCACAGTGTCATTAAGGTAACACACCTATATGGCATAGTGCATTCTTTCTTGAACAGAAAACATGACAGTTTTGTTTGTTTGCAACTTTTCCCGATATTTTTTTACACAAAATCGTGTAGTAATATTTTTTCCTTAAATTTTAGAAAAAGTATGGTAAGATGTGGTGTTTGAATATTTCGGGTAAATACAGTGTGTCACACAGATATATTTTTATACAGTCAACCCTCTTTATACCGGCATTCATAAGGACAAAACTTGTTATAACAGTATTATGAATGGAATGACCACTTAGCCTCGGTTCCGAGCAGTGTGGACTTTCTTTGGGTTGGAAATATACAAATCAAGTCCACAGCATGAAAAGGTCTTGCTATCTGATAAACCAAGAAACAAATGCTAAAGATATTTGTTAGAATTGCCTCACCGAGGCCTTTACTTCCCTAACATACTGCAAACTGGAATTCTTTATAGCGGCAAATTCTTTATAACGGTACAATAATAGGGAACAAATACCGTCGTCCTCTGTAATGTGTTGACCAGGGGTTGGTAACTCAAAGCTTTCTTAAGGCTTACGACGACCTTAAGTATATCTTTATCACCTCGTAGCGATTAGTGTGAGTAACTCGAACGTACCGTAATTTATGGAGACAACTTAACCATATCGTAAAGTTACGAAGAACTCAGGCATGCCGTAACCTCATCTTAACTATTGCGAAAGAAACAGACACTACATAGAAGCATAAGAAAAGAAGTTGTACATCTATCTACTTTTTTCTCGGCACAAAGGGTTTCTTTTAGTAATGATATGCGATACATGTATTGTATGGTATAGTATTAAGGCAGATATATGCTATATTTAGCAGAATTACCCATATAAAAATACATGTAAAGAAAGATCTATGCATCTCCGATAAACATGTATATGTGTAGTACGTAATTATTATGCACAAGCTGTTTATTTGTGTGTGTAATAGTCGTGTCAACAAAGGAAGAAAAGAAGAACTAGAAATGTGTCCAGACGACACAGATGCCCCCGACAAGGGCCCCGCCTCACCCCGAAAATCCATGTTGCAACAAAATTTTCTACGTGGGTGACCTTGACCTTGAGGTCATGGGCAGGGCCGTTGGTATGGGCGAATGAGACTTGGGACCTGTATCTACCATCATTCCAAATAAGAAGCCAATCTATAAATATGAGCCCTAAAACTTTAAAAGCATAATAAGACTATGTCTGTGACCTTGACCTTGAGGTCAGCGGTGGGAGTATATACAACTTTGGACCTGTAACTATCATCATACCAAATATGAAGCAAATCTATATGGTTTGGTGATTATGAGCTCTTAATAAACTTTAAATAAAAAATTTCTTTGTCTGTGACCTTGACCTTAAGGGCACGTGCATGATTGGGGGTATTGGACCAGTATCAATCATTATACCAAATATTAACTAATTTCATCATACGATTTGGAAATATAAACTCTTAAAATATCTAATTAAAAATTTCTAAGTCTGTGACCTTGACCTTGAGCTCACGGGCATTGGTGGGGGTATCGCTGAATAAAATGAACAGGTATCTAACATCATACCAAATATAAACTCAATCCATAACACGATTTGGAAAATATCAACTCTTAAAATATCTAATTAAAAAATTTCTAAGTCTGTGACCTTGACCTTGAGGTCATGGGCATGGGTGGGGGTATCGCTGAATAAAACTTTGGACCTATATCTATAATCATACCAAATATGAACCAATTCCATCAAATGGTTCGGAAAATATGAGTTCTAAACTGTTCAGGTCTACCTGTTACAAAAACCTTAACCTGAGTCTTTAACATTGAAATTTTCTAAGTCTGTGAACTTGACCTTAAGGTCACAGACATGGCTGAGGTATTGCTAAATAAAACTTTGGACCTATATCTATCATCATACAAAAGATGAACCAGTTCCATCAAATAGTTAGGAAAATATGAGTTCTAAAAGTTCAGGCTCTACCTGTTACACACCGGCCCCGATAGCTCAGTTGGTAGTGTCCGCTCCGGGGAACGGGAGGTCACGGGTTCATACCAAAGTCGTTAAGAATGGTACCAGCTGCTCCTCGCTTGACACTCAGATTTACGGGGTAGAGCTAGGACTGGTCGACACAGTGTCAGGATAATGTGACTGGGTGTGGTATCTTGTAATGTGTCTGGGACATGAAACTTCAGTGAGGCAGCACTATAAAAGTGAGCATTGAGCTCCCTGTCGCAACCAGACACAGTCGTGATATGACTGAAAAATTGTTGAAAGCGACGTTAAGCCCGAATTCACACACACACACACACACACACACACACACACACACACACACACACACTACCTGTTACAAAAACCTTAACCTGAGGTTACAGGATCACGTACGTACGTACGTACATACACACGTACAGACGGACGTACACATGTACGCAGGTATGGAAAACCGAAAAACTATATGCCCCCGGCACCATGCCGATTCGGGGGCATAAAAAAAGAAATAAGGTAAAAGATAGTATAGCCTGTACACTAAGTGAACCACTGACCACGATTGGCTTGTTTTTGAGAAATGTCTTCCTTTCATTAACTTCGTCTTCAAGTGTTTCTAATTTTTCCTGTGTATAGTTTGGTTTTCTTTTTTTTTTTGTAATTTTTTTCTCTGCCATTTTTGAAAGATATTGCACAATTTGTTTAAGACACTTTCAAGTAATTGATGCTAATATGAGCTGAGGCATGGCAAATCAGGAGGAAATGTAGAGAAGGGGCCGCCAGTTGTGTCATTGTTTCTCATCCCATAGGTTATTTAGAACCTTGCCTATTATGATGCCGCTACCCAAGCCTTTTTTGGTAGAAAAGGCTCCAACAAGGCCGCCTTGTTGTTAAACAAACCCCGGTATTATCATTTATAGTAAGATATTAAGCGTTATTTTGTTTTGCTATGCCCTGGCTAACAAAAGTTTCCCCCTTGTTGTTAGTTAAACAAACCTGGTATTATCATTTATAGTAAGATATTAAGCGTTTTGTTTTGCTATGCCCTGGCTAACAAAAGTTTCCGAAGTGCTTTGCACGAGATTTAAAATTACACAGGGTAAATCGTAAGTGGTAAGATGGTCGTAACTTTATGGAAACGATACGACAGGTTTTCAGTTACCGGCATAACGAGACCATAAATTTTACGGTGGTCACCTTAAGTATGTCTTAAGTACATCTTAAGTTGATATATACTACTCAAAGTTTGATAGGGATCACTTTTTTAATGCAAAATAATTTTTGGATGAATTAATCAGCTGAATCCAAATTTGATACATAATGATAGAAAACGTATCCTTCACAAAACCTAGTGATTAATTTTGTCAACTGGTACTGCATTCAAGCGTGACAACAGCAAACGTCTTGGCACCCCCAAAATTTGCCGTAACACGAAGGGATTTGGACAACTGATTTTTCACAAATTTCCAAATTTGTTTAAACAAACGTGCTTAATAACGTGTATGGCGTACAAGGGCATCAATTACAGTACGACATCGCTTGCGCATGCTCGTAATCCGAGTCTGTATCCGGTTTTGTGAAATCAGCTTTCATTCAGCAACCAATGCATCTTTGAGCTCCTGTAAAGTCCTCGGATGCACAGGTCGGGCTGAAACAGCACTCTGTAGCATGTCCCGCGCATGCTCAATCGGATTTAAGTGCGGTGACCGAGCAGGCCAGTCCATACGAACGATTGTCTCACGTTCCAGGTAGGAATCAGTGACGTTGGCAGGGTTGGGACGGGCATTATTATCCATCAGAATAAAGTCCG
The DNA here is from genome assembly GCA_963580285.1 of Lucinisca nassula. Lineage (NCBI taxonomy): Eukaryota > Metazoa > Mollusca > Bivalvia > Lucinida > Lucinidae > Lucinisca > Lucinisca nassula. The sequence goes on from OY757022.1 coordinate 54,460,481, forward strand.
GGCCGATAGCATCTGCATATGGTCTCACAAACTCATCAAGAATCTCATTACAGTACCTCATTGCCATTAACGTTCCGTTTTCAACGACGTACAAGTCAGGTTTACCGTTCACACTTATCCCAGCCCAAACCATGACTGACCCCTTTCCATAGCGATCATGCTCTGCCACATTCAAGTCATCGAATCGCTGTTTAGACATTCGCCACACTAATTGACGTTTATAAGTGAAGTCTAGACAGAATCTGGACCCCTCAGTAAACAGTACTGGCGTCAAGTCACGAACCGTCCACCTGACGTGAGTTCTGACAAAGTCTAACCGGTCTAGCACGTGCTGTCTCGTCAACGGGACACGTACAGCAGGCCTCATGGCATTAAGTCCGAACTCGTGGAGTCCGTTTCTGACAGTTTGTGTAGAAATTCGTACTCAAGTTCCGTTCATAAGCTCGTTATGCAAACGCGTAGCGTTCAGGAACCGTTGACGTCGAGACTGAATCAACAAGAAACGGCCCTGACGTTGAGTTGTAGCCCTTTCTCGACCCCGCCGCGGCTGTGTGAAGGATTTCCGTGGGTAAGATGCCGACTCCACATTCGTGAAACCATGCTCTGAGACAAATTCATAATCCCAGCAACACGACGTTGAGAGACGCAAGATTCCAACATTCCGACGCAACGATTCATTTCTTCGGGGCTCAGACGGTTTCTTAATTGTCCCCCTAGGCATTTTAGTGTTTCACAAATCAAATGAAGTCCTTTTTACGCTTGGTAAAGGAACACTGACAAGTTTGATTGGTCTGTTGGAAAGCAGTGCTACGCAAGATTTTGGGGGTGCATGAATTCATTTGCGAATTGTGAGAAGTGTACACTTTTATGAGTACTGAACTGCACACGAGTTTCTGCTTAAGATATTTATCAATATACCGAGTACAAATTCTGTCAAGAACTTATAAATTTTCTGTGCAAAATTTGGTACATAAAAAGTGATCCCTATCAAACTTTGAGTAGCATATTTACGATGGCTTCGAGTAACCAACCCCTGGGCAGCAAAATACAAGTTGACCTAAATGGGCCTCTGTGACAAGCCCTGTGGCAAAGGCGAAGTGTGTCTGACTGATGATTGTGTGGTTCTAGGTTGGATCCCTGCAGTGTCATGCAAGATTGATCATGAAATATTTTATATAGTCATTCGCTCCCATCTGCTGATTCAAGGACAGTTGTGAGCTCGTCTGTACAAAAGTGTGTGCACTATTCTGAACGGAAGTGAAAGCAATGATCAGGAGTTGATACAATTACATAGCACCTCCCATCCAAGACACCAAAGGGAAAGAAACACCAACATAAAACACCTTCACCATAGTTACAGTCAAAAACAGAAAGCGAAAAGGACAGTTTATTTCCCCCAAAATGGCCAAAACACCTATCCAAAATAAATTAGTAGCAGTACATGCAGGCAAAGACAAAATATAAAATGAGCCCCGCCAAGCGAATTTGTGTCTTCGAGCATTCCGTCATGACAAATTTTAACTGCGCATGCCCAGACATTCAGAGGGGCCAGGGATATGGCTTTCTGTCGGAGGGTTCCTCTTGATTCACTGCTTGTATGAGCGAGCAGCGAAGGTTCTGGCGAGACTGCGCGGATGCGACGGCTCGCCTGAACCTTTGCTGCTCGCATAGGCGATAAGTACCAAAATCGCTTGGCGGGGCCCATATAATAATAAAACTTAGCAGTACATACATGCAAAGACAAACTATACAAAGGATCTCACATGCGTGTTCATGTATTATTGAATTTATTAGTCAAGGCAAAACTCCCTTTAACGAGTTTAATAAATTCAATATCACGTGAACACGAATGCAAGATTCTATTATATGGCATTTAAAAGTCTATTTATTCACGGGGTTTTATTACAAAAGCGTCTATATTCCGCCATTAGTAAACGCGACGTGAAGGATGTCGTCATGTAACATTACGGGGCGTATCTAACTAATTTGCATATTTAATCCACGAGTGGATTACCGTATTTATTACATGGCGTTATTTTATTCTAAGACGCAACGTCATTTGATAAAACAATAATAAACCAATAGTTAACCACAATAGAAGTACCATCTTGGAACAGTCAGTAAAGATTTTTGGCTTACCTGAGCGCGATGTTTTGCTTCAAACTTCACGAGACTTTTCCAGAATGTTTTACTTCATGATATCTCGGTCAGGTTTGAATATGGGTCATGTTAGATAAAAAAAACTAGGTCTATACGCCAACTTGTTCACCCTCTCGAGGCCACAATTCAGCTTCAACAATCTCCATGAAACTTTACCAGAGTATTTGTCTGGGTGACATCTTGGTCAAGTTCGAAATAGGTTATGACGGTTCAAAAACTAGGTCACTAGGTCAGATTGGTTAAAACCTTGTTTACCCTCTAGAGGCCACAGTTTTGCTTCAATCTTTATGAAACTATACCAGAATGTTTGTCTTGATGATACCTTGTTCCAGTTCGAGTATGGGTCATGTCAGATCCAAAACTTGGCCCCTAGGTCAAATTGCTTTAACGGCCCCGTCCAATTGGGCTTCAAGAAATAGATGCATGATGCTTCCACGCAGAGCTGAAACCGACCGCACACAAGTACTGGTAAACCGCTTAGAGGATCAAAGCCCACCCAAGGCAAAGCAGTGGGAGTTGGACCGTCCATGCTTATTTATAAGCACTATTGGTTTCATAAGGTGACAAATTGCTTGAAAACCCTGTTCACCCCCTAGAGACTACAGTTTTGCTTCACACTTCACGAAACTGTACCTTTATGTTTGTTTTGGTGATATCGTGATCATTATTGATTATTCTCTCCCTTCCGCTGGTTCAAGAAGGGCAGTTGTCAGTTTCTGGCGAAAGAATGTGCACTGTACTGGTTAACCGCTCACGTATAAGCCTGCCCAGGAAAAGTGTAGATAGGTAAACTGACCGGCTAAAAATGACCTAAAATAGTGTTGACTGGACCGTTAATCTCCAATACAAACAAATAAACCTCATCCTTCGCTGACTGCATATGCCCTGTATAGTATACGGGCTATCAATTACGAAAACACGCCTATTCGAATACATTGCAACTTTTTTAAAAACGGCAATCTTCAGACAAATAATTGTGATATTTTTCTTACTTCTGCTCTAAAATATAGATTGTGGGTACTTGTTAGAATCGCCTCGTACTTGTTAGAACCGCGTGAGGCTAACCCAGCCCCGAGGTTATGGTCAACTCAACTAAGCATGAAATTTGTCCTGCTCATAAAATGGCATTTTGATATTTATGAGAACGGGCCTCCGTGGCCTAGTGGTTAAGAGCGCTGACTCTTGTACATTAGGTCTCTCACCGCTGTGGTTCGAGCCTCGCTCGGGTCACATGTAAGACGCCAAGTTCTGCAACGGAAGGTCAGGTGGTTTTTCTCCGGGTACTCCGGTTTTCGCCCACCTCTGATTAACGATCGGCTCGATATGAGTGAAATAATCTTGAAAGGGCCGTAAAACCAAAACCCCCAAAAAAAATATATTTATGAGCGGGATAAATATTACCTCCTATATAACTAAGCAGAAAAAATAACCTATTTTATATGTATTTTAATGTTTATAAACATTTAAAATTTCATGCATTTAAAAGTTCATGAAATTTGTCCTGCTAACAAAATATCAAAATGCCAACAATTGTTCGGGTTTCAATATTTATGAGCAGGATAAATATTGCCTTCTATATATCTAAGCAGAACAATTACCTATTTCATCTACATATAAGCATTTAAAATTTCATGCTCAAGTGATCTGAGCATGAAACAAATTTTATAATCTCGGGACCGTCACTCGCCCCCGCCCATCGGGGCTGGGAGAAATAGATTGGGCTGCATGGTGCTTCCACGCAGAGCTGAAACTCACAACACATGAGTACTGGTAAACCGCTTAGGACTAAGCCTGCCCAGATAAAGTGGTGTGAGACAGATCGCCCAATGCATAGAAGCTTTTTGGTTAGATGTCATTTCATCTCAATGTCTGGTAAAAGTCACAAAATTGGAAATAGCGTCTCCAAAATGACCTAAATAGTTTTGACGGGGAAGTTAAACCTCGAACCAAACAAACAAACAAATTCGGGGCCGTCACACGGTTCTTATTGAAGATTTTATCGTGTGATGGCTCATTAAAATATTCATGACTATGCCTCGCTCGAAAACTTTTCTTATTTTGTTCAAGCCTACAAGGGCCGAAAGCTTTGGTAGCTTGACTAGTAAACTGTTTCATTTATAGAAAATATATGTTTGTTTGTTTGTTAGATTTAAGGTTTACCGTTCCCGTCAACACTGTAAAGGTCAATTAGGAGACATTGCTTCCAATTTTTTGGGACTTTTACCCGACCTTGAGATGAAATGACTTCTCAAGCCCTGCCGCCCAATAAAACCAATAAGGTTTATTAGCATGGACGGGCCGACTCGCACCGCCTGCATAAACCTTTGGGTAAAGTGCACGGCCTCTATTTAATGGCATGCCGTTTTCGAGTCAAAAACACCTAATCCTATATCCTCTGCACCTTCGACAGAGATAAAACAATCATCGGGAGCTGTTCGTTCATTTTTCGTGTTATTTTACTGAGCCTATAACTCAAGCGAAATTTCTAACCCTTATCCCGCTGTTCACGACAATCCCTACCTTTGCAAACAGTGTAGATCCAGATCAGATCTACTCTCTCATGAAGTGTGGGTTTGACTGAATAAATTACATCAAGTAATTTGATTGTTTGAAATGTAAATGGGTTGTGGTTAAATTAATTTATGCAGCGGGATAAGGGTTAAATCAATATTTACTGAGGCTCTCAATAAACAGGTACTTTGTTTCCAATTGCAAAAGCACTACTTTGTTTATTTGTTTGATTTGAGGTTCAACACTGTAAAGGTCATTTTGGGAACGCTGCTACCAATTTTGTGAGACTCTTACCCGACATTGAGATAAAATGACTTCTCCAGCCCTACCGCCCAATGAAACCAATATGGTTTATAAGCATGGGCGGTCCGATTCGCACCGCTTTGCCTAGGCAGGCTTAGATCCTCTAAGCGGTTTACCAGTACTCGTGTGTGGTCAGATGCAACTCTGTGCGGAAGCATCATGCAGCCAATCTATTTCTCCATGCCCCGATGGGCGGGGGTCGTACTTTCGCCTTAAGCTAGCAGAATCTGATTCATTGATTTGTTTTGATTTGAGGTTTAACGTCCCCGCCAACACTGAAAAGGTCATTTTGGAGACGTTGCTTCCAATTTTGTGGGACTTTTACCCGACGTTGAGATGAAATGACATCTCAGGCCCTGTCGCCCAATGAAACCACTAGGGTTTAAATCATGGACGGTCCGACTCGTACCGCTTTGCCTGGACAGGCTTAGATCCTCTAAGCGGTTTACCAGTACTCGTGTGCGGGTCGGATTTAGCTCTGCTTGGAAGCATCGTGCAGCCCATATTTCTTCAAGCCCCGATGGGCGTGGGCCAATTTGATTCATTGACTTCATAAGGAAATAAACATATAAACTACGCCATGAACACGCACTTACGCCAAAATAAAGCTATATTGGGTTTGGCTTTAAAAAACGAACACTTACATTTTCTGTGCATTTGCGGAAAACCCCATGCGGTCATCTATTGGAACGCAATGAATAGGCATACATTAACTCGCGCAACGTCACAAACAGGATCACATAAGTGGCGTCAAAATTAACCATGGTTCTCTCTGATGTGATTGGACCCTACATGGCGGTTAATCAATGAAGCTCTTCCGCTTTTCATAGAAAAAGAACTTAGAATTGTTTTCTTGCTTCACATTTAGCCCTCGAACCAGAATCTTTCATCACATATATGAACAAAATTGTGTCACGAACAAAATGGCTCTATAATTTTCTGAACAAATCATTCGATTTCTTCCACCAGGACATTCGGCTCCGCCCATCGGGGATTGAATTAATAGTTGGGCTACATGATGCTTCCACGCAGAACTGAAACCGACCCATACACGAGTACTGGTAAGCCGCTTATAGTATCTAAGCCTGCCCAGGCAAAGCGGTGAGAGTCCATGCTTATAAACCCTACGGCAGGGCTTGAGATTCCATTTCATCTCAATGTCGGGTAAAAGTCTCACAAAATTGGAAGCAACGACTCCATAATGACCTTTACAGTGTTGACCTCAAACCCGGACATTAGTCCACTCCTCTTTTTACAACATACCCAGTATGAATGCAGCAGACACCTCTGATATCTACTTATGTTTGAAAACGGAACATAATTTAAGTGTGGATTCTGATAAAAGTGCCTAGGCATTGCGAAAATAGCACTCCTCTAACGCGCACACGCTTGTCTTATTCAAAGGCCTAAAAGTGTCGTTAAACTTAACTGGATTAATTTATACCAGATGTGGACAGGAATAACGAATCTTTCTAAAACCAGAGCTTATTATTATTATTATTAGTAGTAGTAGTAGTAGTAGTAGTAGTAGTAGTGTGGGTGTGTTAAAGGAAAAAGATGAGGGGGTGCACATCACGTACTTACTTCTATGTGTAGGAGAAAAGGGTCGGAAACCCTTTCTGTCACGGACGCACAGCAGAAAAAAGGTAAAGGGCATCTACAGCCACGTTCGACCGATACAAGTTCAACAATGAATACTGGGTGAAAACTATTTCACGATTAAAACTGTCCTTTAGGGAACAGACTCGTATCGTAAAATACGAGAAAAGCCATTAACGGTTGGGGAGGACTAACCCCTAGCCAGAGCTGTCAAGATGCTTACAGAGATTCTATTCCTGCACTTACTTCTGTTTTACGGATATGCGGACACTATTTCGGGAGCATCAACCTAGATTCATTCTGAGTATGTGTGGATTCCAGGATACAAGCAATGGTTATATTTTTGCCGAAATGGAGATGGTGAGAGCTTTAACATTTGACAGGTAAACGTATCACATTATTCTGGTTTACAGCCTTCTGTCCGTCTGTCCCTCCATTCGGTACAACAGACTTTAGACGTATTGTCTGGTTTAACAAAATGCCTGGACGCGTGAAAGTCCGCAGGCCTTCCGTTAACCAAAGATTTCTGGTATACGACGGTGGACATTATCGGTTTATTTATTCGTGTTCTTTAAAGATAAAGAAGCTTTATTTAACGTCGCATATTACTCTGTTGAGCTCTTTTGTCCTTAGTAAATAGTGGTGTTAATGAAACAGGGTTCCATCCTATTACAGTCGAACTTCGATGGCTCGAACTCGCCGGGACCGCCGAAAACAGTTCGAGCCATCGGTAGTTCGAGCCATTGGAGTCCAACTCGGCAAGATCCATCTTTGTGTACTATGATTTTTTATCATTTTGGTGACTTCCGGTACATTTATCGGTCATAAATTAAGCCACCTAGGATATCTTTTGCACTTCCAGGGAGATAAGAAAATACAACAATAATAAATCTTTTAATTTTATTTACAAGGTGAAAAGTTTAAAATACAACAAAGTACATGCAGGAGTGAATGATGAGCCGTATTTTTGGTCCGTATTTTAAGGCAAAGACTGTAATTTTGGCAGGTCTTACTCAATGTCGGTGTGAAATTTTAATTTATGAAAAATATTTTGCCAGCTTTAATTTCCTTATGCCGCCTCATTAGCCCTGTGTAATTATAGGTGTTTACAATAAACTTAGTTTGACACCTTCTCAACATTAATCTCTTGACCTGTTGATCAAAGGGATTGCGCCAATCAAGTACACCTGTGTTATGTAAACAGCTGTTTCGGCAAGACACTTTGTCAGTATCAAAGCGTCTTATGATACTGACCACGCGCCTGCGTGACTTGATGGATAAAATTTGAATTTTTAAAAAGGTAATTAGTGCGAGCCATCGGAAGGATTTTACATAGAAAATGCACTCTAGCGACCAGGCTTAGAGTTCGAGGGTTCGAACCATCGTGGTTCGAGCCAAGGGTGGCATGTTCAGTTAAAATGAATAGGGATTTTGCCGGGACTGAAAAGTCAGTTCGACCCAAACGTGGTGTTCGAGCCTACCGAGTTCGAGCCATCGAAGTTCGACTGTACTTCATTTCATTTGAACAAATCAATTGTTGTACCGAAGGGATTATACGGTGCTGAGCTCTGGAATTCTTTATCGCCAAGAAAAGAAGAAAAACTGGAGCGGGCGCATAGGTTTTGCATAAAATTCATTCAAGGGCTACCCAAAGAGACGAGAACTGATATCGCGTTAAGTTTGTTAGGGTCGAATCCAATTATTGCCGAAATTGATAAAAAGAAATTAATATTTCTGGGACAACTATGTCGGCTTTCCACCGCGGTTATTCATAAACAAGTTTTTAATCAGAGGCTTTTAAGTTTCTTTCACGCGTCTGGTCCTAAGTATGGTTTTATCCCAGATATCGTGAGTTTTTTAGATAAATACTCTCTGAGACATATTTTGACTAACTATATTGAATCAGGTAATTTTATGTCTAAGTATTCTTGGAATAGATTGGTCAGAACAACAATTGATAATACAGTTAAAAATTTATGGACTGAAAAAATACTGAATGACTGCTCATTGCGAGCGTTTTATCATATTCATAATAAATACGAACCTTGCGCTTTATAGGAATTTTGTAAGAAAAACTCAAAATACAGGAGATTTTGCCAAAACAGTATCAGACTTTATCAGTTTATTATCCTTCAGAGCTGATATTTCATATTGTGAAACATGTGGCCAATGTTATAGCTGTTCCCCGACTGAACATATAGTGTTATTCTGTAGAAATAACGAACACACACGCATACAGTTATGGTCCAAACTTCTAGACCGGTTCGGGTGTCACTTTTACATTTGGTTTATAAAACTGAGTGCTTACGATCAAGTGGTTTCCTTGTTGTCCATGTTTAAAAACATATTTGTCAGTGAAGAAGACAAATGCAGCGCGGTAAATATCGTTATATTCGCACTATACAAAATGATCAAACCCTACAAAATCTGATACAGAATTTCTCAGTCCTAAGATAGAGAGATAATGATACTTGTGACTGTATAATATCAATGTTGGTATATGACTATGCTTAAGACATCTTGGGAGATTCGCAATATTTGTATTTCGTTTCGGCAAATGTTTGCTTATCTCATTGTCGTCTATTTATGATAATATGCAAATTGGCTCCTGTCTGGTTCTTATTAAACGCTTGTAGATAAGGATTTGCATGGGAATGCTTTGTGTATATTTTAGTCATCTAAACTTGTTCACTGGGTAATAAAATGCATTAATACTACAATTTTAGCCAGCAAATTATATCATTTAAGCAGAATGATTGACTGCTAATTACTCAGATGTACATAGTATATGGGGTGTTCTCAAATTTGTGTGTGCAGCTAATTTTGATTGTTTCCGTTGTTTGTTTTTTCTATCTCTGTATGTTATTGTTGTGCTTATGTCATGTATTATGTATATATTGTATGCTCTCCTTGATTTGGAGGAAATAAAAGTATCTATCTATCTATCTATCTATCTATCTATCTATCTATCTATCTATCTATCTATCTATCTATCTATCTATCTATCTATCTATCCATTTATCTTCCTATAGTGCGAGCGCCAGGAGCATCACGCCTTTGGTATGGCGCGGCCGGGGATCGAACCCGCGACCTCCCGATCCCGAGCTATCGGGGCCGGTTCTTTCACCTCTCTCCTTACTGTTATCCACAGTACCAGTGTGGTATACTGTGCAATGATGATCTAATAAGCTCTTGTGATGACATATCGTGTAAGAGACAACCCAGCAGGCACATGGCGTAACTGACGTCACATCAACGGTGCAACGTCATGATGTATATGCAACGTCGCATCTACGTCGATGCAACGTCATGACGTTGCTCCGACGTTGATTTGACATTGCCCTAGCGACGTGTGCCTGCTGGGAATGGCCTTTCACGGTTTCTTTGTTCATTTGTTCTTTCATTCTTCTTTCTCTCCATATTGACCAGTGTAAAAGTTATTGTCAAAGATTAAAGCTAGAAGTCTTAAACTAGGCATGCACTTAAAATACTGATGGCTTATATCGTTTAAGAAACAATTGGCCCTTCGCCTTATTCATCATCTGTTCTTTCATTCTTATTTCTCTCCATATAGGCTATTTTATTTTTATATATATATATATTTTTTTTTCGTCTAATATTTAAAAGTTGGAAGCCTCAAACTTGGTATGCATTGCAATAATGATGACATATCGTATAAGAGACAACCGACAGTCGCTGCTTATTTGTTCATTAGTGTTCTTTCATTCTTCCTTCTATCCATATAGCAGGCAAATATCAGATATTTCGTAGAAGCCTCAAAACTTGGTATGCTATGCACTGATGTTGCCCCCGCCCACCGGGGCTTGGAGAAATAGATTGGGCTGCACGGTTCTTCCACGCAGAGCTGAAACTGACCACGCATGTGCACTGGTAAACCACTTTGAAGGACTAAGCCTGCCCAGACAAAGTGGTGTGAGTCAGACCGTCCAATAAGCCCTTTGGTCTCATTGGGCGGCAGGGCTTGAGATGCCATTTCATCTCTATGTCGGGTAAAAGTCCCACAAAATTGGAAGCAAAGTCTCCAAAACTACCTAAATTGTGTTGAAGGGGACGTTAAACCTCAATTCAAACAAACAAAAACTTTGTGCACTGATGCCATGATGAATATTCTATCGTGTAAGAATTGCCTTTCTTGGCTTATTTGTTCCGCTGTTCTTCATTCTCTCCATTTATATACATGTATAGGCCAGTGTTAAGTTTTTCGTCAAAGATTTAACCGGTACTACGTATAATAAAGCCTCAAACTTGGTATGCAGAGCAATAACGATGACATATTGTTTAACCCATTTTGTACCAGAAACACCAAAACGGGTACCCTGGCATGCAAACAGTGCAGGCCCAGATCAGACGCCGCAGAACGCGGCGTCTGATCAGGGCCTCCACTGTTTGCTAAAAGTTCAGTCATTTTCCAAATAAATTTTGATGAAAGCACAACCTAAATTTTGAAATTGACTCCTGCTATATATAAGGAGGAAGATTCCATTTGGTACAAAAAGTGTTAAGAGACCACGGGTTTTCTCTGCTAATTTGTTTATCTGTTCTTTCCTTCTTCATTCTCTCCTTATGGGCAGTAAAACTGAGTAGATTTGTTTGTTTGTTTGATTTGAGGTTTAACGTCCCCGTCAACACTGTAAAGGTCATTTTGGAGACGTTACTTCCAATTCCGTGGGACTTTTACCCGACATTGAGATAAAATGACATCACAAGCCCTGTCGACCAATGAAACCAATAGGGTTTATTAGCACACACCGCAGTTCCTGGGCAGGCTTAGATCTTCTAAGCGGTTTACCAGTACTAGTGTGCGGGCCGGATTCAGCTCTGCGTGGAAGCATCATGCAGCCCATATATTTCTTCAAGCCCCTATGGGCGGGGGCCGAAAAACTTAGTAGAGCTATGCAGTGTAATGATGATGGCCTATATAATGTCAGAGCAGGTAGCATATTATAAGAAGCTATGAGCCCTTGGTAAGAGACATTGGACATTTTCGGCTTATTTCTTTGTTTTCATTCTTCTTTCTCTATATTGTAAGTATCGCCCCCGCCCATCGGGGCTTGGAGAAATAGATTGGGCTGCATGGTGCTTCCACGCAACGCTGAAACTGACCACACGAGTACTGGTAAACCACTTAGAAGGACTAAGCCTTCCCAGGCGAAGTGATGTGAGACTGTCTAGTGTATATTTTTGGTTTCGTAGGTGCGGCAGGGCTTCAGATGTCATTTCATCTCATTGTCGGGTAAAACTCCCACAAAATCGGAAGCAGCGTCTCCAAAATGACCTAAATAGTGTTGACGGAGACGTTAAACCTCAATTTAAACAAACAAACAAATATATTAGAAGTTATTTTGATTCTTGACGGGGAACATGGGATCATATTCCACGCCAGAGAGAGCCGTCAATGTTTATTTTTTTCATTCAAACACAGCGCGCCTATATAGACAATGGAAAACAACTGTGTTTTATTCTACAACAAATCACGGCAAGGAGGAGCGTGACGAATGACGTCATTAAAAACTGCAAATTTATGACGTCACTAGTCGATTTCCTTGACGTTGGACGGTGTAGCGTCATAGTTTCGCATCGAAAACGTTAGAAAAGGATATAAATGCATGTGTTTCAGTCGATAATTTTAGCGGGATTTCTTCTAACAATGGCGAAAAGTTGTGTGAATTTGAAGGAAACAACAGCATTATTGCCGAGTTTCAGCGTGTTAGAATCGAAATAGATCAGCTCTAGCTAGTGATTTGTTAGGTAATAAATCACAGTTTGTCGGTCAGTTGTAAGTAGACAAATCACGCGCGCTACGCGCTCGTGATTTGTCAACTTTACAACTGACCTCCAAACTATGATTTATTACTCAACAAATCACAGCTAGAGCTGATCTATTTCTTAAAGATTTCTCAGGAACTATAAATTTGTAACCATTATTGCATTGCATTCGAAGACTTAGGCTGGAATTTTAAGCCTCATTTCCGAATGCAATGCAATTATGGTTACTTACGAGATATCGTGTAAGAGACACTGTCTCAACGTTTTTTTGTTTTTTTTATCTGACAGCTGTTCTTTCAATCATTCTTAGCCTCAATAATCGCATTTTAAAGGTATCTCAGGAATTATAAAAGGTGGAAGCCTCAAACTTAGTGTTTGGTTTTGGTTTGATTTGAGGTTTAACGTTGCCGTCAACACTATAGAGGTCATTTTGGAGACGTTGCTTCCAATTTTGTGGGACTTTTACTCGACATTGAGATGAAATGACATCTCAAGCCCTGTCGCCCAATGAAACCAATAGGGTTTATAAGCATGGACTGGCCGACTCGCACCGCTTTGCCTGGGGAAGCTTAGATCCTCGGAGCAGTTTACCAGTACTAGTGTGCGGTCGGTTTCAGCTCTGCGCGGAAGCATCATGCAGCCCATCTATTTCTTCAAGCCCCGATGGCCGGGAGCCGACTGGCAAAGTCTCTGCAATGAAAATTCCCCTGTTTTCAAGGGCATATAGGTCCAATCGCAAGTTTCCAGAAGCCTTCGTGGTGTAGTGGATGTAAAGTTCGCCTCTTAAACCAGGGGTCGTGGTTTCGATCCCGGGCTTCTCCAGACTTTAGAATGAGTCTTTTAACCGAGGTCCAATGTCTGTATGACCTTAGCTGTTGGTGGGACGTAAAACACACACACACGTTTCCATCCATGTTGTCTCGGACGCAGTTCTGTTAGTGTACCCGTCGCATAAGAAAGGATCGATCTAGGAGGGGATAGACAGCATGGAAAATCAAAGTACTGACAGCACTGATGGGTCGATTTTTTCTGCTTGCAGGATGGGAAAATTGTTCAGGTTTAGACTGTTTCGTTTTTTTTCCGCTCAAATTTCTGTACTGTTAACAATCAGTGCAGACCCTGATCAGACGGTGGTTCTGCGGTGTTTGGTCTGGGTCTACACTGTTTACCAAACACATGATTATGCCAAATGCTATACGCAGCAGTCTGGCCTAACAATAATAAGAATAGTGAAGCTATTTTCTATATTAGATAACCGTTACCTAGATTTCCGTCAAGTCAATAATAGTCACGTGGACTTCAGCACTGAAAAGCCACTGCGCTTTATACCTTTGGGTCGATCGATAAACAATCTATTAAAAAAGCTTGATCAAGTAAGTTGATGAGCCCGCCGATTGGATCAATTCTATGGTAAAGTCTGGCAAACTAAAAATGTCACATGTATTCGAAACACACCGACTTTATTGACTGTATCACAATCATTTATGTCATTTTGTAAGAGAAAATAAATTCAGACCAATTGATATTCGCATTTTTGAATTTTGAAAAAATGACACGGTAACTAATAAAGACTGACAATGCAAACCCACAGCTCTCTTTTCTCTTTTGACCCAAACGTCAAAATCTAATAGCCTTATCAACACCCTCTCTAATTTCCAAACAAATTACAACATACACGGGTGGTAATCAGGGGAACTAGCTCGAAAATGAGTCAATGGAAATTTGTTCCCTCGACACATCCGGGAACTCTCGAGCTAGCGCCATCACCAGAAAACTTGTAAACAAAGGTAGGTCTCGAAGAGTTTTAACGCCTTTTTATGCCCCCAACTTCGAAGAAGTTGATGGGGCATATTGGTTCTGTCTTGTCCGTCTGTCTGTCTGTCCGTCTGTCCGTTACGCTTTCACCCTGTAGGAAACTTAAGAATGGTTTGAGCTAGGATCTCGAAATTTTCATATATGGAATCTGCATGAAAAATAAGCGGACACGTATGTTATTTTTTTTTTTTCGCCGGACTTGTCTTTGCAGAGTTACGCCCCTTTTCGGACTTATGCATTGTGGCTATGGGGAAACCTTGTGAGCAAGATATCTGGAGAACCACTTGAGCTAGGCTCCTGATATTTAGTAAACAGTTTGGGTCTAAGGTGTAGATGACATGATTAACTTTTGACGAAATTCCGAAAATATTTTACGAAATAACGCCCCTTTTCGGACTTATGCATTGCGGCTATGGGGAAACCTTGTGAACAAAATATTTGAAGAACCGCTCGAGCTAGGCTTATGATATTTAGTAGAGAGTTTGGGTCTAATGTGTAGATGACCTGATTAACTTTTGATGAAATTCCGAAAATATTTAATGGAGTAACGCCCCTTTTCGGACTTACGCATTGTGGCAATGGGGAAGCCTTGTGAGCAAAATATCTGGAGAACCGCTTGAACTAGGCTCATGATATTTAGTAGACTATTTGGGTCTAAGGTGTAGGTGACCTGATTAACTTTTGACGAAATTCCGAAAGCATTTAACGTAGTTATGCCCCTTTTCGGACTTATGCATTGTGGCTATGGGGAAACCTTGTGAATAAAATATCTCAGTGGAGAACCACTCGAGCTTGGCTCATGATATTTGGTATACAGTTTGAGTCTAAGGTGTAGATAACCTAATTACCTTGTGACGGTCGGGTGAAAGTTGTTTGCTTCTTGAAGGAAAACCCTCAGTGATGATCTAGACCTTGTTTTTAATTATGTTTTTTTTTTTTTTTTTTTTTTTTTTTAATTATGTGTCTGTTAGTGGCAAGCATATGGTTGGGGGCATAGTGTTTCACAAACACATATTCTAGTTTTCTTTGTAAGCTATTTATAAAAATCCGGCAATGCAGTGCCACATAGAAATGATTTAACTTAGTATCCCGCTAGAATTTGCCATGGAAATTTGCAGCGCTGAGGTATGACTGAAAGGAAACTTTTTATCACGGACCTGAAAAATTGTCAATTTTTGTCAACACGGAGATTTCGGCCGACGATTTTTCATTTTCAGTCAAAATTAGCCTTTCACACCCCCAGATGCAACATCCCTTGTGAAATGAAACGTGGAAAGTTTGAAATAAGCAAAGAATTTTGGTCGTGATTACGTTACTTGCAACTTATGACGAAATTACTGTCCGAGCTAGTCTTCTCGACAAGGAGCTAAGTCACTCGATATGGCGATAGTGCCCTCAAAACACGAGGATGAAACATTCATCAGATGACTGCGGCCTGATTCGATGTCTTTCTATGGTCCCACCCAGTTTATCCAACTGGTTTCTTTACCTCTGGCTAGTGGGGTAACAAGATACTATGCCCCAAAGACGTCCCTCGCAGTCGTTTCTCCCTGGTCGTTTCGCCCCAAGCAAGTGTGCACCCCTAGTTGTTTCGCCCCCCCCCCCCCCCCCCCCCCAAAGCCTGGTCTTTTCGCCCCCGTAGTCGTTTCGCCCACCTAGTTGCTTCGCCTCCTCCCCATTTAGAACGGATCAATGGATGGATGGATGGATGATGGATGGATAGGTACACTACAAAGAGGGATAAGTGAGTGAGTATTTGGATGGATGGATCCATTGGAGGACGGATGAACGAACGAAAAACGTACGGACAGACAGACAGACAGACAGATGGATGGATGGATGGATGGATGGATGGATGGATGGATGAATGGAAAAAGAAACTATATATGCACATAAATGCCAGTGTCGTGTGAAGGCTTGATTAAATAAATAAAGTATTTGATTCATACCGGTAATCTTTTTGATGATTTTTGTTTTACTCATTAATCACATATTGTTCCCGCAGGTGATCTGATTATTTGTGATAAACCTAGAGTCATCGTTTTAACAAATTATATTGAGCTGCAGTCCTAGAGTTTCTTGAAAATCAGCCCACTGGTTCTAGAGAAATAGATTCGTGCTGGTAGTGGTTAGTTGCTTAATAGATCACAGGCTGGAAGTCCGTCGTTTCTTTTTCCATCCAACTTCCCACCCATCTATCCATCCGTCCGTCCGACCGTCCGTCCGCCTGTCTGTCTGTGTCAGTCTGTCTGTCCGTATGTTTGTTCGTTCGTTGATCCGTCCTCAAATGGACCCATCCATCCAAATACCCACTCACTTATCCCTCTCTGCAGTGTACCCATCCATCCATCCATCCATCCATCCATCCATTCCATCTATCCATCATTCCATCCAACCGCTACGGGGCGAAAATACCAGGCTTTGGGGGTGAAACAACTAGGGGTGCAAAATGGGGACGAAACGACCTTGGAGAATTGGGGGGGGGGGGGGGGGGTCTTCGGGGCATAATATCTTGTTACCCACAAGCCAGAGGTAAAGAAACCAGTTGGATAAACTGGGTGGGACCATAGAAAGACATCGAATCAGGCCCCAGTCATCTGATGAATGCTTGATCTTCGTTTTTGGAGGGCCCTATCTCCTTGTCGAATGAACTAGCTCCTCGTCGAGAAGACTAGCTCGGACTGTAATTTCGTCATAAGTTGCAAGTTACGTAATCACGGCCATTTTTTCTTTGCTTATTACAAATTTTCCATCTTTCATTTCACTAGGGATGTTACTTCTGAGGGTGTGAAGGGCGTACTTTTGGTGGAAAATGAAAAATCATCGGCCAAAATGTCCGTGTTGACATAAATTGATAATTTGTCAGGTCCGTGATAAAAAATTTCCTTTCATTCATACTCCAGCGCTGCGAATTTCCATGACAAATTCTAGCGGGGCACAAAGTTAAATCATTTCTATGTGGCACTGCATTGCCGGATTTTTTTTAAAACTAGCTTACAAAGAAAAAGAAATGTGATAAAACTCTTCGAGACCCGCCTTTGTTTACAAGTTTCCTGGTGATGTAGCTAGCTCGGGAGTTCTCGGATGTGTCGAGGAAACACATTTCCATTGACTCATTTTCGAGCTAGTTCCCCTGATTACCAGCCGTGACATAGCAGTGCGCCCCAGATAACAAGAAATAACTAGGACAATGTTTGTTTTGTCTCAAAAATATTTTGTATAATGCTTAAAAATGATTTGTTGAGGCTGTTGGAATAGGTACATAGAAAATATAGTTTAACCTTTAGCTAATACAGCAGACCACAAATTGTTGATATTTTTCTTAATTCCCCAGAAAACAGGACTTGACATCTCATATTTTCATTACTTTCAGGCCCTTGTGGCTGTGACTCGTTTTAAATTTTTACCTGGATCTCTGCTGATCGATATATATATACTGAACCGAAAAAGATACGCAGAAAGAGTATTTGCAGAAATAATCATGTTTGCAGAAAATCGATTTAATGACGCAATACTATAATCATTCCTGAATGTAACTACCATAGAGAGTTCAATTTCCAGTGAGAATGTTTGGAACACAAATCCGTTTTGTCATAGAGGTAGTCATTTCACACGTTCAAAACATAAGCAGTTAATAGTGAGTATGTCCTCCGTTTGCATTCAGTCCTGCACGCACACGCCTCGTCATGGACAGGATTAAACGATTGATATCTGCCTGGGGAATAGCATTCCACTCCTGTATGAGCGCGAGACGCAAGGCTTGACGCGTTGTTGGCGGCTGGGGCGGTTACGTACGCGCCTATCCAAGACGTCTCACAGATGTTCCATAGGAGAGAGATCTGGACTATACGGAGGCCAGTGCATCACGTCAACGTTGTTTTGCTGAAGAAACGCCATGCTGAGCCTTGCTACATGCGCCCGAGCGTTATCCTGTTGAAACGTAACGTTGTGCTGTCGTACATATGGAACAACTACCGGTCGTAAAACGACGTCAACGTAACGCTGAGCCGTCAAAGATCCATTAATGAATACCAGGGGCGTTCTATGACCATAAGATATGCCAGCCCACACCATCAACCCACCGTGTCCAAATCGATCACGTTCAACCAAACAATTGTCACGATAACGCTCTCCGTCACGCCTATACACACGTTGACGGCCGTCAGCTATGTACAACAAGTACCTGGACTCGTAAGAAAACATTATGTTACGCCACTGGCGAAGGGGAAACAGGTTTGGCCTATGTTGTGTGAGCCACGCCATTCTAACCTGTCGTCGTCGTGGGGTTAATGGCATACCAACGTACGGAAGACGAGGTCGTAAGCCAAACTCTCGAAGGCGATTCCTGACAGTATCTGCAATTATTCGATTGTTGTGCGTTCCTGGTGTCACCTGAGACGTCTCGACGGCTGTGCGGAACCGATTACGAAGGTGGGTTAGACAGATGTATCGGTCCTGTCGACGTGTCTTGACGCGTGGACGTCCACTTCTGGGCCTGTCATTTGTCGTTCCCGTTTGACGTAGACGCTGGTACAAGCGAGTTATCGTTGATTTACTCATTGAGGCGGTTCTAACGAGCATCCACAATCTATGTTGAAAGCAGAAATAATAAATAGGTTATCGTTTTTACCTAATATTTATCATTTTCTGACACCATGTTGGACGCCATTATTTCTTACGGACATGTTTTCCTAATGACGCGGGTGTCTGATCAGGGTCGGGACTCTTTGCTTAAAATACTGAAATTTAAGGGTTAAGGGTTAAAAGAAGTTCAAGTCTCAGTTCTTCCGTGGCATTTTATTTATGTTGTTGTTTGTTACTTACTGTGTATATCACTTGTGTCTTTTAATTTTGGATGGCCATATGGCCATTTTGTGGGAAAGTAACTGTCCATATGGCCTTCCTTTGTTTAGGTTTCCATTATGGTCTGGTCGCTTAATGTTTGTATTTCTTTCCCTTTGGTGTCTTTTATGGATGGAGTAAGTTAATTGTATCAATTCCTGATCTTTGTTTTACTTCTACTCTACTCAGAGACAATCGAACCGCAGAGTGGGCAGGCTTTCGCACCTAAATTAACTTAGGCAGTGGCTAGAGGTACGGATCCGTATCTCTAGTCTCGGAGGCTAGGGATACGGATCCGTACCTCTAGTCTCGGAGGCTAGGGATACGGATCTGTATCCCTAGCATTTTCCAATAGGCCTGGCTAGAGGTACAGTTTGATAAGACTGATAATTGTTTCAAACAGAGATACCTTTGCTGTTTTGACGCAATTTGCAAAGTAGCATGACTCTACTAAGGTGAAAGGTGGAAAAAACTTAATATGAATCCTTCCAAAACCTGGAAACAAGCAGTTGCTACGGACAAATTCTGCGCGCTGCAGACGTCGCAAGAGACGTTAATTGGGACCAAAGGGTGCATATGGTGTTGAGGTGCATAATATTACGGAGAACTTGCCGATATTCCTGACCCCCTCCCTTCCAACGACCCCCGCCCATCAGGGCTTGAAGCAGTAGATGGGCTGCATGATGCTTCTACGCAGAGCTGAAATCGACCCGCACACGAGTACTGGTAAAGCGCTTAGAGAATCTAAGCCTGCCCAGGCAAAGCGGTTCGAGTCGGACTGTCCAAGCTTATAAACCCTATTGTTTTCATTGGGCGGCAGGGCTTGAGATATCATTTCGTCTCGTGCCACAAAATTGGAAGCAACGTCTCCAAAATGACCTTAAAGGCATTTATTCTGTAACAGTAAAACACACCGTGTGTCCATAATTGTTTTATTGCCCCCTGTGATATACTGACTATAGCAGATCAAAGGCGACCCTTAATAGGGTGATTAGTAGCTCTTGTTGAATCCCCTGACTGAGACACTTAAGGGGAAAATCAATAATGTACACCAGTCAACAGTAAGTAATTTATTGATTTTCCCCAAGGCGGCCCCTTACCTGTTGAAGACAGAGGACTTATCTCCAGTGAGCACTGAAGGCTACATAATATTATGTAATGAAATGATAGTCCTCAATAATCAAGAATAAATGCCTTTAACAGTGTTGACGGGGACGTTAAACCTCAAATCAAACAAACAAACAAACTCTCCCTTCCCTGTGCAATGATGATGACATATCGTGCCAGTACACGAACCTGTCAATGTGATTTTTTTTTTTTTTTTTTTTTTTTTTGGAAACAATACGGAGGCAAACTGAAAAAAATGGACTGGGAATAGATTCCAGCGTTATACATAGTTTCATGAAAGTTTATTTTATTTTATTTTTTAACTTTTTATTTTTGGTTTTGGTTTTACGGCCCATATAAGATTATTTCACACATATCGAGCCGATCCATAATCATAGGTGGTCGAAAACCGGAGTAAACGGAGAAAAACCACCTGACCTTCCGTTGCAGGACTTGGCGTCTCACATGTGACCCGAGCGAGGCTGGAACCACAGCGGTGAGAGACCTAATGATTAAGAGTCAGCGCTCTTATCCACTAGGCCACGGAGGCACATCAAAGTTTATTTGAGCCGGATTCCATTGTCTTATATAAATTTGCTAAGGAGGGGCCCAGCCAAACCGGGGTCTAACGCCGACGTTTTTGCCAGGGGAGAAGTTACATGTATGTTATTGCATTGTATTTGTAGCAATTCTTAGCGAGTTGTGTCGTCCTCATATTAATACCACTGTCACGTGGTTTAATGCATACTTTGTTTATTTCTAAGAAGTCTAAAATCAGAAATCATTAATAAAACTAGTTTGCCTCGTCCCGTGCAGGGGTGCTGAACGAGATAATAAAACAAAAGCACGGCCCCACCCAACAGGACTTGAATAAATAGATGCTTCCACGCAGAGCTGAAACCGACGGCACACGAGTACTGGTAAACTGCTTAGAGGATCTAAGCTTGCCCAGGCAAAGCGGTGCGAGTCGACCCATCCATGCTAATAAACCCTATTGGTTTCATTGGGCGGCAGGGCCTGAGATGTCATTCATCTCAATGTTGGGTAAAAGCCCACAAAATTGGAAGCAATGTCTCCAAAATGACCTTTACAGTGTTGAAAGGGATGTTAAACCGCTATTGATATTTCCATTAGGGTCTAGTTGCTTCATGTTTCTGCTTCTTTCCCTTTGGTGTCTCTGAAGGGAGCTGTGGCTTAATTGTATCGATTCCTGATCATTGCATTCTCTTCTATTTTAAAGAAATTCAAGCTAGTGAACTAGTTTTTGACCCTACATAACCTATATTCGAACCTTACCAAGATATCAATGAGCCAAACATTCTGGTAAAGTTTCCTGAAGATTGAAGCAAAAACTGTGGCCTCTAGAGGATGAACAAGGTGTTAAAGAAATTTGACCTTGTGACCCAGTTTTTGACCCAACATCACCCATATTCAAACATGACCCAGATATTGTCAAGACAAACATTCTGGTAAAGTGTCATGAAGATTGAAGCAACTCTGTGGCGTCTAGAGGGTGAACAAGATTTTAAAGGAATTTGACCCAGTGCCCTAGTTTTTGACCCCATATGACCCATAGTCAAACTTGACCGATGTATCATCAAGACGTTGTTGTAAAGTTTCATGAAGATTGAAGCAAAGCTGTGGCCTCCAGACGGTGAAAAACAATTATGTTGACGACGAACGAAGCAGGACGGATGTACGACGGACAAAGGGTGATCACAAAAACGAAAACGGGATTTCATCGGATTCGCAGCTACGCGCACCCCCATACTGTTCAGCTGACTGAAATCATTTAAGGACCAGGACTGAACCACGTCTGGAAAATTTGTTGGCAATTGGGCAAGTATTTAAAGAGATGTTTAAACAAGAGGCCCATGGGCCACGATGCTCACCAGAGCTCAGGCAGGCACTGCCCACTGACAGCCATGTATGGTTTTAATTTATTGATTATAAAGTCTCCCAAAATTTCGACCAATCAGACTAGTGGCTTGAGAGGTCTGATGTCGCTTCAAGACAACAGATGACAGTTGACAATTTCCCACCTGTGGCAATAGGCCAAAAAGAACATTATTAAAGGAACATTTCTATGAAAGTTTGACAAAATATCTTGAGAGGCATTAATGTCATTTTTCAATTTTCCCCATTATAAGTCAATGGAAACTCTTAACTTGCCATAGCAAACAAACCAAAGAGCCAAATTTCATAAACCAGAGCTCAGGTGGGCACTCCCCAATGGAGCCCTGATTGGTGTCACTAAATGGGTCTTATAAAAAGGAACAGACATATATGGTTTAGCGGTGGGGATATGTATGGTTCCTGAGACGTAAGGCCTTTTAAGCAATGGAGGGATTCGGGCATGGCAGATCCCAGAAAAGCCAAAGATTGTTGTCACTGAATATGTCTTATCATAAAGATCAAGAATATATATGGTTAAATGGTGGGGATCTGAACGGTTTCTGAGATATGAGGCCCTTTTATGAAGTGGAAGGGAGAGAAATGGCCCCTGCGGACCCCCCAAGACAGGGTTGACTGAATGTGTCTAATAACAATGAACAAGAATATATGTGATTATAGGATGGGGATTTGAATGGTTTCTGAGATATATGGCCTATTATTAAGTGGATTCTTATCATCAGGAACAAGAATATATATGGTTTAGGGGTGGGGATCTGAACAGTTTCTGAGATATATGGATTTTAATGAAGGGGTATGGCATGGCCCGTGGAACCCCGGGGGGACCCCCATGCTGGTGTCACTGTTTGCGTCCTATCATAAGGAACAAGAATATATATGGTTTAGGGGTGGGCTCTGAACAGTTTCTCAGATATATGGTCTTTTGTGAAGTCGAAGGGTGGAGTGTGGCCCGGGCACAACCTGGGTGACCCCTAGGTTGGTGTCACTGAATGTGTCTTATCGTAAGGAACAAGAATATATATGGTTTTGGGGTGGGGATCTGTAAGGTTTCTTGAATATTTAGCCTTTTATGAAGTGGAGGGGGTTGGGCATTGCCCCCCCCCCCCCCCCCCGCACATCACATGGGGACCCCCAAGTTGGTGTCACTGAATGCGACTTATCATAAGGAACGAGAATATATATGGTTTAGGGTTGGGGATCTGTAAGGTTAATGGGATATTGGGCCTTTTATGAAGTGGAGGGGGTGGGGTATGGCCCCGGCACATCCCGGGGGACCCCGAGGTTGGTGTCACTGAGTCATCTTATCATAAGAAACAAAAGTATCTATGGTTTTGGGGTGGGGATCTCAATGGTTTCTGAGATAAATGTCTCAGCCTCCTAGAGGCATATGGTTTCTGAGGAGATGATTTTTTAAGTATTTTTTTTCTATTTTTTGCATTTTGGTTTCCATGGCAACCAAATAACAAGAGCTCCGCAAGCGGGGCATTATACGCCCGTGGCAAATTCGTATTTGGTAGACTGAAATCTGAAAACAGTATTCATTGCTTATTCATGGTGGAACTATTTTTCAAGTTTCAATGGGTGACAGCAAAATGCAAGAAGAGCATGCACAGTGCGAATCCAGAGCTAGGGCATCACAAACAGAGCTTACTTCCTTTTCCCTGTATTGCTGCATCCACAGCAAACAGCTTAGAACTAGAATTAATCTGATTAGCAATTTAGAACAGATAAAAAAGAGCACTTATAGCATTTGCTTAGCCTTTAACCTGCTGAATATTCAATTAAGCCACACCCAAATCTGACTTTGAACCAATCAGATTACTCGATGCAGTTTATTTCTACATGTTCATTTACTGAATGTCAGTGTAGATCCTGATCAGATGACTTCTTCAGAAGCCATCTGATCTGGATCTACAATGTTTGCAAAGATAGGGCTTGTCGCCTACAGCAGGATAAAGGTTAAGACTGGTCATTGCAGTAGTAAACATACTATCAATATTATAACACATAAGGGAAGTAACAAGGGCAATTAAGCAACAACATTTCCTTAATACTCTTCAAAAATGAATATTTTTGGTACTTCTTTAAATCACCTCATGAAGGTTATTCTAACAAGTACACACAACTGTTTTTTTTTTAAAGAAATGTAAAATTATTCTTTATGCACATTTCCTTGTTACTCCTAATCTGGATCTATGTTAAAACTCACATAATGAAACACCAATTTCTGGTATGGATCCTTGTGCCACAATGGTTTGACAACTTCCAGTCATTTGAGTCAGTATGACTCCCAAATATTTAAGGGTGAGTGTTATTAAGTATTAAGGTGGCTGTTAAATAGACACTTTAGAGCGAATACCATGATTCTATCTTGCCTATTGAAGGCCTTACTCCAAGCAGCAGGTGCTGCAAAATGTTTACCAAGCTATCCAGATTATGTTATGATCTGAGTAGTATGTTTCACACACACCAGAATCCACATTTTGAATGTTAGTAAATATCAAGTCTATTATTGAGCCATGGTCGTTTGTTGGTTGTGAAATAACCTGCCTGTATTTGAAGGTTTTTACCAGAAGGTTATGAAGAATTGTTTTATCACAATTATCAATGTTCCAATTGATGTTGAAATCTCCAAGAATAATAACTGTCTTGTTTTGAAGGAACTTCTGGTGAAGGTTTGACAGTTTTTCACATAATACTCGAACAGGGGTAGCAGGTGATTTGTATAGTGCAATAATTAATGTATCTTTTCTATCATGCACTGAAATGACTGATATTTCTAGTTTATTTGTAACATTTTCATTCTGAGGAGTACCAACAAAGGAACTTTTTGAATAAGCCACTATCCCATACGGAGATCTCTGGTTTGGATTAGAATTTGTACCATCCTGTCTGTACTGATTAAAGGACTGTAAGTTCGTCTGTTCTAGCGAGTCACTGATAGAGAATCGTGTTTCACAAAAACATGCAATATCAGCAGATTTTATGTTTGGATCATCTCTGATGTCATCAATATGTCTTTTCATGGAACGAGCATTTAGAAAAACAAGTTTAAATTTATCTTGTATATCATCTAGAAACTTTAAAGAATATAAAAGGGTGGACGATCGAAGTCGAGCCATTTCTTCTTTGACTTGTTTTGAAACTGAGATCTTATTCTCTTCAAGATTCCTCAGATACAATCCATCAAGACTTTTTAATCTGCTAACAGCAACATAGTGTATATGGTCAACTTTGTTTCTCATTGTCAGATCTATGACTGCTTCTTCTAGAGTATCACCTTGTGACCGGTGAATTGTTTTTGCATGTGCTGGCCGTAAAGGGAATTGATATCTTTGTATCTGAGCTTCACCTTTAAAACCAGCAGGATACTGTTTAACGATAGGTTCAATAGGTGTCCATTCTTTAGGGATTCCTTTTTTATACAATTTCCTACTCTGATTGCGCAGAGCTGTACCTATATGAGGATCACAGAATTTTACCCAAATTATTCGTGAAGCAAATATTTCCAAGCCACAAATTGTAATTTGAACTTTTTTGGCAATGCATGAGGCTCCATTGATGAGTCCATCAGAAGTGTCTACGTTTACTGTAAGATCATAACAAATGTCCTCTGTGACCTCAACCACATTCAACAATTGCTTAACTTGTTTGCTATTTTGGAAGTTTTCAAGGATTTTCTTTTTCATAGAAAATGGTGCAGAACCAATAACTGTATCTTTTGCCGTAATTCTGGTAATAGGTGTTTTAGCTCTTAGCAAAACTTCATTGTTGAAAGCATTCACACTAGCATTTGTTGTGAATAAATGTGTTAGCTGGTGTGGGTAGTCTTTTTCAATGGGGGAGATCATGTGTTTTTTAAGAACAGCTATATCACTATCTGTTTGATCACCTTCTCTCATTCTATTAAGTAGTTCAGCAAACCTCTTACTGTCTGCCTGTCTCATTATTTGCTTTAGTTCTAGCATTGTGAAGAGATCTTGCCACATATTTATAGCCAATGGCATATAATCATTTGTTGGTAATGAGAATATGTAAGAATCCATTACAGGTTTAAGTTGGAAGAGGTCACCAACTGCTATCAAAGACACTCCGCCAAAAGGTTTTGGACTCTGCATAACTTCCATTAGTCTCTGGTGTATACAATTGAAAAGTTTGAAGCCTACCATTGAGATCTCATCAATAAAAATGAGCTGTACATTCCCAATTTCATTTCTAAGTGTATTGAGTGTTCCTGGTGGTAATGGTTTGTGAACAAGTTTCTGGTTGGCTGGAATCCTAAGGGCACTATGAATAGTACTGCCTTGAATATGATAAGCTGCTTTTCCTGTTGATGCTAATAAAAGAATTTTCCTTGTTGTGAAATTATCTCCTTCTGCCTTGTTGAGATATTTGAGAGCTGTCTGATATAAAGCTTTTGTCACAAAACTCTTTCCTACTCCAGCGCCACCACTTAAGAATCTATAAATAGGTTCTGGTGAACATTTGATAGAGTGTATTATGTCATATACAAACTTCAATTGTTCTTTGTTCAGTAGTCTCATATGTTTTCTGTACATATCATCCGTCATTTCATGATAGTCATGCAAATCTTCTTCGGTGCTAACAACTGATAGACCTAAATCTTTAGAAATATCATAGTCTTCAATTCCAGTATCTAACTTCCTCTTTTGTCTAGATGCATCTTGGGCATCATTATGTTCTGAACATCTATACATCAAGGTTTATCTACCTACCAAGTTTCAGCTTGATCTGATGAAAACTCTAGGAGTAATCCGGAAATGAAAATACTTACAAAAATTTCAAAGGGGCATAACTCTTTTAATATTTGAAGGATGTTAATTCTCGAAACTTTACCCACATCTACACATCATGGTCTTACTACCTCCCAAGTTTCAGCTTGATCGGATGAAAACTGTAGGAGGAGTTATCCGGAAACGAAAATGTTTACAAAAATTTCAAAGGGGCATAACTCTGTTAATATTTGGCGGATGTTAATTCTCGAAACTTTACGCACATCTACACATCATGGTCTTACTACCTACCAAGTTTCAGCTTGATCGGATGAAAACTGTAGGAGGAGTTATATGGAAACGAAAATGTTTACAAAAATTTCAAAGGGACATAACTCTGTTAATATTTGGCGAACGTTAATTCTCGAAACTTTACGCACATCTACACATCATGGTCTTACTACCTACCAAGTTTCAGCTTGATCGGATGAAAACTGTAGGAGGAGTTATCCGGAAACGAAAATGTTTACAAAAAATTCAAAGGGGCATAACTCTGTTAATATTTGGCGGATGTTAATTCTCGAAACTTTACGCACATCTACACATCATGGTCTTACCACCTACCAAGTTTCAGCTTGATCGGATGAAAACTGTAGGAGGAGTTATCCGGAAACGAAAATGTTTACAAAAATTTCAAAGGGACATAACTCTGTTAATATTTGGCGAACGTTAATTCTCGAAACTTTACGCACATCTACACATCATGGTCTTACTACCTACCAAGTTTCAGCTTGATCGGATGAAAACTGTAGGAGGAGTTATCCGGAAACGAAAATGTTTACAAAATTTTCAAAGGGGCATAACTCTGTTAATATTTGGCGAACGTTAATACTCGAAACATAACGCACATCTACACATCATGGTCTTACTACCTACCAAGTTTCAACTTGATCGGATGAAAACTGTAGGAGGAGTTATCCGGAAACGAAAATGTTTACAAAAATTTCAAAGGGACATAACTCTGTTAATATTTGGCGAACGTTAATTCTCGAAACTTTACGCACATCTACACATCATGGTCTTACTACCTCCCAAGTTTCAGCTTGATCGGATGAAAACTGTAGGAGGAGTTATCCGGAAACGAAAATGTTTACAAAATTTTCAAAGGGGCATAACTCTGTTAATATTTGGCGAACGTTAATTCTCGAAACTTTACGCACATCTACACATCATGGTCTTACTACCTACCAAGTTTCAACTTGATCGGATGAAAACTGTAGGAGGAGTTATCCGGAAACGAAAAGTTTACGGACGGACGGACGGACGGACGGACGGACGGACAGACGCGGACCCCATAACATAATACGTCCCGTTTTTTCAAAACGGGCGTATAAAAATGAACAGAAGGCCTAAAATCAAACGGAAGATAGTAGATTGCCTATGGAACATTTCTATGCAAGTTTTGTCAAAATATCTGCAGAGGCTTGGCAGTAAATGCCATTTTTCAATTTTCCCCATTATAAGTGTATGGAAACAACAAGTTGCCATAGCAACCAAACTAATGGGCCGACTTTCATAAACAAGAGGGCCCAGAGGGCCCTGGTTCGCTCACCTGATCCAATGTATAACAAGTGGGCCCCGGGCAGGGTCAATTTTGGCCCCAGGGCTATAATTTGAACAATCTTGGTAGAGCTCTACAAGATGAAACTTCTTATCGAATATGAAAGACCTGGGCTTTCTGGTTTCAGAGAAGAAGATTTTAAAGGTTTACCCTGCATATAGAAGTCTATGTAAAACAAGATTTTCCCTATATAAGTCTATATTTAACCAAAGAGCCCCGGAGCGGGGACATTTTTGGCCCCAGGGCTATAATTTTAACAATCTTGGTAGAGGTCCACTAGCTGAAGCTTAATAACAAATATCAAAGACCTAAGCCTTGTGTTTCAGAGAAGATGATTTTTAAAGATTTTCCCTATATAAGTCTATGTAAAACCAAAGGGCCACATGGCGGGGGCATTTTTTGGTCTCAGGGATTTAATTTGAACAATCTTTATAGAGGTCCACTAGCTGAAGCTTCATAACAAATATTGAAGACCTAAGCCTTGTGGTTTCAGAGAAGAAGATTTTTCAAGATTTTCCTTATATAAGTCTATGTAAAACCAAAGGGCCCCGGAGCTAGGGCATTTTTGGCCCCAGGGTTATAATTTGAACAATCTTGGTAGAGGTCCACAAGATGAAGCTTCATACCAAATATCAAAGACCTGGGCCTTGAAGTTTCAGAGAAGAAGATTTTTGCAAGATTATTCCTATATAAGCCTATGTAAAACAAAAGGGCCCTGGTGCGGGGTCATTTTTGGCCCAAGCACTATAATTTGAACAATCTTGGTAGGGATCCACTAGATGAAGCTTCATACCAAATATCAAAGACCTGGGCCTTGCGGTTTCAGAGAAGAAGATTTTTCCAGATTTTCCCTATATAAGCCCATGTAAAACCAAAGGGCCCTGGTGAAGGGGGCATTTTTAGCTACAGCACTATAATTTGAACAATCTTGGTAGGGGTCCACTAGATGAAGCTTCATACCAAATATCAAAGACCTGGGCCTTGGGGTTTCAGAGAAGAAGATTTTTGAAGATTTTCCCTATATAAGCCTATGTAAAACAAAGGGCCCTGGTGCGGGGGCATTTTTTTGCCCCAGCACTATAATTTGAACAATCTTGGTAGGGGTCCACTAGATAAAGCTTCATACCAAATATCAAAGACCTGGGCCTTGCGGTTTCAGAGAAGAAGATTTTTAAAGATTTTCCCTATATAAGCCCATGTAAAACCAAAGGGCCCCAGTGTGGGGGCATTTTTGGCCCCAGCACTAAAATTTGAACAATCTTGGTAGGGGTCCACTAGATGAAGCTTCATACCAAATATCAAAGACCTGGGCCTTGCGGTTTCAGAGAAGATTTTTAAAGATTTTCCCTATATAAGCCCATGTAAAAGCAAAGGGCCCCCGTGTGGGGGCATTTTTGGCCCCAGCACTATAATTTGAACAATCTTGGTAGGGGTCCACTAGATGAAGCTTCATACTAAATATCAAAGACCTGGGCCTTGCGGTTTCAGAGAAGTAGATTTCTCCAGATTTTCCCTAAATAAGCCCATGTAAAACTAAAGGGCCCCCGTGCGGGGGCATTTTTAGGTCCAGCACTATAATTTGAACAATCTTGGTAGGGGTCCACTAGATAAAGCTTCATTCCAAATATCAAAGACCTGGGCCTTGCGGTTTCAGAGAAGAAGATTTTTCAAGATTTTCCCTTTATAAGCCCATGTTAAACCAAAGGGCCCCAGTGTGGGGGCATTTTTGGCCCCAGCACTAAAATTTGAACAGTCTTGGTAGGGGTCCACTAGATGAAGCTTCATACCAAATATCAAAGACCTGGGCCTTGCGGTTTCAGAGAAGATTTTTAAAGATTTTCCCTATATAAGCACATGTAAAACCAAAGGGCCCCCGTGTGGGGGCATTTTTGGCCCCAGCACTAAAATTTGAACAATCTTGGTAGGGGTCCACTAGATGAAGCTTCATACCAAATATCAAAGACCTGGGCCTTGCGGTTTCAGAGAAATTTTTTTTTCAAGATTTTCCCTATATAAGCCCATGTAAAACCAAAGGGCCCCCGTGCGGGGGCATTTTTAGCTCCAGCACTGTAATTTGAACAATCTTGGTAGGGGTTCACTAGATAAAGCTTCATACCAAATATCAAAGACCTATCCCTTGAAGTTTCAGAGAAGAAGATTTTTAAAGATTTTCCCTATATAAGCTCATGTAAAACCAAAGGACCCAAGTGTGGGGGCATTTTTGGCCCTGCACTATAATTTTAACAATCTTGGTAGGGGTCCACTTGCTGAAGCTTCATACCAAATATCAAAGACCTGGGCCTAGCGGTTTCAGAGAAGAAGATTTTTAAAGATTTTCCCTATATAAGCCAATGTAAAACCAAAGGGCCCCCGTGTGGGGGCATTTTTGGCCCCAGCACTAAAATTTGAACAATCTTGGTAGGGGTCCACTAGATGAAGCTTCATACCAAATATCAAAGACCTGGGCCTTGCGGTTTCAGAGAAGAAAATTTTTCAAGATTTTCCCTATATAAGCCCATGTAAAACCAAAGGGCCCCCGTGCGGGGGCATTTTTAGCTCCAGCACTATAATTTGTACAATCTTGGTAGGGGTCCACTAGATGAAGCTTCATACCAAATATCAAAGACCTGGGCCTTGCGGTTTCAGAAAAGAAAATTTTTAAAGATTTTCCCTATATAAGCCCATGTAAAACCAAAGGGCCCCCGTGCGGGGGCATTTTTGGCCCCAGCACTATAATTTGAACAATCTTGGTAGGGGTCCACTAGATGAAGCTTCATACCAAATATCAAAGACCTGGGCCATGCGGTTTCAGAGAAGAAGATTTTTCAAGATTTTCCCTATATGTGTCCATGTTAAACCAAAGGGCCCCCGTGCGGGGGCATTTTTAGCTCCAGCACTATAATTTGTATAATCTTGGTAGGGGTCCACTAGATAAAGCTTCATTCCAAATATCAAAGACCTGGGCCTTGCGGTTTCAGAGAAGAAGATTTTTAAAGATTTTCCCTAAATAAGCCCATGTCAAACCAAAGGGCCCCCTAGTGGGGGCATTTTTGGCCCCAGCACTAAAATTTGAACAATCTTGGTAGGGGTCCACTAGATGAAGCTTCATACCAAATATCAAAGACCTGGGCCTTGCGGTTTCAGAGAAGATTTTTAAAGATTTTCCCTATATAAGCCCATGTAAAACCAAAGGGCCCCCGTGTGGGGGCATTTTTGGCCCCAGCACTATAATTTGAACAATCTTGGTAGGGGTCCACTAGATGAAGCTTCATACTAAATATCAAAGACCTGGGCCTTGCGGTTTCAGAGAAGTAGATTTTTCAAGATTTTCCCTATATAAGCCCATGTAAAACCAAAGGGCCCCCTTGCGGGGGCATTTTTAGCTCCAGCCCTATAATTTGAACAATCTTGGTAGGGGTCCACTAGATAAAGCTTCATACCAAATATCAAAGACCTGGGCCTTGCGGTTTCAGAGAAGAAGATTTTTAAAGATTTTCCCTATATAAGCCCATGTAAAACCAAAGGGCCCCCGTGTGGGGGCATTTTTGGCCCCAGCACTAAAATTTGAACAATCTTGGTAGGGGTCCACTAGATGAAGCTTCATACCAAATATCAAAGACCTGGGCCTTGCGGTTTCAGAGAAGAAAATTTTTCAAGATTTTCCCTATATAAGCCCATGTAAAACCAAAGGGCCCCCGTGCGGGGGCATTTTTAGCTCCAGCACTATAATTTGTACAATCTTGGTAGGGGTCCACTAGATGAAGCTTCATACCAAATATCAAAGACCTGGGCCTTGCGGTTTCAGAAAAGAAAATTTTTAAAGATTTTCCCTATATAAGCCCATGTAAAACCAAAGGGCCCCCGTGCGGGGGCATTTTTGGCCCCAGCACTATAATTTGAACAATCTTGGTAGGGGTCCACTAGATGAAGCTTCATACCAAATATCAAAGACCTGGGCCATGCGGTTTCAGAGAAGAAGATTTTTCAAGATTTTCCCTATATGTGTCCATGTTAAACCAAAGGGCCCCCGTGCGGGGGCATTTTTAGCTCCAGCACTATAATTTGTATAATCTTGGTAGGGGTCCACTAGATAAAGCTTCATTCCAAATATCAAAGACCTGGGCCTTGCGGTTTCAGAGAAGAAGATTTTTAAAGATTTTCCCTAAATAAGCCCATGTCAAACCAAAGGGCCCCCTAGTGGGGGCATTTTTGGCCCCAGCACTAAAATTTGAACAATCTTGGTAGGGGTCCACTAGATGAAGCTTCATACCAAATATCAAAGACCTGGGCCTTGCGGTTTCAGAGAAGATTTTTAAAGATTTTCCCTATATAAGCCCATGTAAAACCAAAGGGCCCCCGTGTGGGGGCATTTTTGGCCCCAGCACTATAATTTGAACAATCTTGGTAGGGGTCCACTAGATGAAGCTTCATACTAAATATCAAAGACCTGGGCCTTGCGGTTTCAGAGAAGTAGATTTTTCAAGATTTTCCCTATATAAGCCCATGTAAAACCAAAGGGCCCCCTTGCGGGGGCATTTTTAGCTCCAGCCCTATAATTTGAACAATCTTGGTAGGGGTCCACTAGATAAAGCTTCATACCAAATATCAAAGACCTGGGCCTTGCGGTTTCAGAGAAGAAGATTTTTAAAGATTTTCCCTATATAAGCCCATGTAAAACCAAAGGGCCCCCGTGTGGGGGCATTTTTGGCCCCAGCACTAAAATTTGAACAATCTTGGTAGGGGTCCACTAGATGAAGCTTCATACCAAATATCAAAGACCTGGGCCTTGCGGTTTCAGAGAAGATTTTTAAAGATTTTCCCTATATAAGCCCATGTAAAACCAAAGGGCCCCCGTGTGGGGGCATTTTTGGCCCCAGTACTAAAATTTGAACAATCTTGGTAGGGGTCCACTAGATGAAGCTTCATACCAAATATCAAAGACCTGGGCCTTGCGGTTTCAGAGAAATATTTTTTTCAAGATTTTCCCTATATAAGCCCATGTAAAACCAAAGGGCCCCCGTGCGGGGGCATTTTTAGCTCCAGCACTGTAATTTGAACAATCTTGGTAGGGGTTCACTAGATAAAGCTTCATACCAAATATCAAAGACCTATCCCTTGAAGTTTCAGAGAAGAAGATTTTTATAGATTTTCCCTATATAAGCCCATGTAAAACCAAAGGGCCCAAGTGTGGGGGCATTTTTGGCCCCAGCACTAAAATTTGAACAATCTTGGTAGGGGTCCACTAGATGAAGCTTCATACCAAATATCAAAGACCTGGGCCTTGCGGTTTCAGAGAAGAAGATTTTTCAAGATTTTCCCTATATAAGCCCATGTAAAACCAAAGGGCCCCCGTGCGGGGGCATTTTTAGCTCCAGCACTATAATTTGTACAATCTTGGTAGGGGTCCACTAGATGAAGCTTCATACCAAATATCAAAGACCTGGGCCTTGCGGTTTCAGAAAAGAAAATTTTTAAAGATTTTCCCTATATAAGCCCATGTAAAACCAAAGGGCCCCCATGCGGGGGCATTTTTGGCCCCAGCACTATAATTTGAACAATCTTGGTAGGGGTCCACTAGATGAAGCTTCATACCAAATATCAAAGACCTGGGCCTTGCGGTTTCAGAGAAGAAGATTTTTCAAGATTTTCCCTATATATAAGCCCATGTAAAACCAAAGGGCCCCCGTGCGGGGGCATTTTTAGCTCCAGCACTATAATTTGTACAATCTTGGTAGGGGTCCACTAGATAAAGCTTCATTCCAAATATCAAAGACCTGGGCCTTGCGGTTTTAGAGAAGAAGATTTTTAAAGATTTTCCCTATATAAGCCCATGTAAAACCAAAGGGCCCCCGTGTGGGGGCATTTTTGGCCCCAGCACTAAAATTTGAACAATCTTGGTAGGGGTCCACTAGATGAAGCTTCATACCAAATATCAAAGACCTGGGCCTTGCGGTTTCAGAGAAGATTTTTAAAGATTTTCCCTATATAAGCCCATGTAAAACCAAAGGGCCCCCGTGTGGGGGCATTTTTGGCCCCAGCACTATAATTTGAACAATCTTGGTAGGGGTCCACTAGATGAAGCTTCATACTAAATATCAAAGACCTGGGCCTTGCGGTTTCAGAGAAGTAGATTTTTCAAGATTTTCCCTATATAAGCCCATGTAAAACTAAAGGGCCCCCGTGCGGGGGCATTTTTAGCTCCAGCACTATAATTTGAACAATCTTGGTAGGGGTCCACTAGATAAAGCTTCATACCAAATATCAAAGACCTGGGCCTTGCGGTTTCAGAGAAGAAGATTTTTAAAGATTTTCCCTATATAAGCCCATGTAAAACCAAAGGGCCCCAGTGTGGGGGCATTTTTGGCCCCAGCACTAAAATTTGAACAATCTTGGTAGGGGTCCACTAGATGAAGCTTCATACCAAATATCAAAGACCTGGGCCTTGCGGTTTCAGAGAAGATTTTTAAAGATTTTCCCTATATAAGCCCATGTAAAACCAAAGGGCCCCTGTGTGGGGGCATTTTTGGCCCCAGCACTAAAATTTGAACAATCTTGACAGGGGTCCACTAGATGAAGCTTCATACCAAATATCAAAGACCTGGGCCTTGCGGTTTTAGAGAATTTTTTTTTCAAGATTTTCCCTATATAAGCCCATGTAAAACCAAAGGGCCCCCGTGCGGGGGCATCTTTAGCTCCAGCACTGTAATTTGAACAATCTTGGTAGGGGTTCACTAGATAAAGCTTCATACCAAATATCAAAGACCTATCCCTTGAAGTTTCAGAGAAGAAGATTTTTAAAGATTTTCCCTTTATAAGCCCATGTAAAACCAAAGGGCCCAAGTGTGGGGGCATTTTTGGCCCTGCACTATAATTTGAACAATCTTGGTAGGGGTCCACTAGATGAAGCTTCATACCAAATATCAAAGACCTGGGCCTTGCGGTTTCAGAAAAGAAAATTTTTAAAGATTTTCTCTATATAAGCCCATGTAAAACCAAAGGGCCCCCGTGCGGGGGCATTTTTGGCCCCAGCACTATAATTTGAACAATCTTGGTAGGGGTCCACTAGATGAAGCTTCATACCAAATATCAAAGACCTGGGCCATGCGGTTTCAGAGAAGAAGATTTTTAAAGAGTTTCTCTATATAAGCCCATGTAAAACCAAAGGGCCCCAGGGCGGGGGCATTTTTGGCCCCAGCACTATAATTTGAACAATCTTGGTAGGGGTCCACTAGATGAAGCTTCATACCAAATATCAAAGACCTGGGCCTTGCGGTTTTAGAGAATTTTTTTTTTCAAGATTTTCCCTATATAAGCCCATGTAAAACCAAAGGGCCCCCGTGCGGGGGCATCTTTAGCTCCAGCACTGTAATTTGAACAATCTTGGTAGGGGTTCACTAGATAAAGCTTCATACCAAATATCAAAGACCTATCCCTTGAAGTTTCAGAGAAGAAGATTTTTAAAGATTTTCCCTTTATAAGCCCATGTAAAACCAAAGGGCCCAAGTGTGGGGGCATTTTTGGCCCTGCACTATAATTTGAACAATCTTGGTAGGGGTCCACTAGATGAAGCTTCATACCAAATATCAAAGACCTGGGCCTTGCGGTTTCAGAAAAGAAAATTTTTAAAGATTTTCTCTATATAAGCCCATGTAAAACCAAAGGGCCCCCGTGCGGGGGCATTTTTGGCCCCAGCACTATAATTTGAACAATCTTGGTAGGGGTCCACTAGATGAAGCTTCATACCAAATATCAAAGACCTGGGCCATGCGGTTTCAGAGAAGAAGATTTTTAAAGAGTTTCTCTATATAAGCCCATGTAAAACCAAAGGGCCCCAGGGCGGGGGCATTTTTGGCCCCAGCACTATAATTTGAACAATCTTGGTAGGGGTCCACTAGATGAAGCTTCATACCAATTATCAAAGACCTGGGCCTTGCAGTTTCAGAAGAGAAGATTTTTAAAGAGTTTCTCTATATAAGCCCATGTAAAACCAAAGGGCCCCCTCTGCGGGGGCATTTTTGGCCCCAGCACTATAATTTGAACAATCTTGGTAGGGGTCCACTAGATGAAGCTTCATACCAAATATCAAAGACCTGGGCCATGCGGTTTCAGAGAAGAAGATTTTTAAAGAGTTTCTCTATATAAAAATCAAAAATGAGTTCCTTTAAGAGCAATGAAAACATTCATAAGAAAGGAGATGGGTCATAAGCCCATGTAAAACCAAAGGGCCCATGGGCGGGGGCATTTTTGGCCCCAGCACTATAATTTGAACAAACTTGGTAGGGGTCCACTAGATGAAGATTCATACCAAATATCAAAGACCTGGGCCATGTGGTTTCAGAGAAGAAGATTTTTAAAGAGTTTCTCTATATAAGCCCATGTAAAACCAAAGGGCCCCAGGGCGGGGGCATTTTTGGCCCCAGCACTATAATTTGAACAATCTTGGTAGGGGTCCACTAGATGAAGCTTCATACCAATTATCAAAGACCTGGGCCTTGCAGTTTCAGAGAAGAAGATTTTTTAAGTTTTCGGTGAAAAAATCTATTTTTGGCTACTGTGACCTATATGTGCAACGGACCGGAACCATTTGAACAACTTTGAAAAGGGACCTCCTAAGGATCATTCCTGTGAAGTTTGGTCAAAATCCGATCAGTGGTTTAGGAGGAGATGTCGTTTGAAGAAAAGTTTACGGACGCACGCAGGGACGCATGCACGGACGGACGCACGGACGACGGACAAAAAGTGATCCCAAAAGCTCACCTTGTCACTACGTGACAGGTGAGCTAAAAACACAAACTTTCAATCCCCCAGCCCAAGGATGCTACAGATAAAATTTGGGCCCAATCGGCCAAGTGGCTTCAGAGGAGATGTTGTTTGAAAGTGTTGACGCCAGATGACATACGACGACAGACAGACGACGACAGACAGACGATGACGACGGACAACTGCCTATCCTATAAGCTCCCCCAGGGCCTTCGGCTCTGGTAAGCTAAAAACACAAACTTTCAATCCCCCAGCCCAAGGATGCTACAGATGAAATTTGGGCTGAATCGGCCCAGTGGTTTCAGATAGATGTCGTTTGAAAGTGTTGATGCCAGAGGACGCAGACGACGACGGACAACTGCCTATCCTATAAGCACCCCGGGAGCCTTTGGCTCTGGTGAGCTGAAAACAAAACCTGTAAAGGCAAATATGGTGAATAGTTTCATAAAGTCTCAGCCTCCTAGAGCATATGGTTCCTGAGAAGATGAGTTTTTAAGTTTTTCTTTTTTTTTCATTTTGGTTTCCATGGCAACCACTGAGTCCACCTTATCATAAGGAACAAGACTTTATATATGGTTTAGGGGTGGGGATCTCAATGGTTTCCGAGATTAATGGCATTTTATGAAGTGGAGGGGGTGGGGCATGTCCCTGGCACATCCTGGGGGACCCCCAGGTTGGTGTCACTTCATGCATCTTAGCATAAGGAACAAGAATATAATATAGTTTAGGGGTGGGGATCTGAATGGTTTCTGAGATAAATGGCATTTTATGAAATAGAGGGGGCAGGGCATGTCCCCGGCACATCCCGGGAGATCCCCAGGTTGGTGTCACTTAATGCATCTTATCATAAGGAACAAGAATATATATGGTTTAGGGGTTGGGATCTGTAAGGTTTCTGAGATATAAGGCATTTTATGAAGTGGAGGTGGCGGGGCATGGCCCCGGCACAACCTAGGGGACCCCCAGGTTGACATAAAAGCATATGGCTGAGAGAAGTTTACTCAAGGAACATGTTTATGTAAGTTTTGTCAAAATATCTGCAATGACTTGGCAGTAAATGCCATTTTTCAGTTTTCCCCATTATAAGTCAATGGAAACTCTAAGTTGCCATAGCAACAAAACTAAAAGGCCAAATTTCATAAAAAACACAAAACCTGTAAAG
This sequence comes from Lucinisca nassula, assembly GCA_963580285.1. Lineage (NCBI taxonomy): Eukaryota > Metazoa > Mollusca > Bivalvia > Lucinida > Lucinidae > Lucinisca > Lucinisca nassula. Next base: position 54,498,795 of record OY757022.1, read on the forward strand.
GCAAATATGGTGAATATTTTTATATAGTCTCAGCCTCCTAGAGCATACGGTTTCTGAGGAGATGATTTTTTAAGTATTTTTTGTCTATTTTTTTATTTTGGTTTCCATGGCAACCAACAAAAATGAGCAGAAGGCCTAAAATCATACGGCAGATAGTAGATCGCCTATGGAACATTTCTTTAAAAGTTTTGTCAAAATATCTGCAGAGGCTTGGCAGTAAATGCCATTTTTCTATTTTCCCCATTATAAGTCTATGGGCACTCTAAGTTGCCATAGCAACCAAACTAATGAGCCGATTTTCATTAAAAACACAAACTTTCAATCCCCCTGCCTAAGGATGCTACAGATGAAATTTGGGCTGAATCGGCCCAGTGGTTTGAAAATGTTGACGAAGACGACGCAGACGACGACGACGGACAACTGCCTATCCTATAAGCTCCCCCGGAGCCTTCGGCTCTGGTGAGCTAAAAAGTTGTTGATGACGCACGACATATGATGGACACTGGTGAGCTCAAGTGGCAGAAAATTTCGCAGGCAAGGTGTACTCATTGTGTTTGACTCTTTTCAGTGACTTGCTAGACCCCATTTTGGACAGAAAGAATGATGCAAGAATCAGCTTATTCATAACTTCATTTTATTATTAATTGCACTAGTGATACAGCGATGATGTCATAAACAAACATGCATAGCTCTACATAAGGAGAAATCACGAGAATAATTAAAAAAAAATTTGGCCATCAGTTTCCTTAATGCTCTCTTTAAACATATACTGTGGGTACTAAAACATATACTGTGGGTACTAGTTATAATCATCTGATTGGGGCAATTCTAACAAGTAGCCACAGAGTCCACATTATGCATACAAGCCTATACAAATACATTGCCACCTTTATCGCCGAAAAAATTAAAATTTTATTATGAACAATTGTGATATTTTTCTTATTTCTCCTCAAAATATAGATTGTGGGCACTTGTTAGAACCGCCTCACCGAGGCGGCTCTAACGAGTACCCACAATCTATAGCTCAAAATATAGATTGTGGGCACTCATTAGAACCGCCTCATCAAGGCGTTCTAACAAGTACCCACAATCTATATTTTTGAGCAGAAATAAGAAAAATAGGGTATACCCCCGGAAACCGCAATTTTACTATATAAAAGTGGGGTTCAAGGGGGTCAAAATTATATAGTCCTGTTTTCGTGATGCACAGTATGTTTCTAACAAGAAATAAGGGGAATTATCAACTAATTATCCTCGATAACTCATCCTTGTCTAAAGCTAAGAATGATGTATATATGTACTTCAAACTTCCTCAACAGAACATATACCACACTATAGAAGTATCTCGATAACTTCAAACTCCAGTCACTCAAAATATGTGATAAATCAAAAACTTGCAAAATAGAAGCGAAACATCTAAAACATATATTTGAATCATTGTAATATTTCTCTTACTTTTTTTCCAGAAAACAGGATTTGACATTTCACAGGTATCAAGTCCTGTTTTCTTCATGACCAAAAAAGTTTACAAACACACATTCAATTTACACACACACAGAAAAGATAAAAACTACATACCACCATGGCATACTACGTATGTCACGGATGGCATGCATGCCATGGATACAATTTATGTTAAAATCTGCTGCGAACTTGATTTAAAGTTTGTTTTGCTTGTATATTTTGCTTGTATAGTTTCAGCTGTTTCGTGGCTTCAAACAGAATCTTGACTCAATGTCCCAGGTGTTATAGAGATGTACAGCTGTCATTACCATGCTAGGTGTAACCCATACACGCCCTATAAAAGAAAATGGGCAGATGAAATGTAGACGGAATAGTTCTTAAAAAACATGTATTAGAGGAATGCTCTGCAACTGCAAGAGATTCTTCGATGAAACAACCATAAATCTGCCTAGTATCAAGCAGAGAACTTTAACAACTTGGCATGCTTTATTGAACCATTAGTTTTCCTCATATTGATAAACATAACAGAAATTATGTATAGTCGCTAATAACTATCACTCACATGAATTTAATATTCAGCTTCTATTTACCATGTTCATGTTTTTTAGTGAACACATGCTAAAGAGTGCCATCTTTCAGAGTGGTAAGAAAACATTCTCATAAATGTACATAATATCTCAAAAAATATACATCCGAAACATCTCGCCAAAGACTTCATTTTAATTTGATTTGCTATCATTTCATTTTTAACACCGCATCCCAACATCAGAATGTATGCTTATTTCTCTCTACCTCAAGACAACAGGTGATTTATTGAGTAGTTATTGTGTAGTTCTAAATATTTCGGGTCCAATCCCAAAGACAAAGGGCAATCTTGTAGCAGGGGCTGACCATTCAGATACCTAAAACAGCTGGTGAACCCCTTCCACTTCCTCAACAAAATCCTGTACTCCAAGATTCTAGAACAACACAATCACAGCATCAGTTCATATTACAACCAAACACAACTGGCCCCGAGGTTATAAAACTTTTGGTGCTCATAAAAATTAAAACACTAAGAAGTTGAACGATTTTCTTTCTCAGATAGCAGAGAATGTTATTTGTCCTGATCACAAATTTTAAAATGCCAACAATTGTTGGCATTTTAAAATTTGTGAGCAGGACAAATTTCATGTTCGAGTGAGTTGAGCATGAAAAAAAGTTTGTTAACCTCGGGGCCAGGCCAGACACAGAAAGAGCGGAATAAAATACTGCTTGAACTGAAACTATCAGGAACACTTCCAACACAATCCAACCAGATCATTATACTAGTCACAAACTGCAGTTATTTCCACTCAGACAGTAGTCCCCATGTAAACACTAAAACCTGTATTACCATTTTCAGTGGAGTATTACAAAGGAAGAAATTAGAGAAAACTGCAGGATTATATACAGTAAAACTGAAGACTACAAAATGTGTCCTCAGTGTGGCAAAGATATCAAGACAGGAAGAAGTGTTATTTCAAGAATACCTGCAAAATGTAGCGTCTTTAAAGTGCCACTAAGAATGAAATATACCGAAATTTAATAATGGGATATACCAACAATGAATAGTAGACTATATACTGTCATCGTTTCCTGCCACTGTTAAAGGTCAACATTTTTTTTAAAGGACACAGGTTGGGAAATACATGATAAATAGATCATGATAGGCATTTGGCCCAAGGGCTGATATGGGAGTCTCCAGCTGATGTGGGGTATGATATGCAAAATGCCATATGATAATCTCTATATTTCCTATCATACCCCATATCAGCATGAGACTCCTATATATATTGAGAAGCCTCCGTGGTCGAGTGGTTACGCTACTCGCCTTGTAAACCAGGGGTCGCAGGTTCGATCCCTGGCTTCTCCCGGCTTTCGGATGAGTCTTTAAACCGAGGTCCCATCTCCCTATGACCTTAGCTGTTGGTGGGACGTAAAACTGAAACACTCACTCACTCCTATATATTGGAAGGGGAGATAACTAAAATACCATGGCACCCAGAGTTGTTGTTCTTGTGCATGACATGCCTTCTCAACTTTGTGAAAAATTGTGCCAAGTACCATCAATATATCTCAAAGGGTATTGGAGTTATGGCCATCACTACGTTATACTCAGGGGGATAACTAGAAAAACTAGAAACCCATATTCGTGGTTCTTGTGCATGACTTGCCTGCTAGCCAGCCTCGGTAGCTCAGTCCAATGTGCGTCAGACTGGTGATCTGAAGGACCCAGATTCGATACCTGCCAGGGTCGGCAACTGAGACTGATCATGAAATCTTTTCTACGGTCATTCTCTCCCTTCCACCGATTCAAAAAGGGCAGGTGTCAGTTTTTGGCGAAAGAATGTGCACTGTACTGGTTAACCACTTACGTAAACTATAAGCCTACCCAGGAAAAGTGTGGATAGGTAAACTGACCAGCTCAAAAACGACCTAAATAGTGTTGACTGGGCCGTTAAACTCCAAAACAAACAAACAAAACTTGTGTGCTTAACCTCATGCACAATGGTAACTGTGTACCTATTGCACCTCATGTACACTGGTACTGTGTATCAGTACCATCAATATACCTAAAAAGGTACTGGAGATACGGGGATCACAAGGTAGTCATACTATAATATTGGAAGGGGAGGTTACTCAAATACCATGGCACCTAGAGTTGTGGTTCTTGTTCAGGACATGCATTCTCAACCCTGTGAACAATTGTGCCAAGTCAAATCAACGTATCTCAAAGGATGTTGGAGTTATGGCCATCACATGGTTTATATTGTCAGGGCAGATTACTCAGAAACCAGTGAACCCAGAGTTGTGGTTGCACAAGACACGCTTGCTTAACCTCATGTAAAATTGTTATGAATAGATATACCATCAATATGCCTCATAGGGTACTGGAGATATGGCGAAACCAAGGTGGTCATACTCATATTGGAAGGGGAGATAACTCAACTTACTCAAATACCATGGCACCCAGAGGTGTGGTTCTTGCGCATGACATACCTTCTCAATCTTCTGTACAATTGCGCATGACATACCTTCTCAACCTTGTGTACAATTGTGCCAAGTACCATCATTATATCTCAAACGGTATTGGATTTATGGCCATCACAAGGTAATATTGCCAGGGGAGATAACTCAAAAACCAAGGCACCAAGAGTAGTGGTTCTTGGGCATGACCCACCTGCTAAACCTCATGTACAACTATACAGAGTACCATCAATATGTCTCAAAAAGTATTGGAGATATGGCGATCACAATGTAATCCTACTGTTATATTGGAAAGGGTGATGACTCGAATACCATGGCACCTAGCGTTGTGGTTTGTGTGCAGGACACGCCTTCTCAACCTTATGAAAAATTATGCCAAGAACAATCACTATATCTTCTCGACCTTGTGTACAATTGCACATGACACCTCAACATTGTGTACAATTGTGCCAAGTTGTTTTGTTTGTTTGATTTGAGGTTTATCATCCCCCTCAACACTGTGTAGGTCATTTTGGAGATGTTGCTTTCAATTTCGTGGGACTTTTACCCGACACTGAGATGAAATGACATCTCAAGCCCTGCCGCCCAATGAAACTAATAGAGTTTATATGCATGGATGGTCCGACTCGCAACACTTTTCCTGGGCAGGCTTAGAATCTCTAAGCAGTTTACCAGTATTCATGTGCAGTCGGTTTCAGCTCTGCGTATAAGCAACATGAAGCCCAATCTATTTCTTCAAGCCCTGATGGGCGGGGGCCATATTGTGCCAAGTATCATTATTATATCCCAAAGGGTATTGGAGAAATGCCCATCACAAGGTTTCATTCATAGCAGAGGTTTTGTTCATTTGTTTGATTTGCGGTTTAACGTCCCCATCAACACTTTTTACGTCATTTTGGAGATGTTGCTTCCAATTTTGTGGGACTTTTACCCGACATTGAGATGAAATGACATCTCAATCCCTGCCACCCAGTAAAACCAATAGGGTTTATAAGCATGGACGGGCCGTCCCTTGTGGGGTTGATAATTATAAGTCAGCTTTAAGTGTAAACGGAATAAATCTCATTCAAAATGAACTGACATTGTCCCAAAAGTATCCAAACTTTATAGCCTCCTAAGCCCAATCTGTTGGTATTGAAGGATGCAAGGACGATCGCTTTATCTCCCTAACCTATTCGGTCGGGCGATAAAATTAGCGCAAATATTGATTTTAACAAAACATGAGCAAAGAATGATAAATTAACCGAGAGATAATAGCCATAGAGCAAGTTGGGCAACAATTTCCCCTTTACGTATATGGACCATAACGGTATTCAACATGCAATTTGTTTGTTTGTTTGATCTGAGATTTAATGTCCCCATCAACACTATTTAGGTCATTTTGGAGATGTTGCTTCCAATTTTGTGGGACTTTTACCCGACATTGAGATGAAATGACATCTCAATCCCTGTCGCCCAATAAAACCAACAGGGTCTATAAGCATTTTGTACCTTGTGGGGTTGATAATTATAAGTCAGCTTTAAGTGTTAACGGAATAAATCCCATTCAAAATGAACTGACATTGTCCCAAAAGTATCCAAACTTTATAGCCTCCTAAGCCCAATCTGTTGGTAAGGAAGGATGCAAGGATGATCGCTTTATCTCCCTAACCTATTCGGTCGCGAGATAAAAATGAGTGCAAATATTGATTTTAACAAAATATGAGCAAAGAATGATAAATTAACAGAGAGATAATGGCCATAGAGCAAGTTGGGCAACAATTTCCCCTTTATAAACATATATATGGGCCGTAACAGTATCCAACATGCTGTATGAGCTTATTTATGGGCAACTGCCATGCTGAAATTCTGCACCCAGCCTTTGTGCTAACACCCTTCCTAAGCATCTGTATCTTCAGTATTTAACAATAATCCCTTCAAGGGCCCATATGAAACATGCATGTCCCTTTAACCCATTTCAGACTGGAAACCCCTTTACAGGTACCGTGGCAAACAGTGCAGGCCCAGATCAGATGCCGCAGAATGCAGCATCTGATCAGGGCCTACACTGTTTGCAAAAAGTTTAGCCATTTTCCTACTAGATTTTGAAAAAAAAAAAAACAACCTGATACCCCTACCTTTCGAAATGGCTCCTGCTATATATAAGGAGGGAGATTCCATTTGGTACTAAAAGGGTTAAACACTATCACATCATGAGTCAAACAAACAATAAATTATGTTACATGTACATCTAGCAGATCCTATTCTGAATCACACATATATGGAACTATTTTTTATTTGTTCGAAAAGTTTGACGTAAATCCTCCACTTCTTCATCGCTATGGCAACTGGCAGCATTTGATATGCCCATTCCACCTGTAGCACGTATGAGTTCTTCATCAGGTCTCGAGTGGCGGTTTTCATACATGAACACATTCAAAGCCTCCTCATATATCTTAGCCTCTGGGAACTCAACCTGTTGATAGATAGTTTATTGTCAGATACATCTGGCACTCTTTTACAATTTTTTCCGAAGGGGACAACTTGAAACTTCCTGTTCGCTTTTTCATATACTGAGCCCCTCTAAAGCAGGGGTCTACACTTACAGGAAAGAATGTTATCCTTAATCCTTTAACTCCTACCCTCCTGAACATGTCAACCCCTAACTTTGAAAACTGTATATCTAGATGATAGATAAGATGGCTTTTGGCACGGTAGATCTAGATCAGATGGCTTTTGGCACGGTAGATCTAGATCAGATGGCTTTTGGCATCTGATCATGATCTACACGGTTTGTCATGCAGGTTGTGAAATGAACCAATAATTACATGTATTTAACCCATTTTGTACCAAACATAATCTTTCTCCTGAAAAATACATGTGGCAGGAGTTGATTTCAAAATTTGTGTCAGGGGGTGTCAGGTTGGGTTTTCATCAAAATTGATTTGGAAAATGACTGAACTTTTAGCAAACAGTGGAGGCCCTGATCAGACGCCGCGTTCTGCGGCAGCTGATCTGGGCCTGCACTGTTTACCAGGGTACCCGTTTTGGAGTTTCTGGTACTAAATGGGTTAAAGTAATTTGATCGGTTGACAGTCAGAAATGGGTGTGGCTTAATTAATTTATTCAGCAGGATAAGGGTTAACCTTAAAGATGCTAATCACAGCATTGCCATCTGCTTTGTTATCTGCTGGTTAAAGCCATTGATGCAAACAGTGTTTACCCAGATCAGATTGCTCTTCTAACAGCAATGGCCATCGCGGCTTGAAAAAATAGATGTCCATGTAGAGCTGAAACCAACTGCACACAAGTACTGGTAACCTGCATAGAGGATTTAAGCCTGCCCAGGCAAAGTGGTGGGAGCTGGACCATTCATGCTTATTATATCCTAATGGTTTCATTGGGTCACAGGGCTTGAGATGTCATTTCACCTCAATATTGGGTAAGTCTCACAGAATTGAAAGCAATGTCACCAAAATGACCTGTACAGTTTTGACAGGGACGTTAAACCTCAAATCAATCAATTAATTAGAGAAAGTGCCCAGTGGGGCACGTATAACCCCGACCAGTGTCATCCCCTTTTAGTGGAAATGAACATTTTTGGTGGCATTGAACCTTTCCATAAACAATTTCCATTTAGTCCACTGAGAATAACTATTGCATTTCAACAAATATAGTATAATTTATCATATCCAAAGATGAAACTGCTTGTCTTTGCTGAATAATAAAAATTCAAAGTTTGTTGCAATTTGGAACAATTTTACCTGGAAACAACAAACTCAGAATAGGCTGTCATAGAACATTTGCTGAATTAAAGTAGCTGTATAGTGACATAATAAAGCAATGCATTTTTTTTATTATTTCTTGCATTTACTATTGTCTGCATTTCAAGAGAAAATATGCAAAATTTAACAGTTCTAGTCACTGTAGTTTCTAAGATCACAAGGACCAATATATAAGCTGACCAATCTGACAAGGGTCACAGCATAAAGAAAGAACAAACTAACTAATAATGAAGAGATTGAAAGACAAAAACTACAACCTTTGATATACTTTGTATGCAAGGAGTATAATGAAAACAGTTATCAAATCCTGTATCATATACTATTATGGGATGTATACATGTGAAGTTATTCTAATAAATATTGTTTAAACCAAAACAGTTAACACAAAACTTGGATGATATCAAAATGTGTAAGTCCTTATTACTGACCTCTAGCCCCACCCAGGGGCTTGACCCAGGAGCTTAGATATTCAATATGAAAATTAATACTATAGCTATATTCTGTACCAAATATGAAGAGAATCTAACATGAGGTTACAGAGATATTAGCAATCAAAAAGGTTTAACACAAAACTTTGAGGTAAAAGTTGACAAACTGACAGACAGCCCACCCAGGGGCTTATATATTCCATATGAAAGGTTATGCTATAGAGATATCCTTTACCAAATATGAAGAGAATCTAACATGTAGATACAGAGATATGAGCAATCAAAAAGATTTAACACAAAACATTGACGTAAATGTTGATGAACGGACTGACAGGTGGACAGCCCACCCAGAGGCTTGACCCATGAGCTTAGATATTCCAAATGAAAGGTAATGCTATAGAGATATCCTGTACCAAATATGAAGAGAATCAAACATGTGGTGACAGAGATATGAGCAATCAAAAAGGTTTAACACAAAACTTTGACATAAAAGTTGACAAACAGACGGACAGCACACCCACGGGCTTGACCCAGGGGCTTACATATTCCATATGAAAATTAATACTATAGCTATATTCTGTACCAAATATGAAGAGACTCTAACATGAGGTTACAGAGATATAAGCAATCAAAAAAGGTTTAACACAAAACTTTGACGTAAATGTTGACAAACTGACAGACAGCCCACCCAGGGGTTTGACCCAGGGGCTTGACACAGGGGCTTAGATATTCCATATGAAAGGTTATGCTATAGAGATATCCTTTACCAAATATGAAGAGAATCTAACATGTAGTTACAGAGATATGAGCAATCAAGAAGGTTTAACACAAAACATTGACGTAAATGTTAATGAACGGACTGATGAGTGGACAGCCCACCCAGGGGCTTGACCCAGGGGCTTCGATATTCCAAATAAAGGCTATGCTATAGAGATATCCTGTACCAAATATGAAGAGAATCAAACATGTGGTGACAGAGATATGAGCAATCAAAAAGGTTTAACACAAAACTTTGACGTAAAAGTTGACAAACGGACGGACAGCCCACCCAGGGGCTTGACCCAGGGGCTCAGAAATTCCATATGAAAGGTAATGCTATAGAGATATCCTGTTCCAAATATGAAGAGAATCCAACATGTGGTGACGGAGATATGAGCAACAATAAAGGTTTAACACAAAACTTTGACTTAAAAGTTGACAAACGGACGGACAGCCCACCAAGGGTCTTGACCCAGGGGCTTAGATATTCCATATGAAAGGTAATGCTATAGAGATATCTTTTACCAAATACATGTATGAAGAGAATCTAACATGTGGTTACAGAGATATGAGCAATCAAAAAGTTTTAACGCAAAACTTTGATGTAATGGATGACGAACGGCGGGACAAACGGAAGTAAGAACGAACGAATGAATGAACTATCGAACGAACCAACAAACGGACGAACGGACGGAAAGATGAAAACTATATACCCCTGACATACTTCTTATGCCGGGGTATAACAAGATGTGTTTGTGAAACAGGAACAAGTCCCCGGGCATGGTAATTTTTTTTCGAAGTTGGTCACAGTTTAAAGTCAAGGTCACAGGTCAAGATTTTTTGTTGAGTGGGAAGCCCTTGGAACAATGAACTTACATGCCAAATATGAAGGCTCTATCTTAAACGGATCGAAAGTTATGAACAATAAAAAAAATTTCTTTAAAGTAGGTCAATGTCACTGGTCAAAAAATTTTGCATGAATGTAAAGCTCTTGTCACAAGGAACCTACATGCCAAATATGAAGGCTCTATCCTACATGCCAAATATGAAGGCTCTATCTTAAACGATTCAAAAGTTAAGATCAATTTTATTTGTTCTTTTAAGTAGGTCAAGGTCATGGTAAAAAAAAAATGCATGAATGTAAAGCTATTATCACAAGGAACCTGCGTGCCAAATTTGAAGGCTCTATCCCAAACAGTTCGAAAGTTATGACCAAAATGTTAATTGTTCCTTCTAAGTAGGTCAAAGGGAAAGGTCACAGGTCAAAAACTTTTGCATGAATGTAAAGCTCTTGTTACAAGGAACCTACATGCCAAATATGAAGGCTGTATCTCAAATGGTTCAAAAGTTATGACCCATGTTAACTTTTTCTTTTATGTAGGTCAAAGGTCAAGGTCACAGGTCAAAATTTTTGTGTGAATGTAAAGCTCTTGTCACAAGGAACCTACATGCAAAATATTAAGGCTTATCTCAAATGGTTCAAACGTTATGACCAAAATGTTATTTTTTTATTTTAAGTAGGTCAAAGGTCAAGGTCAAGGTCACAGGTCAAAATTTTTGCATGAATGTAAAGCTTTTGTCACAAGGAACATACATGCCAAATATGAAGGCTGTATCTCAAGCGGTTAAAAAGTTATGACCAATGTTATTTTTTCTTTTAAGTAGGTCAAAGGTCAAGGTCACAGGTCAAATTTTTTTGCATGAATGTGAAGCTCTTGTCACAAGGAATGTTCATGCCAAATATGAATACTCTATCTCCAACGGTTCAAAAGTTATGACCAACATTAAAGTTGTCCACGTACAAACCAACAAACAAACAAACAGAGCAAAAACAATATGTCCCCGCAATCGCTACCGGGGACATAAAAATCCTTTAAGATTGGGTTCAAACACACTGTTTGCCTGTATGCAAAAAAAAACTGTTGAAAATTTGCAAGAATTCTGCAGATGACATAGGCAGGCAACATTTTTAGATGCAGTTTTTGTTAGGCATTTGAAGGGTTTAGTGTACAAATGTAGATCCCCACTGGAACAGAGAAAAAAATTGAAAGAGCTTTCTCCACAAAAGGTGTATCCATCATATGCAGTCGAATTTCAATGACTCGAACACCTTTGGTACCAAGGAAACTTGTTTGAGATAGATGTAGTTTGAGCCACTTGTGTTATTTATAGTGCCAGATGTTGTGGTTATTTATATCTTCTATAAAATAAAAGTAAATTAAAATCTATAAAGAGTTTCTAGACTTATAATGGGTGAAACTGAAAAATGTCATTTACTGCCAAGGCTTTGCAGATACTTGTCTTTTGACAAAACTTTCATAGAAATGTTTCTTTAGGCAATCTTCTATCTGAAATATGATTTTAGGCCGACTGCTGATTTTCACTGGATACCATGGAAACCATAATGCCAAAACAATTTTGTGCTTTATTATATTATGAATTTGGTTGGTATGGCAACTTATAGTTTACATAGACTTGAGTGAGCGAGTGTTTGAGTTTTACATCCCACCAACAGCTAAGGTCATACGGAGATTGGACCTTGGTTTAAAGACTCATCCCAAATTTCGAGAAGCCCGGGATCGAACCCATGGGCCTACCTTTATGAGTTGAGTAGCTTATCCACTACACCATGGTGGCTTCTTTACAGATTTATTAATTATTTTTTGTAATTTCTCTCCCAAGACATAGGTTTGGTTGTGGATACTCATTAGAATTGCCTTAATGAGGCGGTTCTAACGAGCACCCACAACCTATGTTTGAAGTAAAAATAACAAACCTATCACAGATTTTCATCAGAAAAGTAGCTATTTTGGACAAGTGAAAAGATACAATATGTTGCACGGGTGTGTTATCGTAATGAGATAAACAAAAAAATGGGGTCAACTATTTTTTCATGAGGAAACCATATAATGAAATTTCAAAACACTGGCATACATAAAACAACATAATTAAATGGCCAGAAATTGTAAAGGGCCATAACTCTTAACAAATTCTCATTAAATTGGTTGATTTAACGAGATTTCTATGTAATTTAATTGAAAAGGGGAGATAATTTGCTTAGAAAAAATAACGGTTAACTATTTTTTCACAAGGACGCCATATATGAAATTTCAAAACCCTTTGCATACCGTATCCGACCTAGTTACCGCACATGCTCCTATAAGCGCACACCAAAGCTATTTTTGAAAAGGAAATGCATAAGCGCACACTTTACAGTAATCTCCCCTTGAAGCTCTCATAGTAAATCTATAAAAACTTACCATTATTTCTTCCAACAGTGAAGGCAATGCTTAAGTATCTTTTTCCGTCCCATTAAATATCAGTATGCATCATCTTGGAAACTGTTGTTTTCGCATCAAGGGTGCGCTTATTAGGTAGATTTTTCACCATGATTTTATGACACGATTTTGAAAAAACTAAGCGCACGGTGCGGTAATTAGGGCGAATACGGTATATGGTTCTAAAGTTATGCTATGCACAAGAAAGCAACTAGATTAAATGCAAAGGGCCATAAGTCTCAATAACACCAACAAAATTTCATTAAATTAGTTGAAAATTTAATCAGGTGGACTCCTCCTCAGTCCCCATGTGTGTACAAAATATAAAGGCTACAGCTCAAATACTTTTTCAGATATCTTGCTAACGAGATTTCTATTATTTTATTAAAAGGAAAATAACAAGAAGGGGCGATAATTCAGACAAAACAATATCGGTCAACATTTTTCATTTCATGAGGAATCCATTTATGAAATTTCAAAACACTAGCATACATGGTTCATAAGTTATGCTATGCACAAGAAAGTGACACTAAAAATATCCAGAAATTTCTTAGGGCCATAACTCAAACCAAATTTCATTGAATTGGCTGAAAATTTAATCAGGTGATCTCCTCCTCCGTCCAATTAAGTATTCCAAATATCAAGACTCTAGCTCAAATACTTTTCCAGATATCTTGCCAGCGAGACTTCTATGTTATTTAAATAAAAGGGAAATAACTTGGAAAGGGGAAATAATTCGGATAAAAAAAAAGTATGTTCAACTATTTTTTCATGAGGAATCCATATATGCAATTTCAAAACACTATCATACATGGTTCTAAAGTTATGCAAGGCACAACAGAGCAACAGGATTGAATGGCCAGAAATTGCAAAGGGCAATAACTTCAACAAAACTTCATAAATGTTTTTTGAAGATTTAATCAGGTGATTTCCCCAGTTCAATTAAGTTTACCAAATATCATTCAAGGCTCTAGCTACATTTAAAAACTTTTTAGATATCTTGCTAACCAGACTTATATGTTAATTAATTAAAAGGAAAATAACTCAAAAAGGGGAGATAATTCAGATAAGAAAACAAGAGGGCCCAGAGGGCCCTGAATCGCTCACCTGAGTATCAGTGTCTCTCGTACATTCTTGGCCCAAGGGCTATAATTTGAAAAAAACTTGCTAGTGGTCCACTATATGAAGCTTCATACCAAATATCAAAGACCTGGGCCTTCTGGTTTCAGAAAAGAAATTTTTTAAAGGTTTTCCCTATATAAGCCTATGTAAAACTAGCGGGCACTGGCGCAGGGACACTTTTGGTGCCAGGGCTATAATTTGAAAAATCGCAGTAGAGGTCCACTAGATAAAGCTTCACGCCATATCAAAGACCTGGGTCTTCTGGTTTCAGACGAGAAGATTTTTAAAGTTTTTTTTTTCAATATAAGCCTATGTAAAACTAGTGGGTACCGGCGCGGGGACATTTTCTGCCTTAGGGCTATAATTTAAACAATCTTGATAGACGTCCACTAGATGAAGCTTCACATCAATTATCAAAGACCTGGGCCTTGCTGTTTCAGAGAAGAAGATTTTCAAGGATTATCTCTATTTCAGTCTATAAAAAACCAAAGGGCCCCGGGGCGGGGGCATTTGTTGCCTGTGGGCTATAATTCGAACAATCTTCGTAGAGGTCCACTGGATAAAATTTCACACCAAATATCAAAGACCTAGGCCTAGTGGTTTCACAGAAGAAGATTTTTAAAGAATTTCCCTATATTAGTCTATGTAAAACCAAAGGACCCCGGAGCAGGGGCATTTTTGGCCCTAGGGCTATAATTTGAACAATCTTGGTAGAGGTCCACAAGATGAAGCTTCACACCAAATATCAAAAGACCGGGGCCTTGCGGTTTCAGACAAGAAGATTTTTTAAAGATTTTCCCTATATAAGCCCATGTAAAACCAAAGGGCCCCGGGGCGGGGGCATTTTTGGCCCCAGCACAATAATTTGAACAATCTTGGTAGGGGTCCACTAGATGAAGCTTCATACCAAATAGCAAAGACCTGGGCCTTGAGGTTTCAGAGAAGAAGATTTTTAAAGATTTTCCCTATATAAGCCCATGTAAAACCAAAGGGCCCCAGCACTATAATTTGAACAATCTTGGTAGGGGTCGACTAGATGAAGATTAAAACCAAATATCAAAGATATGGGCCTTGCGGTTTCAAAGAAGAAGATTTTTAAAGTTTTAAAGATTTTTCCCTATTTAATCCTATGTAAAACCAAAGGGACCCGGGGTGGGGGCATTTTTAGCCCCAGCATTATAATTTGAACAATCTTGGTAGGGGTCCACTAGATGAAGCTTTATACCAAATATCAAAGACCCGGGCCTTGTGGTTTCAGAGAGGAAGATTTTTTAAGTTTTCAGTGATAAAAATCTATTTTTGGCTCCTGTGACAGAGATGTGCAATGGACTGGAACCATTTGAACAACTTTGAAAGGGGACCACCAAAGGATCATTCCTGTGAAGTTTGGTCAAAATCCGATGAGTGGTTTAGGAGAAGATGTTGTTTGAAGAAAAAGTTTACGGACGCACGCACGGACGGAGGCACGACAGACAAAAAGTGATCCCAAAAGCTCACCTCATCACTTCGTGACAGGTGAGCTAAAAATATAGGTAAAAAATTTGAGGAATCCATACATGAAATTTCAAAACACTAGCATACATGGTTCAAAACTTGTGCTATGCACTTCAGAGCAACATGATTAAATGGCCAAAAATTGCAAAGGCCAATAACTCAAACAGAATTGCATCATTAATGATTCCTTTATTTTTTTTAAAATTTAATCACGTGATTTCCTCCTCAGTCCAAATCATTACATCAAGTTTCAAGGCTCTAGCTCAAATACTTTTTCAGATATCTTGCTAATGAGATTCCTATGTTATCTAATTAAAAGGGAAATATCTCAAAATGGGGAGATAATTCAGATAAGAAAAAAATTATAAGGAATCCAAATATGAAATTTCAAAACACTAGCATACATGGTTCTTCAGTTATGCTTATGTAAGCAACAGGATTAAATGGTCAGAAATTGCATAGGCCTGGGAAGCCCAAGATGACTTGGAAGCAGCTGACAGAGAGGGATTGCAGATTGTTGAAGCACTCAGCTATCGACTCTCATCATAGACATACCTGGAGATCTGCCATGCGTGCAGCCAGCCAGCTACCTGGAAGGGTATGTGGATGCCCCCCCCCACACACCCCCATACATGCATGTTAATGATCTGTACAATACCTTTGTGTGTTTCTTCTGCTCTCCATACACAATGGATGTGCAACAAACTTCAGCAATCTTCTGATTATGCCCGTAGAATGACCAGCAGCAGATCTCGCTACTTCCTAATACATCTTTGAGAAACAAAACACGCCCACTGAAGCGCAAAGCCAATTTGTCAAACAGCTCCAAATTTTTCAGGAAGTTATCATCAGAATTTCTGAAAGTTTGACAAAGCAGTTACTTTTATGGAACACTACAGAAATATTTCTTGACTTTGTTTTACCTGTGTTTACCGTAATGATCCTAAGTTTTGGGACAGATAGGCCTAAACAAACATTGAAGACCCTGATCAGACGGCTCCTGAAGGAGCATTCTGATCAGGGTCTACACTGTTTGCCATTCTGTCTGCACATTTTGGACTTATTTCTGGATCATAAAACAAATTTGTTAAAATTTTAGGAGAATTGCAGTAAGTCTTCACGGTTTCCGAATTTTTAGGACTTTTACGGTAAAACGGAATGAGCAATACAAATTCATATGTATGAAGCTTATATGAATCTGAACTCCATTTATATCAAGGGAGACAACCCCAAATATCTGATTTCCAAACCATATACATGTATCCATACTTCATTCTAATGCATTACTTATTTTGACATTAATATACATGTATAACATCAAAATCCTAAAAATTCAGACACCTAGTGAACCTGCTTTAATTCACCTAATATTTCATCAAATTTGTTTCACAATCCAGCAAGGAGTCCAAAAAGTGCAGACTGAATGGCAAACAGTGTAGACCCTCATCAGGCACCACGATCTGCAGCGTCTTAACTGGGCCTGCACTCTTTGCCAACTACCCATTTTGGGGTTTCTGATACAAAATCGGTAAATACCTGTATAAGTGTAACAATCTTTTAAGGGTCATAAAACCCAAATCAAAAACATGTTTTTGTATGTATGTCTAACGCAAATAAACTTGAGCTTTGCAAAGGCTGCTGTCATATGCAGCGTCTTATCTGGGCCTGCACTCTTTGCTAACTACCCATTTTGGGGTTTCTGATACAAAATCGGTAAATATAAGTGTAATAATCTTTTAAGGGTCATAAAACCCAAATCAAAAACATGTTTTTGTATGTATGTCTAACGCAAATAAACTTGAGCTTTGCAAAGGCTGCTGTCATATGCAGCGTCTTATCTGGGCCTGCACTCTTTGCTAACTACCCATTTTGGGGTTTCTGATACAAAATCGGTAAATATAAGTGTAATAATCTTTTAAGGGTCATAAAACCCAAATCAAAAACATGTTTTTGTATGTATGTCTAACGCAAATAAACTTGAGCTTTGCAAAGGCTGCTGTCATATTTAGAATTTTGACAGAGCCATTGCTGCGGGCAGTAATGTCTGCCAGCATAAGGCATATTTCATGGTGAGAGGACAAGTGGGTTTATAATGAATGTCAAAATAAGTAAAACATTAGAATGAAGTGTGACTACCGTAATGATCCTAAGTATTGGGACAGATAGGCCTAAGCAAACAGTGAAGACCCTGATCAGACTGAAGGAGCATTCTGATCAGGGCCTACACTGTTTGCAAAACGTTCAGCCAGTTTCAAAATAGATTTTAAAGAAAACACAAGCTGACACCCCTAAATTTTGAAATAGACTAGCATTAATCAGAGATGGACAAGAACTGGAGACCTCACCGGCATGTGGTGACTTTCTGTTGTTCAACTTGGTGTCTCACAGTGACCAGTCGTCTACCTTGGGTCTCATGTGTGACCCAAGTAAGAATCAGCAGCCCCCAATAGTTCATTAGACAGCACTCTAAGCCAATAGCCACAGTGGACTGCTTAAAAAGTATAAATGCAAGAGTTATAGTTCTTGCGCTCCGCACGTCATCTAATGTTGATCAATATTTATTTGAAGTTTCGTGACGATAGCTTGAACTGTTTTCAAGTTAAAGCGCAGACACGATTTTGTGACAGATGAACAGACAGACAGATGGACAGACAGACACCACGGGGGAAAAACAATATGTCTCCCCGAAAAGGGTGGAGACATAATTACTTGATTAATAACATCATATTACAATATTAATTTGGGTTTTACAGCCCTTTTAATAACATTTCATTTATATTGAGTTGATAATTAAAGAGTTGTAACCAATAAAGGCCTCTAGCATCCCACAAATGGGGCACTGGCAAACAAACAGTGGTGACCCAGATCAGATGCCAAAGATGTGGCATCTCTGATCAGTTTGCAGTGTTTGCTTGAAATAATCTGGAGCCCGTACCTGTGATGCCTCCCTCACCAGGAGGGCGGCTCCCTCATTATGACCCCCGCCTATTCGAAGAATAGCGAAGGGCATTAAGTTTTACCCCTGTCCGTCCATTTGTCCGTTCGTACGTCCGTCCCGACATCGTGTCCAGGCCATAACTCCTAAACCATATGGAATATATTCATGAAACTTCACAGGTACATTCATCACACTGAGACGATGTGTCATGAACAAGGCAGACAACTCTTGCATTTTTGGTTTTTGAATTATCTGCCCTTGACTTAGTACCATATAGTAAACCGTGTCCGGACCATAACTCCTAAACCTTATGGAATATATTCATGAAACTTCACAGGTGCATTCATCACACTGAGACTATGTGTCATGAACAAGGAAGACAACTCTTGCATTTTTGGTTTTTGAAATATCTGCCCTTGACTCAGTACCATATAGTAAACAGTGTCCGGGCCATAACTCCTAAACCGCATGGAATATAATCATGAAACTTCACAGGTGCATCCATTATACTTGGACAATGTGTCATGAACAAGGAAGACAACTCCTGCTTGTTTAGTTTTTAAAATTATCTGCCCTTGACTTACATCCATATATAGTCAAATGGTATGTCGTGTCCGGACCATAACTCCTAAACCGTATGGAATATATTCATGAAACTTCACAGGTGCATTCATCACACTTAGATGATGTGTCATGAACAAGGAAGACAACTCTTGCATTTTTGGTTTTTTGAATTATCTGCCCTTGACTTAGTACCATATAGTAAACAGTGTCCGGGCCATAACTCCTAAACCGTATGGAATATATTCATGAAACTTCACAGGTGCATTCATCACACTGAGACGATGTGTCATGAACAAGGAAGACTACTCTTGCATTTTTGGTTTTTGAATTATCTGCCCTTGACTTAGTACCATTGGTAAACCGTGTCTGGGCCATAACTCCTAAACCGTATGGAATATAATCATGAAACTTCACAGGTGCATCCATCATACTTGGATGATGTGTCATGAACAAGGAAGACAACTCCTGCTTATTTAGTTTTTGAATTATCTGCCCTTGACTTACATCAATGTATAGTCAAATGGTATGTCGTGTCTGGGCCATAACTCCTAAACCATATGGAACATATTCATGAAACTTCACAGGTGCATTCATCACACTGAGACGATGTGTCAGGAACAACGAAGACAACTCTTGCATTTTTGGTTTTTGAATTATCTGCCCTTGACGGAGTTCCATTGGTAAACTGTGTCCGGTCCATGACTCTTAAACCGTATGGAATATAATCATGAAACTTCACAGGTGCATCCATCATACTTGGACGATGTGTCATGAACAAGGAAGACAACTCCTGCTTATTTAGTTTTTGAATTATTTGCCCTTGACTTACATCCATGTATAGTCAAATGGTATGTCGTGTCCGGGCCGTAACTCCTAAACCGTATGGAATATATTCATGAAACTTCACAGGTGCATTCATCACACTTACTCGATGTGTCACGAACAAGGAAGACAACTCTTGCATTTTTGGTTTTTGAATTATCTGCCCTTGACTTAGTACCATATAGTAAACAGTGTCCGGGCCATAACTCCTAAACCGTATGAAATATATTCATGAAACTTCACAGGTGCAATCATCACACTGAGACGATGTGTCATGAACAAGGAAGACAACTCTTGCATTTTTGGTTTTTGAATTATCTGCCCTTGATGCATATATTTTATGATTGATTTGAAGTACATTTGTAATATTTTTATGAATGGCATTTGGCGGGGGGCATCTGTGTCCTATGGACACTTTTTCTAGTTTTGATGCTAATTTTTGCCCAATTTATGCTAAATTTTAGTAAAATTTTGGATCTCCCTCATCTGAACTGAGAATTTCCCTATATATTCTTTAAATCTCCCTCATCACAATGACAAATCTCCCTCATACAGTTCGAAAAAATTATCACAGGTATGGGAGCCAGTTATTCAAAACTTATGACATTGTTAGTTAAGGTATCATTAAAACCTTGATAATTTAATACGGTAAATATGCAAGAGCTGCTCACATTTTTAAACAAAAATCCAAAATTTTAGATACTGTACATTTTAGAACATTTAATTATATATGACCACTAACAAGGCTTTGAACAACTGGCCCCTGATTTTCTCAAGCTAATACCCTAAAAGTTGGAAATGGACCTATCCAAAGTCATGAACCCTTATCCTGCTGAATAATTTAGCTGCACCCATTTCTGGCTATCCACCAATCAAATTACTTCATATAATGTATTTGCTCAATTCACAAACTGCATGACAAACAGTGTAGATCCCGATAGAAGCCATCTGCTCTAGATCTACATTGTTTTCAAAGGTAGAGGTTGTCATGTTCATAGAGGATCTTACATGAGTGCTCATGTATTATTGAATTTGTTAAACGAGTTGAGGAAAGGGGATAAAATGCGAGGCTTTGCCGAGCATTTTATCCCTTTTCCTCAACGACTTTAATAAATTCAATATTACATGAGCATGAATGCAAGATTCTATTTATCATATGACATTTAAAACGCATTGTATTCACGATTGTTTACAAAAATGTCACTATTCCGCAGATAGTGTAAGTAAACGTGATGTCGTTAAGGACGTCGTACATGTAACGTTACGGGACGTATCTAGCTAATTTGCATATTTAATTCACTAGTGGATTATCGAAAATATTACATGGTATTATTACACTCTCAGACGCGACTTATTATGATGAAGGAGGATAAGGGTCAAATGGAAGAGTTTAATTGTCCTGTATGAATTTTATAGATGAGATGTGACAGAGTCGACTGGTCTTAACCCTCACCCTGCTGCTAATGACAACCCCTATCTTTGCAAACAGTGTAGATCCAGATCAGATGGCTTCTTCAGATGGCTTCTGAAGAAGCCATCTGATCAGGATCTACACTGTTTGACATTCAGTTTATGAATTTGTAGGAATAAATTACATCAAGTAATCTGATTGGTTCAAAGTCAGAAATGGGAGTGGCTAAATTGAATATTCAGCAGGACAAGGGTTAAAAAGTTAAATGTGTAACCCTCACCATGCTAGTTATTTCAATATGCTACTCTCCACCACAATTGTCAGTGATTTGTTTTATGTTTTATCAGGGGTGACATACCCATTTCAGAAGCGGCCATATTGATGTAAATAGGGTAAATAAAATGCTTCAATCTAGATATGTACATTACGTGTCTTCAGAAAACACACTTCAGCTGGTAACCAACAATATTTGCATCCCATCAGTGAGCTAATTCCACCAAGAAAAGTTGAAAAGGCTTTGATAGCTTCACCACAAGATTTGATTTGGCGCTGCAAACAATGGTAGTTCCGACATCGTTGCCAAATCAGCTTGTGTTGAATTATTTAAAGTAAGGCCTGCATTTCTGAGACAGATTTCAGTAAGTTTGATTCTTTTATGACTTAATGCACCGACTGCGCCTACTTGTTGTGACAAATACCTTTTGTTTAGTCAACGCCGGCAAACCTATGAATGGTTATGACGTTACTGCTCTGACTTAGGTTGTTCCCCCTGTTTATGTGATTTTAATTTTTACCATGGATTCAGAAACAGAATGGAAACCAGTATAGATCCTGTTCAGCCAGATTATCTGGAGCTACATGTAGACTGTTTTCAACAAGAAGTCTGCTGAAGGTTACATGTATGTCTGGCCTGTATGGATGTGAACATTTGGGTTGACGCAAATGTTGTCAGTCTAACAAACCAACAGAGGAACGGACGGACTCCTATATCATGCCATGCTTAAAGTAGGCTTCAGAGAAATGATATATGATTCTTTCGCGGAGACTGATCATGAAAACTTTTCTACGGTCATTCTCTCCCTTCTGCTGATTCAAGGAGGGTAGTTGTCAGTTTCTGGCAAAAGAATGTGCACTGTACTGGTTAACCGCTAACGTATAAGCCTGCCCAGGAAAAGTGTGGATAAGTAAACTGACTGGCTCAAAAATGACTTATACAGTGTTGACTAGGCCGTTAAACCTAATACAAACAAACAAACAAGCAGAAATGATATAACCAGATTCAGCATGGTAAGTGTTGAATGAATAACTGCCTCAATACTGTGTCTTTTGACTAAAATCATACTCACGGAGTGTAAGAGTACTTGTTGTTGTGTCTGTTTGCTATCAACTTAATCACAGGCTGAAAAGAAACAACAAATTTTATTTTAACCCTTGTCCTGCTGAATATTCAATACAGCCACACCCATTTCTGTCTTTGAACCAATCAGATTAATTGATGTAATTTATTCCTACAAATTCATAAACTGAATGTCAAATAGTGTAGATCCTGATCAGATGGCTTTGAAGAAGCCATCTGTTCTGTATCTATACTGTTTGCAAAGATAGGGGGTTGTCATGAACAGCAGGATAAGGGTTAATTTTAAAGCTACATAATATAATTATCAGCTTCAATTAAACCTAATTCTATCTTTCTATACTGCAGCAGGCTGCATGATGCATCAACGCAGGGCTGAAATCCAACCGCATGTGAGTACTGGTATAAACCACTTAGATGATCTAAGCCTGCCCAGGTAAAGCATTGCGAGTCGGACCGTCCATGCTAATAAACCCTATTGGTTTTGTTGGGCGATAGGGCTTGAGATGTCATTTCATCTCAATGTTGGGTAAAAGTCCCACAAAATTGGAAGCAACGTCTCCAAATTGACCTATACAGTGTTAACGGGGGCATTAAACCTCAAATCAAACAAACAAAATCTATACTGCAGCAACCTCTCACGAAAATTATGTGCAGTTGCAGTCTGTGCAAAGATAAAAGTATGATGGATTGATGGTAGGAGAATAAAAGGTGTGATAGTGAGGCATGATAAAAGCTGAAAGCATTAGTGCCGGTGAAATGTAGTTAAAAACATGTTAGAAACAGTGTTTGGGGCTACCATAGGAGATCAAAGAAAGAGTCAAGATCACCGATGAGGACGATCTCTCCTTAGGGGTTGGTTATACCAAAGTTTGATAGAAGCCAGGTAGAATGAATATGCAACTAGAAATGGTGTTTGTAAAACACAATGCCCCCAACCTTTGCTTGACCTTAGCTGGCAAAATATTCAACAAATATTGTTAAAGACTCAAAAACATACAACAAGAATTCCCCCGAAGGCTATGTCGCGCCTGTGGGGGCGCAAAGTCACCAAACCATGAAATCTAGGTCAAGGTCAAACATGGATGCCTGCATAAAAATTTCACTCCTAGTTGCAAGCATGTACCAAGTAACTCTTAAAAACAGACTCTTACATCAGGGTCAAAGTTAGGGTTGTCACACTATTTTACAAAGTCAGTGAACCATAAAATGTAGGTCAAGGTCAGAAATGGATACTTGCATTGAAGTTTCAATTCCTAAATGCAAGCTTGTACCAAATACAATTAATGAAGCTCTAATAGATCTTGAGAAATGGACTCTTACATTAGATAGAAAGTCAGGGTGGTCGCAATAATTCACAAAGTCAGTGAACCATGAAATATGGGTAAAAGTCAAATATGGATGCTTGCGTTGCAGTTGGAATTCCTAGATGCAAGTTTGTACCAATTATAATTTAAAAAGCTTTAATAGTTTTCGAGAAATGGTGAAAGTCAGGGTGGTCGCAATAATTCACGAAGTCAGTGAACCATGAAATATAGGTCAATGTCAGATATGGATGCTTGCGTTGAAGTTGCAATGCCTGGATGCAAGTTTGTACCAAGAATGATTAATGAAGCTCTAATAGTTCTCAAGATATGGACTTGCTGACAAGATTTTATTAAAAAAAAACAAGGCATCGCATGCGATACAAATCCCCTCGCACAAGACAACTTCGTGTGTGGAAAACACTGAAATGGCAAAAGTCCAACTTGCTTGAGATATTATCATATGCAACATTTGTGTAAAGTTTGTTTAAAAATCCATCCATAAATGTAGGTTCTAGAGTGATGACAATATGTCTCTAAACATAGTCATAGGGACCTTGACTTGAGGCCATGGCCGTGAAGTAGATCTTGCTCAAGATATTATCATAAGCATCTTTTGTGTGAAGTTAGATTAAAATCATAAATGTAGGCGGTAGAGCAATGACAAAGTTTTTCTAAAAATAGCCATAGTGACCTTGACCTTGAGGTCATGACCAAGCAACTCGAGATATTACCATAAGAAACATTTGTGTGAAGTTCTATTAACATCCATCAATAAATGTAGGCACTAGAGCGATGACAAAGATTTTCTAAAAATGGCCCCAGTGACCTTGACCTTGAAAGTCGAAATAGTTCGAGATATTGTCATAAGGAACATTTGTGTGAAGTTATACTGAAATCGGTGAAGAAATGTAAGCGCTAGCGCCATGTCAAAGTTTTTCTAAAAATAGCCACAGTGACCTTGACCTTGAAAGTCAAACTCACTCGAGGTATTATCATAAGGAACATTTGTGTGAAGTTATATTGAAATCAGTGAAGAAATGTAGTCGCTAGGGCGATGACAGTTTTTTTCAAAAAATAGCAACAGTGACCTTGACCTTGAAAGTCGAAATCGCTCGAGATATTGTCTTAAGGAACATTTGTGTGAAATTATATTGAAATTGGTGAAGAAATGTAAGCGCTAGAGTATTGACAAAGTTTTTCTAAAAATAGTCACAGTGACCTTGACCTTGAAAATTGAACTCGCTACAGATATTGTCATAAGGAACATTTGTGTGAATCGATTTTGAAATTGGTGAAAAAATGTAAGCGCTAGAGCAATGAAAAAGGTTTTCTAAAAACAGCCACAGTGACCTTGACCTTGAAAGTCGAACTCTTTCGAGGTATTGTCATCAGGATCATTTGTGTGAAGTTATATTAAAATCGGTGAAGAAATGTAGGCGCTGGAGCGATAGCAAAGTTTTTCTAAAAATAGCCATTGTGACCTTGACCTTGAAATTTGAAATGGCTTGAGATATTGTCATAAGGAACATTTGTGTGAAGTTATATTGAAATCGGTGAAGAAATGTAAGCGCTAGAGCATTGACAAAGTTTTTCTAAAAATAGCCACAGTGACATTGACCTTGAAAGTGGAACTCGCTAGAGATATTGTCATAAGGAACATTTGTGTGAAGTTATATTGAAATCGGTGAAGAAATGTAGGCGCTAGAGCGATGACAATTTTTTTCTAAAAATAGCTACAGTGACCTTGACCTTGAGGTCATGACCTTGAAAGTCGAACACACTTGAGATATTGTCATAAGGAACATTTGTGTGAAGTTATATTGAAATCAGTGAAGAAATGTAGGCGCTAGAGCAATGACAAAGTTTTTCTAAAAATAGCCACAGTGACCTTGACCTTGAGGTCATGACCTTGAAAGTCGACCTTGCTCAAGATATTGTCATAAGGCACATTTGTTTGAAGTTATATTGAAATCAGTGAAGAAATGTAGGCGCTAGAGCAATGACAAAGTTTTTCTTAAAATAGCCACAGTGACCTTGACCTTGAGGTCATGACCTTGAAAGTCGAACTCGCTGAGATATTGTCATAAGAAACATTTGTGTGAAGTTATATTGAAATTGGTGAAGAAATGTAGGCCCTAGAGCGATGACAAAGTTTTTCTAAAAATAGCCACAGTGACCTTGACCTTCAGGTCATGACTTTGAAGTCGAACTCGCTCGAGATTTTTTTATAAGGAACATTTGTGTGAAGTTATATTGAATTGGTGAAGAAATGTAGGCACTAGAGCGATGACAAAGTTTTTCTAAAAATAGCCACAGTGACCTTGACCTTGAGGTCATGACCTTGAAAGTCGAACTCGCTGAGATATTGTCATAAGAAACATTTGTGTGAAGTTACATTGAAATTGGTGAAGAAATGAAGGCGCTAGAGCGATGACAAAGTTTTTCTAAAAATAGCCACAGTGACCTTGACCTTGAGGTCATGACTTTGAAGTCGAACTCGCTCGAGATTTTTTTATAAGGAACATTTGTGTGAAGTTATATTGAAATTTTTGAAGAAATGTAGGCGCAAGAGCGATGACAAAGTTTTTCTAAAAATAGCCACAGTGACCTTGACCTTGAGGTCATGACCTTGAAAGTCGAACTCCATTTGTGTGAAGTGATATTGAAATTGGTGAAGAAATGTAGGCGCTAGAACGATGACAAAGTTTTTCACAAATTACCAAAATGACAAAGGGCCATAACTCACAAAGTATTTTTCGGAATTTTGTCATAAGTTAATCAGTTCATCTACTCATCACCACCAATCTATTCACCAACTTTCAAGGCTCTAGCTCCAATAATTTTTGAGATATCTTGCTGACAAGATTTTATTAAAAAAATTTCAAAGGGCAATAACTCTTTAAAGGGGCATAATCCGGACGAGAAAAAATATACGTGTCAGCTAATTTTCCATGAGGAATCCATATATGAAATTTCAAAACCCTAGCATACATGGTTCTAAAGATATGCTATGCATCACTTTTAGCATACATTACAATGGGCACAAATTACCAAAATGACAAAGGGCCATAACTCACAAAGTATTTTTCGGAATTTCGTCAAAAGTTAATCAGTTCATCTACTCATCACCACCAATATATTCACCAACTTTCAAGGCTCTAGCTCCAATAGTTTTTGAGAAATCTTGCTGACAAGATTTTATTAAAAAAATTTCAAAGGGCAATAACTCTTAAAAGGGGCATAATCCGGACAAGAAAAAAAATACGCGTCAGCTAATTTTCCATGAGGAATCCATATATGAAATTTCAAAACCCTAGAATACACGGTTCTAAAGTTATGCTATGCATCACTTTTAGCATACATTACAATGGGCACAAATTACCAAAATGACAAAGGGCCATAACTCACAAAGTATTTTTCAGAATTTTGTCAAAAGTTAATCAGTTCATCTACTCATCACCACCAATCTATTCACGAACTTTCAAGGCTCTAGCTCCAATAGTTTTTGAGATATCTTGCTGAAAAGATTTTATTAAAAAATTTTAAAGGGCAATAACTCTTAAAAGGGGCATAATCCGGACGAGAAAAAAAATACGCGTCAGCTAATTTTCCATCAGGAATCCATATATGAAATTTCAAAACCCTAGCATACACGGTTCTAAAGATATGCTTTGCATCACTTTTAGCATACATTACAATGGGCACAAATTACCAAAATGACAAAGGGCCATAACTCACAAAGTATTTTTCGGAATTTCGTCAAAAGTTAATCAGTTCATCTACTCATCACCACCAATATATTCACCAACTTTCAAGGCTCTAGCTCCAATAGTTTTTGAGAAATCTTGCTGACAAAATTTTATTAAAAAAATTTCAAAGGGCAATAACTCTTAAAAGGGGCATAATCCGGACAAGAAAAAAAATACGCGTCAGCTAATTTTCCATGAGGAATCCATATATGAAATTTCAAAACCCCAGCATACACGGTTCTAAAGTTATGCTATGCATCACTTTTAACATACATTACAATGGGCACAAATTACCAAAATGACAAAGGGCCATAACTCACTAAGTATTTTTCAGAATTTTGTCAAAAGTTAATCAGTTCATCTACTCATCATCACCAATATAATCACCAACTTTCAAGGCTCTAGCTCCAATAGTTTTTGAGATATCTTGCTGACAAGATTTTATAAAAAAAATTTCAAAGGGCAATAACTCTTGAAGGTGGATAATCCGGACTAGAAAAAAAATACGCGTCAGCTAATTTTCTATTAGGAATCCATATATGAAATTTCAAAACCCTAGCATACACGGTTCTTTAGTTATGCTATGCATCAAAAGCGTAACGGACGGACGAACGGACGAACAGACGAACGGACGAACGAGGCAGAAGCAATATGCCCCTCCAACTTTTTCAAAGTTGGGGGCATAATAACTTGCATAGGTATGAATCTGTCTAAAGGTGAGAGGGGGCATGTAACGAGAATATACCTTGGGTCTGTGAAAATATGTGGGTACATGTATTTGAATGCCTACATGGCCATAGATAATCCTGTATATAATGAGTCTGTCTGTTTTCTAATGATCTCCAACCAAGGTCATTTAAAATGGTGGAAACTTTTCATATGGGGAGTAGATGATTTTCACCCACCTTGCTTCTAGGCACTGGACCATTTTTTTCCTATTTTGGAAACATATGTAGCTAGTTTTGGTTATGCTTTCTTGGTGATTTTTACACTCGGTGTTCTTTAGTAAGATACCAACTATGGCACTGTTCAATCAAAGCGCAAAAAGGCACTGAAATGATAGATTCTGTGAAAAATTCAGATTTACTTTCTTTAGTGATAAGGACAATGACGCTGGAGTGCTGCTTTTTAGTTTGGTTCACAAAACTGAGGTGAATCGGCTGTTATACACTTTCATCATCATTTTACTTGCACATTATAGATAATAAAACATGCAAATGACTACCCAGCAGGCACGTGTCGCTAGGGCAACGTCAAATGAACATCGATGCAACGTCATGACGTTGCACCGACGTTGATGTGACGTCACAATTACGTCATGTGCCTGCTGGGATAGTTGCCAGTTTTATGACAACACAAAGCGTAGATGCAGCTTTCTTGTAAAAGCTTACACTTGTTGACTGAGAGGTGTTTCGCAGCTCAGTCAAGAACCTGCCTTATGTTGTGCGGTACAATAAAGGAAAACACTTTTTGTGCAATGTTTGAAGTTTTGCGGCATGTGCATAATTATTTATCAAAACATTGTGCTAACATATTCAGTTATTCAGACCTACAACAGAATTGGACAGTGATAACTGTTAGAGAGTATATTATTGCTGGCTTGCTACCATAAGGTGAAGTTTCTAGCGTCAAGTACTTTGCGTTTAATTAGGTCATGTAAGTGTTATGAGTTTGTACCCTTTCAGCCCTTAATAGCCAAGTACAGATACCTACAGATGCACACAGTGTAGAACCTGGTGAGATGGCTCATAATGATGCATCGCATTCTGTTCTACATGGTTTGACATGCTGTTGACGACTATTGACTAGACACCCAATTTACATGTGTAGAATGGAGGCGTACAAATTCAGTGACTGAAGAGTGAACTTGAGAAACTCGTGGGTGGAAGGGGTAAAATCTTAACCTGGCCATTTTGAAATGTAGCAGAGGCCATTTCATCTTTTTTTTTTTTTCCTTTTTTTTTTCTCTTAAATTGCGACACAAACTTAATATTTCTTACGATTCATCTGCAGGCAGCTGATTTAAATGAAATCCAATCACTGAAAAATAAGATAAAAATGTAAATTTGTCTGCTTCATGTTTTGAATGGCGCTTTTAAGATGTTAAGATAACTAACACGTTCATTGTTCGTTTTACGAAAGACATGTGTCGTCTGATCTTTCATGGAACTTTTTCAACTACAGTTGTCGCCAAACCCGTCGCATGATGCAGCTGAATCGTAAGATAAAATCGTCAAGTCGTCTGCTTCAAAAGTTTGTATTACGCTTACAGGATAACTAATACGCTTGTACAATTTTGATTACTGCGCCAAACCGGACTACATTTTGTGCGGAGTCATATTTCTATGGTTGTCAAAGCCAGAAGAACTGAAGCCTGAATTACTTTAAATGTGTAGCACAGCAAGAATAGACAGATAGAATCTGTCATTAAAAAGTGGTCTTGAAGACGACTTTTGAAGTCCCAAAGGTTGTCTGAATTTTGGATTTTTATTTTCTTGCACACCAGACAAGGAAATCCATAGTTTTAGCTTGGGATAGAAATTCTGTTCTAACCCTGATGTCCTTACCAAAATGGAAGGTTCATGTGTGTTTGATAAATGCAATGGTTGAATACGACCTTATATACGCCGTTGTTTAGGTTGACGTCATGCTAGTGTCATTACAATAAGGCAGATGTCGTCAACAATCCACACTCACAAATGAAAGGTATGGAAGAATAAAAGCTGCAAGCACTGCATGATGCCCTGCCACTACAATTACATCAAGCAAGTGCAGGCCTCGGTAGCTCAGTTGGATGCGTATCTGACTGGTGATCAGGAGGATGCGTGTTTGATACCTGCCGGGGTCGGCAACACTCTTTCGTGGAGATTGATCATTAAATCTTTTTTACGGTCATTCTCTCTTCCACTGATTCAAGAAGGGCAGTTGACATCTAAGCCTGCCCAGGAAAAGTGTGGATACATGTAGGTATACTGACCGGCTCAATAATGACCTAAAATAGTGTTGACTGGGCCGTTAAACTACAGTACAAACAAACAAACAAAACATCAAGCAAGTGCCACATCGCAGTCAAAAAGGTTTTCAAAGTAAGGATGCATTACTCTTTCCCTTATTAAAGTTGACAGGAATACATGACTGAGATGACTTTTTTCAATGTTGAAAGAGCCATGGCTCCAAAAGAAAGTAAACCAGATTTACAATTCTCATTTTCAGTTTTTGTGGGGCCTGTGCCCTTTAAAATTAAAATAAAGTCAAGGTCTTCAAATTCTAATCATCCCTTAACAAAGGTGACAATACTACATGACTGAGATGACTATTTTCAATGTTCAAAGAGCCATGGCTCCAAAAGAAAGTAAACCAGAAATACAAGTCTCATTTTCAGTTGGGGGGGGGGGGGGGGGGGGGGGGGCTGTGCCCTTTAAATTAACGTCAAGGTCTTCAAAATCCAATCAAATCTTTCGTCATCAAAACCTATGGCTATTTCCCCCAGCCTATGGATGTAACCATGCGAGTTTGGTCAGAATCAATCATTAGGTTCAGGAGATATAGTGCATCAAACACTACATGATAGAAATGTCTATGTTCAATGTTCAAGGGGCGATAACTCCAAAAGTAGGAAAATCAGAGTAATGGTTCATATGTTCTGCACCTCGTCTCAGGGTGCTCTACATATCTGTGAAGTTTCCTGAAAATATCTGAAATGGTGTCAGAGTTATGGAGCGGACACGAAACGGATAGCAACAGCTACATGTATATTCAAAGGGCAATAACTCAAAAAACGGAAAAATCAGAGTTACAGTTCATATGCTCTGTACGTCGTCTCATAGTTCTCTACATACCTGTGCAGTTTCATGGAAATGTCTCAATAGTATCCAAGTTATGGAGCAAACATTAAACTATGATAGAAATGGCTATTTTGAATGTTCAAAGGGCAACAACTCCAAAAGTATGAAAATCATACATGCAGTTATTGTTCATACGTTCTGCTTGTCGTCTCATAGTGCTCTACATATCTCTGAGGTTTCATGAAAATATACCAAATAGTATCAGAGTTATGAAGCGGACAAAAAACTACGAGGCACTGACAGAAGGACACCCAAAACTTTGGCTGGTATATCATAATACCCCGGCCGGGGCATAAAAATAATCCTACATGTGTGTGAGGAGTGGATAGAAAAATCCATCCCTCAGGATGGATTTTTCCATCCACCTCTCACACCCATATAAGAGTCTTATAGTATTATCTCATACAATTCATAGCTCTAGAAAAGGATATGGCTTATTTTTCTTACTTCTCTATTAACAAATGTTATGGATACTTGTTATAATCACCTCAATGAGGTAATTCTAACAAGTGCCAGCATAATATATGTATGTCTCTCACAAGAATTTAGGAAAATTATTGCTTAACTTCATCTGTTCATGCACTTTTGTTTACCTGGAGCAATGGTACATATATATATGCATTTTGTTGAGAATCTATACTACTACTAAAAGAACAAATTAGCCTCAAAAGCTAGAAAATGGCAAAAATGTGCTGCAGTTGAATGTTTTTAATTAACAACAATATTGTTCTTATTGATAGTTTTAAGGCTAAATTTCCTGAGTTATTTAGAGTTTTCCATTTTTGGAAGAAATAAAGAGGATTTTGTTTAGTTTATTCCTCCCGTCATGAACTTTCATCAAATTCTCCCAATATTCCCTCCAACTGAAGAGTCAAATACTAATTATTCGTGACGGAGATTTGCAGTGACCAATCAAATTTCATTCCGTTTTTCAATGGGCTGAATAAGTTCACCAGAATGAAACCACATGATCCAATCTACCAGGTACATGTATGCAAAACAAGTAGCCCAATGACAACAACCGCTCCCCCGAGTCGCTGATACAATTCACAACTGGCCCCTTAGTAATGAGAAAAAAGATCTCTTCAAGTTTATACCATACATGAGTGACATCCATTTTAAATGCTTTACGGTGGCACAGATGAATGCGCAATTGCCTGATGGTCTTCAAGAGGTTGCAGGTTCAATCCAGGTTGGGTGGTTGTGAAATACAGAATGTTAACTGTATTGATTAACTGCTTATGCATAATGTCAGCTCAGGGAAAGAGCAGCTAGGTAACTGAATGGCTAAATATATCTCTGTTTTATACTGTGTCGTTAAACCAAAGCCTAAATTTGCATCCACTTCCATCCCGCAATTGTGTGGGTCAATTTCTAGAGTTTCAATAACGATAGAATCTTGACCATTTCTGTTACAGTATTGTTATTAATAATAATATTACGGTAGGTCACAGATCAAGGTCAAGGTAACAGGTCAAATTTTTTTGCATGAGTGGGAAAACCTTGTCACAAGGATGCCAAATATGAAGGCTTTAACTTAAACGGTTCAAAAGTTATGACAAAAACGGTCCAAGGTCACGGGTCAAATATTTTGCATGGGTGGGAAACCCTTGTCACAAGGAACCTACATGGCAAATATGAAGGCTCTATCTTGAATGGTTCAAAAGTTATGAGAAAAAGGTCAAATGTCAAGGTCACAGGTCAAAATTTTTGTATGCGTGGAAAGTCCTTGTCACAAGGAACATACATGCCAAATATGAAGGTTCAACCTCAAATGGTTTAAGTTACGATAAAGTAGGTCACATGTCAAGGTCAAGGTCACATCACTTTTGAATGAATAGGAAGCCCTTGTCACAAGGATACTACATGCCAAATATGAAGGCTCTATCTCAAATGCTTCGAAAGTTATGACAAAAGAGGTCAAAGGTCAAGGTGATGGGTCAAAATTTTTGAATGGTTGGGAAAAACCTTGTCACAACATACATGCCAAATATGAAGGCTCTATCTCATATGGTTCAAAAGTTATGATAAGTAGGTCACAGGTCAATTTTTATATGAGTGGGAAGCCCTTGTCACAAGAAACACACATGCCAAATATCAAGGCTCTATCTCATATGGTTCAAAAGTTATGATAAAGTAGGTCACAGGTCAAGGTCACATGTCAATTTTTTATAAATATGAGTGGGACGCCCTTGTCACAAGGAACCAACATGCCAAATATGAAGGCTCTATCTCAAACGGTTCAAAACTTATGACAAAATAACCTACTGATCTACATTTTGATTTGACATGACCCATATTCTACATTGAAACTAAACTAAGATACTGTCCAGATGATCATTCTGAGCAAGTTTTACAATGATTTGACTAAAACTGTGGCCTCTTAGAGTGTTCACAACATTTTTCTATGATTTGACCTGCTGACCTTCTTCTTGACCCATCATGACACATATTCAAACTTGACCCAGATATTGTCAAGATCAATATGAGCAAGTTTGATGATGATCGGACCAAAACTGGGGCTTCTAGTGTGGTCACAAGGTTTTTCTATGATCTGACCTACTTATTGACCAGGCATAACCCATATTGGAAATTAACCGTGATATTGTCAAGATGATCATTCTGAGCAAGTTTGATGACAATCCGACCAAAACTGTGGCCTCGTGTGTTCACAAGGTTTTTCTATGATTTGACCTACTGACCTACTTTTTGACCCGACATAACCCATTTTCGAACTTGACCCAGTTATTGTCAAGATGATCATTCAGAGCAAGTATGTTGATGATCGGACCAAAACTGTGGCTTCTTGTATGTTCACAAGGTTTTTCTATGATTTGACCGACTGATCTACTTTTTGACCCCGACATAACCCATATTCAAACTTGACCCAGTTATTGTCAAGATGATCATTCAGAGCAAGTTTGATGAGGATCAGACCAAAACTGTGGCCTCTAGTGTGTTCACAAGGTTTTTCTATGATTTGACCTTCTGCCCTGTACTTTTTGACCCGACATGACCCATATTCGAACCTGACCTAGATATTGTCAAGACTTGATGATGATCGGACCAAAACTCTGGCCTCTAGAGTGTTCACAAGGTTTTTCTTTGATTTGACTTTCTGACATACTTTTTGACCTGCCATGACCCATATTCGAACTTGACCGAGATATTGTCATGATGATCATTCTGACCAAGTTTGATGATGATTGGCCCAAAACTGTGACCTCTAGTGTGTTCACAAGAAAAGTTTACGAACGGACGCACGACCAACAAAAAGTGTTCCCAAAAGCTCACCTCGTCACTACGTCACAGGTGAGCTAAAAAGGGCCATACTTCTATAAATATTTGGTGGACCATAAACTCTAAACATTACCAAAGTGCTGCTCCACATAATAGCCAAACTAATATCAAGTTTTAGCTAGATTGAATAGCCTCAAACAAAATGTGTGCAGAAATAACTCATTTAATGTTTGGTGGACCGTAACCTCCAAAGTTTGAAACAATAAGCACCATTCCACACATTGGTCTATTGTCTCAGCTTGTTTGGATCTAAATTGTATAATAATATTCTATGATAAATAAGAAACAAAATATTCTACGATAAATAAGAAACAAAATATTCTATGACAAACTAGAGCTGTCAGTGAAACTGACTAGGGCCCCGGCAGCGCTATCAGAAATTTGTGGACGGACAGACAGACGGACAGAGTGATTACTATAGGGCACCCACACTTTCAGTGCGGGGCCCTAATAAGAAACAAAATCTGGTGCTTCAATCTGGGTGCTACTGCTTTATGCTTTATAGGTTACATGACTTACTTTGACTGTTGTGGAAATCAGGCTTTGTTCTTCACGCTGGGATGTGACAAGGGGAATACGACAAACGGGTTCAACATCGTCTTTGCCAAGTCTTTTCAAAGTCGCTTCGATAAGGTTCACCAGGTCTTGAACCAAGTAGTATTTTGCTTCTTGCAATATTTCTAACAGCTCCCGTCGACTGTCTGGCAAAGCTACAGTGCCATCTCTAAGAAAGTTGAGAACTACTCCAAAGTATTTCCCACTTCGATCTATGAGGATCCAGCCTACAAAATATACCCATTGTACATATAGAGGGTCTTACATGAGTGTTCATATATTATTGAATTTATTAAACAAGTTGAAGAAAAGGGATAAAATGCAAGGCTTTTCCGAGTATTTCATCCCTTTTCCTCAACAAGTTTAATAAATTCAATAATACATGAGCATGAATCTATTTATCATATGACATTTAAAACGCATTTTATGCTCGATTGTTTACAAAAATACCAATATTCTGCCATTAGTAAATGTGACGTCGTTGATTTGAATATTTAATCCACTAGTGGATTATCTAAAATATTACATGGCGTTATTAAACTCTCAGACGCGACGTCATATGATAAAAAAGCTTATCTTATGGGTACTGGGTGGAAATGCCTTGAGATTTCTGTATAATTTTCAATATGAAGACTTTTATTCTTTTGCAACTCCTAAGAGAATCACATTAATTTCAAATTACGATAGTTAAGTTGACTATTAATAATAGTCCGTCCAATACCTTAGGATCATTATGGTAGTTGATAAAAATACTATGACTGCACAGCTTTACCCATTTTCTGTTCTATCCATACCTTACACACTTTAAAGGGAGACAACTATATGATCAACTTTATTTGCACTTGTGCAGTCTTTATAAACTTATTTGAAAAACATTCAGCACATCCATTAACTTTTATGAAAGGTAACAGTTTGAAATGATTAATTGCAGTTTATTAGGAATTACTGATATTATGAGGAGTATACACACTAGCAAAAGTATATATTTAAAAGAATTGGTCTGATGTCCAGAAACCTGATATTTTTGCACCAATTCACAATTTATAATAATAATAAATAAAAATAAACTTACAATTTATACATCTATATGAACAGAAATGTAATCAAATTGTAATCAGAAAATAATCATGATTACAGGCCAAAATATGGAAGTAATCGATTAAATTAAATTACTTGTAATCAGAAAAATGTCTGATTACTGATTACATCACATTACTTGAAAATATATATGTAATCAATTACAGCTGATTATGATTACAGATTATGATTACCCCAAGCCTGACTATTATTCACCAAACTACATTACATGTACATTCCAAACTCGCAGCATGAAAGCCTACACAATTATCATGATAATTAATGATCTGTAACCTGCAAAAAGGATCAATCTTCTTGCACCAGGGCTTGCAGTTACTAACTCTCTCTGAAGATCTTGACTGCCATACCTTTTAGGCATACATGTACACTGCTGCTAATGATGCAATGGTGCATGCTCATGTATAGGAGGTTTTAGGTATTCCGTTTATGACGTCATTCTTGCGCATGCGCAAAGTACTGGCCGTCAATTGAAACGGCCATCGCTATTCAAATGTATTGGCGGAACTTAAAATGCTAACAATATTCAGTCATTTTGAGAGAAAATATGCCTCGAGAAGGAAAGAATGATATTTTGCTTTCATTACCGAAATTCATTTATCCTAAATCCGTTTTAATTGACGAAATTCTTTTTGTGAATGACCCATGTCAATGGCTTGAGATACCGTTATTCACAAAATATGTTTTTACGTAACTTTCGTTTTATTCGCTATCTATCTATCTATCTATCTCTCTCTCTCTCTCTCTCTCTCTCTCTCTCTCTCTCTCTCTCTCTCTCTCATGAGAAATCTGTCCAACGATCTGTCTACATGTGCAATTTAAATGTCCATACTGACAGTCGAAATAAACTAATGAGTGGACTGACGGAGGGGCGTTGAGTCAATGTTGGTTCGACGTCATGCCGTCGACACCCACTCCAACTCACTTCATTGTCACATGACCGTTTGCATGAGAGAGAGAGAGAGTGAGAGCGAGGTTTGACTGACAAACTGATAGTAGACAGACGGACGACACACAGACCGACTCACTGAATGACTGGCTAACAGACGAACGGACGGACTGTTATAACAGACAGACAAATAAACATACTGACAGTCGAAAAAAATAAAAAAAACGGGCGTCGAGTCAACGTTGGCTCGACGTCATGCTGTCGACAACCACTCCAACTCACTTCAATGGCACGTGACCGTTGAGATGGTTTGACTGATCCCTGTATCCAAGAAGCCCATAAGCCTTTTTGTACCAAATGGAATCTTCCTCCTTATATATAGCAGGAGTCATTTTCAAAATTTAGGGGTGTCAGGTTGTGTTTTCTTCAAAATTTATTTGGAAAATGGCCGAACTTTTTGCAAACAGTGTAAGCCCTGATCTGGGCCTGCACTGTTTGTCACTTACCCCTTTTGGGGTTTCCGGTACCAAATGGGTTAATGTAGACCTAAGGGCTGGGCAGGTTGAACCAATCTACAAATCTACCAGATTTTACTGTAAAATCTTGCACTTGCGAAGGAGTGTCTAACATTCTTATGCTCTGAAAGGGTGTTCTACGTTTGGTTTGAATTTAATGTTCCAATCACACTGAGTCTTGATGGGTCCGAGCACTGGGCAAATGGCATTTTATTAAGCAACGCCGTATTATCGCCAACGAAACGTTGTGACGTTTCATCGACGTTGCAATGTCAAATTCAATGCATCGCTTCGAAGGTGGTTTGATGTAGACACGACGTTGTTGACACGCTACATGTCGGTTGACGTAGCGTCATTTAACGAAAAACTGTTATTTAAATTTGCCTGTGCTCGCTAATTATTGGTGCGCTAAGAGAGAGAGAGAGAGAGAGAGAGCGTATGTACAATATATCATTTTCGTAATGCGAAATTTCACATCTGGCAGCATATTGGTGTTCTCCCATTATCTTACATTAGAATTCCCCAAAAGTTTAAAAGAATTCCCCTGTTTTATGCTGTAATTAACACTTTATCTGTCCCACTGCCTTTAGAGCAATACGACAGATGACGGCCAGGGCTTTTCCCGTTCTATTTTTAGAACCGGAAGTACGTCACGAAAAAAGCTCCTATACACCAAAATTTTATTACCAATCACAGGGAATCAAAATCAAATTCAGGCCGGGTCACTAACTGCACTATAACCAAGGAGCTACATGTAGCATGCTCCATTCTTTACAGTTTGCAACACTGCAAAATCTGTGCATGTCAGTAGTGACACATAGGACTGTAAAATTGTCACCTTAAGCATACAGAATCAGAATACATCACAACCTCATTTATATAACACTGTTTGTTATAACACAGTTTTGGATACAACATGGCTTCAAAATGGATCCACAAAATGTATAGATTATATAGAACAAGAATTCCGCCAAAGGCCATGTTGCGCCTGTGGGGCGCAAAGTCACTGTACCATGACATCTAGGCCAAGGTCAAACATAGATGCTTGCATAAAAGTTGCAATTCTTAAATGCAAGCTTGTACTAAGAATCATTAATAATGAAGCTCTAATAATTCTTGAGAAATGAACTTAACCATTAGGGTGAACGCTAGGGTGGTTGCAATATTTTACAAAGTCAGTGAACCATAAAATGTAGGTCAAGGTCAAATATGGATGCTTGCATTTAAGTTTCCATCTCCAGATACAAGTTTGCACCAAGTATCATTAATGAAGCTCTTATAGTTCTTGAGAAATTAACTTGACCATTTGGGTGAACGCTTGGGTGGTCGCAATATTTTACAAAGTCAGTGCACCATAAAATGTAGCCATTATTATTATGTAGGTCAAGTCAAATATGGATGTTTGCATTTACATGTAAGTTGCCACCCCCAGATACAAGTTTGTACCAAGTATTATTAATGGAGCTCTGATAGTTCTTGAGAAATTAACTTGACCATTATGAACACCAGGGTGGTCGCAATATTTTACAAAGTCAGTGAACCATGAAATGTATGTTAAGGTCGAATATGGATGCTTGCATTTAAGTAACCATCCCCAGATACAAGTTTGTACCAAGTATCATTAATAAAGCTCTTACATTTCTTGAGACCCGATAGCTCAGTTGGTACAGTGTCCGCTCCGGGGAACGGGAGGTCACGGGTTCGATCCCTGGCCGCGATATAAAAATGGTACTAGCTGCTCCTGGCTTGGCACTCAGATTTACGGGGGAGAGCTAGGACTGGCAGAGTTCTCGGAAACGCCGAATCCGGCGTATTTTTACGCCTGTTTTTGCTTTTGTACGCGTAAAATTTCCTGTCGTGGATTCTTAATTACGCCACTTTTTTTCGCCTGACGCGTCCGTAATCCCGTGTAAAAATGACCTCAATCACATCAAAAGATGACAGCGGGTGTCCAATTGATCTCCAAATTTAGCTACCGCTTTCGGATCAAAAGTTTACCGTTAATCGTCGCCGCCAGGCTTGTTCAAGCATTACCTGGCGAGGACAGTCGTCTGTATTACCCTCTCGGCCAATCAAAGCGTCACGGCTAGAAGATTGGCAGGTCATCAGTCTTGCAGTTTGCGAGATGCAGCAATCTCGTGGCTGATTAACATTAATTGACTGTTTTGTTTCCGGATACTTGTATACACAGTTGGATTATCGGTAATTTGATTGTTGAAAAAAATGTCGGAGGCATAATTAAAGGGTGCGAAAATCGTTTTTATTACGATTAAAGAAAATTATGACTCGAGTTTGTCGCATTATCAAGTTACCTTGATTAGGTCTATTTGAATGAAAGAAATTAATTATCAAGTGTTGAACTGCCTGCTAATAGTGCAGGTCCGGAACAGACACCTGTGGCATCTGATCTGGGCCTGCACTGTTGGTTTTTTTTTTCTGTCCCCACGTGGGGCTATTGTAACGGTCTTCGTCGTCCGTCCGTCCGTCTTACCGGATAACTCCTAGACGGTGATAGATAGAAACCTGAAACTTTGGGAACTGACAGATCTTTGGTCTGGGGAGTGCATGACACTTTCGGAATTTTTATCACGCCCTGGGGGTAGGCCCAGGGTGGTAGGGCCCGCGGGGGTCAAAAATCAAAATTTCCAGGAAATTGGTCGTGAAACACATCAAAGAATCCAAAAGTTTCATATGCCATTTTATGTACTAGGATGTAGTGCATGGCCTGAACAGACTTGTCCTGTTGGTGCAGCCTGATCAGAGCCTGTACGACTTAACTGCTCACACTCAATTTAAACCCATATCCTTATGAATAAATTAATTTACCCAGTCCACTCATGACTTTCAAAGCCTAATGTTATTTATCCATTCAAATTCACAATCTGAGTGACAGTGTAAATCCTGATTAGATGGAAGCCATCTGATCTGGATCTCCACTGCAAGAAATGCTTTGTCCTATTAAGCAGAATAAGGGTTCAAGCCCCAAAGTCTTTTGGAGTCGCACTCTACAGCCGTACACATTTAGCCATAATTGACACACGCTTTTAGGGTCAAACTCCAACTTTTCAAAATTTGACTCCAACTTTTCAGATTTGAATCCAACTTTTTCCATTGATGGATTCTTAAACTCCTGTTTTCAAAATCCTAGTGAGAACTCTGACTGGTCGACCCAGTGTCAGGATAATGTGACTGGGTGTGGCATCATGTAATGCGTCTGGGACATGATACTTCAGTGAGCACTATAAAAGTGAGCATTGAGCTCCCTGTCGCAACCAGGCGCTGTCGTGATATGACTGAAAAATTGTTGAAAGCGACGTTAAACCCGAATTCACAGCCCTGCCGCCCAATGAAACCAATAGGGTTTATAAGCATGGACAGTCCGACGTGCATGTATGTAGGAGGTATCCTCTTCAGTAAAAACACTCGCAAAAAATGCATTTAGAAGCTCCGCTTACATGCATCTGAAGATGTAAGTGTCCCATTGTCGCTCTCAAGCTCCCCGATTGCACTTGTTGTTTTAGATTGGGACCCAACGTAATTCCAAAAGGACTTACTGTCTCTCTTGATGTTACGTGCAATCTCCCTCTCATGGGCATCATGTAAGCGTTAACATAATAAGATCTAGGATGACTTTTTCTTTTTTTTTTCTCCTATTACTGCTACTCGCTCACATCTGAGCATTACGAGCAGGATTTCCTGGGTGGTAACCAGACTTTGTGGATGAGGTGCCTTGCTCAAGGATACAACACTTTGGTCAGCGTGAGGCTCGAACCCGGAACCTCTCGATCACAAGTCCGATGCGCTACCACTGCAC
Organism: Lucinisca nassula; assembly: GCA_963580285.1. NCBI lineage: Eukaryota > Metazoa > Mollusca > Bivalvia > Lucinida > Lucinidae > Lucinisca > Lucinisca nassula. The sequence goes on from OY757022.1 coordinate 54,540,271, forward strand.
CAAAGCGCTGACTTACCTTCAGAGTCAGTAAGGACTTCCATGCGTCCACTGAACATCGCTCTGAGCATCGTATCATGTTTGGTAAGAGTTCCTATGGTAGTGTAATGAAGTGACCCTCCTACATTCAGTTTCACATATTTTGACGAAGTCCCCTTGATCACTGTTTTGTGTTCTCCAGACATCTTCTCATCAGTTAGCATAAATTCTTACAGCCTATAATCTTCTACAGTGTATCTTCTGTTGTAATACCACATATTTGAATTGTTTAAAAGGCAAACATTGATAAATTTATTAAAAATGTTCTTGCTAATCTATTTATACCCCACCTACATTTTTCTATTAATAGTAACAGAACTTTAATTGGTGACGTCACACTAATGCACCGCACGAAGGGAATCGAGACAGTTCACGGACAAGACAGTTCCCCGACACGGTTTTTGGAGACAGTTCCCCGACACATTTGAAGACAGTTCCCCGACACTTTTGAAGACAGTTCCCCGACACTATGCTTCAAAGTCAAATGACCTGTGACTGATCATGGTGATTATTATAACTGATAGTTATTATGTGTTCATCAATATTTTGAAGACAATTCACCGATAGACGTTTAGAAATATTACATTATAGGTTCGTCGACATTTTTGAAGACAGTTTCCCCAAAAGACTTTTACATGATGTATAAAATAACAGCTTATAGGAGGTTTTAGGAATTCCGTTTATGACGTCATACTTGCACATGCGCAAAGCACTGGCCGTCAATTATAACGGCCATCGCTATTCAAATGTATTGGCAGAACTCAAAATGCTAACAATATTAAGACATTTTGAGTGAAAATATACCCGTTTACATTGAAATAATACCATTGAGAAGGAAAGAATGATATTTTGCTTTTATTACTGAAATTCATTTATCCTGGATCCGTTTTTAATTGACGAAAATCTCTTCGTGAATGACCCATGTCGATGGCTTAAGACACTGTAATTGACGAAAGCTTACTTACAAAATAAGTTTTATTCGCTATCCAAGTATATAGCTATCACATACGGACAGAACTTAGATCTATCGATCTATCTGTTCGTTCGTCCGTCCGTCCGTCTGCGTCTGTCCGTCCATCCATCCATCCATCCATCTTTCTATTGAGAAAACTGTCGAAGTGCAGTTAAAAATGTTCAGCGTTCTGTCTAATCATCATGAAAACACGCCTATATAAAACTGACCCCCATTAACCCCACTTTTTTATAGTAAAACTTGGATTTGCAGGGGTATACATTATTTTTCTTATTTCTCCTCAAAAACATAGATTGTGGGTACTCGTTAGAACCGCCTCGTCGATGCACTTCTAACGAGTACCCACAATCTATATTTTCAGAAGAAATAAGAAAAATACTATAAATGTTCATCTTAAAATTTTCATTTTTTCAGCAAATTAGTAAAATTTACAATGTATTTGAATAAGCATGTTTTCGTAATGGAATGGACTGACAGACGGGCGTCGAGTCAACGTTGGTTCGACGTCATGCCGTCAACACCCACGCCAACTACCTTCAAGGTCACATGACTGTTAAGATGAGAGAGAGGTTTGACTGATCCCTGTATCGAAGAAGATATTGTAGAGCTAAGCTAATAAGCAATTCACCCTTTTTGTATCAAATGGAATCTTCCTCCTTATATATAGCAGGAGTCCATTTCAAAAATTTTTGGGGTGTCAGGATGTGTTTTCTTCAAAATTTGTTCGGAAATTGGCTTGACTTTTTGCAAACAGTGTAAACCCTGATTTGGGCCTGCACTGTTTGCCAGGGTACCCGTTTCAGGGTTTCTGGTACCAAATGGGTTAATGTAAGGGCTGGGCTGGTTGCATAAATCTACAAATCTATCAGATTTTACTGTAAAATCTTGCACTTGCGAAGGAGTGTTTCATTCTAATGCACTGATTTTTTTTAATTTAAACTTCCAATCCCACTGAGACTTGATGGGTTCGAGCACTTATTAAGCAACGCCGTATTATCGCCAACGCAACGTTCTGACGTTAAGTCAAATTCAGTGCATCGCTTTGATGTTGATTTGATGTAGACGCGACGTTGTTGGCACGCTAAATGTCGGTTGACGTGGAGATATTTAACGACAAACTGTAATTTACATAAATTTACCTACGCTCGCTAATTGTTGGTACGCTAAGAGAGAGAGAGAGAGAGAGAGAGAGAGAGAGAGAGAGAGAGAGAGAGAGAGAGAGAGAGAGAGAGAGAGAGAGAGCAACATATAGGCCTTGGCACACTCGGAGAGAGAGAGAGAGAGAGACAGAGACAGAGAGAGAGATAGAGAGAGAGAGAGGACCCTGTTGGGTCGTATGTTCAATATATCTTAAGAGCAGTTAACTAAAAAAATAACACTTTGGGATTCGCGAAATTTCACACCTGACAGTATATCGGTGTTTCTTCCATTATCTTACATTAGAATTCGCCAAAAGTTTAAAAGAATTCCACTTTTTTACGCTGTAATTAACACTTTATCTGTCCCAATGCCTTGAAGCAATACGACAGTTGACGGCCAGGGCTTTTCCCGTTCAATTTTTTTAGAACCGGAAGTACGTCACGAAAAAAGCTCCTATACTTGATACCATTATCAGTAAGTTTAATGAATACACCTGAAATTAAGCGAACTAGCATGTTCAGTTAAAAAAAAGTGCAAACATTTAAACAAAACAAAAATGTCTTCTAGAAAACGCGATAGAATATTTCTAATTGTCATTTTTCTATATAATAAAGATTTGAAAAATGAAGATGAGCTCAAAGTTTTTGTTTAAATAAATATTATTAAAGTATTAGAATATGAAATAGATATATCTAAAATAGAAGTGGAGGGAATGATAACGCTGTTATGCGAACAATAATGATAATTATTTGACTCAATCAATCAGTGCCGTGTACATGCGCGTGCGTCAGAGTTGATGAGCTTGTTCACGCTTATCAGATGATAAGCTGACTTGACTGACACGTCTCTCTCCATGTCCCGACACAGAAAGACATTGCCTCTCCAAATCACGGGTATACTTAATGTATTCACAATGATCACTTTGCCTTTATTATCCCCAAGTATCCCTCATTGCCAATTAGGTCATTAAGACTATGAACAATAGTGTCGGGGAACTGTCTTCAAAAGTGCCTGGAAACTAATTGCCAATTATAATTATCAGTCAAAGGTCATTTAACTATGAACAATAGTGAACAATAGTGTCGGGGAACTGTCTTCAAAAGTGTCGGGGAACTGTCTTCAAATGTGTCAGGGAACTGTCTCCAAAAATCGTGTCGGGGAACTGTCTTGTCGGGGAACTGTCTTGTTCCCGCACGAAAGTAATAGTGGCAATTTTTAACTGTTTTAAACGTTTCGATTATAAGCTCACGTATGACGTATGAATGTCATTTGATGTGTCACCAGTAACAATTCTGATTCTGGTGGCTTATATGGCGTCATCGTTAATTGTATTGGTAAGTTCATTTTGATGGAATGTCATAAAGTGCACCGTCCTTCCGATCGGGACGTTAACTGGACGCCCTGTGCAGGCCTTCGAAGTCGACAAGGTACCCCACAGGAGGCTATTGTACAAATTGGATCATTATGGGATAAGAGCATCCACACTTAAGTGTATTAGCTCATGGCTCCATGGCTCTCTCTCTCTCTCTCTCTCTCTCTCTCTCTCTCTCTCTCTCTCTCTCTCTCTCTCTGGACGCACACAACAAGTTGTACTTGATGGCCAAGCGTCGGATCCAGTCCCTGTTTTGTCTGGTGTCCCAAAAGGTTTGGTACTTGGACCGGTCCTTTTCTTGATATTTATAAATGATCTTCCTGATAATATCAGGTCATCTGTTCGTTTGTTTCCTGATGATTGTGTTTTGTATAGGAATATATATAAACGACTTCTTACTGCCTTATCTTACAAGATGACCTGGATAGCCTAGCACGTTGGGAGGCCGAATGACAAATGAAGTTCAATGTGGCCAAATGTCATTCAATGAGTCTGTCACGGCACCCTCCAGACAAGCAGTTTAAATTCAACTACTCACTACATCAGCATACATTGGAACATGTCCAATCCGCAAAATATCTTGGTATCACCACCACTGATAATCTTGATTGGGGGCAACATATTTCTGATATTAAATCTAAGGCAAGTGGAGCGCTTTGGTGCAGTGGCAGCGCATCGGATTTGTGATCGAGAGGTTGCGGGTTCGAGCCTCACGCTGACCAAAGTGTTGTGTCCTTGAGCAAGGCACTTCATCCGCATTGCTTGAAAAAATAAAAATATATAAAAGTACTGGTTACCACCCAAGAAATCCTGCTCGTAATGCTCAGATGTGAGCGAGTAGCAGTAATATGAGAAGAGAGTGTATGTAATAGAAGTGTATGTAATATACACCTGCGTTAATGGTCAAATAAGACCGATGCAGTATCAGAAGATAGATAGAGAAGGCAACTAGGACATTAGGGTTTCTTAGAAGCAGTTTGGCTTTTGCTCCTAGGCAGTAAAAGGATCTTGCATACAAAACCTTGATTCGATCTCAACTCGAGTATGCATCACCTGTTTGGCATCCCCATGTTAAAACTCAGATTCAACAGGTTGAGAAGGTTCAGAGGGCGGCTGCCCGCTGGACCTGCAGGCCGTGGCGGGACAGAAGCAGTGTTGGTGAAATGCTCGATGAGCTGGAGTGGCCATCGTTGGAGGCCCGTCACGAGCAGTCTTCTTCAACCTTCTTTTATAAGATACACTCTGACACAGTGTCTCTTAATAAAGATAAATACTTGACCCCTGTGACTACTTCAACTCAAACAAGGGCATCAAAATTAAACAACAGTCAATATCGTAGGTAACATGCCTATAGTGATGCCCTGGAGAATTCTTTCTTCCCTAGAACTATTCCTCAGTGGAATAGTCTTCCCTCCTCTGTGGTAGATTGGGACCCAGAGGTGTGCGTTTTAGTACACCTCTGAAAGCAGATTGTAAATAGTTTTAAAAACTCATCCAGTGAGTTTTTTTTTTTTTTTTGCTAAATTCTAAATTTAGAGCACCACCCAACTATGACCGACTCAGTATAGATAGATAGATAGATAGATAGATAGATAGATAGATAGATAGATAGATAGATAGATAGATAGATAGATAGATAGATAGGGAGGGACACGGGTCGTTTCGCCCGTGAGTCGTTTCGCCTGTGAGTCGTTTCGCCCGGGATAGTTCGCCCTGATTTGGTGGGTCGTGAAAGTCATTTGACGTGTCACCAGTAACAATTCGGATTCCGAGCGAGTACCAAAAACCTATGTTTTTGAGCAGAAATAAACCATGAATTTGATGTTTCGCTATCTATCTATCTATCTATCTATCTATCTATCTATCTATCTATCTATCTATCTATCTATCTATCTATCTATCTATCTATCTATCTATCACTCCGTGCATTCCTTCATTCATTCGGCCGTCTCTTCGTTTACCTATCCTTCCGTTTGTCACTCCCTTAAAATATTATTGCGACGATTTTTTCGAAACGATCCACGGGCGAAACGACTCACGGGCGAAACGACTAACCTCAATAGGGCAAAACGGCCCAACCCCGTTATCAGGACGAAACGACTCACGGGCGAAACGACCCGGATTCGCAGGGAGAGTCATGCCCTGTGCAGGTTAAAGACCCCTACCGTAATTACATGATTACTGTATCTTCAGGCTTTCATCCTGCCAACCTGGTGTATATACAATGTACACCTGCGAGTAATGGTCAAATGTGACCGATCGCAGTAGAAAGAAAGAAAGAAAGAAAGAAAAAGAAAGAAAGTGCAAATTCCATTTACGCGCATAGGAAATACATTGAAATTATGGTTTTATGGGGGGGGGGGGGGAGATAAAAACACGATTTTAGTTATATTTTAGTTATATTTTCTAAGCGTCCTATCTGTGACCACAGAAATTTATTTTCGAAAAAAAAAATAGTTAGATTACAGTTTTGACAAGTATCACACTGGTAAAGGCAAGCGCGCAGGGTAAGGAACAAACCCACAGGATAAGGAAATTTTTCCGCTCAGGACAAGGAGAAAATGGCGGAATCGGCAACACATGTGCATGTTTGTTGTTGTTCTAGATCTCGTGTTATGGTTACTAATCAATACGGCTGCTCACATTAGCTTCACGGAAGACACATTATTCACAAATTTATAATCTTCGATAGTCCGAATTCGACAGTTTCAGCCAGTCAAATGGAGAACCGGACACAGTGGAGCTACTCAACCACGAAATCTCATTATTTTACATGAAAACTCTTCTGGGAAGATGACATGCACTTTTTTGTTGGTTGTAGACATACACATGATAAACCGGACTGTTGCAAATACGATTTAAGGAAAATTGGAAATTGGAAGGCCCACAGTGAGAAATCCTAGTTCCATTTTCAATCCAACGCCCACGGGCAAGGAAATGGGTACAACGCATATGATAAGACACAAACTTTTCCGAGTAAAGTGGTAGTTGTATGGTCGTAGCTCTGGTAAATTCCCATGTCAGATTAGGTTTTCCGACATTAAAAATGAGTCCTACATAGTTTAAAGCACCAATTGTGTCCTTTAGGAAACGTTTGTGTGACTTGTCTTGACATGCGCATTGCTCCGGTTCTAACAATATAGATGGATTGGGTTCATCGCGATCATGAATTAGAGAAATGATATATATGTTCATGCAGTATTTCTGGTAGAAAATTGTACAGTTGTACGTTTGTTCTTTTGGCTGAAAATAGCTCGCCAAATTAATGAGACATACCTTTTGCATGGTCATTAAAGGACCTGATATGATTTGGCTCCTTTTTGGCCCCCACTCAAATCCTCTTTAGTGTGCATCGTTTCACTTGCTAACAGGCTTAGTTGATGGAAACATACAGAAACAAATTGTTTCGTCTTCCTATATATTCAGAATAACTTGACTTTTGATGTGTCTGTATTGGGTTACTAAATTATGGCGAAAATAGTAAGAGAAGTTTGATAAAAGTATACCTCTTCGAAAGAAAAAGACAATAGAAAAAGACTTTTGAAGCACCTGATTATATAGGTTTCAATTGGCGCATTAATATATACTCGGTAGCACTGCTAACCATTTGTACACTAAGTGAGACATATCTAGTTACTCCACCCACTTGCATTATCATGGAGATATACGAAAAATAAAACATTGCAGGATCAAAATGAAACAGGTACCAAATTATTCCTTGAAATAATTCTAACTAAGAAAATGAGTAAAAACAACATATATTTATCTTTTGCTGTGAACGGAGTTATGGCAATTTTTATGTTAAAATTTCTGAGAATGACCAAAAATTAAGTTATGAAAAATTAAAAAATAAACACAGAGTACACCTTTCTTTTTTATTTTCACCACATGTTAACATATCAAAACTTTATCTGTATGCAAAATATAAAATATGCACAAGCATGGCTAGGCTGGTATATTTTGAAAGCCACAAAGATGGCAAAATTTTCAATTTTGGTCAAAATCAGCTGGGGATATGGGTAAAGTCATGGTAAAAACATACATTATTTGTGAATGACCAAACATTTTTATCGTTTTGTTTTTCTGTGAAGTTGAATCTTTTCATTAAACTTAATTTGACTATCACCATAAAACATTTATGAAACAAATATTCAGTGGGGGCGGGGAGCAGATATAACGGGGAATCTTACCAGGCCCTTTGTATAAGGCAAATAATTAAGTATGTACATGTATTTGTAACTGAATTTTTATGCCGGCCTCGGTAGCTCAGTCGGATGCGCATCTGACTGGTGATCAGGAGGACGCGGGTTCGATACCTGCCGGGGTCGGCAACATTCTTTCGCGGAGATTGATCATGAAACCTTTTCTACGGCCATTCTCTACCTTCCGCTGGTTCAAGAAGGGCAGTTGTCAATTTCTAGCGGAAGAATGTACACTGTACGGATAACCGCTTAAGTATACGCTTGCCCAGGAAAAATGTGGACAGACAAACTGACCGACCCAAAAATGAGCAGGTCAGTTTACCTAAACGTAAGCGGTTAACCAGATCGATCATTCTCCACGAAAGAATGTTGCCGCCCCCGTAGGTATCGAACACATCCAGTCCGACGCGCAACCGACTGAGCTACCGAGGCCGGCCTAGAGATATAGGGGAGACAAAAATAAAATAAAACACAAAATTCCTTCAATTCATTCAATGTATAGTCAAACTAAATTGTGTGTATTTCATTCAAGCGTGTGTGCAGAGGTATCTTGATCCACACTGTTATTATTCAAAACATTGTTGTGGATACAGAGTAAACTGTTGCCTTATCCGAGGCGATAATAACGTGCAGCCACAACATATACTACTGACAAGAAATAAGGAAGTTTATCAAAATTATCTTCGGAACACATCCTAACAAGGGTTTGTTTTACAAAATCCTAAAAATTTGTTGTGGGTCCATGTTAAGAGTTAATGAAAAATATCACAATGTATACACAAACAAACAAAACCAACAATTTAAGTGTGAAAAAGTAATTTAGAAAGCAAGGAAACATGACCAGTCAACAAATCAGCCAGTCAATTAACTAAGTGCTAATTGATCTTGTCTTCCAACAAGTTTAAACAAAATCATTAAATTTATCTATTTTTTTGCATAGACATCAATTATTATGTCTTTGCTACTAACGATTTTGGACAGTCATAATATCACAGGTTTAAAGATATAGTTTTTGATTGATTTGAGGTTTAACGTCTCCGTCAACACTGTATAGGTCATTTTGGAGACGCTGCTTCCAATTTTGTGGGCCTTTTACCCGGCATTGGGATAAAATGACATCTCAAGCCCTGCCATCCAATGAAACCAATAGGGTTTATAAGCGTGGACGGGCCGAATCGCACTGCCTTGCCTGGGCAGGCTTAGATCCTCTAAGCGATTTTCCAGTACTCGTGTGCGGTCGGTTTAAGCTCTGCGTGGAAGCATCATGCAGCCCATCTATTTCTTCAAGCCCCGATGGGGGGTGGGCGGGGCCGTAAAGATATAGTTTAAAAACAAAATAAAATTTCTAATAGATTTTGATTAAAATCTTGTTTAAAATGTTCCTTCCACAAGCATTACTGAAAACAAACCCAAAACAATAAATTGTCAATTTGAACTGGACGTTATATTAACCTGGCCAAATTGTCCTACCCAATATTTTTATCTGACCAAATTTTCCTAGGCCGAATTGTCCTAGGACAAGTCGTCCCGGCCACATCGTCCTAGATTCATAGTTGGGGATGGGGTATTATATTTCTAGAACCAGAGCAATGCACATGCCAAGACAAGGCACACAAACTTTGAACGTTTACTAAAAGTCACAACTGGTGCTTTAAATTGGTGCTTTAAGTAGTACTAATTATTAATATCGGAAAACCTAATCTGAGATGGAAATTTACTACAGCTACGACCATACAACTACCATTTTCCCCGGAAAAGTTTGTGTCTTATCATATGCGTTGTACCCATTTCCTTGCCCGTGGGCGTTGTATTGAAAATGGAACTAGGATTTCTCACTGTGGGCCTTCCCATTTCCAATTTTCCTTAAATCGTATTTGCAACAGTCCGATTTATCATGTGTCTGTCTACAACCAACAAAAAAGTGCATGCAATCTTCCCAGAAGAGCGTTTCATGTAAAATAATGAGATTTCGTGGTTGAGTAGCTCCACTGTGTCCGGTTCTCCGTTTGACTGGCTGTAACTGTCGCATTCGGAACATCGAAGATAAATTTGTGAATAATATGTGTCTTCCGTGAAGTATGGATGCTACCACCAACCTACAATTAAAATCAAAATACTTCTAATTTATAATGGAACATAATTTTTGTTTTCATTTTGTTTCTTTATCAGTTTTATTAAGTTAGGTACAGTGCTGTAGGCTAAATCCGCGCTCTAAAAACTATGAGTTTTTGTTTCAGCAATTCCAGAGAGCCTAGACAAAACCTGTTTTGCAGCCTAGATAAAACCTGTTTTGCAGTACGTATGTTATAAAGTTGTCTTAGCGTGTTAAAAGACAACATAAGCCATAAATATCTCTGGTGCAATTTTGCTGTGGTCTATCCTTAAAAAGACACATCCCATGTTAAGACTGGGGAGCGCGATAGCTCAGTGGTTAGTGCACTTGCCTTTGATGCTAGAGGTACCGGGTTCGATCCCAGGCAGGGCCGATAAAATTTCGGTGTCCGAACACGCTGCATTGGCATCATTTGCAGGGATGAATGTCATGAAGTGCACCATCCTTCGGACCAGGGTGTTAATTGGAGACCCCCCCACCCCCTGTGCAAGGAGAGTCATGTCCGTTGCAGGTTAAAGACCCCCTACCGTAATTACATGATTACATGGTAGGGCTCCACTATGTTAACACGCTTAAGCAGGAGCTTGGTGGTACTAAGGCCTATGAACTTCAGCCTTTAGCTGAAGAGAGAGCTACAGTAGATAAACATGTTTGTCATTCAGCCACCAAGTTTGCTGTGTGTGTTACCGAAGGCCAAGACAAGCTTCCTACGCTATACTGGTTACCAAAACTTCATAAAAGACCTTACAAAGCACGGTTTATTGCAAATTCTAGCTCTTGCACAACCACTGAACTTTCTAAATTATTAACTTCCTGTCTTACTGCTATTAAAACGCATGTGATTAAATATTGTGTTAAAGTCTTTGAAAGATCAGGAAGAAATCTGTTTTGGTCTATAAAACATTCGAATGAGGTTTTAAATAAATTGAAATCCAGACATTTTCGTGCTTCAAGTCTGTCTACTTACGATTTTTCCACTCTTTACACTACACTTCCTCATAATCTTATAAAAGAAAAGCTTAATGATTTAATTGAATGGGCTTTTCACAGAGAAGATGCTCTCTATCTTGCATGTAATGTCAGAAATGCATTTTTCACTTCTAAAGAGCATAAGAATTATACACTTTGGTCATGTCAGAAAGTGTATGATGCCCTCACCTTTCTACTTGACAATATTTATATTAGATTCGGTACTAAGTTATTTAGACAAATTGTGGGTATTCCGATGGGTACGAATTGCGAACCTATTGTGGCTGATCTGTTCTTGTATTGTTATGAAAGAGACTTTATGTTGTCGCTTTCCATTGATTACCAATCTGAAATTATTGAAGCATTTAGCTCCACTTCAAGATATTTAGATGATTTATTAAATATTGATAATACCTATTTCGATGGTTTGATCAGTCAGATTTACCCCCCCCCCCCCCCAGAACTTCAGTTAAATAAAGCAAATTCTTCTGATACCGAGGCCCCGTTTTTGGATTTACATCTATCTATTGTAGATGGGTTTGTTTCGTGCAAAATTTATGATAAACGCGATGACTTTGATTTTGAGATTGTAAATTTTCCTTTTTTGGATGGTGATGTTCCTCGTGCGCCATCCTATGGTGTTTATATTTCGCAATTAATTCGATTTGCTAGAGTGTGTAGTCATGTAACTGACAACACTCGTAATAAATTATTAACGGCTAAACTCCTTAATCAGGGTTATCGGTACCATAAACTGCGCAAAGCCTTTTCAAAATTTTATAGACGCAATTCTGATATAATTTCAAAATTCAATATTGGACTTAAATCTCTTCTGCAACAAGGTCTATCGGAACCCGAATTCTATGGTGACTTAGTATATATATTCAGAAAAATATATAACCGCAATGACTTCAGCACCCAATTTCGTAAAATCATTCTTCGATATAAAAAGATTGGGTACAACATGGATGTTATACGATAGACTGCATGCATGGTAGTTAACCCAATCACGGTTGGCAACTTTTCTTCCCTCTTTAATTGCACGCCGGTGGGTCAGGCCTCAGATTCTATGACGGCCCCAACGTAAAGACTTATTGAGAATTAGAGAGATCTAATTCAAGGTTATGTTGGTTGGTGCCTGATGCTCTGTCTCTGGTTGGGCCCATTGGAGTCTAACTGTTGGTTTTCTTTTGCTCCAGCATTTCAGTGGTTTCTTGCTGTCGAGTCCTCACCGTTGTCTCACCTCTGTGGTTCTTTGATTTTTTGTGTTCACGGAGATGTTGCACTGATGAGTTAGGAGGCCTTCATGCGGACTGAACAAATTATTTGTCTAAATCGCGACGGAAGTAAGGGCGAGGATTGTGGCCACGTAAAATCGATTTAAGCCCCCCAGTGGAAATCTTTCCACTGACCGTTCCAAGGTGGTTCTTCTGTGGCGGTTTATTTATGGTGTTGTTTGTTACTTACTGTGTGTATCACTTGTGTCTTTTTATTTTGGATGGCCATATGGCCATTTTGTGGGAAAGTAACTGTCCTTATGGCCTTCCTTTGTTTAGGTTTCCATTATGGTCTGGTCGCTTAATGTTCGTGTTTCTTTCCCTTTGGTGTCTTTGAGGGGTGGAGTAAGTTAATTGTATCGATTCCTGATCTTTGTTTTACTTCTACTTTTCATCCTGCAAACCTGGTGTGTATGTAATGTACACCTGCGAGTAATGGTCAAGTGTTACCGATCACAGTATTTGCAGAAAGAAAGAAAGACGCCACCAATTTTGTCTGCTAATTCCGCGTGAAACAGATGAAAAAAAAGCTAAACACCTTTGACCCGGTCGGGGATCGAACCCGGACCGCCGGAGTGGCAGGCAAACACTCTTCCGAGTCGCTATAAAAGCCGGCTTGTACTGCAACACAAGGGTGCAAAATACTTTTACCCTATGACATTCTCCCATTCCACATTGAAATTCGTCCTCGCCGGGGTCCGAGAATCATGTGAACCGATATTCAAGGATGCATAAGTGGGTTATTTACGATGGGCGATAAATGTAACAGAGGAAAAAATGCTATCACCTTTATCCAGCCGGGGACCGAAACATGCGCATCTGAACAATAGCATCCAGCCAAGGTACAATATTTTAGACAAGAAACGAGTTTTGTTGCAAACTCCATAAATTTGTACCCGTGAAATTTACCCGGAAGCGGTATGACGTCACGCAATCGTTTCTGATAATTGCTACAGTATCGATACATCCAAAATCTTCGTCACACAAGGTCAAAGATCATTAGCCTCGTTTTACCTGGTGGGCCAAAAACTTCCCGTTCCGTGATGTAGCACGAATTATTTTCTGTAATAACTATTGTTAAGTCGTCTTTCTATCAAAACTGTTTGCCACAAACCATTTTTGACATTAAACTGATTCTTTTTCATATAAAACTGGATAGAAAATATACATGCTTTAATCTTATTTCCATTCGTTAAATAAAGCACATCGACTACGTTTTGGCATGATGGTGGGTAGTTGTTTAACCCTTTTTAGGCAACAAAATGTGCGATAAAATGTCAGAAGAGAATGGTTCTATATCATTTATTACTTCAAAAACACAAACTGACAATGATCAGTTAATTTCGTGGAGAAGAAATGAGTTTAATCACACGATAAATATTCGAAATTCTCATTGACATTGTACGGTAACAGTTATGTTTTGCCAACCAGATAAAAGAGTACCTCTACAGGGGAGGTAATTGGCGCATGCGCAGTGAAATGTAAAAAAAGGTCACGGAGTGTGTAGTCATGTAACTGACTTCCACACTCGTAGTAAATTGTTAACTGCTAAACTTCTTAATCAGGGTTATCGGTACCATAAACTACGTAAAGCCTTTTAAAAAATTTAAAGTAGAAGTGGAGACAATGATCAGGAATCGATACAATTAACCCACAGCTCCCATCAGAGACACCAAAGGGAAAGGAACACAAACATGAAACAACAGACTCTTATGGAAACATCAATAGCAGAAAGCCAAAAGGACAGTTACTTTCCCACAAAATGGCCAATAGGCTATCGTAAATAAAATAATATAAACGACACACACACCCAAACACACACACAAAAAAAAATAAACCGCGACAGAAGAACCGCCTTGGAACGGTCAGCGAAAACGAATTCCTCTGGGGGGGGGGGGGGGGGGGGGGGGCTTAAATCGATTTTACGTGACCACAATCCTCGCCCTTACTTCCGTCGCAATAAGGACAAATAATTTGTTCAGTCCGCATGAAGGCCCCCTAACTCATCAGTGCAACATCTCCGTGAACATAAAAATCAAACAACCAAAGAGATGAAACAACAGTGAGGACTCGACAGCAAGAAACCACTGAAATGCTGTAGCAAAAGAAAACCAACAATTAGACTCCGATGGGCGTCATTCTGATTTAATTTCAAAATTCAATATTGCACTTAAATCTCTTCTGCAACATCGGAACCCGAATTTTATGGTGACTTAGAAACATTATAAACGCAATGACGTCAGCACCCAATTTCGTAAAATCATTCTTCGATATAAAAAGATTTGGTACAACATAAATGTTATACGACAGACTGCATGAACGGTAGTTAACCCAATCAAGGTTGATAACTTTGCTTCCTTCTTTAACTGGGTCAGGTCTCAGATTCTATGACGGTTCCAGCGTAACGGATTACAGAGGATTAGAGAGAATCTAATTCTATGTACGGAGATGTTGCACTGATGAGTTGGGAGGCTTTCATGCGGACTGAACAAAGTGATTGCCTAAATAGCGACGGAAGTAAGGGCGAGGATTGTGGCCATTTTTTTTTCATCGAATCGATTTAAGCCCCCCCCCCCCCCCCCCACCCCACCCCAAATGGAATTCGTTTCATTGACCGTTCCAAGGCGGTTCTTCTGTCGTGGTTTATTATTTTGTCATGATTTGTCTTTTAGTGTTTGTATCGCTTATATTATTTTGTTTTGGATAGCCAATTGGCCATTTTGTGGGAAAGTAACTGTCCTTTTTTGCTTTCCGCTATTGATGTTTCACTTAGAGTCTGTTTTTCATGTTAGTGTTTCTTTACCTTTGGTGTCTCTTAGGGGAGCTGTGGGTTAATTGTATCGATTCCTGGTCATTGTCTTCACTTCTATTTTTCAGCTGGAACCAAAATACATACCTATTGTGGAATTCTTGGATATCTTGCTTAAGGTCTCTAAAAGTAACTTTTGGTTTATGAGGTAAACTAGAAATGGTTCAAACAATGTCCCTCCACCATAAATATATCTTAAAACACCCATTTGACTTTAATAACTACTGGTTAAAGTCATCAAAATGTAAGCTGCAAACAAGCCATTTTTGGCCAAAAATTGACAGTTTTCTCGGGAGCCTGTGACCTTAAAAAACAAACAGTCATTAAAGAGCTCAGATCAAAAGACAATTTGGTAGACTGTAATTAAATATTGTACCGATTTTGACTAACATTCATAAATGCTTAAATGATATAGGTTACAAATAAGCCATTTTTTGACCCCAAAAGAACAGGTTTCGGGAGACCTTGGCCTTAGAGTACAGACAAAATAGAAGTGGAGGCAATGATCAGGAATCGATACAATTAACCCACAGCTCCCATCAGAGACAACAAAGGGAAAGAAGCCATTTTTGGCCAAAAATTAACTGTTCTGTGGGGCCGTAACCTTGAAAAAGGTCAAGGTCACCAAAATCTGAACAAGTCTGTGGTGTGTTGTATTGATATATTGTACCAAGTTTGACTATAATTAATCAATTCGTTAATGAGGTAGAGTGCAGACAAGCCATTTTTCGCCCAAAAGTGACTGTCTTTGGGGCGCTGTGACTTTGTAAAAAGGTCAAGGTCACCAAATCTTACCAAATCTGCGATTTGTTGTAATGATATATTGTACCAAGTTTGACGAAATTTGGTCAATTCGTTAATGAGATGGAGTGCAGACAAGCCATTTTTTGCCCAAAAATGACTGTTTTTGGGTCGCTGTGACCTTGAAAATGAGGTGACGGTAACCAAAATCTAATCGTATCTGTGGTATGTTGTAGTGATATACTGTACCGAATTTGACAAAAATCAATCTATTCGTTAATGAGATGGAGTGCAGAGAAGCCATTCTTGGCCAAAAATGGCTGTATTTGGGTCGCTGTGACCTTGAAAATGAGGTCAAGGTCCCCAATTTCTAACCAAATCTGCGTAATGCTGTAATGATATATTGTACCAAGTTTGACGAAAAATAATCAATTTGTTAATGAGACAGAGTGCAGACAAGCCATTTTTGGCTCAAAAAAGACAGTTTTTGGGTCGCTGTAACCTTGAAAATTTTGTCAAGGTTACCAAAATCTATTTAAATCTGCGGTATTTTGTACTGATATATTGTACCAAGTTTGACTAAAATTAACCAATTGGTTAATGAGATAGAGTGCAGACAATCTATTTTTGGCCCCCAAAATGACTGTTTTTGGATCGTTGTGACCTTGGAAATTAGATCAAAGTCACCATAATCTAATCAAATATGTCGTTTGTTGTAATGATATATTGTACCAAGTTTTATTAAAATTAACCAATTCGTTAATGAGAAAGGGTGCAGACAAGCAATTTTTGGCCAAAAAATTACACTTTTGGGTCGCTGTGACCTTGGAAATGAGGTCAAGGTAACCAAAATTTAATCAAATATGCGGTTTGTTGTAATGATATATTGTTTGATTAAAATTAATTAATTCGTTAATGAGATAGAGTGCAGACAAGCCCTTTTTGGCCCCAAAATGACTGTTTTGGGGTCGCTGTGACCTTGAAAATGGGGTCAAGCTCATCATGACCTAATGACTGTTTTCCTTTATCCTAGTGATGTGTCTATGCAATCCATCTATATGTTCAGGAGATATAATGCTTCAAATAGGCTACGCCGACGCTGACGCCGACGCAAACGGGATCCGCACCAAAAACAATATGTCCCCCTCCCCTCCGGTGGGGGAAAAAATATGCGTATTATTTGAGTAAAACGATAAACGTCGATCAACAATTTTAAAGATGCTAAGTTTCCAGTTATTCAAAGCAGTAGACTCAACATACTCTATCTTACCCCAGCGTTTACAGAATTCATTTGAGGAAACACTTTTATTGAAGTTGAATTTTGTGTTTCTTATAGGTTTGGCCATCCAATCCTCCAAAAAGATTGATATTTTTACCTCTGATGGCAAAATTGAGTAGAGTAGAGCACCCATGCTAGATCTAATACTTGATGTGTGTCAACAATCATAGGGTCGGTTGCAACGTCTGAAAATGCGTTTGATGCTCAGAAGTAGGTCAAAGGTCAAATGAGAGCAAAATAAACATGAATCTACTCATAACTCTCTTTTAACACGTATTTGGGGAAAATTAATTTCTTAAAATCACCATAAAACTACTCAGGTGCAGTGAACAATGGAAATTTATTTTAAATGAACCCTCAAAGTATGTCACACTTATAGGTCAGGGGTCATTTAAGTACAAAACTCTTGAAAAATGGATGTTTTCTAATCACATTTTGTCATATTTAGCATTAGTATGAGTTGATAAACATTATTTATTATCAAAATATTAAAAAAAAACATTTGTTACATGTATTTGATTGTCAAAGTAGAAGTAAAACAAAGATCAGGAATCGATACAATTAACTTACTCCACCCATCAAAGACACCAAAGGGAAAGAAACACAAACATTAAGCGACCAGACCATAATGGAAACCTAAACAAAGGAAGGCCATAATGACAGTTACTTTCTCACAAAATGGCCATATGGGGGGGGGGGGGCTTAAATCGATTTTACGTGGCCACAATCCTCGCCCTTACTTCCGTCGAGATTTAGACAAATAATTTGTTCAGTCCGCATGAAGGCCTCCTAGCTCATCAGTGCAATATCTCCGTGAACACAAATAATCAAAGAACCACAGAGGTGAGACAACGGTGAGGACTCGACAACAAGAAACCACTGAAATGCTGGAGCAAAAGAAAACCAACAGTTAGACTCCGCTGGGCCCGAACAGAGACAGAGCAGCAGGCACAAACCAACATTACCCTGAATTAGATCTCTCTAATTCTCAATAAGCCTTTACGTTGGAACCGTCATAGAATCTGAGGCCTGACCCACCGGCGTGCAATTAAAGAGGGAAGAAAAGTTGCCAACCGTGATTGGGTTAACTACCATGCATGCAGTCTGTCGTATAATATCCATGTTGTACCCAATCTTTTTATATCGAAGAATGATTTTGCGTGATTGGGTGCTAAAGTCATTGCGGCTATATATTTTTCTGAATTTATATACTAAGTTACCATAAAATTCGGAATCCGATAGACCTTGTTGCAGAAGAGATTTAAGTCCAATATTGAATTTTGAAATTAAATCAGAATGACGTCTATAAAATTTTGAAAAGGCTTTGCGTAATTTATGGTACCGATAACCCTGATTCAGAAGTTTACCCGTTAATAATTTATTACGAGTGTTGAAGTCAGTTACATGACTACACACTCTAGCAAATCGAAGTAATTGCGAAATATAAACGCCATAGGATGGCGCACGAGGAACATCACCATCAAAAAAAGGAAACTTTACAATTTCAAAATCAAAGTCATCGCGTTTGTCATAAATTTTGCACGAAACAAACCCATCTACAATAGATAGATGTAAATCAAAAAACGGGGCCTCGGTATCAGAAGAATTTGCTTTATTTAACTGAAGTTCTGGGGGGTAAATCTGACTGATCAAACCATCGAAATAGGTTTTATCAATATTTAATAAATCATCTAAATATCTAGAAGTGGACTTAAAAGCTTCAATAATTTCAGATTGGTTATCAATGGAAAGCGACAGCATGAAGTCTCTTTCATAACAATACAAGAATAGATCAGCCACAAGAGGTGCGCAATTCGTACCCATCAGAATGCCCACAATTTGTCTAAATAACTTAGTACCGAATCTTATATAAATATTGTCAAGTAGAAAGGTGAGGGCATCACACACTTTCTGACATGACCAAAGTGTATAATTCTTATGCTCTTTAGAAGTGAAAAATGCATTTCTGACATTACATGCAAGATAGAGAGAATCTCCTCTGTGAAACGCCAATTCAATTAAATCATTAAGATTTTCTTTTATAAGATTATGAGGAAGTGTAGTTTAAAGAGTGGAAAAATCGTAAGTAGACAGACTTAAAGCACGAAAATGTCTGGATTTCAATTTATTTAAAACCTCATTCGAATTTTTTATAGACCAAAACAGATTTCTTCCTGATCTTTCAAAGACTTTATCACAATTTTAATCACATGCGTTTTAATAGCAGTAAGACAGGAAGTTAATAATTTAGAAAGTTCAGTGGTAGTGCAAGAGCTAGAATTAGCAATAAACCGTGCTTTGTAAGGTCTTTTATTAAGTTTTGGTAACCAGTATAGCGTAGGAAGCTTGTCTTGGCCTTCGGTAACACACACAGCAAACTTGGTGGCTGAATGACAAAGACAGATTTAAATTCCTTAAGTTGGCATCCAAGATGGCTTTCAGACAATTATTGTCCTCTGTTTTAAAACAGAAGTGAAGGCAATGATCAGGAATCGATACAATTAACCCACAGCTCCCATCCGTGACACCAAAGGGAAAGAACACAAACATGAAATAACTAGACACTAATGGAAACATCAAGAGCGGAAAGCCAAAAGGACAGTTACTTTCCCACAAAATGGCCAATTGACTATCCAAAACAAAATATTATAAGCGATACACACACTCAAAGTCAAACCATACAAAAATAGACGCGACAGAAGAACCGCCCTGGAACAGTCAGTGAAAGAATTCCACTTTGGCGGCTTAAATCGAGTTTACATAGATGCAATCCTCGCCTTTACTTCCGTCGTGATTTAGACAAATAATTTGTTCAGTCCACATGAAAGTCTCCTAACTTGTCAGTGCAAAATCTCCGAGAACACACACACACACACAAACATAGATGAAACAACGGTGAGGACTCGACAGCAAGCGACCAGAGACAGAACATCAGGCACCAACCAACATTACATAAAATTAAATTCTCTCTAATTCTCATTAAGCCATTACGCTGGAACCGTCATATTTTTATGGCAGTAAAATATGAAGTTAAAAATTTGGAAAGTAAAGTGGTGGCACAAAAGCTAACCTTTGCAATAAACCGTGCTTTGGAAGGCCTTTTATGAAGTTTAGGTAACCAATATAATGTAGGAAGCCTGTCATGTGTTACAGCAAACTCGGGGCTGCATGACAAATGACTGCTTTGGAATGCCCTGACAGTAAAATCGGATATATTAAAATTAATCAATTTGTTAATGAGACAGAGTGCAGACAAGCCATTTTTGGACCAAAAATGACAGTTTTTGGGTCGCTGTGACCTTGAAAATGAGGTCAAGGTCACCAAAATCTAATCAATCTGCGGTTTGTTGTAATGATATATTGTACCAAGTTTGACTATAATTAATTAATTGGTTAATGAGACAGAGTGCAGAAAAGCCATTTTTGGCCCAAAATGACAGTGTTTGTGTCGCTGTGACCTTGGGAATCAGGTCACCGTCACTAAAATCTAACCAAATCTCCGGTTTATTGAAATGATATATTATACCAATTTTTATAAAAAAAAAAAAAAATCAATTTGTTAATGAGATAGTGCAGACAAGCCATTTTTGGCCCAAAAATGACTGTTTTGGGGTCGCTTTGACCTTGTAAAATGAGATCAAGGTCACCAAAATCTAATCAAATCTGTGGTTTGTTGTAATTATATATTGTACCAAGTTTGATTAAAATTAATCGATTCGTTAATGAGATAGAGTGTAGACAAGCCATTTTTGGCCCAAAAATGACTGTTTTGGGTCGCTGTGACCTTGGAAATGAGGTCAAGTCACCAAAATCTAATCAAATCTGCGGTTTATTGTAATGAGTTGTGTTCCAAGCTGGATTAATATTAATCAATTCGTTAATGCGATAGAGTGCAGACAAGCCCTTTTTGGCCCAAAAAGACTATTTTTGGGTTGCTGTGACCTTGAAAATGAGGTCAAGGTCATCAAGACCTAACGACTATTTTCCCTAATCCCAGTGTTGGATCTGTGCAAGTTTGGTCAAAATTTATACATAGGTTCAGGAGATATAATGCTTCAAACAGGCTACCCGACGCCGACGCAAACGGGATCCGCACCAAAAAAAATATGTCTCCCTCCCATCCGGTGGGCGGAAAATAACTATTTATTTGCAGATTTTTATACAGAAAGGAAAACGCCGAGAAACTTATATTCGAGGGTCCTTGTTGTTTGCAAGGTCTCTGTGGTGCGGTGACTTCAGAAACTTTGCACTTGTTGACGTCACGTTATACTACGTGTGCGCGCCATGACACCCAAAATGCTGTCTTTTTGCCTAAATTTGCTACATTATTGCAAAACCCCTTGACTGTTTTGAATTGCGGTATAAACTAAATACATGATTACTGTCTTTAATAATAAAATATAATCAGTTTGCCACGACATTTTATAGGGGCTCATTGAAGCTCGCCTCTATAAAATTATCTAAGGCTCACTGATTATATTTTATTATTAAAGACTATGTATTTACTATATCGTACAATATTTTTAAGGAAATAAGTATATGATAAAAATAATATATCACAGTTCTTTTCTATATCGGCCCTGACCTTGGCCCTCGGGCTGAGACAGGCAACTCGGGCTGAGGCCAGGGCCGATTTATAAAACAAGAGGGCCATGATGGCCCTCGATCGCTCACCAGATCCATAGACAACAAGTGGGCCCCGGGGAGGGCCATTATTGACCCCAGGGCTATAATGTGCATAGTGTAGAGGGAGGTCTAAAAAGGTGAAGCTTCATACCAAATATCAACAAAGGCTATAATTTGAACAATCTTGGCAAAGGTCCACTAGATGAAGCTACACATCAAATATCAAAGACCTGGGCCTTGCGGTTTTAGAGAAGATTTTTTTAAAGATATTCCCTACTTAAATATGTTCTATAAAAGGGTTAACCTTTGGAAGCAAGGAATACACCACAGAACTGAAAAATATGGAGTGTATATGTTTTCTGGACCAGACTAGCTAGTTTCGGCCAATTAGGCCTCATCAGTAACCCTCAGATATTTTCAAAATTCCACAATGGAATCAATGATCTAAAAGGACAAGAAAATATAATCTACACTATGATGTAGGGCAGGGAGACGTTTTACCGCCGCCACACATTCCCACACACCAGCTGTAGTGAAGTTACATATGTTCTATAAAAGGGTTATCCTTTGGAAGCAAGGAATACACCCCAGAACTGAAAAATATGGAGTGTATATGTTTTCTGGGCCAGACTAGCTAGTTTCGGCCAATAAGGCCTCATCAGTGACCCTCAGATATTTTCGAAATTCCACAATGGAATCAATGATCCCAAAGGACAAGAAAATATAATCTACAGTATGATGAAGGGTAGGGAGACGTTTTACTGCCGCCACACATTCCCCCACACCAGCTGTAGTGAAGTTAAATATGTTCTATAAAAAGGTTATCCTTTGGAAGCAATGAATACACCACAGAACTGAAAAATATGGAGGGTATATGTTTTCTTGGCCAGACTTGGCTAGTTTCGGCCAATTAGGCCTATGTAAAACCAAATGGCCCCGGGGCGGGGGCATTTTTGACCTCAGAGCTATAATTTAAACAATCTTGATAGAGGTCAACTAGATGAAGCTTCACACCAAATATCAACAAGAATTCCGCCGAAGCTATGTCGCGCCTGTGGGGGCGCGAAGTCACCCAACCATGGTATGTAGGTCAAGGTCAAACATAGATGCTTGCATAAAAAGTTCCATTCATAAATGCAAGCTGTACTAAGTATCATTAATGAAGGTAATTATTCTTGAGAAATGAACTTAACCATCACGGTGAACGCTAGGGTGGTCGCAATATTTTACGAAGTCAGTGAACCATGAAATTTTGGTCAAGGTTAAATATGGATGCTTGCATTTAAGTTGCCATCCCCAGATTCAAGTTTGAACCAAATATCATTAATGAAGCTCTAAAAGTTCTTGAGAAATAAACTTGACCATAAGGGTGAACGCTAGAGTGGTCGCAATTTTTTACAAAGTCAGTGAACAATGAAATATAGGTCAAGGTCAAATATGGATGCTTGTTTTTAAGTTGCCACCCCCAGATACAAGTTTGTACCAAGCATCATTAATAAAGCTCTTATAGTTCTTGAGAAATAAACTTGACCATTAGAGTGAACGCTAGAACCGTCGCAATATTTTACAAAGTCAGTGAACCATGAAATATAGGTTAAGGTCAAATATGGACGCTTGCATTTAGGTTGCCATCCACAGATACAAGTTTGTACCAAATATCATTAATGAACCTCTTATAGTTCTTGAGAAATAAACTTGACCATTAGGGTGAACGCTAGGGTGGTCGCAATATTTTACAAAGTCAGTGAACCATGAAATATAGGTCAAGGTCATATATTGATGCTTGCATTTAAGTAACCATCCCCAGATAATAGTTTGTACCAAGTATCATTAATGAAGCTCTTATAGTTCTTGAGAAATAAACTTGACCATAAGGGTGAACGCTAGAGTGGTCGGAATATTTTACGAAGTTAGTGAACCATGAAATGTAGGTCAAGGTCAAATATGGATGTTTGCATTTAAGTAACCATCCCCAGATACAAGATTGTACCAAGTATCATTAATGAAGCTCTTATAGTTCTTGAGAAATAAACATGAACCTATGGATGATCGCTAGGGTGGTCGCAAATGTTGACGCCTTGACAAACGGACGGACGAACGAGAGGACGAAAAACCGGGCGCCTATATCGCGCCATGCTAATAGCAGGCGCGACAATAAATGTATATGTTATAGTTCTTGAGAAATAAACTGGAACCTTAGGGTGAACGCTAGGGTGGTCGCAATATCTTACGAAGTCAGTGACCCATGAAATGTAGGTGAAGGTCAAATATGGTTGTTTGCATGTAAGTTGTCATCCCGTGATACAAGTTTGTACCAAGTATCTTAAATGAAGCTCTTATAGTTCTTGAGAAATAAAGTTGATCCTTAGTGTGAACGCTAGGGTGGTCGCAATATCTTATGAAATCAGTGACCCATGAAATGTAGGTGCATGTAAGTTTTCATACCGTGATACAAGTTTGTACCAAGTATCATAAATGAAGCTCTTATAGTTCTTGAGAAATAAACTTGAACCCCAGGGTGAACGCTAGGGTGGTCGCAAATGTTGGCGCCTTTACAAACGGACGGACGGACGGACGGACGAACGAACGGACGGAAAACCGGGCGCCTATATCGTGCCAAGCTAATAGCAGGCGGGACAAAGACCTGGGCCTTGGTGTTTCAGAGAAATTATCTCTATATAAGTCTATGTAAAACCAAAGGGCCCCGGGACGGGGGCATTTATGGCCCGATGGCTATAATTTGAACAATCTTGGTAGAGGTCCACTAGATGAAGCTCCATACCAAATAATTTTCAAGATTTTCCCTATATAAGTCTATGTAAAATCAAAGGGCCCCGGGTGGGCATTTTTGGTCCCAGGGCTATAATTTGAACAATCTTGGTAGAGGTCCACAAGATGAAGCTTCATACCATATATCAAAGACCTGTGGCTTACGGTTTCAGAGAAGAAGATTTTTTAAAGACATTCCCTATATAAGCCTATGTAAAACCAAAGGGCCCCGGGGCGGGGGCATTTTGGCACCATCACTATAATTTGAACAATCTTGGTTGGGGTCCACTAGATGAAGCTTCATGCCAAATATCAAAAACCTGGGCCTTGCAGTTTCAGAGAAGAAGTTTTTTAAAGATTTTCCCTATATAATCCTATGTAAAACTAAGACTGACTTGTCAGGTGAGACATGTATCTTAGCGGATTTGGTTGCCACTTTTTGTTATATTTTGAATTTTGCAAGTCTCGCTACTTTGGACATCTCCTTCCTGATGCCCGGGACTTCCGTGGAGTGTGGGTCATGTTTGCTGATGTTGGATCGTCGGGGGACGCCGGTGGGCGCCTCTTGTCTGATACCTCCAGTTGACCTGTCCCACGAGCTACGTTGGTCGGTGTGGGCTCGGAGGGGGATGCGCTGTGTTTGCCGGGTCTGTTCCATCATCCGTTTCGGTTTCAGAACTTTGGTGTTGAGACACACTGATGAAGATTAAATATCAGAAAGGCCTCTGTGTCACTAAATTTGGTATAGTTACGCCTTAATTGCAACCACTGGGTCGGTATATCTGCTGGTGGATGATTCGTTCGTCCCCGAGGGTATCATCAGCTCAGTATCAGTTCCTTGGTGCTGAGACTGATATTTCGGTGTTGACGTCAATACTCAGGTACTGTTTAAATAGCTATATTATATATTTAACTTTTGCAGTATAAAATTCTAATTTTTCTAAAACTAAGACTAACTTGTCAGGTGAGACATGTATCTTAGCGGATTTGGTTGCCACTTTTGTTATATTTTGAATTTTGTAAGTCTCGCTACTTTGGACATCTCCTTCTTGATGCCCGGGACTTCCGTGGAGTGTGGGTCATGTTTGCTGATGTTGGCTCGGTGGGGGACGCCTATAAGTCCGCGGGTGGGCGTCTCTTGTCTGATGCCTCCAGTTGACCTGTCTCACGAGCTACGTCTGTCGGTGTGTGCTCGGAGGGGGATGTGCTGTGTTTGCCGGGTCTTGTCCATCATCCGTTTCGGTTTCAGAACTTTAGGGTTGAGACACACTGATGAAGATTAAATATCAGAAAAGCCTCTGTGTCACTAAACTTGGGATAGTTACGCCTTAAATGTAAAACCAAAGGGACTCGGGGCGGGGGAATTTTCGGCCCCAGCACTATAATTTGAAAATCTTGGTTGGGGTCCACTAGATGAAGCTTCATACCAAATATCAAAGACCTGGGCCTTGTGGTTTCAGAGAAGAAGAGTTGTTAAGTTTTCGGTGAAAAAAATCTATTTTGGCTCCTGTGACCTAGATATGCAACGGACCGGAACCATTTTAACAAATTTGAAAGGGGACCACATAAGGATCATTCCCATGAAGTTTGGTCAAAATCCGATCAGTGGTTTAGGAGGCGATGTCGTTTGACAAAAATGTTCATGGATGCACTGACGGACGCACTGACGACGGACGAAAAGTGATCACAAAAGCTCACCTTATCACTATGTGACAGGTGAGCTAAAAATGTGTAATATTCTACATGTCTTAAGGAACCTACATGCAAAATATGAAGGCTCTGTCTCAAACGGTCCGTTCAAAAGTTATGATAAAGTAGGTCACAATTCAAAGTCAATGTCACAGTTTAAAATGTTAGCTCACAACCCTTACGACAATAAATTCCGAATATCTCCAAGATTTGTCATTTTCCGGAATATTCTAGAAATTGACAAAATATTCCATAAATGCATTTGGAACTATTTGGAATGAATTGTCATTCATGTGGCCACTGGTAATTTTCTGTCATTGACAAATATTTCCATAAAATGACAAACTCTAAGTTCTGTCATTTTATGGAATCTTTTGGAATCTTGAAGTGACAAATAATTCCTAATAATGACAATGGTAAACATTTGTCATGAAATGTCATTTTCTGGAGCTTACACTACAAACAGACACTACTAGAAATCCTGTCATCACTGAGTGGAATTTTCTGTCATTTTTTGGAACCATTAATCTTCACCTCTGACAGGTTCCCACTACTTTGGTTTAAACAATATTTTTTTCAAGCTTTGATACATTTTCAATACACATATATAAGTACGATGTGGCTAAAGGATCTGAGTGTAAGCCTTGTGGCTTATAGACGCCATCTCCTTTACTTTAAAGACACATTTTTTTTCTCAATATAAAAGGAATGGCCTGTTTAATCGTCTCCAATAAACAACTCCTTCGGACCATAGTGCACATCAGAGGCTTATCTTATATAAGTGATTATGAGGTGATTATAAGCAGGGACTCTCTGAGAGATATGTTTAAAAGGGGGCTCTATAAGGGGAACTTATATTATGGTGTATATTTTACTGAGATTGTTTCTCTAAAATGATGTTTTAAATTACTTATTTTTATTTCCCAAAAAAAAGTTGAAGTAAAACACTGACATATTCAATGTTTCATTAATTCAAAAGTGAAAAGAAGTAAACAAACACTGTAATAAACAGATTAATTCAAGATTTAAGCAATCAATTAACATTTATTTATTTGTTTATTTATTTTGTGAAAGAATGTGACAAAATCAAATACTGTCTAAAACATTAGCATTTTATAGTTTCAGTCAAGTGTAAACTATTTCTTGTTTTAGACACAATCATATCAGAAAATAGAACCCCTAAACCCCATATTTTATACAGTAAAGCTAATGTAAAGAGGGGTATTCATCTACTCAAAATTACATATTGTGAGTCCTCGTTAGAACTGCGGTTCTAAAAAATACTCACAATGTAAAAACACATGGTACAGTAAAAGTGGGGTTTAGAGGGGATACATTGTTTTTCTTATTTCTGCTTAAGCATATATTGTGGATCCTCGATAGAACCGCCTCACCGAGACAGTTCTAACGAGTACCCACAACATATGTTTTGAGCAGAAATATTAAATATAACAGGATTTTTTATCTGAAAAATTTCACTTTCGGTGATAAAATTTAACCAATGTATCTGATTAGACATTTCTTTGTAATGATATAATGGTGACTGAAATAATAACAGAATAAAAGTTTGGATGTTTCTTCCATTAATATCAAAACCAGGACGTAGTTATC
Source organism: Lucinisca nassula (assembly GCA_963580285.1). Classification (NCBI taxonomy): domain Eukaryota; kingdom Metazoa; phylum Mollusca; class Bivalvia; order Lucinida; family Lucinidae; genus Lucinisca; species Lucinisca nassula. The sequence goes on from OY757022.1 coordinate 54,567,877, forward strand.
ACACAAGTAAAAATAGATGTGACTTGTCAAATCTTTATATCCCTGGGTAATTGATTACCCTGCCTTGGTCCCCTACCTGTATGACAGCCAGAATACCCCAAGTGTATCTTATCTCAAAACTCCATTCTTTAATAAACGATTATTAGGGTGTTATGCAATCAAAAAATGTGTCTTTAACATCAAACTCTTGTGTTCAAGGATGAGTAATACATTTATATGACCCAGTTTGCTCTCTTTTGCTGAATTTCAAAACATCAGCCTTTGTTTGAAAGGCAACAACATACATACAAGTTTAACATGCTTTAAGACTCAGTTTTAAATGGAAGTTTCTTATTTAAATATAAATGTGACAGTGTTGCCGCTTCAACAAAGTTCTCCAATATTATTACATCCTTCAGTTGCATGTGAATTTTTGGTTATTGAATAAAATGGGACAATTGGTTGGGATACTATTAAATTCATATTCTATTTTCTTTCAAACTCTAAAAACTAAAAGTTATACATCATACCATTTCTTTAACTGTAAAAATCATCAGTATTTGGATAGATAGGTCTTGGTGAACAATATAGATGATGATCAAATTTATATCCAAATCAATATCTTCTTTTACTAAAGTTTAGCAAAGATTGAGTCTAAATGATCCAGCATGTGATATTGACGTTTATCGCATATGCGAGTAGTGAAGGCTGAGGATACTCTGTGGACCCTGGCAGTGTCACCAGAGCCACCACTGTTCGCATGCATGGCTGTACATATGCTTTTAAGGAATGTCTATGGATTACAAAAAGTGCCATTATCTCATGTCAGGGAACAAATGTTGTATTTTGTTACAGTCTTATAGAACCTAGGGTGACTTTGGTCAGTCAGTAGTAAAAGGTTCTTAAGGTTCTCCTACAGAGTTGTGCTACCAGCCATTCTAAGGTATTGATCTTTATTTGCTGATAATGGCTGATTTAATTGCTGAATAGTCAATTCTTACTTTGTACTTGTCCCTTTTGTGTGTTTTTATTTTTCATCCTCAGTGTTGTTGGGTTGACTTCATCTTGTGGCACTGTCTGTACCTTTCTTATTCCTCACAATGCAGATCTCCGTGACCTGATGTTAAAAGTGGTCTGGCTCTTAAACATTAGGTCTGGCACCATTGTGCTTAGGGTCACAACTGTTACGGTCATATGTGGGATGTCAAGTTCTTCTTCAGGTGGTTTTACTCCAGGCACTTAGGTATTTGCCCACCTCTGATTTGCAACTGGCTCAGCATGAGTGAAAAATCATAAAAGGAATGTGAAACGACAACAACAACAAAAAAGAACACCTTTCTCACATTAAGCTTCAAAATACCGAAAGAGACCTGTTAGGGAAGTGGTCAACTGCTTGAAAAATACACTTAAGGTCAATACACGCATTTATAACCCAGTTAAAGCTTTTGAGCACACAGCTGAATGCATGGCCATGCTCGGTGTGCTGATTGCTTATTTGCCTGCATCCAGATTTCCTGATCAGTGGTTTTTTTTCTCCCAAATTTAATATTGAGCTTGAGCAAAGCCCTTCCTAAACACCTTTCCAAATATCAATCAGAATCACAATCACAATCAGAATTGTTACTGGTGACACGTCAAATGACATTCATGCACCAGGACCTGTGATGTGGGAAGTTAGTCCCTAGCTCTAACCAAAGAGGTAAATTTAGCTACGCAATCATCAGCACCTTCAGCTGTCGAAATAATCGAATCGGGAAGGGCATTCCAATCTCTAATGGTTCTGGGGAAGAACGACTCTTTATAAATGTCAGTTCTTGCAGTAAGGGTTTGAAACGCCAACGAATGGTGATTTCTACAGTGTCTTGCTGGGGGAACAAGGTCATCTGTTGGAATGCTGGCAGCACCATTTAGACCTTTGTATAAAAGGATTAGCCTACTGTCTTTTCTCCTTTTCTTGAGAGACTCCCATTTTAATTTTCCAAGTATTCCAGTCATGCTCCCAGTTTCAAAGCAGTAATTGCCTGTTACAAATCTAGCAGCTCTATTCTGAACTTTCTGAATTTCATCGTTAAGGACCACTCCACTGGTGTCCCAGATACAACTACTATATTCCAAGATTGGGCGAACAAGACCTTTATATGCTGCCTCTTTTACATCCTGAGGGCACTGATGAAGATTTCGCCTCAGGAAACCAAGCGTTCTATTTGCCTTAGTACACATGTTGCTAATATGAGTATTCCATCTCAAGTTGTGAGATTGTCACTCCAAGGTATTTAGTGGAGTCCACATTCTCGAGGACCGTTCCCTCTAAGGTATAAGAAGCCTCAACTTTATTAGATCTCTTCCTAGTTATCTGCATAATATTGCATTTAACTGGCTGAAATCTCATGCCCCATTTACGTGCCCAACATCCTAATCTATCTATGTCAGCCTGAAGTTTCAATGAGTCATCTGTATCTCTAATTTCCCGGTAACAAACACAGTCATCTGCGAACAGTCTTATTTCTGAGTCAATGTCAGTGGAAATATCATTGATGTACAGTGAGAACAAAAGGGGACCAAGAACGGTCCCTTGCGGGACTCCTGACAAAACTGGAGCCCACTCCGAAGATTCACCATTAACAACAACCCGCTGTTTTCTGTAGCAAAGAAAGGAATCTATCCATTTGAGGGTCTTTCCCCCAATTCCATAACCAAATAACTTAGATTTAAGTAGTTCATGTGGAGGGGTGTCAAAAGCCTTCTCGAAGTCCAGAATAAGTGTGTCCACCTGTCCCCCTTTGTCCAAGATTTTTGCCCAGTCATTAATAACTGTGCTTAGCTGAGTTTCACAAATGTGCCTTTTCCTAAATGCATGTTGTCTGTCTGACAAAAGTTTATGTTCGTCCAGGTGGGCCATGATGTTTGAGCAAACTATATGTTCCAGCAATTTACACAGAACACAAGTCAGAGACACAGGGCGATAATTACGGGCAAGAACCCTATCTCCTTTTTTGAAGAGTGGACAAATGTTTGCTAATAGCCATTCTTTGGGGATTTCACCCGTATCAAGAGACTGTTGAAACAAGTGTGCAAAAACTGGACCCAACTCATTTGCTAGTTCCTTCAGGACTCTAGGATGAAGCTCATCATGTCCTAAGGCCTTACTGCGGTTTAAGCCTTGAAGTAATTTGATCACTCCTGCAGCTGTCACAACAATATTATTCATGAATGGGGCCGATCTTCCAGTCAATGGAACCATACAAGTCAGGCTGATTTTTTATATCAGTCTTGATTTCATGTCTCAAGTTATCAAATTTTGTCTGGAGTTTACCGCTTCCCGTCTTTTTTGCCTTTGCATGAATCTTATTCCTTCTGCGAATTTTCCTTCTTATCTCTGGAGTGATCCAGAAAATAGAAGATACAGACCTACTAGTTTTTCAGGGGATATGATTTTCAGCCGAAGTATGAATGAAAGAAGTTATCAAATCAAAATTCTCCTGTACAGACCGAGCATCTGAATGACCATTAAAGTAATTCTCCTTTGCAAATCTGAGTGCATCCTTCCTCATAGTTTCATAGTCACCTTTCTGATATGAGTACACCTTCCTCCGAGGTTTCTTTATTGGTGCAATATGAATTTTTAAATATCCGGAGACAACGTCGTGGTCACTTAGTTTATCTGGGGAATGAACGTCTTCGAATTGTCCTGGCAAAGTCGTAAGGATCAGATCCAATGAGTTCTTATCACGAGTGGGGAAGTTAACAATTTGTTCAAGGCCATGATCGTTCATAATGTCAATTAATATTTGTCCTTCCGACTGACTCAACATTGTGCCTTGTTTGCTGAGCCTGTCGGGCCAAGCAATGTCTCTGAAGTTGAGGTCGCCTAGAACATGTACAGCCGGGAGTTTTTTACCCTTATGCTGCGATTTAATGCAATCCAGTTGGTCTTTAAACAACTGAAAGTTTTCGATTGTACCATTTGGTGGTCGATACCAACTTGCTACGAAGTGGGAAGTTTTATTTGCAAAAACCTTAACCCTGACCGATTCGGTGTCAGTCTGTCAGTCAATGCACATATATGACTGAAATACTACCGTAACACTCCTAATGGAATTATTTGTAATTTTATGGCATTTTCAGAGTGGGAGTGTTTGTCAGTTTTTGTCATTCTAGGAATGGAATTTTTTGTTATTTTCTGTCATTCAAGAAATGGAAATATTTGTCATTTTCTTACATTTCCAAAAAATGTCAGAAAATTCCAATGCAGATTTTCTGACATTATTTGGAATTTTCTATCATTTTTTTGGTTTGGAATTTATTGTCATCTTTTGAAATTGAGTGCCAAATACCGATAAGTAATGCCGTTCCATTTAACATTCCAAATATGGACATAATTTTCCAGTCTCCATTTCCAGAAATTGACAAATCATTTGTGCCAGAAAATTCCGGAAATTTCTGGAAATTCCAATCAATTTTTGTAAGGGCTGGGGGGAAGGCTCCAGGGAGCTTATAGTATGGGCCTCCATCCGTCGTCCCTCCGTCCATCACCACCGTTGACCAGTTATCACTGCAGTCTGATCTCGGTCATCACTCATCTGTTATATAGCGGGGGATCGATGACATAAGTTTTTGTTATCAAAATCAAATAAAAACTTTATTTGCTATGGCAACCACCAAGTCCCAGACTTACAATCAAAACATGGTTGTCATTCTTGTGAGCTCTCTAGAGGCCACAGTTTTGGTCCATTTGTCATCAAACTTGGCCAGAATGATCATTTTGCAGAATTATTGAGGCCTATCTGTAAATTATTCCCCCTTTTGTCTGTAATATTTACAAGATGCAATTTGATGACAAATCCGCTTTTTGAAATTAAAATTTTTAAGCATTTTTTATTGTCCAATGTCCAGGAACAAGATTCTTCCTTTTGTATTTCTGATAAACTAAATGGAGCCAGATTTGTGATCACATTGTACAGCTGAACTGGACCACTATCACTTTGAAACCTTTTGCTCACAGCATTAACCCTTTTTGTTCCAAATGGAATCTTCCTCCTTATATACAGCAGGGTTCCAATTCCAAATTTATGGGTGTCAGGTTGTGTTTTCTACAAAATTTATTTGGAAAATGGTGTTCTGCGGCGTCTGATCTGGGCCTGCACTGTTTGCCAGGGTACCCGTTTTGGGGTTTCCGGTGCAAAATGGATTAAACAACTGTTAGGGAAAGCAGTTTTCAAGCTTTAAGATACACCATACTCTGATTTCCAGTCTTGCTTTGTTTTGTTTGTTTGAACTGAGGTTTTACATCCCCGTTAACACTACTTAGGTCATTTTGAAGACATTGTTTCCAATTTTGTGGGAGATTTACCCGACATTGAGATGAAATGACATCTCAATCCCTTCTGCCCAAACAAACCTAAAGGGACGATCCGACTCGCACCACTTTGCCTGGGTAGGCTCAGACCCCTAAGCCATTTACCAGTACCCATGTGTGGCCGGCTTCAGCTCTGCATGGAAGAACAATTCAGCCCAATCTATTTCTTCAAGCCCTGAAGGGCCGGGGTGATTTGTAGATACATACATGTAACAAACAATTCAGGTGTAGCGCTTTCACTTTTGTTCAATATAAAGCCAAACTTCAATGGCTCAAACACCTTTGGGACTATGAAAATTAGTTTGAGACAGAGGTACATGTAGTTCTAGCCACTGAGGGTTCATCAAACCACCAGGTCCTGGGCCCCCGCATATCGGGGCTTGAAGAAATATATGGGCTGCATGATGCTTCCACGCAGAGCTGAAACCGACTCGCACACGAGTATTGGTAAACCGCTTTAAGGATCTAAGCCTGCCCAGGCATAGCGGTGCGATTCGGCCCATTCATGCTTATAAACACTAATGGTTTCATTGGGGGACAGGGCTTGAGATGTCATTTTATCTCAATGTCGGGTAAAAGTCCCACAAAATTGGAAGCGATGTCTCCAAAATGACCTTTACAGTGTTGACGGGGACATTAAACCTCAAATCAAACAAAACCACCAGGTCCAGATCCAGTATAGAGATATCTTTTCTATTTTCTATTAAATAAAGTAATGTTGTGTGTACTCATTTTAATCGCCTCATTGAGGCGATTCTACTGAGTACACACAGCATATACTTAAAAGATAAACTAAATATATTAATTTCTGCATTTTTCTAGGGACTCAAGATCAAGTTTGAAACAACAATAGTAAATGAGCCATCAGTGTTCGAGTAATCCAAGTTTCACTGTATATGGAATGTAGAGATACTGCACTGTCCATACACTGAACATCATGTTGCTGATCAGACTGCATCAGAGCATCCTATACAGTCAACCCTCTCTATATACTCATTATAACGGCAATTTGAATGGAATGACTACATGTACTTAGCTAAAGGCTTAGCCTCGGTTCCGAGCGGTGTGGGCTCCCCTCAGATTGGAAACTCACAAATTGATTTCATAGTCATGAAAGGGTCTTATAATCTTCTTGGAGAAATAATGGGAAAAAGGCCTTTTATTACCTATCATAATCCTGACAAGGATTATTTTTAACGGGAAATTCTTTATAACAGCACAATAATAGGGAACAAATGCTGTTGTTATAACGAGGGTCGTCAGTAGATCAGTGGGTGTATTGGCTGATCTGCACTTTTGTTATTCACAAATGGCAAAATCTGCGTTTTCATGACACAGCTCGTATAGATAACCCTCTTTATACCAACATTTGTTTGTTTGTTTGATTTGATGTTTAACGTCCCCGTCAACACTGTAAAGGTAATTTTGGAGACGTTGCTTCCAATTTTGTGGGACTTTTACCGGACATTGAGATGAAATGACTTCTCAAGCCCTGTCGCACAAAGAAACCAATAGGGTTTATTAGCATGGACGGTCCGCCTCACACCGCGGTTCCTGGACAGGCTTATATCCTCTAAGCGATTTACCAGTACTAGTGTGCGGGGCGGTTTCAGCTCTGAGTGGAAGCATCATGCAGCCCATATATTTCTTCAAGCCCCTATGGTATAAAGGCAAAACTCGTTACAATGACAATATCATTGGAACAAATCCTTAGCTCAAAAACTTGGGTGTTAACCCATTGTATATTAGTGGACTCTTCCATTGTTATATGTCGGACAAGTCCATTTTTCATATAAGGGGTGTCAGGCCTATATTTTTGTTTTTATTCTATTTTTGAAGCAAATAGTACAGGTCCTGATTAGACTCCGCGTTCTGCGGCGTCTGATCTGGGCCTGCACTGTTTGCCAAGGTACACCTTTAGAGGTTTCCCCCATACAATGGGTTAATGAAGATATTTAAGAATATTGAGTGGCCCCAGCCCATCGGGGATCTGAGAAATAGATTGGGCTGCATAGTGCTTTTGTGCAGAGCTGAAACCGACTGAACTTGACTACTGGTAAACTGCTTACGTCCAAGTCTACCCAGGAAAAAGGATGCGAGTCAGACCGCTCCTTAAACTTTGCCATGGGCGCTAGGGCTTGAGATGTCAATTCATCTCCAGTCACAAAAAAATCGGAAGCAACATGTCCAAAATGACCTAAATAGTGTTGACGGGGATGCAAAACCTCAACACAAACAAACAAAGCAAGAATATTGAATTTGTTACTTAAAAACAAATGCTGTGGATATTTGTTAGAATCACCTAATTCTGGGGAAAAGACGATTTATCAATAATTATAACCCTTAAGGAAATTCTTATAGCAACAAACTCTTCATAACGGTTGAGTGTAAGGGAACAAATAGTCATTATAAAGAAGGTCCATATAATATAAAAAAAGAAATTTCAATTCTTCTGTTTAATGAACAGATATATATGTTTATATATACTGACAAATCAGTACAACGCTGCTATTGACATACACTTAACAATATTCTCATATTCTCTATACAAGAACAAGATATTCCATAATAATTTACAAAAATTTATGACAAACGTGTCATAGTCTTAAGAATATTCACATATTCTCCAAACAAGCACAAGCTATTCCATAATAATTTACAAAAAATTTATGACAAACTTGTCATATTCTTAAGAATATTAACATATTCTCCAAACAAGAACAAGCTATTCCATAATGATTTACAACATTTATGACAAACTTGTCAAATTGTACACTATCAATAGTCTTAAATAGAACAGATATAAAGCGACGGCTGATATTGTAAACCTATATATATTGTAAACCTACAATAAGCAAAGACTCAGATCAACCTGCACATCCATCCATCATGTGTGTGTGTGTGTGATTTCGGGTTTAACGTCGCTTTCAACAATTTTTCAGTCATATCACGACCGTGTCTGGTTGCGACAGGGAGCTCAATGCTCACTTTTATAGTGCTGCCTCACTGAAGTATCATGTCCCAGACACATTACATGATACCACACCCAGTCACAATATCCTGACACTGGGTCGACCAGTCCTAGCCCTACCCCGTAAATCTGAGTGGCAAACGAGAAGCAGCTAGTACCATTTTTAACGACTTTGGTATGTCGCGGCCCGGTGTAACGGTCAGTTTCTTCCCCCGGCCCGGTTCTTCCCCGGGGAAGAACTGGGCCGGCCCATTTCTTCCCCGGGGGAAGAACTGGGCCGGCCCATTTCTTCCCCGGGGGAAGAAACTAACTAGTCAGTTTCTTCCCCACCCGGTCAGTTTCTTCCCCACCTGAATTTTTTTCAGAATCATAGTCAACGAATAATTTTCAGCTCACAATTTGTTATAAATGAGAAAAGAGACCATTCTGAAGAAGTTCTGAGTCCTTTTAGCTTGAATGACAAAATTTGCTCTATGGTACACCATTCATGGAGATGCAATAAAATATGCATCCCAATTCAAGCATCTTTGATGAATTTTCTTTGCTTTTTAAGACATAAATTAGTATTATCTAAACAAATATAATAAGCCACAAATGTTTGACGCTCAAATCTAAATAGAATTTGGAGACTGGGTGGGCCGGCCCATTTCTTCCCCACCCCAGAGTTTTCTGTTTACAAAAAATTCTTGTGATAAATTTCCTTCGCTTTTTAAGACATAAATTGGTATAAACTAAAAAGATATAATAAGTAACAAATGATTGGAGCTCAAATCTAAATAGAATTTGGAGACTGGGGGTGGGGAAGAACTAGGCCGGCCCATTTCTTCCCCACCCCAGATTTTTCTGTTTGCAAAAAATTCTTGTGATAAATTTCCTTCGCTTTTTAAGACAAAAGTTGGTATAAACTAAAAAGATATAACAAGCAACAAATGTTTGGAGCTCAAATCTAAATAGAATTTGGCCGGCCCGTTTCTTCCCCACCCCAGATTTTTCTTTTTACAAAAAATTCTTGTGATAAATTTTCTTCGCTTTTTAAGACATAAATTGGAATAAACTAAAAAGATATAATAAGCAACAAGACGCTTATGACCCACAAAGAGGGTTGACGCGTCGTTAAACACGAAATCATCATCATCATAATAAGCAACAAATATGTTTGGAGCTCAAATCTCAATTGAATTTAGAAACTGGGGGTGGGGAAGAACTGGGCTGGCCCGTTTCTTCCCCACCCCAGATTTTTCTGTTTACAAAAAATTCTTGTGATAAATTTCCTACGCTTTTTTAAACAAAAGTTGGTATAAACTAAAAAGATATAAGAAGCAACAAATATGTTTGGAGCTCAAATCTCAATTGAATTTAGAAACTGGGGGTGGGGAAGAACTGGGCCGGCCCGTTTCTTCCCCACCCCAGATTTTTCTGTTTGTAAAACATTCTTGTGATAAATTTTCTTCGCTTTTTAAGATAAAAGTTTGTATAAACTAAAAAGATATAATAAGCAACAAATGTTTGGAGCTCAAATCTAATTAGAATTTTGAGACTGGGGGTGGGGAAGAACTGGGCCGGCCCATTTCTTCCCCACCCCAGATTTTTCTGTTTGCAAAAAATTCTTGTGATAAATTTCCTTCGCTTTTTAAGACAAAAGTTGGTATAAACTAAAAAGATATAACAAGCAACAAATGTTTGGAGCTCAAATCTAAATAGAATTTGGCCGGCCCGTTTCTTCCCCACCCCAGATTTTTCTTTTTACAAAAAATTCTTGTGATAAATTTTCTTCGCTTTTTAAGACATAAATTGGAATAAACTAAAAAGATATAATAAGCAACAAGACGCTTATGACCCACAAAGAGGGTTGACGCGTCGTTAAACACGAAATCATCATCATCATAATAAGCAACAAATATGTTTGGAGCTCAAATCTCAATTGAATTTAGAAACGGGGGGGTGGGGAAGAACTGGGCTGGCCCGTTTCTTCCCCACCCAAGATTTTTCTGTTTACAAAAAATTCTTGTGATAAATTTCCTACGCTTTTTTAAACAAAAGTTGGTATAAACTAAAAAGATATAAGAAGCAACAAATATGTTTGGAGCTCAAATCTCAATTGAATTTAGAAACTGGGGGTGGGGAAGAACTGGGCCGGCCCGTTTCTTCCCCACCCCAGATTTTTCTGTTTGTAAAACATTCTTGTGATAAATTTTCTTCGCTTTTTAAGATAAAAGTTTGTATAAACTAAAAAGATATAATAAGCAACAAATGTTTGGAGCTCAAATCTAATTAGAATTTTGAGACTGGGGGTGGGGAAGAACTGGGCCGGCCCATTTCTTCCCCACCCCAGATTTTTCTGTTTGCAAAAAATTCTTGTGATAAATTTTCTTTGCTTTTTAATTGGAATAAACTAAAAAGATATAATAAGCAAAAAATATTTGGAGATTGGGGTGGGGCGGGACTGGGCCGGCCCAGTTCTTCCCCACCACAGACAACTTAAACATAATAATTGATTTAATTGTACATCACTACACAAGGTTGGGGAAGAAACGGGTCGCCCCAGTTCTTCCCTGCCTCAGACATCCTCTGATATAACTGACATAACTGTACAACACTAGCCAAGGGTGAGGAAGAAATGGGCAGGCCCAGTTCTTCCCCACCCCAGACACCTTCAACGTCATAATTGACTTAACAGTACAACACTTACCAAGGGTGGGGAAGAAACCCGCAGCACAGTCCTTCCCCACCCAAGACATCTTCAGCAATATAACTGAAATAATTGTACAACACTACCCAAGGGTGGGGGAAGAAACGGGCCACCCCAGTTCTTCCCCACCCCAGACATATTCAGTGATATAACGGACATAACTGTACAACACTACCCAGGGGTGGGGAAGAAATGGGTTGGCCAAGTTCTTCCCCACCCCAACACCTTCAATGTCATAATTGACTTAACAGTACAATACTTACCAAGGGTGGGAAAGAAACTGGCCGAGTTCTTCCCCACCCAAGACATCTTCAGCAATATAACTGACATAACTGTACAACACTACCCAAGGGTGGGGAAGAAACAGGCTGGCCAAGTTCTTCCCCCACCCCTGAGTCTCCGAATTCTATTGAAATTTAAGTGCCAAACATTTGTTGCTTATTATATCTGTTTAGTTAATACCAATTTATGTCTTTAAAAGTGAAGAAAATTTATCACAAGAATTTTTAGTAAACAGAAACATCTGGGGTGGGGAAGAAACGGGCCGGCCCAGTTCTTCCCCACAACCCAGTCTCCAAATTCTATTAAGATTTGAGCTCCAAACATTTGTTGCTTATTATATCTGTTTAGTTTATACTAATTTATGTCTTAAAAAGCAAAGGAAATTTATCACCAGAATTATTAGTAAGTAGAAACATCTGGGGTGGGGAAGAACTGGGCCGGCCCAGTTCTTCCCCACCCCAGCCTCCAAATTTTCTTGATAATAAAGCTCCATACATTGTTTGCTTATTATATCTTTGTAGTTTATACCAATTTTTGTCCTAAAAAGCAAAGGAAATTTATCACAAGAATCATTAGTGAACAGAAACATCTGGGGTGGGGAAGAACTGGGCCGGCCCAGTTCTTCCCCACCCCCCAGTCTCCGAATTCTATTGAAATTTAAGGGCCAAACATTTGTTGCTTATTTTAACTCTGTAGTTAATACCAATTTATGTCTTTAAAAGTGAAGAACATTTATCACAAATATTTTTAGTAAACAGAAAAATCTATGGTGGGGAAGAAATGGGCCGGCCCTGCTCTTCCCCGGGGAAGAAATGGGACGGCCCAGTTCTTCCCCACCCCCACTTTCCAAATTATATTTAGGTTGGAGCACTAAAGGGTTGTTGCTTATTATATCTGTTTAGTTAATACCAATTAATGTCATAAAAAGCTAAGAAAATTAATCATAGATACTGGAATTGGGATGAAAATTTCCTTGGATCTCCATAATATTGTATGGCATAGAGAAAATTTTGCCATTCAAACTGTAAGGACTCAAAACTAATTCAGAATGGTTTCTTTTTGAATTTTTAACAATTTGTGAGGCATAAATTACTCGTTCCCTATACTTCTAAAACAATTTCAGGTGGGGAAGAAACTGACTGGATGGGGAAGAAACTGACTAGTCAGTTTCTTCCCCGGGGAAGAAACGGGCCGGCCCAGTTCTTCCCCAGGGAAGAAACTGACTGGGGGGAAGAACCAGCCTGTTACACCGGGATCGAACCCGTGACCTCCCGTTCCCCGGAGCGGACACTCTACCAACTGAGCTATCGGGGCCGGTCCATCCATCATGTCAAGTGTTTTTGCTTATCCCTGAGGTTGTTTTGTTTTGTTTGAATTGAGGTTTAATCTCCCTGTCAACATTATTTAGGTCATTTTGGAGACATTGCTTCCAGTGGAGCTCTATGGTGCAGTGGTAAAGCATCGAATTTGAGATCGAGGGGTAGCAGGTTCGATCCCCGCAAGCGGCACATGTTGTTTCCTTGAGCAAGAAACTTCATCCACATTGCTTAAATTAGTACTGGTTCCTTCCCAGGAAAAGAGGGCCACATGGAAGATTAGTAGTAGTACTAAATGTGTTACCCTCTATAAATAAGGTCGATTATTATTATTTATTATTATTTATTTTAAGGGACTTTTACCTACCGATGAAATGAAATCTCAATCAAGCCACCCAATAAAACCAAAAGGCTTAAATGCATTGGATGGTCTGACACACCACCTTGCCTAGACAGGCTTAGTCCTTCTAAGTGGTTTACTAGTACTCCTGTGTGGTCAGTTTCAGCTCTGTGTGGAAGCCCCAAGCCCTGATGGGTGGGGGCAACCTGATTTTATTTATTTGATTTGATGTTTAACATCCCTGTCAACAGTACATAGGTCATTTTGTAGATGTTACTTCCAATTTTGTGGAACTTTTACCCGACAGTGAGATGAAATGACATCTCAAGCCCTGTCACCCAATGAAACCTGGGCAGGCTTAAATCCTCTAAGCGGGTTATCAGTACTTGTGTGCGGTCGGATTCAGCTCTGCGTGGAAGCATCATGCAGCCCAATTATTTAAGCCTCCAAGGCTGATCAGATTTCTTTTGTTGCACAAGTTTTGTTTTAGGTATTGTCATACACTGGCTAAAATAAGTAAATCATATCGAGGCTGACACAACTTGATGCTATGAACAATATGCCCAGGATCTTTAGCTAGAAACTGACAGGTGCCCTTCTTGAATCAGCAGAAGGGAGATATGTATGAATATCACAAGCCAAACACATATCCAACTTTTTCTTCACTCAGTACAGGAGGAAGATTCCATTTGGTACAAAAAGGGTTAAGGGAAAAATTCCTTTATTAACTATTATACTATGTTCCTTATTAGGATTCTTTATAGTGGCCAATTTGCTATAGTGGCATATTGTTAGAGAACAAAGGCCAATTTGCTATAGTGGCATATTGTTAGAGAACAAAGGCCAATTTGCTACAGTGGCATATTGCTAGAGTACAAAGGCCAATTTGCTATGGTGGCATATTGTTAGAGAACAAAGGCCAATTTGCTATAGTAGCATATTGTTAGAGAACAAAGGCCAATTTGCTATAGCAGCATATTGTTATAGAACAAAGGCCAATTTGCTATAGTGGTATTTTGTTAGAGAACAAAGGCCAATTTGCTATAGTGGCATATTGTTAGAGAACAAAGGCCAATTTGCTATAGTGGCATATTGTTAGAGAACAAAGGCCAATTTGCTATAGTGGCATATTGTTAGAGAACAAAAGCCAATTTGCTATAGTGGCATATTGTTAGAGAACAAAGGCCAATTTGCTATAGTGGCATATTGTTAGAGAACAAAGGCCAATTTGCTATAGTGGCATATTGTTAGAAAACAAAGGCCAATTTGCTATAGTGGCATATTGATAGAGAACAAAGGCCAATTTGCTATAGTGGCATATTGTTAGAGAACAAAGGCCAATTTGCTATAGTGGCATATTGTTAGAGAACAAAGGCCAATTTGCTATAGTGGCATATTGTTAGAGAACAAATACCAATTTGCTATAGTGGCATATTGATAGAGAACAAAGGCCAATTTGCTATAGTGGCATATTGTTAGAGAACAAAGGCCAATTTGCTATAGTGGCATATTGTTAGAGAACAAATACCATCATCAGAGGGTCCTCTGTAACATTATCTAAACCTTTTGGTACCAAATGGAATCTTCATCCTTATATATAGCATGAGTCCATTTCAAAATTTAGGAGTGTCAGGTTGTGTTTTCTTCAAAATTGATTAGGAAAATGGCTGAACTTTTTGCAAACAGTGTAGGCCCTGATCAGACGCCGCATTCTGCGGCGTCTGATCTGGGCCTGCTCTCTTTGCCAGGGTGCCTGTTTTGGGGTTTCTGGTACTAAATGGGCTAATCATGGTTCCCAAATTTTCATTTTACTATAGTTACAAGAATTCTATTGCAAGTCAAATATGGTCTCATCATATAGCACATATTTACTTTATTGAGATGAATAGCAAAGCATTTTGCTGGCTTCGGTAGCTCAGTTGGATGCGCGTCTGACTGGTGAACAGGAGGCCGTGGGTTCGATAACTGCCGGGGTTGGCAATCTTCTTTCGTGGAGATTGATCTTGAGATCTCTTCTATGGTCATTCTCTCCCTTCTGCTGATTCAAAAAGGGCAGTTGTCAGTTTCGGGCAAAAGAATGTGCAGTGTACTGGTTAACAGCTTACGTATAAGCCTGCCAAGGAAAAGTGTGGACAGGTAAACTGACCGGCTTAAAAATGACCTAAATAGTGTTGACTGGGCTGTTAAATCCCAATATAAACAAACAAAACCAAAGCATTTCATTGAGAATGCTGAAAACATCAGAATTTTCATAAGTGTGTGAGGCAGGAATGAAAACTAGAACTGTCAGAGGATCTGACTATAGCCCCGCTATAGCGCTATCAGAAAAGGAAAATGCAAGTAAAAAAAATGTTTTCGGCTTTCAGCTTCTAATTAAAGGTGGTAAAAAGGCAAACCAGAGTTACGTTTCATGTGTTCTGCACATTGTCTCATGGTGCTTTACATTTTTGTGAAGTTTCATGAAAGTATCTCAAACCGTTTTTGCGTTATGAAGCGGACACGGTTAAAATTGCCAGTTTTCAATGTTCAAAGGGCAATAACTCCAAAGTAGCCAATCCAGAGTTATGGTTCATGTGCTCTGCACATCGGCTTATAGTGCTTTACATTTGTGTGAAGTTTCATGAAAATACCTCGAACGTTTTTTGAGTTATGGAGCGGACAAGGTTAAAATTGACATTTTTCAAGGTTCAAAGGGCAAAACTCCAAAAGTAGGCAATCCAGAGTTATGGTTCATGCACTCTGCACATCGTCTCATAGTGATTTACATTTGTGTGAAGTTTCATGAAAATACCTCAAACGCTTTTTGAGTTATCATGTATAACAGAATTTTTTCAATGTTCAAAGGGCAATAACTCCAAAAGTAGGCAGTCCAGAGTTGTGGTTCATGCACTCTGCACATCGTTTCAAAGTTCTTTACATTTGTGTGAAGTTTCATGAAAATAACTATGATGAATAATGGAATTACGGAAGTATGGAATTACGCAATCACAGAAGGACAAGGCAAATCCAATATAGCCCCCACTTTTTCAAAGCGGGGCTATAATAATGATGTATTCAATACACAAGTTTAAATATTTTTGATATTCAATGAAAAAAAGATATATTTTGTTTTTAACAGGCAAAATACAGCATTAAGTGACAAACTGATTTTTGACGTTAACCAAAGAAGGTAAATTTTCTTTATATTATTTTTTATACAGGCCCAATACAGTAAACTGATTACTGATTTTGGATATTTACCGGCAAAAAGTAAGTTTTCATTTTATTTAATATTTCATTATCTGGGAAGGATAAATAAAGAAAGCAAAGTAGTTCTGGCTTGCTATAGTTTGTTTTTGTGTTGAGGTTTTACATCCCAGTCAACACTATTTAGGTCATTTTGGAGATGTTGCTTTAAATTTCGTGGGACTTTAACCCAACACTGAGATGAAATGACATCTCAAGCCCTGCCACCCAATGAAACCAACAGTGTCTATATGCATTGACGGTTCGACTCGTACCACTTTGCCTTGGCAAGCTTACATCTTCTAAGCTGTTTACTAGTACTCATGTGTGGTGGTTTTCAGCTCTGCATGGAAGCAGCCCAATCTATTTCTCCAAGCCCCATTGGGCAGGGGTCGTGCTTTTTTGAGGTATAATTGGGCTCTTTTGCAGACAATTCGTTAATTTGCAGATAAGGAGTACTGAGGAAAATATGGAGATAATTTTTCTTATTTCTCCTTCAAAACATACATTGCGGTACATGTTAAAATCGCCTCCATCATGAAAACACGCCTATATAATTTTAACCCCCTTGAACCCCCCTTTTACATAGTAAAACTGGGGTTTACAGGGGTATACCTTATTTTTTTTATAAGAAATATAACTTGAGGACTTACTGTAATTCTCCTAAAATTTTAACAGATTTGTTTCGCGATCTAGGAAGGAGTGCAAAAAGTGGAAATGGAATGGCAAATGGTGCAGACCCTGATCAGGCTGCTCCTTCAGGAGCAGTCACTGTTTGCTTAGTCCTGTCTGTCCTGATACTTAGAATCATTACGGTACCCTGAGTATTCTACATCTCAACTCCTTAACATACTATACTTTTTCTTAAATGTTACTAATCCATATTATGCCTAAAGCTAGCTGGGTGAGGGTACACAGTGTAGACCCTGAGACGCCATGTACTGCAGCATCTCATTTGGGTCTCTACTGATTGATCAGGCCTGTCTGACTGGAAACATACAGTAAATATGGTACCTAAATGGTCCTTGTCACGCCTCATTTCAAGATTATTAAGGGAATGGATACACCTTCAGGGGAGGCAACTCCAGTAAAAGTATTTTTGTCTCCCATGTCAATAGGGGTCAACTCTTAAAGGAAAGAATTTGCTCCTGGGGAGCAAATTCTTTCCTTTGAGAGTAGACCCCTTTCTTCTTCTCTGAAATCATAAAAAAAAATACAATAAATCAATTTGTTAATGAGATAGAGTGCAGACAAGCCCTTTTTGGCCCAAAAATGACTGTTATTGGGTCGCTGTGATCTTGAAAATGAGGTCAAGGTCATTGTGACGTAATGACTGTTTTCCCTTATCCTAGTAATGTGTCTGTGCAAGTTTGGTTAAAATCCATCCATAGGTTCAGGAGATATAATGCTTCAAACAGGTTACGCCGATGCCAACACAAATGGAATCTGCATCAAAAACAATATGTCCCACTCCCCTCCGGTGGGGGAACATAACTCATTATGGAGAATAGAAAAATGCTCAGGAGAAGCAACTCTTCCAATACTATTCTTTGTTATATACAGAGGACCCACGTTATAACGACAATATTTGTTCCCTACTATTGTGCCGTTATAATGAATTTGCCATTATGAAGAATCCATTAGGAGTATGATAGGTTATAAAAGGTCTTTTCCACATCATTACTCCAAGAATCAAATGTTATAGATAACATTTGTTTCTTGGAGTATTATATTACAGGAATCGTTTGATTTAGGCATTAACAACCCAAGGGAAGCCAACCTCGCTCGGAATGGAGACTAAGCCTTGGGCTAAGAATACATTCCATTGAAATTGTGGTTATAACGAGTTTTGCCTCTATAAGGAATGTCGGTATAAAGAGGGTTGACTGTACCCACAAAACATACTGCTGTATACTACCAGTTTTTGAATACAGAATCCCGTATCAGCCAGCGTTTTCCGATTCCGTAGCACCATCCTTGTTACCGTGGTAACTTTCAGCCCCAGCATTTGTTGCTACGTTATAAAGCAGCCATGTGTAACTCTGCACCCGATGTGTGTAATGATGAGGTCTCTTAAGGCAAACCAGAGTTACGTTTCATGTGTTCTGCACAATGTCTCATGGTGCTTTACATTTTTGTGAAGTTTCATGAAAGTATCTCAAACCGTTTTTGCGTTATGGAGCGGACACGGTTAAAATTGCCAGTTTTCAATGTTCAAAGGGCAATAACTCCAAAAGTAGCCAATCCAGAGTTATGGTTCATGTGCTCTGCACATCGGCTTATAGTGCTTTACATTTGTGTGAAGTTTCATGAAAATACCTCGAACGTTTTTTGAGTTATGGAGCGGACAAGGTTAAAATTGACATTTTTCAAGGTTCAAAGGGCAATAACTCCAAAAGTAGGCAATCCAGAGTTATGGTTCATGCACTCTGCACATCGTCTCATAGTGATTTACATTTTTGTGAAGTTTCATGAAAGTACCTCAAACGCTTTTTGAGTTATCATGTATAACAGAATTTTTTCAATGTTCAAAGGGCAATAACTCCAAAAGTAGGCAGTCCAGAGTTGTGGTTCATGCACTCTGCACATCGTTTCAAAGTTCTTTACATTTGTGTGAAGTTTCATGAAAATAACTCAAATGGTTTTTGAGTTATGATGAATAATGGAATTACGGAAGTATGGAATTATGCAATCACAGAAGGACAAGGCAAATCCAATATAGCCCCCACTTTTTCAAAGCGGGGCTATAATAATGATGTATTCAATACACAAGTTTAAATATTTTTGATATTCAATGAAAAAAAGATATATTTTGTTTTTAACAGGCAAAATACAGCATTAAGTGACAAATTGATTTTTGACGTTAACCAAAGAAGGTAAATTTTCTTTATATTATTTTTTATATAGGCCCAATACAGTAAACTGATTACTGATTTTGGATATTTACCGGCAAAAAGTAAGTTTTCATTTTATTTAATATTTCATTATCTGGGAAGGATAAATAAAGAAAGCAAAGTAGTTCTGGCTTGCTATAGTTTGTTTTTGTGTTGAGGTTTTACATCCCAGTCAACACTATTTAGGTCATTTTGGAGATGTTGCTTTAAATTTCGTGGGACTTTAACCCAACACTGAGATGAAATGACATCTCAAGCCCTGCCACCCAATGAAACCAACAGTGTCTATATGCATGGACGGTTCGACTCGTACCACTTTGCCTTGGCAAGCTTAGATCTTCTAAGCTGTTTACTAGTACTCATGTGTGGTGGTTTTCAGCTCTGCATGGAAGCAGCCTAATCTATTTCTCCAAGCCCCATTGGGCAGGGGTCGTGCTTTTTTGAGGTATAATTGGGCTCTTTTGCAGACAATTCGTTAATTTGCAGAGAAGGAGTACTGAGGAAAATATGGGGATAATTTTTCTTATTTCTTCTTCAAAACATACATGGCGGTACATGTAAAAATCGCCTCCATCACGAAAACACGCCTATATAATTTTAACCCCCTTGAACCCCCCTTTTACATAGTAAAACTGGGGTTTACAGGGGTATACCTTATTTTTTTTATAAGAAATATAACTTGAGGACTTACTGTAATTCTCCTAAAATTTTAACAGATTTGTTTCGCGATCTAGGAAGGAGTGCAAAAAGTGGAAATGGAATGGCAAATGGTGCAGACCCTGATCAGGCTGCTCCTTCAGGAGCAGTCACTGTTTGCTTAGTCCTGTCTGTCCTGATACTGAGGATCATTACGGTACCCTGAGTATTCTACATCTCAACTCCATACTATACTGTACTTTTTCTTAAATGTTACTAATCCATGTTATGCCTAAAGCTAGTTGGTTGAGGGGCACACAGTGTAGACCATGAGACGCCATGTACTGCAGCATCTCATCTGGGTCTCTACTGTTTGATCAGGCCTGTCTGACTGAAAACATACAGAAAATATGGTACCTAAATGGTACCTAATCACTCCTCATTTCAAGACCTTTCAATATGTTATTAAGGGGAATGGATACACCTTCAGGGGAGGCAACTCCACTAAAAGTATTTTTTGTCTCCCATGTCAATAGGGGTCAACTCTGAAAGGAAAGAATTTGCTCCTGAGGAGCAAATTCTTTCCTTTAAGAGTAGACCCCTTATTCAGTGGGACAGGGCTTATAGAAAAGCGAATAGGAAGTTCAGAAAGTTGTCTCCCTTTGCAAAATGGCAGAAAAATCTGCCAGGTGTTCCCATTCCCCATAAAATTTGTTATACTGCAAACAAATTGGTTTGCTTTTGATTGGACAACACAAGGGAACTTATTTTCCATATACACCATCAGCAAAAAATATTACCCTCTCGCTCTCGCCTTCTCTGCAATGTCTGCCAGCTTGGATTTACTAAATAAAAGCAAAATATACTGAGAGGCAAAAGTAAGTACACAGGTAACTGAATGCCGATTTGCGTACCAAAGTCTCCCTTTCTACATACATATGTCACACCATGAATTAAGAACAACCAATTCCGCATAATTTGCAACATTTTCCGTTAAAATTGATTAAAGGATAATGAAAATGCATCGCTTGAAATGGACAGGGGGTCTGATCCAATATTTTGTCTTGAGTAGCTTCCCTTTAAACATGTGTTTCGAATAAGTGTTATTCAATAAACGAATTTTCATGAAACAAATTCAAAGAAGGGCAACTGATTGGCCAGAATATGAGGCATATTGAAATTAAACACAAGGTAAAGTGCTGCATCTTTTGTGCACGAAAATGGCAGTTTCGCCTTTAACGTTCTTCCTTTGATTGGATGCATTATGTTTCTATGGGATTTGTATTGGGGATTACCTTTTCATTGAGCAATTTTAGAGGGTTCACTATGGAGTAAGCATAAAGATGCCGAGCAAAACAATAATTATGCGAAAGTTTCGAATGAAAACCTCTTACACGATTTGAGAAAAAGACTCATTTAATTCACTATCATTTTAATTGAAAGGGAGATAATCCGGAATAGGCAGAAATTCCAATTGAATTTGAAGCTGTTTTTTTGGGGGTTAAATGGCAAAGTAATGATGTGGTCTTATCGATGAATAGTCGTACATGACTTTTGCGGTGTGCATAGAGTTAAATGTCATGTACAACACCAGATTTTATTGGAAATATTGATTTTCAATTAAGGGCAATAACTCCATCATGAATGACTGAAACAAGAAAAGAATTGGAGTTTTACAAACTTAAGACATTTGGGAAAAACGGACATAGGCAAATTTTATTACAAACGGCAATACAAGATCCGGTATTCCAAATCAAAAACTGTATACTTTTTATTGCCTCTGAGTATAATTTCATGCACCACAATGATTTTCAGTTTATAGAAAAAATAAAAAAAAAATCTTTGGAAAACATGGCAACAATGTTCAAGAATGTTGTGAAAAATCTTTGCAGTATAACAAATTTGTTATTTTAATTCTTGACAAAGAAAAGGGATCACATTGCCCACCTAAAAACAATATTTGCCATTGTCTAACGGCTCAGACAAATATCGCTATCAGGCAGGGAATGTTATCTCATGTTCCCCGTCAAGAATGAAAATAACTAATTATCTCTTATCATGCTGTTCACGACAACCCCTTTCTTTGGAAACAGTGCAGATCAGAAGAAGCCATCTGATCAGGATCTACACTGTTTGACATTCAGTTTATGAATTTGTAGGAATAAATTACATCAAGTAATCTGATTGGTTCAAAGTCAGAAATGGGTGTGGCTAAACTGAATATTCAGCAAGAGAAGGGTTATATGTGATCTTTTATTTGTCCATATCTACATGCTCAATTGTACTATCAGTAACATAAGGTTGCATCTCTGTATACAGGGGACTAGCAAGGTGACCACCTAAGCCCATGCGTAAGTCATGGGCCCCTAGTCCAAAAGCCATATGAGGGGGGATGGTTTGATTGTGTGAATATATATGTCCACCAAATAACGGGGCTCCCGTCTCCATCTGGAATGCATTTGCCTGGGGTATTGTTTGATTGTTTTCATATTTGTCAATCTGCGGTTGTGCTACTGCGAACTCTGATTCTAATTTGGAAATAGTATCAGTACTTTCACTGGCCACAATGTTAGTGCTTGCACTGGTAGTATTGACCTCACTAGTATTCACATTGTCAACACTACGACTCGAATTAGGTTTTGCACGATCCACTGATGCCTTTCTGGTTTTTGTAATCTGTCTTATACGTGTATCTTCCAGTGTATCCATCTCGCCCTTCTCTGCGAGGCTGTTCTGCAGCAATAGGAGCTCCTCTTTATAAAGCTGATCCCTATCTTGAACACTAACAACAAGATGCCCCTCTTTGGTAATTATGTCCCCTTTCTGGAAGTCTTTGTACTTCATTTTAAGAGGAACAGTGTGCTTCGAAACAACATCCAAGTTATGCACTTGCCTGATATGCTTGTCCAAATTGCCTTTCACACCAGTTTTATACTTGCACAAAGAACAAACATAAGGCTTGAAATGCTGTAAAGAGATAACAACACATTTTAACCACTGTTCTCGTAAATGAATTAATTTTGCCACACCCCTTTCTGACTATCAATCTATCAAATTACTTGATATAATGTAGTCATTTAAATTTGCAAACGGAAAGACAAACAGTGTAAATCCTCATCAGATGGCTTCTTTACCATAACACTCAAAGATAAATAAGTCAAATCGATTAAATATTAATTTCATCGCAATACAAAACACGCCTATATACAGTTGACTCTCGTTATCTCGACCTCGCCTGTCTCGATCTTATCACTTATGTCGAACCGATTTCTAAGTCCAGTATATTTCCACTATATATTTATTGTATTTCAACTTTGCATGTGTCAAACTACTTTTAAGTCGACATTTCGGCTATCTCGCCCATCATTTTCAGTCCCTGAATATATTTTTCACTGTTTTTACAACTGCATATCTCGACTCATGACGTAAAGAAGGGAAAAAAAAAAAAGATGCCGCCGGTCTTTCAGTTAAAGAAAATAACAGACCTCTACACAACAGTTCATCAATACACACAATGTTTTTAATTTTCCAATTTGTCCAGGTGCGTTCACAATTAAATTCAGCGCAAACAATACCTTTACCGCTATTACGAAAATCACATGCATGTAATAAAGACTTACACGTGGTGCTCAACCATTGGCAGATCCTAACACCATCTCGTATCAATGATTTCCATAGTTTCCATGATAAAAGGCAGCTCTGATTTGTATTAATGTACGATTAGGTATAACAAGGATTTTTAATTGGTTGTCTTACGAATTCGTCATTAAGGTCAAAATTGAGTACTGTCCCTTGTCCCGATGCAAACATACAAACAGTGTAGATTCTAAAAAGATGGCTCATGATCAGCTTTCTCGGCAGGACCGAAACTGTTTAAATCAATACAAGGGACTGCCAAATAGCATGTACAGGTCACCAAAGTGATATAATTTACAGGGGGGGGCGGGTGACCAGTCCATTTAAGTCCATATCTATTTTTAGCTTATTTGGATACCCAGTTTGCAGGAATTTAGAAGACAACAAAACATGTGAGAAATCTTTTATAATCGTCATACTTCGGACAAGCTCCATTACTTTCGTAAACAAATTTGAAAAACTCTGTAAGCTGTGCATGAAAGTGTCATTTCTCTAGAATATCCAAGCATATCACGGCAAATACTTGGCTCCGACATGCATGTGACATCACACTTTGGTTATCTTGTACTACGGATAACTCAAACTTTTTTATCCGGTCCCGTGAGGTTCGAGATAATGAGCGTTGACTGTAATTTTGACTCCCTCAAACCCCACTTTTATATAGTAAAACTGGGGTTTTCAGGTGTATACATTATTTTTCTTATTGCTGCTCAAAAACATAGCTTGTGGGTACTTGTTAGAACAGCCTCACATAGGTGGTTCTAATGAATACCCACAATCTATGTTCAGAGCAGAAATATGAAAAATATAGGGTCGGACGACTTAGTGAAATCACCGAAATCTAACGAAATCACCTAATAAATTACCGAAATCACCATTTTATTGATATAAAACCATGTTAAATATTTAAAATATATTGTAGGGGTCTAGTTTATAATGTTTGTAATTAATATTTGTAGAAAAAAAATCCCCAAAATTCCACTAGGTGTGTATTTTTATTTTCAATATAACATAACAATCAATCGAAATCACCTCATAAATTACCGAAATCACCATTTCATTGATATAAAACCATGTTAATTATTTAAAATATATTGTAAGAGTCAAGTTTATAATATTTTGGATCTAGTAGAAAAAATCCCCAAAATTTCACCGGGTGTTTTTTTTTTTTTCTTTTCTTAATATAACATGGATCACCGAAATCTAACGAAATCACCGAAATCACCTAATAAATTACCGAAATCACCATTTGATTGATATAGAATCATGTTAAATATTTAAAATATATTGTAGGGGTCTAGTTTATAATGTTTGTAATTAATATTTGTAGAAAAAAATCCCCAAAATTCCACTAGGTGTGTATTTTTATTTTTAATGTAACATAACATATCAATCGAAATCACCTCATAAATTACCGAAATCACCATTTCATTGATATAAAACCATGTTAATTATTTGAAATATATTGTAAGAGTCTAGTTTATAATATTTTGGAATTAATATTAGTAGAAAAAATCCCCAAAATTTCACCGGGTGTTTTTTTTTTTGTTTTTTTTTCTTTTCTTAATATAACATGAAAATCACCAGTCACCTCTGATATTACCGAAATCACCATCATTTGATACAAAACCATGTTAAATATTTAGTCAGTAGAAAAGTTTCCCAAAATACCACTTGATTGTCTTTTTTGGGGTATTAACCCAAATCATCTGTCACCTCGGAAATTACCGAAATCACCACCGAACCGCCCCACCCCCCATTTTTTTTATATGAAACCATGTTAGATATTTAAAATATGCGTGTGATATATATTGAGCGAGCTATATTTGATAATTTCATATTATAGGGTGTATTGACTGTGGATATTTCATTACAGACAACATGCCTATGAAATATCAGACAATGATTATGGTTATATTAATTGCGCCATTTTTAGATGTGGATTTGTGATAAATTAATATATTTATGAGTATTTGACTGAAATACACAAAAACACATTATTTCTCCCTAACAGAGATATTTAGGCATATGGGGAGAGGTGGGGAGGGGGCATACAGTATTGTGATGTGAGCGGTGATATCAGTAACATCTGTGGTTATTTCAGTACAGTTAGACAGCCTTCTTAATCTGGACATTATAACTGAATATATTTATGAATATATCTATGAGTATTTTACTAAAATCTACAAAACAAAATTATTTCTCCTTTACAGAGACATTAAGGCATATACGGTATTGCGATATGGGCGGTGATTTCGGTAAAATCTCTGGTGATTTCGGTAGATAGAATGTTAGGCCGGATTCTTAGACTTGACATTAAATCAATACAGTTATGATTATTTGACATGAAAACTACCACCATAACACTTTTAATCCTTATCAGACATATTTTAGAATGTTATTTCAGCCACCAAGTTTGCTGTGTGTGTTAACGAAGGCCAAGACAAGCTTCCTACGCTATACTGGTTACCAAAACTTCATAAAAAACCTTACAAAGCACGGTTTATTGCAAATTCTAGCTCTTGCACTACCACTGAACTTTCTAAATTATTAACTTCCTGTCTTACTGCTATTAAAACGCATGTAATTAAATATTGTGATAAAGTCTTTGAAAGATCAGGAAGAAATCTGTTTTGGTCTATAAAAAATTCGAATGAGGTTTTAAATAAATTGAAATCTAGACATTTTCGTGCTTCTAGTCTGTCTACCTACGATTTTTCCACTCTTTACACTACACTTCCTCATAATCTTATAAAAGAAAAGCTTAATGATTTAATCGAATGGACTTTTCACAGAGAAGATTCTCTCTATCTTGCATGTAATGTCAGAAATGCATTTTTCACTTCTAAAGAGCATAAGAATTATACACTTTGGTCATGTCAGAAAGTGTGTGATGCCCTCACCTTTCTACTTGACAATATTTATATTAGATTCGGTACTAAGTTATTTAGACAAATTGTGGGTATTCCGATGGGTACTAATTGCGCACCTCTTGTGGCTGATCTGTTCTTGTATTGTTATGAAAGAGACTTCATTTTGTCGCTTTCCATTGATAACCAATCTGAAATTATTGAAGCTTTTAGCTCTACTTCTAGATATTTAGATGATTTATTAAATATTGATAATACCTATTTTGATGGTTTGATCAGTCAGATTTACCCCCTAGAACTTCAGTTAAATAAAGCAAATTCTTCTGATACCGAGGCCCCGTTTTTGGATTTACATCTGTCTATTGTAGATGGATTTGTTTCGTGCAAAATTTATGATAATCGCGATAACTTTGATTTTGAGATTGTAAATTTTCCTTTTTTGGATGGTGATGTTCCTCGTGCGCCATCCTATGGCGTTTATATTTCGCAATTAATTCGATTTGCTAGAGTGTGTAGTCATGTAACTGACTTCAACACTCGCAATAAATTATTAACGGCTAAACTCCTTAATCAGGGTTATCGGTACCATAAACTACGCAAAGCCTTTTCAAAATTTTATAGACGCCATTCTGATTTAATTTCAAAATTCAATATTGGACTTAAATCTCTTCTGCAACAAGGTCTATCGGAACCCGAATTTTATGGTGACTTAGCATATAAATTCAGAAAAATATATAACCGCAATGACTTCAGCACCCAATTTCGTAAAATCATTCTTCGATATAAAAAGATTGGGTACAACATGGATATTATACGACAGACTGCATGCATGGTAGTTAACCCAATCACGGTTGGCAACTTTGCTTCCCTCTTTAATTGCACGCCGGTGGGTCAGGCCTCAGATTCTATGACGGCTCCAACGTAAAGGCTTATTGAAAATTAGAGAGATAATGTCGGTTGGTGCCTGATGCTCTGTCTCTGGTCGGGCTCATCGGAGTCTAACTGTTGGTTTTCTTTTGCTCCAGCATTTCAGTGGTTTCTTGCTGTCGAGTCCTCACCGTTGTCTCACCTCTGTGGTTCTTTGATTTTTGTGTTCACGGAGATGTTGCACTGATGAGTTAGGAGGCCTTCGTGCGGACTGAACAAATTATTTGTCTAAATCGCGACGGAAGTAAGGGCGAGGATTGTGGCCACGTAAAATCGATTTAAGCCCCCCAGTGGAAATCTTCCACTGACCGTTCCAAGGCGGCTCTTCTGTGGCGATTTATTTATGTTGTTGTTTGTTACTTACTGTGTGTATCACTTGTGTCTTTTGGTTTTGGATGGCCATATGGCCATTTTGTGGGAAAGTAACTGTCCTTATGGCCTTCCTTTGTTTAGGTTTCCATTATGGTCTGGTCGCTTAATGTTTGTATTTCTTGGGTAGGTGTAATCCTTGGACTAAATCAGTTGGATTATTGGATATTGGAAAAATCCAACTGAATCCAAGTTGGAAAAATGGGGTGTATTCCTTGGACTATTCACCTGTTGGACCATGTTTTGAAGATAGATTAATTAATTCTATCATGTAATAATATACATCACTTGCATGATTTTTTTTCAACTTTGAAAGGTAATAGTTTTCAAAAGTACTCTTGTCTTCTGAAAAAACAATACCAAACTGAAAATACCTTTTTTGCCCCTTCTTATAACTGTTCATTGTAATCATCCTTTCCCTCCCCATAAAAAAAAGAAAAGAAAAGAAAAAAAATGAAATATAAAATGACAACAGGGAGAGAGATAAATGTGAAATATACATTCCCCAAATGGGATTAAAGGAAAAAAATGTCAAACTATAGAAATCCATTAACAATGGGTGATTGCTTGTTTACCTGAATTATTTTTAAGCCTGGTGACTGATGCATCCTTAAATGGGTCCTTAATTGGGTTTGTGTACTTAATAATTAATAAAATATCTGTATGGTCTTCAACATCAAACAGAACTTGTTTTTGTTGTACCAGTGGTCACTCAAAAATAAATATTTGTCTAATTAGGGACTCATCTTTGAAGTTTTAATGACAGAAACCAGAAAAAAGACTGATGTCACAGTCTGGATTACAAACATAAATTGAGTAATGCAAACAGATTAATTGTATAATTTGGGGGGCTTATAAAATATGTTGGAAAATTGTAAATGACATTCAGTACTTAATGTTCAACTGTGACAATACTGACAATTCAAATCAGATATGGAAATCTAAAAAAAAAGTGTAAAAACAAAACTGTGAACAAGGTGCTTTCTAATTTACAGGGTTAATTTTAACAGTGGTTTTTCCCCACTTCAACATGTTCACGTGATATTTGGACTGTTTTTGCAGAATTTGTGAAACTATTAGTGACAAAACTCGCCCCCGCCCATAAGGGCCTGAAGAAATATATGGACTGCATGATGCTTCCCCGCAGAGCTGAATCCGGCCCTCACACTAGTACTGGTAAACCACTTGGAGGATCTAAGCCAGTCCAGGA
Source organism: Lucinisca nassula (assembly GCA_963580285.1). Classification (NCBI taxonomy): domain Eukaryota; kingdom Metazoa; phylum Mollusca; class Bivalvia; order Lucinida; family Lucinidae; genus Lucinisca; species Lucinisca nassula. Next base: position 54,596,577 of record OY757022.1, read on the forward strand.
ACCGCGGTGCGAGGTGGACCATCCATGCTAATAAACCCAATTGGTTTCATTGGGTGACAGGGCTTGAGATGTCATTTCATCTCAATGTTGGGTAAAAGTCCCTCAAAATTGGAAGCAACGTCTCCAAAATTACCTTTACAGTGTTGACGGGGACGTTAAACCTCGAATCAAACAAACAAATTAGTGAAAAAAAACTATAATTGAATGATTTGGTCAGTTAGTAATGATTAAAAATACTGAGCAATGGCTCTTGTCATAGGACATAGCCAGACCAAATATTTTAAAAGTAGATAAAATAGGGCAATTTATGATATTTCTTCTGCATCAATAAAAGAAAAGAAGTGAATTTAATAAATGAATCCTCTGTTATAGTTGCCTTGAAAGACATGGTATCAGGTTTCAGGACGTTACGTTAACACACCCATGCCAAAAAATGCAAGATTCCATGACTGTAAAAATGAGCGATATTTTTACTTATTTCTGCTCCAAACATATATTGTGGGTGCTCGTTAGAACCGCCTATTGAGGCGGTTCTAACGAGTACCCACAATCTATGTTTTGGTGCCGAAATAAGGAAAAAAAAAAATCCTTGAAAACCACATTTTTTTGTCGCACCTGCTTTAGCAGGAAGACATAGGCGTGCAAGTTTCCGTCCGTCTGTCCGTCCGTCCGTCAAACATTTTACACTGGATGTCTTGTCATCGCAACTCCTCCTACACTTTTAGACCAATCATTTGGAAACTTTGCATGTGCTTTCGCCATGGTATGAGGATGCGCATGTGGTTTGGACTTAATCTTCGAATCAATTTTTGTCACTTTTTCCATATTGTGAACTTAGTCATTTTTAGGTATGTGATACGTACCTCTTGTCATCGCAACTCCTCTTACACTTTTATACTGATCATTTGGAAACTTTGCATGTGCTTTCCCCTTGGTATGAGGATGCGCATATGGTTTGGACTTAATCTTCGAATCAATTTTTGTCACTTTTTCCAGATTGTGAACTTAGTCATTTTTAGGTATGCGATACGTACCTCTTGTCATCGCAACTCCTCTTACACTTTTATACTGATCATTTGGAAACTTTGCATGTGCTTTCCCCTTGGTATGAGGATGCGCATATGGTTTGGACTTAATCTTCGAATCAATTTTTGTCACTTTTTCCAGACTGTGAACTTAGTCATTTTTAATCTTCAATTGGTATTGGGTTGGTACCTCTTGTCATCGCAACTCCTCCTACACTTTTATACCAATCATTTGGAAAATTTGTATGTGCTTTCGGCATGGTATGAGGATGCGCATGTGGTTTGGACTTAATCTTCAAATCAATTTTTGTCACTTTTCCATATTGTGAACTTAGTCATTTTTAGGTATGCGATACATACCTCTTGTCATCGCAACTCCTCTTACACTTTTATACTGATCATTTGGAAACTTTGTATGTGCTTTCCCCTTGGTATGAGGATGCGCACATATATAGGCTATGGATTCTTCTCAAAGCCCTATATTCATTTCTTCTGCCTTAAATAAACTTTATTTTTTGTGTTGGGCAGGTGGGGAGCAGGTGCGACATCAACTTCACCGAAGTTGAATTTCTGGTTCTATATAAAGTGGGGTTTACAAGGGTAAGCATTTCATGAACATGTAAACGTAATGCCCTGGGTTCCATATTAAGGTGACTTGCTACACTTCCAAGGCTCTTAAGTAAGGAGTTTTGAGGGCTACTTGAGTACTCTTATAGAAAAGAATTTGCTACCAAAGGGCGCAAATTTATTCCTTTATGAGTAGGCTCCCTTTTTCGCAAGGGTTCCTGTTCTAGGAAAAACAATACTGTCTATGTTATCCCAGGACTATAAAGAATATTCTTACATTTATATCTCAGTCAATTTACCCTCAGCATTTACCCACAGGTAAAAATACCTGAGGAACCTGTGTGGATCCCGATCAGGGACTGTGGTGTTTGTCATAAGGACCAAGATTATCCATTACGCTAACATAGCCATGCAAAAAGGACAATTTTTCATGACTTTGGATTTGGCATTTTTCATATGATAAATTGCGATATTTTTCTTATTTCTGCTCCAAACATTACGATAACATGCCTATGTATTATACTGCAATATCAAATGGATCTAGAAATGGCATCTTTCAGATGATAATTTGTGATATGTTTCTTATTTCGGGCCTCTTATTTCTGCCCCAAACATAGATTGTTTGTGCTCGTTAGAACCGCCTCATTGCATGAGGCGGTTCTAACGAGCACCTACAATGTGTTTGGAGCAGAAATAAGAAAAATAATGTACACCCTGGTAAAACCCACTTTTCTCTATATGAAGTGGGGTTTACCAGGGTATATATTTCACAGACTTGTTAACGTAATGCATAGATTGTGGGTGCTGCTTAGAACCGCCTCGATCTGTGTTTTGGAGAAGAAATAAGAAAATAATGCATACCCTTTTCTCTGTATAAAGTGGGCTTTATAAGGGTAGACATTTCATGGATGTTAACGTAATGTGATTACCGTATTTATCCTTAATATTCAGACACTTTTGGACACTTTTTAATAAGCATGATTTTTCCCAGTTTGTTAATAAGGCTTTTCGTTGGGAAAGACTTTGACTAAATTGCAAACAGTGCAGACCCTGATCAGACTGCTCCTTCAGATCTGGGTCTACAGTGTTTGCTCAGGCTTATGTTTTCGGACATTAAGGTATCTGAATACTTAGTGTAAATACGGTAATAAGCATTTTCATGTTTCCAAATATAATGTCAGTAATTGGTGCCTATTACATGTAGATGTCTGTACGACTTTTATAATTTCAGAAAATCCAAAAAGATCTATGATTTTTTTTCAGTACTTTTTAAATGTTTAGATGCTTTTCGTCACATTATTTTTACCCTCATTCTACTGTAACATTCCTACAAATCTGTTGATTATTTCTTTCTTTAATCCATTGTCTAATGTGCAATTACTGAATTTGAACTGAATAATTGCAGATTAGACAGAAAGAAAAATAGAAAGAAAAATAGCCAATTGTTTTGTAGGAACATTATAGTAGAATGGGTGTTAAACAGTGAAGATCATAAACACTGTGACAGATATACAGACTACAAGCAAAAATTGTATACCCAGATCAGACTGCTCAAGAAGTAGCTTCATCTTGGTCTACTGTATTGCTATGTTTTGCCTGAATTTGTACAACTTGCAATATGGTGTCCTTATTTTAATAATTTTTATGGTATTCTACTTGGTGACCATTTTTTTTTTCAGAAATTTTATATAGTGATGTTAATTTATACAGTAACAGCAGTGACCATAAATAGCAAACTGATACAGGGGTAGCAAAATATGTACACCAAGTTCAGACTGCTGAAGGTCTACAGTATTTGCCAATTAGTCTGAATTTTAGTATAACAATTTTAGTATAACACAACTTGTTCAGATTGTAGCTTCATTAACTCACATACGAATCTGTCCAATTTTTAGGATCTTTACAGTACATATATTTAGTCGTAATAAATTCCCACTCCCAACCCAACACAAATATATTATTATAAATATTATGTACTGGGAATTTTACTTTTCCCAAACTTTCTAATTATAATTCAGAAATTGTAGCCATAAAAGGGGAGAAGGTTGATAGTAATAATGATCAAGATCCTACATTTGCATACTGTTACCAAATTTTCCCTGGACAATTTTTAAGGATTTTTTTTTTTCAAACACTGTTAATGTGTAAATAGCAAACACTAAGTGCAGACCCTGAATAGACCGCTAATTTAGTTAAGTATTAAATATGAAATCATTAAAATGCAAAACATTCCCATGCCAACTTCCCAACTTAAATAAATTGATCAAGATACGAAATTGCCTTTTAACTGTCTTTGCTAAGTTTACAACTTAAGTTTCTAACTTAAAAAAAAAACATGAGCAGGGGTGGGGCGGTGGGGGGTGGGTAAAAGCAATGGATTTAGCATAGTGCCAAATTCTGTAAGATATATAAAAACTAGAAAAAGTGTCCATAGGACACGGATGCCCCCGCCAAATGCAATTCATAAAAATATTACAAATGTACTTCAAATCAATCATTAAATATATGCATCAAGGGCAGATAATCCAAAAACCAAAAATGCAAGAGTTGTCTTCCTTGTTCATGACACATCGTCTCAGTGTGATGAATGCACCTGTGAAGTTTCATGAATATATTCCATACGGTTTAGGAATTATGGCCCGGACACGGTTTACTATATGGTACTAAGTCAAGCGCATATAATTCAAAAACCAAAAATGCAAGAGTTGTCTTCCTTGTTCATGACACATCATCTAAGTGTGATGAATGCACCTGTGAAGTTTCATGAATACATTCCATACGGTTTAGGAGTTATGGCCCGGACACGACATACCATTTGAGTATATATGAATGTAAGTCAAGGGCAGATAATTCAAAAACTAAACAAGCAGGAGTTGTCTTCCTTGTTCATGACAAAGCGTCCAAGTATGATGGATGCACCTGTGAAGTTTCATGATTATATTTCATACAGTTTAGGAGTTATGGCCCGGACACGGTTTACTATATGGTACTAAGTCAAGGGCAGATAATTAAAAAACCAACAAGAATCGTGCAGTCGATGGCAAGCCATCGCATATCCCCACCCTTACCCGCGGGCCCCACCCCCTGGGCCATCCCCTAGGGCTGTTTGACCCGAGGGGTAAAATTTTGATTGTGATGTATTCTACTCATCATACCGTTCGATTTAATATGCTACACAACCATGCTCTGAAAACTTTGATTTTTTATCCCCAAGGTGCCCCACCCCTGGCCCCACTCCCAGGGGTAGGATCAAAATTCTGAAAGTGTTATGCACTCCCCAGACCAAAGTTTTATCAGTTCCCAAAGTTTCAAGTTTCTACCTATAACGGTCTAGGAGGAGTAATCCGGTAACAGTAATGTATGGGGGTAAAGGGGTCATAATCAGTTTTTGACCTCTGGTGACCTCAAAATTTACCCCAGGGGTCAAATTTTGGTTGTAATGTGTTCTACCGGTACTCATCATGCCGTTCGCTTTGATGTATTACATGACCATGTTCTGGAAATTTTTATTTTTGACCCCCGCGGGGCCCCACCCCCTGGGCCCACCCGTAGGGGTGTGATCAAAATTCCGAAAGTGTCATGCACTCCCCAGACCAAAGATCTATCAGTTCCCAAAGTTTCAAGTTTCTATCTATAACCGTCTAGGAGGAGTTATCCGGTAAAGGGGTCAAAATCAGTTTTTGACCTCTGGTGACCTCAAAATTGACCCCATGGGTCAAATTTTGGTTGTTATGTTTTCTACTCATCATGCCGTTCGCTTTGATATATTACACAACCATGTTCTGGAAATTTTGATTTTTGACCCCCGTGGGCCTACCCCCTGGGCCCACCCGTAGGGGTGTGATCAAAAGTCCGAAAGTGTCATGCACTCCCCAGACCAAAGATCTATCAGTTCCCAAAGTTTCAAGTTTCTATCTATAACCGTCTAGGAGGAGTTATCCGGTAAGACGGACGGACGGACGTACGGACGACGAAGACCATTACAATATCCCCACTTTTTCTTTGAAAAGCATGGGGATAAAAATGCAAGAGTTGTCTTCGTTGTTCATGACACATCGTCTCAGTGTGATAAATGCACCTGTGAAGTTTCATGAATATATTCCATACGGTTTAGGAGTAATGGCCCGGACACGGTTTACTATATGGTACTAAGTCAAGGGCAGATAATTCAAAAACCAAAAATGCAAGAGTTGTCTTCCTTGTTCATGACACATCGTCTAAGTGTAATGAATGCACCTGTAAAGTTTCATGAATATATTCCGTACGGTTTAGGAGTTATGGCCCGGACACGACAAACCATTTGACTATATATGGATGCAAGTCAAGGGCAGATAATTCAAAAACTAAACAAGCAGGAGTTGTCTTCCTTGTTCATGACACATCGTCTCAGTGTGATGAATGCACCTGTGCAGTTTCATGAATATATTCCATACGGTTTAGGAGTTATGGTCCGGACACGATGTCGGGACGGATGAACGGACGGACAGGGGTAAAACTTAATGACCTTCCGGTATTCTCCGAATACGCGGGGGCATAAAAAAGTTAAGTTAGGGTTCAAAATTTTCCTCATAGTGCAGAATTGCTGAATTTTGACAAATGTAACAAGCAGGTTCAAATATGAGTTCAAAATAATTAAAATAATTTTGTTGTGAACTATTTCCTGATGTCCAGCGAACAAAAATGTAAAGAAATTATATTAGAGAAATCTTCAGCTTTGAAATACAGTCATGCTCAAGCTCTTATTTCATAGTTTGCATTTTCAATGCTGTATTTATTGGCTTGATGATGTACCCCACTGAATAAACAGTGTATTAACACAGCTACTGTAAATATTGGCTGTCATTATTACCTATTGATAGGTAACTGTAGATAAGCTGAATAACAAGTCCATGTAATGAACACCTTGGAAAACCCAACTTTATACAGGGAAAAGTGGGGTTTACAAGGGTATACATTATTTTATTATTTCGGCTCCAAAACCTAGATTGTGGTACTCATTGGAATAATGAATAAACGAGTACCAATAGTCTATTTTTTTATGCAAAAATAAGAAAAATATCGCAAATTATCATATGATTAATTTCCTTCCTAGCGTCATAAACAAATGCCCTATATTGCATAGGCGTGTTCACCTAATGAACAGTGGTGTATACCATTACGTTAACATACCCATGCAAAAAGGGCAATTTTTCATGTCTCTGGGAATGGCATTTTTCATATGATAAATTGTGCTATTTTTCTTATTTCGGCTTCAAACATAGATTGTGGGTGCTCGTTAGAATCGCCTCATTGAGGTGGTTCTTACGAGAACCCACAATCTATGTTTTGGAGCAGAAATAAGAAAAATAATATTTTCCTTGAAAGCCCCAATAAAGTGGGGTTTATCAGGGTGTTCATTACATGGGCTTATTAACATAAAGCTGGGGAAAATAAGTTAGGGAGTTTTTGGGGTGGCACTTCTGAGACACTGTATAATGTTTTGTATTTTAATTTTAGAGCATTATCTTGCCTTCTGACACAATGGTTTGAATTCTTCTGTATCTTTTATAAAAACAGCACATCACATTAATTTGCTCATAAATTCTTAGCCCCATCATAGTTCACATTTTGTGTACAAGAAGTGAGAAACGTGGGGTAAAGCATTTTCCCGACAACATGCAGTATATCTGCCAGTCATTATGTTAACAGGTCCATGAAATGTTTACCCTTGTAAACCCCACTCCATGTGGAGAAAAGTGGGGTTTTCAAGGCAAATATTTTTTTTTCTCCTCAAAAACATAGATTGGGTACCCATGAGAACCGCCTCATCCGTATTAGGCAGTTCTAATGAGCACCCAAAATCTGTGTTTTGGAGCAGAAATAAGAAAAATAATGTCTACCCACGTAAACCCCAGATTTCTCTATATAAACTTGGGTTTAGGTGGGTGTTCATTTCACAGACTTATCATGTGATGTATATATAAGTAAACAATAAAATAAATACATAAATAATAAAAAAACATTATTAAATAATTAAATAAATGCTTATTTATGGGTCCAGTGTGAGTACTGCAATGAAAGGTCAGGGTTTTTTTTTCAATTTTCATATCAACTTAAGAAAATTAATAATAAATTAAGCCCTTATTAACAATCAAACTAATTAGAAAAAAAAAATGCTTCTGAAAAATCTAACAACACATTTCAAAAATGAAGCCTTTCAATTATTTGCAAAATTTCAACCTAATCATAGGCTTACAGCCATTGGTTGTAATATGTAACTTTGCCCCACCTACAATAGGATAAGCCCCACCTACAAATAACCATTAAACTGCCAATCACAACCATTATAATATCAAGCCTTTTTCTTTACTTCTCAAAGAAAATCTTGTTTAGCATTTTTCATATATGAGTCCTATGGAAATGTTGTTCTCTGAAAACAAACAAAAGAAAAATTTTTGAATGCCGTCTGCTATGAGGTAATATAGCTCTGAATGTAGTACTTGGAATTCTTAAAACAATAATAATAATACTTACCAGTAAGTAATAAAATGACTGATTGAATAGGAATAGATAAAACCACTAGGAAAAAATATATTGGCCAAATTGTCATACAAAAAAAAAAATAAATAATAATAATAATAAGATAAATAAATAACTGTTTTTTTTTGTTTCCTGGTAGGGTCCAATTTCCATTAGAACTGAACATACTTTTTTTAAACGATTAACACAATGCCTAAAATATATTTCATTTATTTATATGGTGAAGAATTTCTTTATCGCATGTTTTTCTTTAATTTATTTAATTTTTTCCACTTATCCCGCTGAACTAGACAATCCCTACATTTGCAGTTTAGCTCCAGATAAGCCATCTGATCAGGATCTTCACTGTTCATCATGCAGTTTTTGAATTTAACAGATAGATTATATAAAGCATATAGAAAGATCTAACTGTAGATAAATTCTAATTTCAAGTGAACATTTTTAAAAGAGTAACAAGATGCCGTCTGATCAGGATCTTCACTGTTCATCATGCAGTTTGTGAATTTAACAGATAGCTTATAATAAGTACATGTATATTGAAAGTAGAGAAATTCTAATTTTAAGTGAACATTTTTAAAAGAGTAACAAGATACCATCTGATCAGGATCTTCACTGTTCATCATGCAGTTTGTGAATTTAAAAGATAGCTTATATTAAGTGACATGTATATTGAAAGTGGAGAAATTCTAATTTTAAGTGAACATTTTTAAAAGAGTAACAAGATGCCATCTGATCAGGATCTTCACTGTTCATCATGCAGTTGGTGAATTAAAAAAACAACAAAAAAACAGATGGATTATATCAAGTATATAAAAAGTAGGGAAATTCTAATTTCAACTAAATATTTTTTATCAGAGTAACAAGATGCCAAAAATATATTTCATAAAATTCTATGGTGAAAAATTTCCTGAGCATAATAACACATTTTTCATTTTATTTAATTTTCTTTTTTTTTTTTTCTGTATATACGCCCATGTGGTGACATACCATACCATTAGGTGCCATTTTCAATAAACAGTAATTATCTTCAATTATCATAGGCATTATATGGCTGATTAAAGCACTGGTCCTCCTGTAATTGGTCCTCAAATTATACCCCTGGTCCTCTAGAGGACTTGGTCCTCAGTCCTCTGGTCCTCCAGTAAATTTTACCTTCCTGAGCAGTTGGAGGAAATAATAAAACTAAAATTTCCTTCAGTCACTTTCATTTTTATTTTTGAAAAGTTTAGGGAGGCTGACGTACGATCCAGAAAATAAAAAAATCTATAGCCTAAGCCTTAACCCTTTACCACTCAGATACGTGTTTTTACGTGTCTGCGACCCCCCACCCCCCCCCCACCCCATTTTAAGCCCCAGAAGCACCTAAAATCTGCATTTCTACCCCTGGATAGTTATGTTTGCTTTAGGATTTGTTGGGGAAAAAAAGTGACCTGTTTTTTCGCGCACTTCCCCACTATAAATATTCTGGGGGATTGAAGGGGGGGCAACGCCCCCCCCCCCCCCCCCCCCCCTCACATCCCGAAAAATTTTGGGTGTATGGCCCAACCGGCCACTAAAATTTATATCCGAGGGTGTCTGCGGTCAAAAATGCCTGAAAATTGATGCTGATAAAACATGCTGCAAACAGTGAAAATGGCCAGTGCCAAACACCTTAATTGTTGCCTTGACAGCTGTGTGAAGATTAAAATGGGGTCCAAAATTCATGTGAAAACATACTTTTTGCCAACTTTGAGATGCCCCCTCTTTACTATGACAACAATGATCAAGTCATGAAAGGTTGCATTTGAAAGGCTACTGCCCAATGAACATTCATACCGAGTTTGGTGTAAAACAGACCATCCATTATGAAACAATGGCTAGTTGAAGTTGCTGTCAGGTGCCACACTGTGAAAATCAGCAAAATTCACAAAATACCTGAGTGGTAAAGGGTTAACTATCATTTATATGGCATCTGAATTCAGTTACCATAATAATCCTAAAAATTGGGACACATTGAGCATGTGCTGTAATTATCCTAAAAAATGAACAAGTTGAATTTACCAGCTAATAAAGCGTTCAAAAGACTTGGACAGAAGGGAAAATAGTGTAGACCTTGATCAGAGCAGTCTGATCAGGTCTTAACTATTTGTCATTATGTTAACAAGTCCATGAAATCAATACTCTGGTAAACCCCACTTATATAGAGAAAAGTGGGGTTTGCAAGGGTATACATTATTTCTTATTTCTGCTTCAAAACATAGCTTGTGGATACTCATTAGAAACGCCTCAATAAGGGGGTTCTAACGAATACCAACAATCTAAGTTTAGAGCAGAAATAAGGAAAATATCGCAATTTTTCATAGGAAAAAATGCCATTTTTAGAGCCATGAAAAATTGCCCTATTTTGCATGGGTGTGTTACTGTAATGTTCATGCATTTAATACTGTCACATTTTTTATGATTTTTTATGATTTTTACCCCCAAAATATATTAATTGTCCAACAGGTAAATAGTCCAAGGAATAGCCCACCTTTATTCAAATTTGATTTCACTGGATTAATTCAGTATTATCTTTTTGAGTGGTCCTTGATTAAATGAAATTTGCCTGAAAAAGATCTCTTTGGTGCAAATGTTATCAATTGATAAGTAGAAACTGATATCCCGGGCTGATATCTGGCTTAAATCAAGCATTGTTGTGGTTTAAATTTTGTATGGTTCAGTCATTATTCTCCATCCTCTCATTTTGGGGATGTGTATTTTCATATTTCTTTACTATAAAGTCCTTTAACATTCCAATCATTCATTTTTTGTCTCTCATTTTGGGTGCATTTACAACATTCATTTACAATAAGCTTTCAGGCTATGGCTATTACCGTATTCGACCTATTTACCGCACATGCTCCTATAAGCGCACGCCCAAGCTTTTTCTGGAAAAAAATACACAAGCGCACCCTTTACAGTAACCTCCCAACAAATTCATATTGAGTTTTGCTGCATTTTTGACCCAGACAATCATATGTATATGTGGTGAATCCCTATGCTGAAATTCAACTCTATAAAATAAGCATATCGGAAGCTTTTTTTTTCGTATTGAGTGTGCGCTTATTAGGGAGATTTTTACCACACTATTTTCATACAATTTTGAAAAAACTAAGCGCACGGTGCGCTAAATAGGTCGAATACGGTAGTTGCAAAACAAACCAAAAAAAAAAAAAAAACTGAAAAAAGAGACTTTTCAGTAATTATGCATTTTATCTGAAAACAGAGTAATTTTGAAAATTATTAATTTCCAAAATTGAAAAACTTGATGCATATTATTACATGATAAAATTAATTAAATTTATCTTCAAAATATAGTCCAACAGGTTAACAGTCCAAGGAATACACCCCTATTTTTCCAACTTGGTTTCAGTTGGATTTTTCCAATATCCAATAATCCAACTGATTTAGTCCAAGGATTACACCTACCCGTATTTCTTTCCCTTTGGTGTCTTTTATGGGTGGAGTAAGTTAATTGTATCAATTCCTGATCTTTGTTTTACTTCTACTTTACCATATTAGCAGTGATTTCAGTAAAGTTTGTAGTGATTTCAGTAATCGTATTCAATATAATGTTAGACCGCATGCTTAAGCCTGACAGTATATTTTGATTTATTTATATATTTTAAAATGACATGAAAAAGAAAAAAAACATTATTATTCCTTATTATCGATAGTTTTGTATACAATATTATGATAGGAGTGGTTATGTCGGTGAAATCTGTGGTGATTTCAGTGATCGTCCGTATCACGGCGTTATACGCCTCCGCATTTCTGAACTCAGCAGAAATAATATAGCATAATTATGCGAGATATCACATGCAAAATAAAAAAAAATACTAATTAGTTATCCCAGTTAATAATGTATTTCGCAAAAAATAGGTTATTCAAGTTGATTTCGGTAATTTATGAGGTGATTTCGGTGATTTCGTTAGATTTCGGTGATTTCACTAAATCGTCTGACCGAAAAATATCAGAATTTTTAATTGGAAAAATTTCATTTCTGGTGGCAAAATTCTCAAGACACAGTAAAATTCCTATATAAAGACCACCTTTGGGACTGTTCAAAAGTGGTCTTTAAGACCACTTTTGAACAGCCCCAAAGGTGGTCCCTGACCAGAGGACACTGTATGCAGAAACAATAAAGAAAGTATAACTGCAACCTACTAAATAAGCTTTTTAAAGCAGAATAAGTCTTAATTTTAAGGGGTCTTAATTGCGGAATTTCACTGTATTTGAAAAGGCGTGTTTTCATAATGCTTGACAGTATAATAACACTGGTATTGCATAACTGATAACAGTAATTAGGAAAGCCTGCAAAGGCATGGCCCTCATTATGCATATTACACATGTGCCAAATGAAAAATATTAGCAATAAAGAGAAACAGCCTGAACCCTCACCACACCAAACCCGGATATATCCTTTTCTTGAAAACAGTACAGATCCAGACCAGCTCACCAGCTGATCAGAATCTATACTGTTTTCTACTCTGCTTCTGAATCCATAGTAAAAACTGAAATTGTGGAACACCAATGGCTGGAGGAGTGTAGTATATTGATATATTCAGCAAGGTGAGGGTTAATATAAAGAGGATATTCACTTTTTCTGAGGTGGATATCAAAAATATTTCATCACATGTGCTGAAAACATCCAAATTTTCACAAGTGCGAAAATTTGGATGTTTTCAACATACAAGATGAAATATTTTTGGTATGCGCCGACAAAAGGAAATTTTCTTTTCATTTTATAATTTTATAAGGGTATTTATGGTAACTGATCAATAGTATCGTACGTCACAAATTTGACATGGCTATGAAATCACAACTGTCAGTTTCAAAACATAAACAGATCACCATTTTGAATACAGCATTTTTACAGTTCAAAGAGTGCTTTTCAATGTATTTTACAGAATCATTTTATCGATAACATACGAATTTTGGCTAAATTAAGTAGACTGGGCTGCTACTGTGAAAATAACATGATCATGTTATTTTTCATATTTTTCACAATGTGAAAATATCATTTTTATTTGTTTCAGATATGCATTGATTTCACTGCAGAGTATAAAATAAAAAGAATTATTCATACATATTACAGAGGCTGCTCTAAAAGAAAAGACTTTTCCGCCTCGCTCCCCACTCTTGGGAGAAAACTATTTCCTTTAAGAGTAGCTACTTCACGGAGGAAGATTTTCCAGATAACTGTCAAAATCCTCAAAATTTGGACACCTTGATGACTTGCTGTAATTCTCATCAAATTTGTTTTTAGATCCAGCAAAGAGTCCAAAAGGTGTAGACGGAAAGGCAAACAGTGTAGACCCTGATCAGACTGCTCCTTCAGGAGCAGTCTGATCTGGGCTTGCACTGTTTGCTTAGGCCTATCTGTCCCAGTACTTAGGATCGTTACTGTGTCGTTTAAGAGTAGCCACTTCTTGGATAGGCTTTTCTATTTTGAAAATAGAGTTCTGCTTAACCCGGTGCTAGAGGGCGTGGCTGGTGTTGCACATTTCAGTACAGGTCATGAACAGACTCAGTAAATTAAAACTGAGTATGCTATTTTCGTTTGTTTGGTGTATTCTTTGCTTTCAAAGGATCTAACTATTCAGAACTTATTTTCTAGATTCTCCTTTAAGTGTAGCCTCTCTTGGAGAATCCATGTTGTGCATAACAATATTTTTTTCTGACTGCAGCACTGACTTACTTTATGTGTGTGATTCAACTGTATGTGTTTCTTTAGTCCCAGGTCATCAACGCAGGCATACGTACAGCCCTCAAATGTACACTTATACTTCTTCTCTGAAATCATAATAAAATTAAAATTAATCAAGTTGTAAATGAGATAGAGTGCGGACAAGCCCTTTTTGGCCAAAAAATGACTGTTTTTTGGTCGCTGTGACCTTGAAAATGAGGTCAAGGTCATCATGACCTTATGACTGTTTTCCCTTATCCTAGTGATGTGTCTATGCAAGGTTGGTCAAAATCCAAACGGAATCTGCACCAAAAACAATATGCCTCCCCCCCCTCCCCTACGGTGGGGGGACATAACTCATTATGGAGAATAGAAACATGCTCAGGAGAAGTAACTCTTCCAGTATTATTCTTTGTTATATACAGAGGACCCATGTTATAACGACAGTATTTGTTCCCTATTATTGTGCCGTTATAATGAATTTGCCATTATAAAGAATCCATTAGGAGTATGATAGGTTATAAAAGGTCTTTTCACATCATTACTCCAAGAATCAAATGTCTATCAAATGTCATAGACATTTGTTAGAATTGCCTCGGTGAGGCGATTCTAACAAATATCTGTAACATTTGTTTCTTGGAGTATTAGATTACAGGAATCGCTTGATTAGGCATTTCAACCCAAGGGAAGCCAACCTCGCTCGGAATGGAGATTAAGCCTTGAGCTAATACATTCCATTGAAATTGTCGTTATAACAAGTTTTGCTGCTATAAGGAATGTCGGTATAAAGAGGGTTGACTGTACCCACAAAACATACTGCTGTATACTACCAGTTTTTGAATACAGAATCCCGTATCAGCCAGCGTTTTCCGATTCCGTAGCACCATCCTTGTTACCTTGGTAACTTTCAGCTCCAGCATTTGTTGCTACGTTATAAAGCAGCCATGTATAACTCTGCACCAGATGTGTGTAATGATGACGTCTCTTACACGCATAGCATAACATCAAATTTTCCCGCTTATTTATGTTTGGAAAACAAGAGGGCCATGATGGCTCTGGATCGCTCACCTGATCCTTGGAGTTACAAGTGGACCCTGGGGAGGGCCATTATTTGACCCAGGGCTATACTGTGCATAATGTTGAGGGAGGTCTAAAAAGGTGAAGCTTCATACCAAATATCAACAGAGGCTATAATTTGAACAATCTTGAAAGATGTCCACTAGATGAAGTTTCACACCAAATATCAAAGACCGGGCCTTGCTGTTTCTGAGAAGAAGATTTTCAATGATTATCTCTTTGTAAGTCTATGTAAAACCAAAGGACCACGGGTGCGGGGGCATTTGTGGCCCATGGGCTATAATTTGAACAATCTTGGTAGAGGTCCACTAGATGAAGCTCCATACAAAATATCAAAGACCTGGACCTTGCAGTTTCAGAAAAGAAGATTTTTAAAGGTTTCCCGATATAAGTCTATGTAAAACAAAAGGGTCTCATGGTTGGGGCATTTTTGGCCTCAGGGCTATAATTTGCACAATCTTGTTAGAGGTCCACTAGTTGAAATTTCACACCAAATATAAAAGACCTAGGCTGTGTGGTTTCAGAGAAGAAGATTTTCAAAAATTATCTCTATATAAAACTATGTAAAACCAAAGGGCCCCGGAGTGGGGGCATTTTTGGCCCCAGGGCTATAATTTGAACAATCTTGGTAGAGGTTCACTAGATGAAGCTTCATACCAAATGTTCTGGAACTGTTATTGACATACTCGGTCATTTTATTAAAATATTATAACCCCATATAGGGGTCTTATCCTGGGTCACTTTCCACTAAATGGTGTGTTTTGTTCCATATCGGAACTTGCGTTCTTTACATTTCGTCATCAGAATTGCCTGCACGAAGGCACTTCAAAATCTGTTAATGTCCAAATTGAACTGATTAAGCCCCCATCATGGTGTAAGTTTGTAACCTATAATCCTGTTTTTCTTCTTAAATGAATGTTTTATCACCTTATGGGCACACATTGGAACTGCCTCAAGAGGCAACTCTAATGAGTATCGACAGCCAACATGCCAGTAGTTGCAAATTTTTCATGTAGTGTACTCTTTATTTTCAGTCTTTTACCTCTTTGACTTTCCGCAGTAAACGTGGTTATACTAGATGTTATGGCGTTATTGCTCAATGGCCCCTAAGACATCATAGTAAAAGAACGGTGCTACCAGTGGTTTCTAGAACTTGTCTGTGAACCCCACAGTCTGCTACCAAGATGGTTTATTCAGAAAAAGCTAGAAGAATAAGAAATCCTACTCTGGCAGCACAAGAAAACTATCAGCAACGGCAAGAGAAATATTACAAGAAGCTTTCATCTCTTCAGAAAGAGATTTATGGCACTATTGAAGCTAATCCCGAACTCAAAGGATTGCCAAACACTGCACTGTTTAATTTAAGAAAATCTATTCTAAAACACATGGAATATATTTAAAGTTGTATTCAAAAGTGACAGTATTTCTAACCACAAAAATACAGAAGACAGTCGTAAAGAATGTTCCATCGTCTTGATGAAGGACAGGAACCTGAGAGACTGTATTTTTAAATTCTTGAATGACATTGAAGCTGTACAGAAAAACAAGTATGAAAGCTTTACCATAAGTTCAGAACACTCTAGTGCATCTTTGAAGTCAAAGATCAAAAGGCTCGCATATATAATCTATATCAAAGGTTTCCGTTGCTCTGAAACAGGCAAAGGTGCAAGCAGCACGCGTTAAAATGTAGTATGCTCAAAGGGAGGCAGATCTGTTGTTAATTGTAAGCACATTATCCAGGGGAAGCTACTCTACACTATCTTAACTATGACGTCATCAATACCATGGTAACGACGTTATGACGTTACATCAGTTTAACTTCTACCAGGGTAACCAATAAACCTACTAGAGTAAATATGGACTAATTTATTGCGCTAACAAGTGGTAGCAGAGCGATTTACTGTCTGAGGGCAGTAATTTACATACACAGAAGTGGACAGCAATCCGAGGAGAGCTGGTCAAGACCGAGAAGTGACATTAATTCCTGAAAATGGCAACCAGGATAGATCCACCTAGTTTAAGGTCAAAACCTTATGAGCTGTACAGGCAGGAGTTACTTGCTTGGAGAGAGGTGAGAGAGCTTAGAAAGGAAAAGCAAGGAGTGGCTATAGCCTTTTCGCTTCCAGAGAATGACAGAACACAGATCAGAGAGAAGGTTTTTGAGCAAATCAGTATTGAAGACTTGAAGACGGAAGATGGATTAGATACATCGATTACATTTTTGGATGAACATCTGAAAAAGGATGACCTAGCAGACAGACTTGAGAAATTTGAAGAATTTGAAGATTTTCAAAGAATAAACAGTATGTCTATAACTGAGTACATAGCATCTTTTGACACAAGATACAGGAAGATTGAAAAACTGAAAATGTCTTTACCTAGTTTAAGGTCAAAACCTTATGAGCTGTACAGGCAGGATTTACTTGCTTGGAGAGAGTTGAGAGAGCTTAGAAAGGAAAAGCAAGGAGTGGCTATAGCCTTTTCGCTTCCAGAGAATGACAAGACACAGATCAGAGAGAAGGTTTTTGAGCAAATCAGTATTGAAGACTTGAAGACGGAAGATGGATTAGATACATTGATTACATTTTTGGATGAACATCTGAAAAAGGATGACCTAGCAGACAGACTTGAGAAATTTGAAGAATATGAAGATTTTCAAAGAATAAACAGTATGTCTATAACTGAGTACATAGCATCTTTTGACACAAGATACAGGAAGATTGAAAAACTGAAAATGTCTTTACCATCAGAAATTTTGGCGTTTAAACTTTTGATAAAGGCAAACATTAGTAATGAAGAAAAGTTGTTGGTTTTGACTGGTATGGATTATTCTAATACGGTAACATTATATGAGGAAGCTAAGAAATCACTTAAAAAGTTCAAGGCTGATTTTTCAGAAGGAAGTTCAAGTCCTGGTTCGGGCTCTGGAATAAAACTTGAACCATCATTTTTTAGCTGACAATGAAGAAGCGTTGTTGGCAGCAGGATACATCTAGCAGAATCGTGGACGAAAGGCGGGTAAACCAGGATGAGGAGGTTTCGGTCGTGGCAGACAAGCAGACCATGGACAGCTTAGGAAAATGAATCCATTAGGCCCAGACGGTAAGACACTTACATGTCGATGTTGTGGCTCTTATAGACATTTTATTGCTGAATGTCCACATAGCTGGGAAAATGCATCTAAAGGCAGCATTCAAAAGAGACTGGCAAAGGTGAACATTGCAGAGGATGAAAATGTCGTGCTTTTCACGGGATATAATCAAGGGGACATTGCACAACTGGGCATTGATGCTCAGAATTGTGCTGTGTTAGACAGTGCCTGTAGTAGCACAGTATGTGGAGAGAACTGGCTTCAGAATTATATCAGTTCTTTGAATCAGATTGATAAAGAGAGAATTAAACAGACTGTTGGAAAGCGAACATTTAAGTTTGGAGGTGGAGAAAGGCTGAGATCAAAGGAAGAGTTCAAGCTTCCAGCAGTGATTGCTGGGAAAGAGGTTTTCATTAGAACTGATGTTGTAGACTCCGATATCCCTCTGCTATTATCACGAGCTATGAAAACAGCAGGGGTAAAGATGGATTTGGAAAGTGACACTGCAATGATTTTTTGAAAAGATGTTGCTTTGAATCTAACCACATCCGGGCATTACTGCATCCCCATAGACAGGGCAGAAAAGATACTAGCTGAAGAAGTGTTATCAGTAAAACTAGGAGAGATGAAAAGTCATGAGAGATATGATACATTGCTCAAGTTGCATAGACAATTTGCACACCCACCACTTAAAAAGCTGAAGGCTCTAATGCAGGATGCAGGGCAATGGGAAGAGGACTTTCAGGGAATGCTTGAAGACATAGGTAAGACATGTAATTCATGTAAACGATACATGAAAACACCACCACGTCCAGCAGTCGGTTTACCTATGGCATCAAGGTTCAATGAAAAGGTAGCCATGGATCTGAAACAGCTGAATGGACAGTGGATACTTCACATTATAGACATGTGGTCCAGATATACAGTGTCTATTTTCATTGCAAGGAAAAGGTCAAGTGATGTCATAAATGCCTTGATGCAAGGATGGATTGCAGTCTTTGGTGTAATGGAGGCAATACTGACCGACAATGGAGGTGAGTTCAACTCTGATGAAATGCGAGAAGTGATGTCGATCCTGAATGTTAGAGTCATCACCACCGCAGCTGAAAGCCCATTTCAGAATGGACTATGTGAGCGTGTCCATGCTGTAACTGACACGATGTTATTAAAGCTGAAAGAAGAAAATGGAAAAATGGACAAACAAACATTGCTGTGTTGGGCAAATATGGCACGTAATTCGTTATCAATGTGGAATGGGTTTAGAAGTCATCAGCTAGTTTTTGGACATAATCCAAATCTGCCAGGTATAATCACAGACAAGCTCCCAGCACTCGAAGGAACCACACAGAGTGAGGCATTTGCAAAGCATTTAAATGTGTTGCATGATGCACGTAAGGCCTGAAGCTGATGAAAGATTAAGGAGAGCATTGCGTAGTACGAGCAGCAGAACAAATTTTTGAGAATGGAGACACTGTTTTTTACAAGCCCGAGGGAAAAGACAGATGGTTGGGACCCGCTAATGTCGTTTTCCAAGACGGAAAGGTAGTATTTATTAGGCATGGTGGAATATTTGTGAGGGTATCTCCAAATAGACTAACCAAAACATATGATAGTCAGATTAAAGCAGAGGTGGAAGGCCTTGACTGTGACAGCTCAGATCAACATAATGAGGCTGATAAAATTAAGATGTCAAGTTACACAGTGACAGAGACAAGTGTTTCTGAAACAGTGCCGACTCCACCTGACAATCCAGAGGCAATTCAAGATCTGGATGGAAGAATTGAAAGAGGCAGAATTAATCCAAGGCATGTCAAAGCTTATGATATTATCAAATACAAAGTAAATGATGAATGGGTGACTGGCACAATCATAAGTCGAGCAGGGAAATCCACAGGAAAATATAAGACATGGTATAATATAAGGGATGGTAACAATAAGGAAAGAAGCGTTGACCTAAGTGTTGTAGAGTGGGAGAAGATTCCTGATACTGAAATAAATATAACATGTGCTTCTGGTAAAGTGGATTCAGAAGAGAAAGACATTACCATGGCCAAGAAAAATGAGCTTGATAAGTTGGCTCAATGTAATACATATGGGTAAGTGGCAGAACAAGGACAAAGAACCTTATCAACAAGATGGGTTATTACAAGTAAAGAGGGGAAAACCAAAGCCAGGTTGGTCGTCAGAGGGTTTGAAGAGAAAGATCTAGAAATTCCAAGGGACAGTCCAACAGTTGGTAAGGGTGCAATGAGGATTGTTCTATCAATTGCAGGACTAGAACAATGGACAGTGAAAACAACAGATATCAAATCTGCATTCTTGCAAGGTAAGGAATTAGATAGAGAGATATTTGTCAAACCACCCAAAGAAAGTGGCACACCAAAACATAAAATTTGGAAGCTAAAACATGGCCTATATGGGTTGAAAGATGGAGCAAGACAGTTCTATGACAGTGTAAAAGAAGAGTTACTGAAACTAGGCTCCATCCAGTGCAGACTGGACCCAGCAGTTTTCTACTTTCATGAGCAAAAGAAGCTGAAAGGAATGATTTGTTGTCATGTAGATGATTTCCTGCATGCAGGAGACCTACGATTTGACCAATTGATGGAAAAATTAAGAGCAAGATTTTCTGCTGGCTAAGTAGAAGAGAAAAATTCAAATATATAGGTTTTCAGATAGAGCAGCTTCCAGATTCAATAGTTTTAGATCACTCTGACTATGTTAATAACATGAAGAATGTCTCTCTAGATCCAGGGCGAGCCTCGCAGAAAAATGGTGAGAAGGAGCAAACACTGTTTTGACAGTTGATAGGGCAGTTAAACTGGGCTGTCCAGGGCTCTAGACCAGACATGGCACATGAAATGATAGTCATGAGCACAAAACTGAAACAAGCTAATGTAGGAGATCTTGTCCGAGTGATAAAGAAAATCAGCCACACAAAGGATATCCAGTCACTCATGACATTCCCAAGTCTGGACAAAACATAAGAATTAAAAGTGGTGGTTTTCACAGATGCATCTCTTGGGAATATAAATGAAGGGACCGGAAGTACAGGGACATATATCATTTGGCTAATGGATAGTAGTGGCCAATGTTGTCCAATAGCATGGAATGCGAAGAAGATAAAAAGAGTAGTACGTTCAACTTTAGCTGCAGAGATGCTCGGTTTATAAGAAGGTATTGAAGCTAGTTTCTATTACCGTCAGATGTTAGAGGATATCTTGGGATATGAACACAAGACTATCAGAATCGAAGCTTACGTGGATAATAAAAGTGTCATTGAAGCACTCTTTTCAACACGAATGGTTGAGGACAAGCGCCTGAGGGTTGATGTGGCAGCAATTCAAGAATCGCTAAAGTTACAAGACATTAATCTAATACAGTGGATACCAGGACAATTAGAACTTGCTAATGTGATGACAAAGCAAGGGGCATCTGGTTTTCTGTTACTTAAAGTATTGCAGTCAGGCAACATGTTGGCTGATACTTATAACCATTAACTTTCTACAGACATGTATAGCAACTTCATAGGAACTCTTTAAATTATTCCTCTAGATAATAATTTATTTTGGCATTTTAATATCTTCAATATTAGGTAGTTGTCAAAATTCAATATAATGTTGTTTTTTTTACACCTTTTCGTGGTTTAAAATTCCTTAGCAGAAAAGATAATTTTAAACCATGAAAAGAAAACAAAAACAAAAGAAAGAAAATATAATTAATGTTAATTGTAAGCACATTATCCAGGGGAAGCTACTCTACACTATCTTAACTATGACGTCATCAATACCATGGTAATGACGTTACATCAATTTAACTTCTACCAGGGTAACCAATAAACCTACTAGAGTAAATATGGACTAATTTATTGCGCTAACATCTGCAACGTTGGAAAGCTCAAATAGTAGAAAAAGAAGAAATTGCTGCTGCAAACGCAACTCGTGAAAAGACAAATTTAGAAACTGAAATAATACTTTTGCAGAACGAGTAAAAAAGTGGCTCGTGCAGAAGCAGAGGTGGAAGCACTGCAGTTGTCAGTCACTCAGTTTGATTCATGTAAGGATAAACAGTCATACATACCAGCCTTGGACCCACAGATAAGGACTGCTGAGTTTGTACACGGATATGCTGAAATCTCAGATACTCACCAACCGGGTCCAAATCCAACTGTAGAACAAACCTGTCATCAAGAACAGCACCCTAAAATAAATGTTGCCCCTTATCCCCACATCCAGACAGTGATTGATGCCCATTATCCCCAAATCCAGAAAGTGACTGATGCCCCTTATACCCAAATCCAGAAAGTGACTGATGCCCCTTATACCCAATTCCAGAAAGTGACTGATGTCCCTAACTCCCAGTCCCAGATAGTGACTGATATAACTAATTTCTTGCTAAAAAGGACCTATTGTTGTCAAGACTTTCCAATTTTAATGACAAAGCTGAAAATTATAGAGTCTGGAAAGCCAGTTTCAAAGATGTTATAAAGGCATTGAGTGTCTCCCTCTTTGAAGAGTTTGACTTGCTAATTAAGTGGCTGGGACCAGAATCCCGCAAACATGCTGTTAACGTAAGAGCTGCAAACATGAATAACCCAACACAAGATATTCAAAGTGTGTGGGAACAGCTTGATAATAGATATGGCTGTGCTGAAATTATAGAGGATCAGCTGAAATGAAAAATCAGTAATGTCCCAATTTTAACGAGCAGAGATAACAAAAACTTATTTGAACTATCTGACATAGTTTCTGAAATAGAATCTCTGAAAGGTGATGAGAGATATGCATCTTTGCTGATGTACTATGATTTGTCCTCAGGAGTTACCCCCATAGTTGGTAAATAAACCTACAATTTACGAAAGAAGTAGTAACACAAGCTGCCAACTATAAACATGATCACAATGTCCCATTCCCACCATTCTCTTTCTTCGCTAAGTGGATGCGAGATATCAGTAAAATCAGAAATGATCCCAGTTTGTGCTATGATACTCTGCTTTCATGCAATAACATGGCTGGTAAACCTGAACCACGGCCAAGAAGAAACCCTACTGTAGTTACTCGCAAGACTGAAATTTCACCAAACACAGAAAGCCCTCACCCCCAACAGAACCAAGACTTTCGTTGTCCGACCCATAATACTAACCACTCTTTAAATGAATGTCGTGCTTTTTGACTAATGAGTATTGGTGATTGCAAAAAGTGGCTGAAAGAGCATAATTACTGTTTTAAATGTTGTGGTTCCACAACTAATAAAAGTAAGGATTGCAAAGCAAACATTACATGTGCTTTCTGTGGTAGCTTGAGGCATTCCTCTGCATTACACGTTGATCAGCCTAATCAGTCCCTCCCAGCTTCGCAGTCACATAGCCAGGGTGGTGATGCAGTGACCAGTTCTCCTATGTCGCCTCAGGGCGGGGAGAGGTCATCTATGTCATTTCCCTCTGTGCCTTCGCAAGGCGGGAGCGATTTGGGCAAAGTCAACAGGTTAATAGTAAGTGCACACAAATTTGTGGAAACAAGTTTTCTGGTACATGTAAGTCCTGTGCAAAAACAGTTTAAGTGAATATTTACCTTAAAGGACAGCATGCGAAAGCCGTTCAAAGGTATGCCATTCTTGATGACCAGAGTAATCACACTTTGGCTAGGCAGACCTTTTCCACATGTTAAATGTTGACGCTATTGAAATAGAATACACCCTCTCTTCATGCGCAGGATTAACAGTCACATTGGGTAGATCCGCACATGGCTTTTTTGTCGAGTCTGCAGACGGTGCCACGCGATTAGAGCTCCCAAGTGTATTAGAATGCGATGAGATTCCAAACATGCGCCATGAGATTCCGACTCCAGAAGTTAAGCGGTATCATTTTGATTTAAATGATATTTCCGAGTACATACTGCCTCTTGATACTGACGCGGCTATTATGCTCTTGATAGGTAGAGACTTGCCCAAAGCACACCATGTGTAAGATCAGCGCATTGGGCCAAAAGGCTCATGGTATGCTCAGAAACTGAAACATGGCTGGGTAGTTATAGGTGAAAGATGCTTAGGAGGCATTCATAAAACTGACTACGTGGATGTAAAGAAAACCTATGTTCTCAGTAATGCAAGGTCATCAGTGTTCAAACCGTGCACAGATCAGTTTAAGGTCACATTAAGTACTCCGTGTAATACATACTATGACTCAGATAAAAATGATCCTGTATTTCAACTTTGCATAGACGATGACAAGCAATCTCTGTCTGTTGAAGATCGTCAGTTTCTCGAGATAATGGATGCAAATTTCCATAAAGATTCCGAAGGACATTTATCCGCCCCACTGCCATTCTAGCTAAACCGCCCTTCCCTTCCAAATAATAGAGAACACGCTTTGAGGAGAGCCAGATCATTGCATGCTAGTTTGTGTAAGAATGCAATAAAAAAGCAGCACTTCATTGATTTCATGGCCAAGGTTTTTGAGAATGGTCATGCTGAGGAGGCACCCACTCTCATAGAGGACGAGGAATGTTGGTATTTGCCTGTGTTGGGTGTGTGTACCATCCTCAAAAACCAGACCAAATTAGATGCGTGTTTGACTCTTCAGCTCAATATCGAGATATTTCACCCAATAGCGTTCTGTTACAAGGGCCAGATCTTACAAACAGCCTTCTAGGAATACTCTTAAGATTCCGGAAGCAGACTGTTGCAATAGCTGCAGATATTCAACAGATGTTTTTTAGCTTTTATGTGCATAAGGAACATAGGAACTTTTTACGCTTTTTCTGGTACAAAGATCATGATCTAAGTAAACCTTTGGTGGAATATAGGATGTGGGTGCATGTTTTTGGTAATAACCCTTCCCCAGCTATTGCTACTTATGGCCTCCGAAAATCAGCAGAAAACTCAGATGCGGAGGTCGAAACATTCGTCAGCAAGGAGTTTTACGTGGATGACGCCCTAAGTCTTAGCTACCAACGGTGCACAAGGCAGTTAGTCTTATTACGCACACAAGCAGATCTACACAAGGATGGCCTTGTTCTACACAAGATGGTTTCCAATAAAGAGGAAGTAGTGTTATCCTTCCCACCAGAACAATGTGCAAAAGACCTGAAGGAGTTGGACCTTACTTAGCGTTGACTTGTTACCTGTTCAGAGAAGTTTAGGTTTACGTTGGGATTTGAACACAGATACATTCTTCTTTGAGGTCTCAAACGATCTCAAACCGTACACAAGGTTATATCCATTCTATCCATTGTGAACAGTCTATTTGACCCCATAGGTTTCCTCTCCCCAGTGACAATACAGGGCAAAATCATACTGCGAGAACTCATGAATAGTGCAGTGGGTTGGGATGAACCATTGCCTGAGGAAAATCAGGCACAGTGGACTGCTTGGAGGGCCTCATTGAAAGGTCTTAAGTCAGATTCATATCCGGAGGGGTTACTCATTTGAATCAACCAGCAAAGCAACTACTGTCGAACTATATGTCTTCTCAGATGCTTCGAAATGGGCAATAGCAGCAGTGGCTTACCTGTTGATTTCAATTGATAGTGGTAGTTGCAGTATTAGTTTTGTTCTTGGAAAGGCCAAAATTGCACCAAGAAGTGGACACACAATTCCCCGCTTAGAGTTGTGTGCTGCTGTTCTGGCTACAGAATTGTCTGAGACCGTAAAAGGATCTCTTGATATGGACATTTAAAACATGAAATTCTACACAGATAGCAAAATTATGTTAGGATATGTGTATAGCACAACAAGAAGGTTCACCATTCTACATGTACATTAGTAGGAGCGTTGCTAAAATTCAGTGTGTTAGTGTGGCTCAGCAATGGAACTTTGTCCGAACTGACCTTAATCCAGCTGATGATGGAACAAGGGGTTTGCCAGTTGACAAATCGCAAGATAGCAAATGGATGTCAGGTCTGTCATTTCTCTTGAAGCCGCAAGACCACAATCAGGGAAGCCATAGTTTTCCTTTAGTTAATCCCGATGTTGACAGTGAAATAAAAAAAGAAGTTAAAGTTCTTGACTGTGCAACAAAAGTTTCTAGGAACCAAGAGCATGGAAAGACTCTCATCATGGAAGAAGCTGGTTGCAACTATTGCCCGCCTTCAACATATTGTGCAATCATTTCATTGTGAGAACAGTTGTGATGGCTGGCATATTTGTGTTGATTCTCATTCAGTGGATGCTATCGAGCAGGCTACTAAGTTTTTGCTAAAGGAGGTGCAACAAGAAGTCTTCAGCAAAGAAGTCACTTGTTTGCTGTGTCATAGGGTGTAATAAAGGGTTGTTTCATTTTATATGTCTCAGTCTTATTTATTCATTCCAACAAGTTCTATATTTTCCCTGTCCTTTACCTGACACAGGTTCCCATCACGGTTGTTGTATCTCTTGTAGCCGGACACGTAGTGGGTACCCTATTGTAGTTGGATAGGTAGTGAGCTTTATCCAGTGCTACGCACCGTGTAGTGTGTCATTACGTATTTATCTATTGTAAACACTATACGCATCGTTTTATCAAGTCATCGTATGCTCATTAAATACAATTATTCATTGTATTTAAAGGTTAGTCATATCATCTTTTATTTTAATATTTGTAACAGACATACACATCTCTTTAACGAGTTGGTGAGTTAGCTTTCTCACTAAAAAGTGTGAGCTTCATTGATCACAGAAAAAAAAAGCAGGTGAGTTAGTTTCTCACTAAAAAAAAAAGAGAAACAGAAGAAGTGAGAAAAAAAAAAGAAACGTGAATTATACTTTTCACCTGAAAAAAAAAGTGAGTTACTCTTCTCACTAAGTGTTGGAGAAAGGAGATAGGACAAACGACAGTGCAATAGTTATTGACAATAATGGCAGAAAGAGAAAAGAGATTGTTGAAAAGACAACAGGTGCAGTTGGAAATGGAGAAAGAAGAGCTGTCAAGGGAGCTAGAAAGACAGAAGAAAGTCATAGCACAAATACAAGAGGGAAGAGAGAGGAAGGGAAGTAAGACAGACAATTTTGATAAAGCAGATGAAAGGATACAGAAGGATAGAGCCACTGGCCAGCAAGATGAATCATTCTCAATAAGGGGTGCAGTAGGTGGAATGGAAGAACATAAAATATCCGACAGCAGGGACTCAGTTAGCTTTAGTGAAATGCAGACAATGGACCATACTGGAGAATTTTATAAAAAGGGTCCAGAAAAGGCAGCTAGACCAAAAGATCCAGGTTATGAAAGAGATATAGGGGCAACATATGAAGGGATAGGAAAAGATTTGCCATTGGAAGAAAGTGTGAATACCCCAAAGAAAAGAGAATTAGATGAAGAAAGAAAGACACAGGAAAAGGAAGACTTAATGATGGATATAAGTGAGAGATACAAGACATTATCAAAATCTTTAAGTGATTCATTAGCACGAACTCGAGCTTTTATGAAAGCGAGTGATGAAAAGATTGACAGGACAGATGTGAAATACCTTAGGTCCAGACCTTACAACTTGTCGCCTGAGAAAACTGAACTGCCGATAAGCATCACTCCATATTTTGCAAGTTTGTTTTGTTTGATTTGAGGTTTAACGTCCCCGTCAACACTGTAAAGGTCATTTTGGAGACGTTGCTTCCAATTTTGTGGGACTTTTACCCGACATTGAGATTAAATGACAACTCAAGCCCTGTCGCCCAATGAAACCAATAGGGTTTATTAGCAACCATATTTTGCAAGGAATGCTCTATCGGTTGATGATATGGGGAAAGAGGAGAGAAGCATCGTCGAGCGAGTGGAAAAATTGGAATTTGTAGAAAGATTGTTGGATGAGGAAAACAAACGTAAGGCAGCTGAAGAGGAAGAAAGAATTGCGAAGTTGAAGGAAATCAGATTGAGACAGCATTTTGCAGCCGAGGAAGAGAAACGTTCTCACAGAGTGAAACAGTTAAGAGAAAGGGAAAAGTTAGCAGAATCGCGTGGGAGAGAGAAGCTTAAGCAAAGATTAGCCAGACTTTCAAAGGAAGAAGAAGCTTTGTCATTAGAAGTGATGCAGTACAGAGAAGAAGCCCAGAGACAAGGTCCGCCTCTCATTAAACAGGAAGAGTCTGAGTATCAAGAAGAGCAGATGTCAGGAAAAGAACGAGATCTTAACAGGAAAGAGGAGTGTCTCATACAGCTTGAAGCCGAGCTACGACAGAAAGAAGAAAGACTGAATGAGGCTGCTGAAATAAACGAACGTTTGCTTCCCCATCGAAAGGAGTTTCGAAACCAAATGTTAGAGGAACAAGCTGCCAAAGAGCAGGAGCTAAACAGACGGGAAGAATACTTAAGAAAACTAGAAGCTGAACTACTACAAAAGGAGGAGGACATAAGAAGTCAGCTGAATTTGAAGCCCGGAAGCTCAAGTCAGAAAGAGAGAACAGAAGGGGCATCTAGCAAAGATATTCAATCGAATAGATCAGCTGCAACACAGAATGAAAGTGCCACCTCAGAAGTAAAGCCGAAAGAGATATCGCCTTTCGTCAAGCCTTACATAAATTTCTTTTCTGGGACAGAGCCAGTGCCTAAAAATGAAAGCACTTTTGAGGAATGGAAAGTGGAGATAGATTGTTTAAGAAAGTCCCATATAATTCCTGAATATGTAGTGAAGCAATCATTGCGAAACTTATTGAAAGGTGATGCACGGAAAGCCATTGTTATGCTTGGTTCTGATCCGACGACAGAACAGATGGTAGAAAAGTTAGAAAGAACATTTGGCAACGTGGCTAGTGGTCAGTCTGTATTACAGGAATTTTATACTGATGAACAGAGAGAGAACGAAAGTGTAGCTCTGTGGGGTATTAGATTAGAAGAAATCTATCAGAGAGCTGTGAATAAAGGTTTTGCAGGTAATGAGCAAAGAGATAAATAACTGATTGAGAGGTTTTGGAGATCCCTTCGTAGTATTGATTTACAGAATACAACAAGTGTGTATTATCATTCTGCGACGTCATTTGAAATGCTAAAACAGAAAGTAAGGACTGAAGAATATGCTATGGCTGCTCATAAAAAGGCGTTAGCAAAAGATGTAAGGAAAGTAACAGAGAGATCACCGAATGTTAGACAATTAGAAAAGCCTACTGTGTTACATTCTTCCCAGTCTTCAGAAGAAATTGGCAAGGTTCAACACCAACCTGTTCTACAAGACCCTGTCACATATAAAATGGTGAAAGATTTGGCTAAGGAGGTTGAAACAATGAAGAAATTGTTGCAGAAGGACCAAGGTTCCCTCCAGGTGGAAGGAGACCAGGTCAGTGGAGAGGAAAGGAGAAAGAACAAGATAAAGATAACACAGTGCCATAGCAACCAATTGACGATGTGAAGAAGGAGCCGTCAAACAAATAGGTGTCCTTATCGAAGGGCAGATAGGTGACACCAAAGATATACAAATAGGCCCTAACAAGGAATTTATGAATTTGCTTGTGGGAAGTGATAACATCAGTGACATTTGTATAGAAGTAATCAAGACAAAAGGTCTCATAGATACAGGGTCGCATATCAGCACTATTGCTGAGGATTTCCTCCATTTACTGGATCCAGCCCCGACTGTTTATGACATAGAAGATCTTAGACTGAAAGTCAATGTTGCTGACGGTCAAACATTGAATTATTTGGGCTGTGTTGTCATACATGCAAGCGTTCCCCATTTCGGGAAAGATGCTGTTCTTGCACCTTGTTTAGTTGTCCTTATGACAGACTACAACAAAGAAGTGCCTGTCATAGTGGGCACTAACATTATAAATCGTGTGTATCAACACACAACAGAGGGTGCAGATGTTCCAGATGAATGGGCGACCGCATTCAAGGCTATCAGGAATGATCAAGTAGGTGTTGTAAAGACAACCCGAAAAATCATATTACAGCCCAAAGAATCTAGAACCATAACCGGATTCACACGGAAAATACGTGATTCTGAGGCAGCATTGACAGAACCACTTGAAGACGGTCTATCGTCTAAAGTGTTTCTTTGTCCGAGAGTGGTTAGGACTGACAGAGCTGGTACAACAGCATGTATTCCAGTCCGGGTCTGCAACATGTCTGCTAAAGTGGTGACTATTCCAGCGCAGTCACCAGTCTGTAATTTAGCAGAAGTTAAAGTTATTCGGAGGGATCCAGTGAAGGAAATTACCGAGAAGTTCACTGCTGAACATCAACAGCACGTCGTGTCTGATACCACAAGCAAGTTGGACATAAATCTGGATGGCACTGTGTTAAACGAAGAACAGAAGATAGAAGTTCAATTTATTTTCTATCGAAATGGACACTTGTTTTTTCCAAAGACCCTACAGATTTAGGAAGAACAGCTCTCGTCGAACATGAGATACACCTTGATGACGAACGACCATTCAAAGAGCCATACAGAAAGATCCCTCCAGCACTGGTGGTCCGCGAACACCTGAAGGAAATGCTTGAAATAGGTGCTATTCGCGAGTCCACCAGTCCTTTCAGCTCCAATGTTGTGATTGTCAGAAAGAAGGATGGGACGATTCGTTTCTGTATTGACTACAGAAAACTGAATCAGCGGACCATTAAGGACGCACATCCCATACCTCGCATTGATGACACGCTTCATTCACTTGCCGGATCCAAATATTTCTCCACCCTTGATCTCAAGAGTGGCTATTGGCAAGATGAGCTGAAAGAAAAGGATAAACCAAAGACTGCGTTCCAGGTGGGGTCTCTCGGCTTCTTTGAATGTAATCGCATTCCTTTCGGGTTGTGTAATGCTCCAGCTACGTTCCAAAGACTGATGGAAAGATGCATGGGAGAGTTAAATCTCCGAGATTGTCTGATCTACCTAGACGACATCATCATTTTTTCATCAACCTTTGAACAGCATCTGGAGCGCTTACAGGCAGTGTTCAAGAATCTTGAACTACACAACCTGAAACTGAAACCATCCAAGTGTGAGTTCTTTAAAGAACGAGTTACATACCTTGGATATGTGGTTTCAGCTGATGGAATCCAGACGGATCCATCTAAGACAGAGGCAGTCAGCAACTGGCCCATTCCTAAGTGCACCAAAGATGTGCGTAAATTCTTAGGATCCATCGGTTACTACCGGCGCTTCGTCAAAGGGTATGCGTCGATTGTTCGACCTTTGAATGATCTATTAGTTGGACACCCAACTAATGCTGTTGGCAAGAAGAAAAAATCTGAAAAGGCCACACCGTTCAAATGGGAACTTGAACAGCAGCAAAGTTTTGAAACCATCAAGGATCGGCTCATGGAACCACCTGTACTTGGCTATGCAGACTATCGCCTACCGTTCACCCTTCATACGGATGCTTCAGGAAACGGTCTTGGTGCAGCTCTGTATCAGAAACAAGACGGCGTCAACAGAGTGATTGCTTATGCCAGCCGTAGCCTGAAACCATCTGAAAAGAATTATCCTGCGCATAAGCTTGAATTCTTAGCTTTGAAGTGGGCTGTTAGTGAGAAGTTCCATGACTACCTTTATGGAGCTACGT
Source organism: Lucinisca nassula (assembly GCA_963580285.1). NCBI lineage: Eukaryota > Metazoa > Mollusca > Bivalvia > Lucinida > Lucinidae > Lucinisca > Lucinisca nassula. The sequence goes on from OY757022.1 coordinate 54,628,021, forward strand.
TCGAGGCAGTCACAGACAACAATCCCCTCACGTACATTCTCACAACAGCTAAGTTGGACGCGACAGGCCAGAGATGGATAGCTGCATTGGCAAATTACACATTTACCATCAAGTACAGAAGTGGAAAGAAGCATGCCGATGCTGATGGCCTATCCCGATCAACGGAAATAGAGGCGAGGGAACATGTGGTGTTCCCAGAAGTGCTGAAGGTAATTTCAGTTGCCTCACAGATTGTCTCTGAAGAATCTCCTCTAGTCGAAAGTGTAGCACTTTCTGACACTGCCTGTAGTGTCGGCACACCAGAGGAGATACCAGAAGATATTATACAGTCCCGTGCACTTTCGGACAAGGATTGGCGTTTAGCACAGAAAGAAGACCCAACCATCTCTTTGATTGTCGAGCATCTTAAGACAGACGCTAGAAAACCAGCTCCGCAGGTTCTAGCGAATCCTAAATATGATGCTAGATATGTCAAAGATTGGGACAAATTGTACCTGTGCAACGACATTCTTTGTCGGAAGGGAACTGTAAACAACCAGGAATTCCGACAGCTGGTGGTGCCTCTTGCACTTCGGGATGGGATTTTCAAAGCTCTGCATACCGATCTCGGTCACCAAGGACGTGATAGGACGACCTCTCTTATCAAGCAGCGGTTCTACTGGCCGGGAATCGATAAGTTCGTTGAACAGAAAGTGTGGAACTGTAAACGATGTAAACTTCGGAAGACCAATCCTGGCATCAGCGCTGAACTGGTCAATATAGAGTCCACCATGCCCATGGAGATCGTTTGTATAGACTATCTCAGCTTGGAAAGGTCCAAAGGACGAATCGAAAATGTGCTGGTGATAACGGATCATTTTAGCCGTTATGCACAGGCCTTTCCTACTAGGAACCAGACTGCCAAGACAACTGCACGAGTTTTGTTTGACCAGTTCATTGTGCATTATGGCTTTCCAGCCAGAATACACAGTGATCAGGGTCAATCATTTGAATCCAACCTCATACAGGAATTGTGAAAGGTAGCTGGTGTTGAGAAGTCTCGAACCACACCGTATCACGCCATGGGCAATGGCCAGGTTGAACGTTTCAACCAAACTCTGTTGCAAATGCTAGGCACCCTCGAGGAGTACCAGAAGTGCGATTGGAAAGCGCATGTACCAACCCTTGTGCATGCTTACCACGCTACCATGCACAGCTCAACTGGATACTCCCCGTACTTCTTGATGTTCGGTCGACATCCACGTCTGGCCATTGATGCCTTTTTAGGTTTGACGCCGGATACCAATTCAGCCAAGGATAAGACCGAATATGCCAAGAAGTTGAAGGAGCACTTAGCATTTGCATACCGGACTGCAGAGAAAGCAGCACGCAAGAGTGCAGACAGACAGAAGGCCTATTATGACCTTAAGGCCAGGCACTCATGTCTCAAGCCAGGAGATAGAGTTATTGTGAAGAATGTTGGATTGCGGGGTAAACGCAAGATTGCAGACCATTGGGAAAAGACTCCATATGTTGTGATTTCCCAACCGCTTCCTGACATTCCAGTCTACGAAGTGAAGTCTGAGAAACCCCGAACAAAGAAGACCAGAATTCTTCACAGAACACTATTGCTGCCTTTCTCATGCATATCAACACATGTTGATAGGAGAAGGCTGGTGCCCAGTTCACCTGATGGATCACATGGTATTCAGGATAGTCAACCAGATAAGGTTCATCCTGTAGTACCTACCAATGTCCTAGACTCTACAGCGGAAGAATCTGACGGTGGCTATGACGCCAGTATATCCAATTGCAGCCATGCAGGTGATGACATTGCCACAGCTAACGTTATAGCCAGTGCCCGTGGAACTAGCGATAGATATGTCATCCCTGCAAAGCGGAAACCTGGTCAACCTGGATATAAACGGCACTACACATCATCTCATAGCCCTTCAGAGTCTTCGTACAGAGGCAGGTACAGGAACAGACCTCAACGTGTCCGAAGAAGACCTCAGTGGATGAATCCATCGGTTTGGGATTTCGGCCAGTCACATAATTTCTAGGATGACAGGAAGTCGCGTTCTGGTAGAACAGGTTGGGACGATGCCAGAATTAGATAGTTTTAGTTCAATATTGTGGTATGCACACACAGAAATGTGCCCAGTGTGTAAATATTTGTGTTTTAATTGCTTTAGAAATTCATATTATTCATATTGATGATTGGAAGTGGAGCCATTATTTTGTTTTACTGTGACATACGTTCTTCAACCGTAATTTTTATATTCTGTTGACACTTGAACCATCAACTTTTCTGGGTGCCGAATTACATACACAGAATAATGCAAGTGTTACTACAATAAGTCACGGTTCCCTGTAAACATCACTAGTTGCATTTCATTTCATATTTTTTAGTTGCATTTCATTTCATTATTAATCATTTTGCTTGTTTTGAATACTTGAATTTTACAGGACTGTGTAATTTGCAGAGTGAATATTGAATCTCATTTCATTAATAATCATTTCTGCTTGTTTTCAGGTATATGTGAATACTTGAACTTTACAGGATTGTGCATTTTGCATGGTGTCGGAGTTAAGATTGTATCAGCAATTTGGAAAAAATTGTGTGACATTGATTTACATGTAAAATGTTAATGCCAAGCTTGAACGCTTCATCATCATCATCATCATCATCATCCAAATCATCATCATCATTATCATCCAAATCATCATCAGCATCACCACCACCACCGTCTTCTTCTGCTTCCTCATACACCATCATCACCATCAACATCAACCGTCTTCTTCTGCTTCCTCATACACCATCATCACCATCAACATCAACATTATCATCATGTACTTGTGTTTTGTTCGATGACTTATTTTCTCTGGAGGTACAAATGTCGGAACGCCATTTCAGAAAGGAGGGAAATATGTCATAGGGTGTAATAAAGGGTTGTTTCATTTTATATGTCTCAGTCTTAATTATTCATACCAACAAGTTCTATATTTTCCCTGTCCTTTACCTGACACAGGTTCCCATCACGGTTGTTGTATCTCTTGTAGCCGGACACGTAGTGGGTACCCTATTGTAGTTGGATAGGTAGTGAGCTATATCCAGTGCTACGCACCGTGTATTATAACTCGTATTGGGGTCTTCCCCCTGGGTCACTTTCCGCTTAATGGTGTGTTTTGTTCTGCTTTAGCCCGCCTCACGGTGTAAGTTTGTAACCTATAATCCTGTTTTTCTTCTTAAATGAATTTTTTATCACCTTATAGTATACATGTCTCATGGCAGCAATAATCAATTATTGATTGTATTTACAGGTTAGTCATATCATCTATTATTTTAATATTTGTAACAGAACCTGCTTATGTCCAAATACGCTAGGAATACTTCATTCCAGGGTTTTTATGAGCATTTATTCTGTTCATTGTTTACCTGTTAAAAGAATAGGCGACAAGGCAAGTAACTCTCGTATGTTATTGTCTATTTGTATTGTTTTTATCTGTCATGGTCATTACGTATTTATCTATTGTAAACACGATACGCATCGTTTTATCAAGTCATCGTATGCTCATTAAATACAATTATTCATTGTATTTACAGGCTTGTCCTTCATTCCGAACCCTGTAAACTTCATCTGCTGATCTGGATGGTTACTACACAGCCCATGTAGGCAGGACTAGAACAGCTGAATGGAAAGCCTGTGCTGAGGGACAGTTCAATTCTCTCCCTAAACCATTTCATGGACTCAGATGGAATCCTGCATGTTGGGGGCAGGCTTAACAAAGCTACACAACTTGTGTCAAAGGAGAAAAATCCTATCATTTTACCCGGCAAGCATCATGTCTCAAGGTTACTAGCCATCCATTACCATGAGAAAGTTAAACATCAAGGGCGTCATTTCACTGAGGGTCTGATCAGATAAGAAGGGTACTGGATCACAGGGGGAAAACGTCTTGTGTCTTCCATAATTTTTCGCTGCGTCCCTTGAAGAAAGCTACGTGGGTATTTTGAACATCAGAAAATGGCTGATCTTCCACCGGACAGATTGGAACAAGCTCCCCCATTCACTTACGTCAGTGTTGATGTATTTGGACCTTGGGTAGTGGTAACCAGGCGAACAAGAGGTGGTCAAGCTACCCGGTAGTTCAAAGCGATGGGCAGTTTTATTCACGTGTTTGTGTGTACGCGCCATTCACATTGAAGTCATGTCGTCTTCTGCTTTCATCAATGCTTTGAGACGTTTCGTGGCTATATGTGGAAAAGTCAGACAATTCAGATCTGACCGTGGAACCAACTTTGTCGGTGCTACGGCTGAGCTGGGTATAGACAGAGTAAATGTTGAAGACGATGGAGTCCGAAAAACCCTCTGCGATTCTGGAAGTATTTGGATATTTAATCCTCCACACAGTTCACATATGGGCGGCGCATGGGAGAGGATGATAGGTATAACGCGTCGTGTCTTGGATTCCATGCTGAAAGATGTTACAAACTTAACTCATGAAGTCCTGGTAACGTTGATGGCTGAAGTGACTGCAATAGTCAATTCCCGCCCATTAGTGCCTGTGTCATATGATAGTGAGGTTCCACAGATACTTAGCCCTTCGATGTTGCTCACACAGAAAACCGACATCGACGCACACCCAGTTGGGCAGTCAGATACAAAAGACCTTTATAAGCGGCAGTGGAAACGTGTTCAGCATTTAATAGATCTCTTTTGGGTAAGATGGAAAAGAGACTACAAACCTTGCGGACTCGCAAGAAATGGGCCTCTGGGAAGGAAAACATTCAACAAGGGGATGTAGTTCTTTTGAGAGACGATGAGCTTGGTGATGACAGTTGCGTACGTAAGGTCGAAGTCCAAATTTTTAGAACTGCTTCTATAGTGAAATATATCAGACTGGTTGTGAAAATGATACTGCTGGTAAAACATAGTGAAAACTAAGATTGTTTTCAGTGGAAACAGAAAATTACATTTACTTTCAGCGCGTAGAGCTGTGGAGGTATCAAGAGTTAAATCGGTATGCGTTGAATTACATAGTTGTGACAGACTTAAGGTTTACGCGCATTTGACTGTTTTAGTGATTAAGTGGCCATTTGCGGATGCCTTTTGGTCACCTTTTATAATTAGTTCATTTCATATTTTGTTTGGTATGGTCATCAAGTGTGGCATCCATTTCGGTCTGAATGTCATTTAAAGTGCATTCTTTACGATAGTGTCAGAGTGTGGACAATCAGTCACATTTACAGTATGTGATTTCACTTTTTGCCTATCACAATGGACCGTCAGACATTGACAGTAAAAGCTGTATCAAAAGTTGAGTGATATCTTTCAATATCAGATGGGGAGTGTTCTGGAACTGTTATTGACTTACTCGGTCATTTTATTGAAATATTATAACTCGTATTGGGGTCTTCCCCCTGGGTCACTTTCCGCTTAATGGTGTGTTTTGTTCTGCTTTAGCCCGCCTCACGGTGTAAGTTTGTAACCTATAATCCTGTTTTTCTTCTTAAATGAATTTTTTATCACCTTATAGTATACATGTCTCATGGCAGCATTTATTTTGTAGTACTTTTCTGTTGGAAATTGTCGTGTCAAGATGCGCGTACATAGTGTTTCGACCTAGCAATCCAAGCTGTATGTTTTATGGATGAATTTAAATATGTCATCATGATTGAGATACTTCTGACTTGCCAAAGCATAATTAATCTCAATCACCTTTTCCATAAACGACTCAGGCTATATAATTGCCTTAATCATGTAATTATCAGACAACGTTACGTTAACAAGCCCATCTATGTGCTCCCATGAGAGCCCCAGTTTTATATGAAGAGTTAAAGTGGCGGTCATGGGGGTATGCATGGGGGTATGCACATATCACCACTTCTTCTCCAGATAGCATGAAGGGCACACATTGCAACTGTCCCAAGAGGCAACTCTAATGAGTATCCACAGCCAACATGCCAGTAGTTGCAAGTTTTTCATGTAGTGTACTCTTTATTTTCAGTCTTTTACCTCTTTGACTTTCCACAGTAAACGTGGTTATACTAGATGTTACGGTGTTGTTGCTCAATGGCCCCTGAGACATCATACCAAATATCAAAGACCTAGGCCTTGTGGTTTCATAGAGGAAGATTTTTAAAGATGTTCCCTATATAAGCCTATGTAAAACCAGCAGCAAGTTTGCTCATCAGAGCAGAACCGTTTAGCTATTTTGGTAGAGGGTCACCTAAGCAACATTCCTATGAAGTTTAAATGAAATTGGTCCAAGAGAACAGGAGGAGTTGTCGTTCAAAGATTTTTTCTATTTTGAGCTCTGGTGGCCATCCTGTTTGTCAGAGTGGAACGATTGTAGCTATTTTTGTAGGGAGTCACCTGGGCAACATTCCTGTGAAGTTTGAATCAAATTGACCCAAGGGTTTAGGAGGAGTTTGCGTTTGAAGCAAATTTATGATGCTTTTCTATTTTTAGCTCTGGTGGCCGTATTGTTCATTAGAGTAAAACGATTTTAGCTATTTTGGTAGAGGGTCACCTCAGCATCATTCCCATGAAGTTTGAATCAAATTGGCCGAAGGGTTTAGGAATTCTCGTTTGAAGCAAATTTATGATGTTTTTTTTTCTATTTTTAGCTATGGTGGCCATCTTGTTCATCAGAGTAGATCAATTATAGCTATTTTGGTAGAGGGTCACCTAGGCAACTTTCCTATTAAGTTTGGTTGAAATTGGCCGAGGGGAATGGGAGGGGTAGTGATTTAAAGATTTTTCTATTTTTAGCTCAGGTGGCCATCTTGTTCATCAGAGCGGAAACATTTCAGCTATTTTGGTAGAGAGGAATGAAATTGGCCCAAGCGTTTGGGAGCAGTAGTCTTTTAAAGCAATTGTTGATGACGGACGATGCACGACGCACATTGACCGATCAGAATAGCTCACCATGAGCACTTCGTGCTCAGGTGAGCTTAAAACATGGGTCAACTACATGTATTTTTTCTTCAGCAATCCATATATGAAATTTTAAAAACATAGCATGCACAGTAGTTATGCTATGCAGAAACAAGAGGACCATAATGGTCCTATATCACTCACCTGAACTAAGAGATTTAAATGTGGATCCCGGCAGTGGGGGTGGGGGCAATTTTCGGCCCCAGGTCTATAATTTGAACGATCTTGGTAGTGGTTGACTAAATGAAGCTTAATATCAAATAACAAAGGCCCGGGCATTCTGGTTTCAGACAAGAAGTTTTTTTTTAATTTTTTTCCATTTATAAGTCTATGTTAAACCAGTGGGACCTGGTGGGGGGCCATTTTTGGCCCCCAATGCTATAGTTTGAACGATCATGGTAGAGGTAAACTAGATGATGCTTCATACCAAATATCAATCAAATATCAATGACCTGGGCCTTCTGGTTTCAGACAAAAATATTTTTAAAGATTTTCCCTATATAAGTCTATGTAAAACCAGTGGGCCCCGGGATGGGGCTATGTTTATCCTCAGGGCTATAATTTGAACAATCTCGATTGGGGTCCACTAGATGAAGCTATCAAAAGTCTGAGCCTTCTTGTTTCAGAATTTTTTTTAAAGGTTTTCTTATAAGTAAGTGATTTTCAATGAAGAATGTCACAAGGAATATATGTGTGAAATATGAAAGCCCTATTACCCAAGGTTATGAAACAACAGGAGATATTTCATGAGAGTAGGACAAATACTTTTAAAATTTTGACCGAGTTTAAGTTGTTTGGTTATGGCCTGACAAACACACACCGAAAAGCAATATAGTTATGGCCCTTTGTCAGAAGGTGAGTCTTGTGATAGTAAGTAAGTGTGTGCAGTTTCATGAGAGTAGGGCAAATACTTTAGAAGTTATGACCGAGGTTAAGTTTTTTGGTTAAGGCGTGACAAACACACAGACAAAAGCAATATGGTTGGTCAGAATGTAGGCTTGTGATTGTTAGTACGGATGTGAAGTTTCATGGGAGTAGAGATAATACATTTAAAGTTATAACCGGTTAAATGTTTTGGTTTAGATTTGAAACTGACTTACAAGGAGATTACTATAGGGCACCCAAAATACTGTGTGGGGCCCTAATTGAGAAGGGAAGCAACTCCGTAAATAATGTTGTCAGGGTTATGCTTCTTCCATTCTGCGATTTCTCTTATAGCCCCCTATCAGTGTATAAAGTTTCACTAAATTACCTTTAAAACTTTTAGAGATATGCTCCGGACAAAATACCTTTAATACTTTTAGAGATATAGTGTGACGGATGTACGGATGTACGGACAGATGGATGGACAGACTGACGGACAAAGCGGCAACTATATGGCTCCCCCTTTGGGGAGCATAAAAACTAAGACTTACCTCCATGGTACATTACATGTCTCTTCAACTCACTCTTGGTAGCACAGCCTTTAGCACATATATTGCACACCCACTCTTTAATACCTGAAAAATTTGTACATTCAGCCAGCACATGACAAAACCTAGAATATGGCATGGGCAACCAGTGGAGACTTGGATCAGCCTGCATATCCACCCATGATGACAAGACCTGTAGTTTACTTCCCTCTGGTCTACCTGGGAGCTATAAAAGGTTCAATATATCATGTGATCAGCAATGCCACTGATCAGACTGTGTAGATGCACAGGCTGATCTGAGTCTATGTTGATTACACAACTAATTGTACATTTTGTAGTGTGCTGGCTCATTTTCAAACAGTAGCTGCACCATAATAAAGGGAATGCATACAGAACAAGAGGGCCATGATGGCCCTGGATCGCTCACCTGATCCATAGGGTATCAAGTGGGCCCCTGGGAGCGCCATTATTGGCCCCGGGCTATGATATGATTAATCTTGGTAGTGGTCTAAAAGGTGAAGCTTCATACCAAATATCAAAGAAGGGAGACTTCTGGTTTCAGACAAGATTTTTAAACGTTTTCCTTATATAAGTCTACATAAACCTTGGGGTCCCCGGGGCGGGCTATTTTTGCCCCAAGGGCTATAATTTGAACCATCTTGGTAGAAATCCACAAGATGAAGCTTCATACCAAATATCAAAGACCTTGGCCTTCTGCTTTCAGACAAGAAGATTTTCAAAGGTTTGCCTTGACTTCTATTACCTAGGGCTATAATTTGAACAATTTAGATGAAGCTACCCACCAAATATCAGAGACCTGGGCCTTGCGATTTCAGATTTTTTTAAATTTCCCTATATAAGTCAATGTAAAAACGAAGGGCCCCGGGGCGGGCATTTTTGACCCAAGGGTTATGATTTGAACAATCTTTGTAGAAGTCCACTAGATGAAGCTACAAACCAAATTTCAAAGAACTGGGCCATCCGGTTTTGGAGACGAAGATTTTTAAAGCTTTTCCCTGTATAAGGCAATGTAAAACCAAAGGGCCTGCAGGTGGGGGCATTTTCGCACTAGGCCTATAATTTGAACAATCTTGAGTGAGTGAGTGTTTCAGTTTTACGTCCCACCAACAGCTAAGGTCATACGGAGACGGGACCTCGGTTTAAAGACTCAGCCGAAAGTCTGGAGAAGACCGGGATCGAACCTGCGACCCCTGGTTTACAAGGCATGTAGCGTAACCACTCGACCACGGAGGCTTCTTTGAACATCTTGATTGAGGTCCACTAGATGAAGCTTCACACCAAATATCAAAGAACTGGGTCTTGCAGTTTCAGAGAAGAAGATTTTTTAAAGATTTTCCCTCTATAAGTCTATGTAAAACCAAAGGCCCCCGGGGAGGGGGCACTTTTGGCCCCAGGGCTATAATTTGAATAATCTTGGTAGAGGTCTACTAGATGAAGCTTCACACCAAATATCAAAGACTTGGGCTTTATGGTTTCAGAGAAGAAGACTTTTAAAGATTTCCCTATATAAGCCTATGTTAAACCAAAGGCCCCCGGGGAGGGGGCATTTTCGGCCCCAGGGCTATAATTTGAACAATCTTGGTAGCTGTCCACTAGATGAAGCTTCATACCAAATATCAAAGACATGGGCCTTGTGGTTTCAGAAAAGAAGATTTTTAAAGATTTTCCCTATATAAGCCTATGTAAAACCAAAGGCCCTCGGGGCAAGGGCATTTTTGGCCCCAGGGCTATAATTTGAACAATCTTGATAGAGGGCCACTAGATAAAGCTTCTTGCCAAATATCGAAGACTTGGGACTTGCGGTTTCAGAAGAAGATTTTTAAAGATTTTCCCTATATAAGCCTATGTTAAACCAAAGGCCCCCGGGGCGGGGGCATTTTTGGCCCCAGGGCTATAATTTGAACAAACTTGGTAGAGGTCCACTAGATGAAGCTTCACACCAAATATCAAAGACTTGGGCCTTGCGGTTTCAGAGAAGAAGATTTTTTAAAGAATTTTCCCTATATAAGCCTATGTAAAACCAAAGGCCCCGGGGCGGGGGCAGTTTTGGACCGCAGGGCTATAATTTGAACAATCTTGGTAGAGGTCCACTAGATGTAGCTTCACACAAATATCAAAGACCTGGGCCTTGCAGTTTCAGAGAAGAAGATTTTTAAAATTTTCAGTAAAAAAATCTATTTTTAGCTCCTGTGACCTAGATGTGCAACAGACTGGAACCATTTGAACAACTTTGAAAGGGGGCCACCCAAGGATCATTCCTTTGAAGTTTGGTGAAAATCCGATCAGTGGTTTAGGAGGAGATGTTGTTTGAAGAAAAAGTTGATGGACGCACGCACGGATGGACGCACAAGACTAAAAGTGATCCCAAAAGCTCACCTTGTCATTACGTGACAGATGAGCTAAAAAGGTGGAAGATGACAATTGCAACCAGTGTTATGAACTGCAACTCCTACCTTCAATTATCTAGCTAAGTAAATTGTGCATAGTTTATAGGTTTAAATCTAATCTCTGACAACTGCTTCAGGGAGTCAACACCTTGGCTCAGTGGCCAGAGCATTGGACTTTCACCTGTGCAGCCCAGATTCAATCCCACCGGGATTTTTTTACAGTTATACTTCTTTCCTTTGTTATAGCTTTCATGTCTTAAAACCATTAACCCATTGTATGCGGTAAACCCCTAAAGGGGTACCTTGGCAAACAGTGCAGATCCCCCAGATCAGATGGAAGCCCCTAGAATAAAGAAAAAATTAATGACTTACCTCCATGGTACTTTTTACATGCTTTTCAATGAAATATAGAGATTTCTCAGTGAAATCAAAAACGATATTGTCACTGTTTCAAACAGTGACTGACATCAATTTTATTTTTCACCGTTTGGGACTACTTTTTCCCCGAAATCTAATTTTGTAATCAGCTTTTTCATTGTAAGATGATTGAATTTAATGAAACGTATTAGAATTGACGCTGCGCCCGTTTACATGTCACGAAGGACATTAATGAAGTCATTTTCGATTCTGACGTCACATATTATGTCGCTCGACGCTAAATCTGTCCGCAGCTTTTTATGGAGACTAATCTCTCAATTATTTCAGAAACCATTCATGGAAATGTCATCCCAGGCAATTTCTCAGGTGCAAACTTTTTCTCAGGTGCTAGATCTGTTCGCAGCTTCTTTGGGAAACTAATCTCTCAATTATTTCAGAAACCATTCATGGAAATGTCATCCCAGGCAATTTCTCAGATGCAAACTTTTAGTTTACACCCAATAAATATGTTGGACACCACCAAATTGACGCGAAATGACCAAGAACAAATTTAGTTTTCTCTGAGGGTGAGTGGCGCGATTAGTGAAGCTAAATATTGCCATTTTGAAGCATGTAAAAAAACAGAAAATTTGATTTTTTTAGTGTAAGATCAAATTTAATTTCATTCATGAACACCAAAACTGGTATTTTCACTTGTGGCTACGCCACTCATGAAAATACTGGTTTTAGTGTTCATTCGGTGAAATAAAATTCAATCCTACACTGAAAAAATCAAATATCCTCTATGTATGCGGTAAACCGCTGAAGGGGTACCTTAGCAAATGGTGCTGACCCAGATCAGATGCCGCAGAATGTGCTTATATAATTCCATCCGAAATAGAATAAGAACGAAAAAATAGACCTGATATCCCTTGTCCAACATATAGCAATGGAAGAGTCCACTAGTATACAATGAGTTAAAGACTTGGCTTGCACAGTCACTGATTCTTATCACAGTATTTACTGGTTGCTAATAAGGCTGGCAGGATTAATCAGATAAACAAACAATAGATGAATTCCACAAAAATGATTATTGTTATTGATTTGCTAGTAACTGATCATTTCATAAATACAATTCACTACCCAATGTTGTGTCTAAAAAAGCTATACGAGTGGTAAACAGTGCAGTCCCTGATGAGATCTGTATTCTGTGGCATCTCATCTGGGTCTACACTGTTCGCTCAGGCCTGACTGTCTGAATACATATGGTTAAGTATAACACATAGTGAGAGACAAGCTAAGACAGAAAACTAAAAATGTAAAATTATAAACCAAGTCCGTACCTGTGATAATTCTTTTAACTGTATGAGGGAGATTTTCCATTGTGATTTCAGAGATGTAAAGAATATATAGCGAAATTCTCAATTCAAATGTGGGAGACTCCAAAATTTTACCTATTTAGCATAATTTGGGCCAAAAATAGCATCAAAACTAGAGGTGTTTGTAAAACACAATGCCCCCAACCTTTGCTTGTCCCTAGATGGCAAAATATTCAACAAATATTGTTAAAGACTCAAAAACATACAACAAGAATTCCCCCGAAGGCTAAGTCGCGCCTGTGGGGGCGCAAAGTCACCGAACCATGAAATCTAGGTCAAGGTCAAACATGGATGCCTGCATAAAAATTTCACTCCCAGTTGCAAGCATGTACCAAGAATCATCAATGAAACTCTTAACAAGAGGCTCAATGAGCCTAAACCGCTCACCTGAGGAACTTAAGTTTTAACAATTCACAGACTTGACTACTAAATCTGCTATTAGAATCCAGCCCATTGACCCTTACAGGATATAAGTCATCATTATTGCATTGCATTCCAAGTTTGAGACTTCTAGCTTCTATAGTTCCTGAGAAATCTTTGACGAAAATTTAACATTGGTCAAAATGGAGAGAAAGAAGAATGAAAGAACAAATGAACAAATAAGCTGAGAAAGCCCAATGTCTCTTACACAAAATAAGTCATCATTATTCTATTGAATACCAAATTTGATGCTTCTAGCTTTTATAGTTCCTGAGAAATCTTTTATTAAAAAGTTAACATTGGTCTATTATCTCTATATGGAGAGAAAGAAGAATGAAGGAACAAATGAACCAGACTAGCTCCAAAACCTAATGCAGCCTTTCCCCTTGCCCAATGGTGCTACACATAAAATTTAAACAAGATTGGTCGACTGCCTTCTGAGATATGCTGCATTGAAAGTGTGGACGACGGATGGACGGACGACAGACGGCGGACTCCGGAGCCTTGGTATACTATCAGCTCACTGGAGCCTTTGGCTCAGGTGAGCTAAAACTTCAAGTCGCTATTTCTGTCACAACATTTTCCCTACGTTAAGTCTATGGGCAAATTTTTTGTCGCTCAAGGTCACGTAACTCCGAGGTCAATATTCCGATTCGGCCCAAAATCGAACTTAACCGAGATTTTATGCCTGTCCTTGTTACCTGCAAGTTTGAAGCTGATATGAATAAAAATAAAGTTGCTATCGTGGTCACAACGTATTTTTTTATGCTCAAGGGCAGGTCACTCCAAGGCAAATAATCCGATTCGGCCCAAAATCGAACTTAACCGAGATTTTATGTCTGTCCTCGTTACCTGCAAGTTTGAAGCTGATCTGAAAAAAATTCAAGTCGCTATCGTAGTCACAACATTTTCCCTATGTTAAGTCTATGGGCAAATTTTTTGTCGCTCAAGGTCATGTAACTCCGAGGTCAATATTCCGATTCGAACTTAACTGAGATTTTATGCCTGTCCACGTTACCTGCAAGTTTGAAGCTGATCTGAATAAAAATAAAGTTGCTATCGTGGTCACAACGTATTTTTTTATGCTCAAGGGCAGGTAACTCCAAGGCAAATAATCCGATTCGGCCCAAAATCTAACTTAACCGAGATTTTATGTCTGTCCTCGTTACCTGCAAGTTTGAAGCTGATCTGAAAAAAATTCAAGTGGCTATCGTAGTCACAACATTTTCCCTACGTTAAGTCTATGGGCAAATTTTTTGTCGCTCAAGGTCACGTAACTCCGAGGTCAATATTCCGATTCGGCCCAAAATCGAACTTAACCGGGATTTTATGCCTGTCCTCGTTACCTGCAAGTTTGAAGCTGATCTGAATAAAAATAAAGTTGCTATCGTGGTCACAACGTATTTTTTCATGCTCAAGGGCAGGTAACTCCAAGGCAAATAATCTGATTCGGCCCAAAATCGAACTTAACCGTGATTTTATGTCTGTCCTCGTTACCTGCAAGTTTGAAGCTGATCTGAAAAAAATTCAAGTCGCTATCGTAGTCACAACATTTTCCCTATGTTAAGTCTATGGGCAAATTTTTTGTCGCTCAAGGGCATGTAACTCCGAGGTCAATATTCCGATTCTGCCCAAAATCGAACTTAACCGAGATTTCATGCCTGTCCTTATTATCTGCAAGAATGAAGCCGACAAGTTTGAAGCTGATCTGAATAAAAATAAAGTTGCTATCGTGGTCACAACGTATTTTTTTATGCTCAAGGGCAGGTAACTCCAAGGCAAATAATCCGATTCGGCCCAAAATCGAACTTGACCGAGATTTTATGCCTGTACTGGTTATCTGCAAGAATGAAGTCGATCAGAAAAAAATTGACGGAGCTAGAGTGATGACAAGCTTTTTCCTATGTGAAGTCTATGGGAGCTAGATGTTGCCATGGCAACCAGAGTTCCACTCAGATCTGCCTGAAAACCTAATGAAGCCTTTCCACTTGCCCAATAATGCGACACATGAAATTTGATCAAAGTTGGCCAAGTAGTCTTTAAGATATACATTTTTTAAATTCCCATTAACCCTAATGCAAAAACACACAAGGGCAGGTAACTCCTAAGTGAATGATCCGATTCTGCCAGTTATCGAACTTGACCGAGATTTCATGGCTGTGCTGGTTATCTGCAAGAATAAAGCCAATCTGAAAATAATTGAAGCAGCTACGGTGATGACAACATTCTCCCCATGTTAAGTCAATAGGCAATTTTTTCAACGCTCAAGGGCACATAACTCCTGAGTGAATAATCCGATTAAGCCCAAAATCGAACTTGATCGAGATTTCATGCCTGTCCTCGTTATCTGCAAGAATGAAGTCGATCAGAAAAAAATTAACGGAGCTAGAGTGATGACAAGCTTTTTCCTATGTTAAGAACGCTCAAGGGCACGTAACTCCTGAGTGAATAATCCGATTCAGCCCAAAATCGAACTTGATCGAGATTTCATGCCTGTCCTCGTTATCTGCAAGAATGAAGTCGATCAGAAAAAAATTGACGGAGCTAGAGTGATGACAAACTTTTTCCTATGTTAAGTCTATGGGAGCTATTTGTTGCCGTGGCAACCAGAGTTGCAATCCGATCTGCCCGAAAACAGTATGCAGCCTTTCCCCCTACCTGATAATGCTTCACATGAAATTTGATCAAGATTGGCCCACTGGTTCCGGAGATATACTTCTTTGAAAGTGTGGACGACGACGACGGACGAC
The DNA here is from genome assembly GCA_963580285.1 of Lucinisca nassula. Taxonomy (NCBI): domain Eukaryota; kingdom Metazoa; phylum Mollusca; class Bivalvia; order Lucinida; family Lucinidae; genus Lucinisca; species Lucinisca nassula. Next base: position 54,643,670 of record OY757022.1, read on the forward strand.
GACGACGGACGACGACGGACGCCGGCTCGTGGTATACTAATACCTCACATGAGCCTTCGGCTCAGGTGAGCTAAAAATAGACTCTTCCATCAGGGTGAAAGTTAGGGTTGTCACACTATTTTACAAAGTCAGTGAACCATAAAATGTAGGTCAAGGTCAGAAATGGATACTTGCATTGAAGTTTCAATTCCTAAACGCAAGCTTGTACCAAATACAATTAATGAAGCTCTAATAGATCTTGAGAAATGGACTCTTACATTAGGGTGAAAGTCAGGGTGGTCTCAATAATTCACAAAGTCGGTGAACCATGAAATATGGGTCAAAATCAAATATGGATGCCCCGATAGCTCAGTTGGTAGAGTGTCCGCTCCGGGGAACGGGAGGTCTCGGGTTTGATCCTGGGCCGCGACATACCGAAGTCGTTAAAATTGGTACTAGCCGCTCCCCGCTTGGCACTCAGATTTACGGGGTAGAGCTAGGACTGGTCGATCCAGTGTCAGGATAATGTGACTGGGTGTGGTATCTTGTGATGTGTCTGGGACATGATACTTCAGTGGGAAAGCACTATAAACGTGAGCATTGAGCTCCTTGTCGCAACCAGACACCGTCGTGATATGACTGAAAAATTGTTGAAAGCGACGTTAAACCCGAATTCACACACACACACACACACACACACACTTGCGTTGCAGTTGCAATTCCTAGATGCAAGTTTGTACCAATTATAATTTTAAAAACCTTTAATAGTTTTCGAGAAATGGACTCTTACATTAGGGTGAAAGTCAGGGTGATCGCAATAATTCACGAAGTCAGTGAACCATGAAATATAGGTCAAGGTCAGATATGGATGCTTGCGTTGAAGTTGCAATGCCTGGATGCAAGTTTGTACCAAGAATGATTAATGAAGCTCTAATAGTTCTCAAGATATGGACTTGCTGCGATACAAATCCCCTCGCACAAGAAAACTTCGTGTGTGGAAAACACTGAAATGGCAAAAGTCCAACTTGCTTGAGATATTATCATATGCAAAATTTGTGTAAAGTTTGTTTAAAAATCCATCCATCAATGTAGGTTCTAGAGTGATGACAATATTTCTCCAAAAATAGTCATAGGGACCTTGACTTGAGGCCATGGCCGCGAAGTAGATCTTGCTCAAGATATTATCATAAGCATCTTTTGTGTGAAGTTAGATTAAAATCATAAATGTAGGTGGTAGAGCAATGACAAAGTTTTTCTAAAAATAGCCACAGTGACCTTGACCTTGAGGTCATGACTTTGAAAGTCAAAGCAACTCGAGATATTACCGTAAGAAACATTTGTGTGAAGTTCTATTAACATCCATCAATAAATGTAGGCACTAGAGCTATGACAAAGTTTTTCTAAAAATAGCCATAGTGACCTTGACCTTGAAAGTCGAAATAGCTCGAGGTATTGTCATAAGGAACATTTGTGTGAAGTCATACTGAAATCGGTGAAGAAATGTAAGCGCTAGAGCCATGACAAAGTTTTTCTAAAAATAACCACAGTGACCTTGACTTTGAAAGTCAAACTCACTCGAGGTATTGTCATAAGGAACATTTGTGTGAAGTTATATTGAAATCAGTGAACAAATGTAGTCGCTAGGGCGATGACAAAGTTTTTCTAAAAATAGCCACAGTGACCTTGACCTTGAAAGTCGAAATCGCTCGAGATATTGTCATAAGGAACATTTGTGTGAAGTTATATTGAAATTGGTGAAGAAATGGAGGCGCATGAGCGATGACAAAGTTCGTCTAAAAATAGCCACAGTGACCTTGACCTTGAGGTCATGACCTTGGAAGTCAAACTCGCTCGAGATTTTTTTATAAGGAACATTTGTGTGAAGTTATATTGAAATTGGTGAAGAAATGTAGGCGCTAGAGCGATGACAAAGTTTTTCTAAAAATAGCCACAGTGACCTTGACCTTGAGGTCATGACCTTGAAAGTTGAACTCGCTCGAGATTTTTTATAAGGAACATTTGTGTGAAGTTATATTGAAATTGGTGAAGAAATGGAGGCGCTAGAGCGATGACAAAGTTTTTCTAAAAATAGCCACAGTGACCTTGACCTTGAGGTCATGACCTTGAAAGTCGAACTCACTTGAGATTTTTTTATAAGGAACATTTGTGTGAAGTTATATTGAAATTGGTGATGAAATGTAGGCGCTAGAGCGATGACAAAGTTTTTTTCTAAAAATAGCCACAGTGACCGTGGCCTTGAGGTCATGACCTTGAAAGTCGACCTCTTTCGAGATTTTTTTATAGGGAACATTTGTGTGAAGTTATATTTAAATCGGTCAAGAAATGTAGGCGCTAGAGCGATGACAAAAGTATGTACGTACGGGACAAATGCTATATCCGCCTCACAACTATGTTGTGCGAGGGGATAATTAAAACAAGAGGGCAATGATGGCCCTGGATCGCTCACCTGATCCATAGTGTAACAAGTGGGCCCCAGAGAGGGCCATTATTGGCCCCAGGGCTTTAATCTGCATAATGTTGAGGGAGATCTTAAAGGTGAAGCTTCATACCAAACATCAACAAAGGCTATAATTTGAACAATCTTGGCAAAGGTCCACTAGATGAAGCTTCACATCAAATATCAAAGACCTGGGCCTAGCGGTTTCAGAGAAGAAGATTTTAAAAGATTTTGCCTATATAAGCCTATGTAAAACTAAAGGGCCCGGGGCGGGGGCATTTTTTGCCCCAGCACTATAATTTGAACAGTCTTGGTAGGGGTCCACTAGATGAAGCTTCATACCAAATAGCAAAGACCTGGGCCCTGCAGTTTCAGAGAAGAAGATTTTTTAAAGATTTTCCCAATATAAGCCCATGTAAAACCAAAGGGCTATAGGGCGGGGGCATTTTTGGCCCCAACACTATAATTTGAACAATCTTGGTAGGGGTTCACTAGATGAAGCTTCATACCAAATATCAAAGACCTGGGCCTTGCGGTTTCAGAGAAGAAGATTTTTAAAGAGTTTCCCTATATAAGCCAATGTAAAACCAAAGGGCCCCGTGGCGGGGGCATTTTTTGTCCCAGCACTATAATTTGAACAATCTTGGTAGGGGTCCACTAGATGAAGCTTCATACCGAATTTCAAAGTCCTGGGCCTTGTGGTTTCCGAGAAAAAGATTTTTAAAGATTTTCCCTATATAAGCCTATGTAAAACCAAAGGGCCCCGGGGCACTATAATTTGAACAATCTTGGTAGGGGTCCACTAGATAAAGCTTCATACCAAATATAAAAGACCTGGTCCTTGTGGTTTCAGAGAAGAAGATTTTTAAAGATTTTCCCTAAATAAGCCAATGTAAAACCAAAGGGCCCCGTGGCGGGGGCATTTTTTGTCCCAGCACTAAAATTTTAACAATCTTGGTAGGGGTCCACTAGATGAAGCTTCATACCAAGTATCAAAGTCCTGGGCCTTGTGGTTTCAGAGAAGAAGATTTTTAAAGATTTTCCCTATATAAGCCTATGTAAAACCAAAGGGCCCTGGGGCGGGGCCATTTTTGGCCCCAGCACTATAATTTGAACAATCTTGGTAGGGGTCCACTAGATGAAGCTTCATACCAAATATCAAAGACCTGGGCCTTGTGGTTTCAGAGAAGAAGATTTTTAAAGATTTTCCCTATATAAAGCCTATGTAAAAACAAAGGGCCCCGGGGCGGGGGCATTTTTGGCCCCAGCACTATAATTTGAACAATCTTGGTAGGGGTCCACTAGATGAAGCTTCATACCAAATATCAAAGACCTGGGCATTGTGGTTTCAGAGAAGAAGATTTTTTAAGTTTTTGGTGAAAAAAATCTATTTTTGGCTCCTGTGACCTAGATGTGCAACGGACTGGAACCATTTGAACAACTTTGAAAGGGGACCACCTAAGGATCATTCCTGTGAAGTTTGGTCAAAATCCGATCAGGGGTTTAGGAGGAGATGTCGTTTAAAGAAATTGTTTACGCACGGACGCACGCACGCACGGACGCACGCACGACGGACGACGGACAAAAAGTGATCCCAAAAGCTCACCTCGTCACTACGTGACGGTGAGCTAAAAATACTGAATCCGAGCCGTCCTGGACAAAGGTCGGTAAATGACCTTGACCTCTGAAACTGATAAACTTCCATTCAGCTGATTGCAAATACCATTTCTGATGCCACTAGCTATACAATCAGAAAAATCCACTGTTTTGCCATTTTTCCATACAAATGTCTAAGTGACCGAATTTACCCTTGACGTTAAACAGGTCAAGGTCAACCAAAGGTCATCATTTGAACAAACTTGGTAGGGCCCGAGTCCCCGATGCTGCATAGCAAGTTTCAAGATCATCGGCTATTCGGTTCTTGAAAAGAAGATTTTTAAAGGTTTTTACCATATATGGGCATGGCGGCCATATTGGTCATGTGACCCAGTCCTCACGAACAAACTTTCGTTCCCCTTTCCCATAGAGGCTCCACATGTTATTTGGTTTCAATTGGCCAAGTAGTTTCAGAGGAGATGTTGTTTGAAAATGTTGACGACTCAGACGCAGACATAGACGACGACGACGACGGACGACAGACCAATGCCTATACTATAAGCTCCCCCGAACCCTTTGGCTCTGGTGAGCTAAAAATTTCAAAGGGCAATAACTCTTGAAAGGGGCATAATCCGGATGAGAAAAAAATACGCATCAGCTTATTTTCCATTAGGAATGCATATATGAAATTTCAAAACCATAGCATACACAGTTCTAAAGTTATGCTATGCATCACTTTTAGCATTCATTACAATGGGCACAATTTACCAAAATGACAAAGGGCCATAACTCACAAAGTATTTTTCGGAATTTTGTCAAAAGTTAATCAGTTCATATACTCATCACCACCAATATACTCAACAACTTCCAAGGCTCTAGCTCCAATAGTGTTCGAGATATTTTGCTGACAAGATTTTACTAAAACAAGAGGCCCATGGGCGACTATGCTCACCAGAGCTCAGGTGGGCACTGCCCAATTGCAGCCATGTATTTTAATCTGCCAAATGAACCCCCATATCCAAATGAGCACCCATGTGGACTCAGTATATGAAACATTAGGCCTTTTATGAAGTAGAGGGGGTGGGGCATGGACCCAATGGAGCCCTGGTTGGTTATCACAAAGAACAAGAATATATATGGTTTAGCAGTGGGGATCGATATAAGTGGAGGGGCTGGAGCATGCCCTGTCGTTCCCAGGAAAGCCCAAGATTGTTGTCCCTAAATGTGTCTTATCATAAGGACCAAGTATATATATGGTTTAGGGGTGGGAATCTGAACGGTATCCAAGATATCCTTTCATGAAGTGGAAAGGAGAGGACTGGCCCCTGCGGACACCCCTACAGTAGGTGTGCTAATAATAAGGAACAATAACATATATGAATATGCGGTGGGGATTTGAATGGTTTCTGAAATATATGGCCTTTTATGAAGTGGAAGGGCGGGGCACATTGCCTCAGCACAAAGAAACCCCCAAGTTGGTGTGACTGAATGAGTCTTATCATAAGGAACAAGAATATATATGGTTTAGGGGTGGGGAACTGAACTATTTCTGAGATATGTGGCTTTTAATGAAGTCAAGCGGTGGAGCAAGGCCCGGGCATGCCCCGGGGACTCACAAGCTGGTGTTAATGAATGTGCCTTATCATAAGGAAGATGAATATATATGGTTATGGGGTGGGGCTCTTAACAGTTTCTGAGATAAAAGGCATTTTGTGAAGTGCAGGGGTGGGGCAAGGCCCAGGGAGACCCCCAGGTTGGTGTCATTGAATGTGTCTTATCATAAGGTACAAGAATATATATGGTTTAGGGGTGGAGATCTGTAAGGTTTCCGAGATATTGTGATATTATGAAATGGAGGGGGTGGGGCATGGCCCCAGCACATCCCTGGGGACCCCCAGGTTGGTGTCACTGAATGTGTCTCATCATAATGAACAAGAACATATATGGTTTAAGGGTAGGGATCTGAACAGTTTCTGAGATATATGGCCTTTTGTGAAGTGAAGGGGTGGGGCATGGCTCCGGCGCACCCCGGAAGAACCCCAATTTGGTGTCAATGAATGTGTCTTATCATAAGGAGCAAGAATATATATGGTTTAGGGGTGGGGATCTGTAAGGTTTCCGAGATATTGGGCCTTTTATGAAATGGAGGGGCGGGACATGGCCCCTGCGCATTCCGGGGGACCCCCAGTTTGATGTCACTGAATGGGTCTTATCATAAGGAACAAGAGTATATAGGGTTCAGGGGTGGGGATCTGAATGGTTTCCGAGATATTGGGCCTTTTATGAAGTGGAGGGGGTGGGGCATGGCCTCGGCGCATCCCGGAGGACCTCCAGGTTGGTGTCAATGTATGTGTCTTATCAATAGAAACAAGAATATATATGGTTTAGGGGTGGGGATCTGTAAGGTTTCTGAGATATAAGGCATTTTATGAAGTACTGGGGGGCGGCGCATGGCCCCAGCACAAACTACTGGACCCCCAGGTTGACATAAAAGCATATGGCTGAGAGAAGTTTGCTAAAGGAACATTTCTATGAAAGTTTTGTCAAAATATCTGCAAAGGCTTTGTAGTTAATGCCATTTTTCAATTTTCCCCACTATAAGTCTATGGAAAATCTAAGTTGCCATAGCAACCAAACTAAAGAGCCGAATTTCATTAAAACACAAAACCTGTAAAGGCAAATATGGTGAATATTTCCATAAACTCTCAGCCTCATAGAGCATACGGTTTCTGAGGAGATGATTTTTTAAGTATTTTTTTTCTATTTTTTTCATTTTGGTTTCCATGGCAACCAATACAAATGAGCAGTAGGCCTAAACTCATATGGCAGATAGTAGATCGCCTAAGGAATATTTCTATGAAAGTTTTGTCAAAATATCTGCAGCGGCTTAGCAGTAAATGCCATTTTTCAATTTTCCCCATTATAAGTCTATGGAAACTCTAAGTTGCCATAGCAACCAAACTAATAAGCCGAATTTCATAAAAAACACAAACTTTCAATCCCCCAACCCAAGGATGCTACAGATGAAATTTGGGCTGAATCGGCCCAGTGGCTTCAGAGGAGATGTCGTTTGAAAATGTTGACAAAGACGCAGACGACGCAGACGCAGACGACGACGGACAACTGCCTATCCTATAAGCTCCCCCGGAGCCTTCGGCTCTGGTGAGCTAAAAATTTCAAAGGGCAATAACTCTTGAAAGGGGCATAATCCGCACGAGAAAAAAAATACGCGTCAGCTAATTTTCCATGAGGAATCCACGTATGAAATTTCAAAACCCTAGCATACACGGTTCTAAAGTTATGCCAAGCATCACTTTTAGCATTCATTACAATGGGCACAAATTACCAAAATGACAAGGGGCCATAACTCACAAAGCATTTTTCAGAATTTTGTCAAAAGTTAATCAATTCATTTACTCATCACCACCAATATATTCACCAACTTTCAAGGCTCTAGCTCCAATAGTTTTTGAGATATCTTGCTGACAAGATTTTATTAAAAAAATTTCAAAGGGCAATAACTCTTAAAAGGGGCATAATCCGGATGAGAAAAAAAATACGCGTCAGCAAATTTTCCATGAGAAATCCATATATGAAATTTCAAAACCCTAGCATACACGGTTCTAAAGTTATGCTATGCATCACTTTTAGCATACATTACAATGGGCACAAATTACCAAAATGACAAAGGGCCATAACTCACAAAGAATTTTTCGGAATTTTGTCAAAAGTTAATCAGTTCATCTACTCATCACCACCAATATATTCACCAACTTTCAAGGCTCTAGCTCCAATAGTTTTTGAGATATCTTGCTGACAAGATTTTATTAAAATAATTTCAAAGGGCAATAACTCTTGAAGGGGGCATAATCCGGACGAGAAAAAAAATACGCGTCAGCTAATTTTCCATGAGGAATCCATATATGAAATTTCAAAAACCTAGCATACACGGTTCTTCAGTTATGCTATGCATCAAAAGCGTAACGGATGGACGAACAGACGAACGAACCAGAACCAATATGCCCCACCAACTTTTTCAAAGTTGGGGGCATAATGAGGGAGTCTACCTCCTGATCAGGGTGGTATTACAGGTATGCAAGTCTTCAGTCATTACAAATCAATTATCAATCTGATACTCAATTATCTTTTCAGCTCTGATTAGCCAGCCCTAGTTGCTAGAATCTTCTGTTCAACATGAAGATGATGAAATGGCTTATTCATACACATAGAATCCTCGCTATAATGACACAATTTGTTTCCTGACAATTTGCCATCAGTATTTATTCCCTAACAATTTGCAATCAGTATTTGTTCCCTAACAATTTGCCATCAGTATTTGTTCCCTAACAATTTGCCATCAGTATTTGTTCCCTAACAATTTGCCATCAGTATTTGTTCCCTAACAATTTGCCATCAGTATTTATTCCCTAACAATTGGCCATCAGTATTTGTTCTATCAGTATCTATTCCCTAACAATTTGCCATCAGTATTTGTTCCCTAACAATTTGCCATCAGTATTTATTCCCTAACAATTTGCCATCAGTATTTATTCCCTAACAATTTGCCATCAGTATTTGTTCCATCAATATTTATTCCATAACAATTTGCCATCAGTATTTGTTCCCTAACAATTTACCATCAGTATTTGTTCACTAACAATTTGCCATCAGTTTTTATTCCCTAACAATTTGCCATCAGTATTTACTCCCTAACAATTTGCCATCAGTATTTGTTCCCTAACATATGCCATCAGTATTTATTCCATAACAATTTGCCCTCAGTATTTGTTCCCCAACAATTGACCATCAGTATTTATTCCCTAACAATTTGCCATCGGTATTTATTCCCTAACAATTTGCCATCAGTATTTATTCCCTAACAATTTGCCATCAGTATTTGTTCCCTAACAATTTGCAATCAGTATTTGTTCCCTAACAATTTGCCATCAGTATTTGTTCCCCAACAATTTGCAATCAGTATTTGTTCCCTAACAATTTGCCATCAGTATTTGTTTCCTAACAATTTGCCATCAGTATTTATTCCCTTACAATTTGCCATCAGTATTTGTTCATTAACAATTTGCCATCAGTATTTTTTATCCTAACAATTTGCCATCAGTATTTGTTCTCTAACAATTTACCGCAATAGTGAATCCTAATAAGGTGTAGTATAACAGGTAATAAAGAACCTTTCCCTTTGTTACTGCAAGAAACAAATGTTGTCGATATTTGTTGAAATCACTTTGCTGAGGCGATACTAACAAATATCCACATCATTTCTTGGAGTATTAAATAATTATGTTCTGAATATCTCCATTACGTTCCACTGAAATAGTGTCAAAACAAGTTCTGTTGCTACATCGAATGTCAGTATAAAGAGGGTTAACTGTAACTTTGCTGTTATTTAGTGGATAACGCCATCTCATAAAAATGATATCACTACAGGGATCACACATGGTTTTTCATGCATTAACTTTCATTGGGTCCCGAGGAAGCTGTTTGAACATGTGGCTGCCAGGCCGAGTGTTCAAAAATCTTTGAGGGGACCTGGCAAATGTTATTGCAATGAAATAACCGTAGATGATCATTGTTCTTGCATAATTTACGATTCCAACAGCAAACTGTGATGAAAACACCCAAAAGCTCTATATTAACTGCATATAAACTCTTCAAATGTGACCGGCAAACCAACATTGCTGCTTGTTCAGAATATTGTTTTCAATGACGCCAGTTGTGCAGTGACCTTCTGACGTCATCATAATATTCTGAAATGCTAAGTTCAGGGCGATAACGTTACGCCACTCAACGTAACGTAAAAAGAGCAAGGCCCATCTTGTGATATCCAAAGTTCAAAATCCATGTTCAAACAGCACATGAATTTCATGATTTGAACATGGGTTTTGTTGTTTGAACACAGCTTCTGGCCCGTTCAAGCATAGCTTCAAACAGCAATGTTCATAGTTTTATGCAAGAACACATGCCTACTGATGCATAACATAACTTCACTACACCATCCATGAAAACCCTATGTTTTGTATTGAATTTTTTTTTAACTACTCTCGCTATAAAATCTGACTTAAAATTGTCATATGGTAAACAGAATCTTACACTCCTGGTCATTTCATATTAAATTCATGAAATAAACCAGTCTTCTATACTTATTAAAGTCTACTTTTGCCTTATTTTTGAGCCAGACAGACTTAGACCTTTTAAGAAGAATGCATACACCTTCAGGGGAAGCAACTCCTGCCAATTTTTTTTTGTTTCCCAAGTCAGTAGGAGTCAACTCTTAAAGGAAAGAATTTGCTCCTGAGGACTGAGCATATAGACAAAAGGGGCCAAGAGGGCCCTAATTCGCTCAACTGAGTGTCACTGTCTCTGGTAAATTCTATTTTAGCTCTTATGGCCATTTTGTTCATCAGAGCAGAACAATTATAGCTTTTCTGATAGGGAGTCACCTAGGCAACATTCTTGTGAAGTCTGAATCAAATTGGCCCAAGGGTTTAGGAGGAATTCACATTTGTAGAAAATTTGTTTTTCTATTTTTACCTCTAGCCGCCAAATTGTTCATCAGGGCTGAATGATTAAAACTATATTATCAGGGATCCACCTAGGTAACATTCCCGTGAAGCTTGAATCAAACTGGCTAAAGGGTTTAGGAGTTCTCATTTGAAGCAAATTTAAAATGTTTTTTTTCTAGTTTGAGCTCTGGCAGCCATTTTGCTCATTGGCACAGAACAGTTTGAGGCAATTTGGTAGAGGGTCACCTAAGCAACATTCCTATGAGTTTGGATAAAATTGGCCCAAGGGTACAGGAGGAGTTGTCATTTAAACATTTTATCTATTTTTAGCTCTGGCGGTCATTTTGTTCATCAGCGGTTAACGATTTTTGCCGTTTTAGCTATTTTGATAGAGGTTCACCTAAGCAACATTCCTATGCAGTTTGAATGAAATTGGCCCAAGGGTACAGGAAATGTTGTTGTTTAAAGATTGTTTTTTATTTTTGGCTCTGGCAGCCATCTTGTTAATCATAGCGGAACAATTTTCGCTATTTTGGTAGGGAGCCATCCAGGCATCATTCCTGTGCAGCGTGAAACAAATTGGCCCAAGGGTTTAGGAAGAGCTTGCATTTGAAGCAAATTTACAATGTTTTTCTATTTTTAGCTCAGGTATCATTTTGCTCAGTGGAGCAGAACTGTTTAAGCTAATTTGGTAGAGGGCCACCTAAGCAAAATTCCTGTGAAGTTTGAATCAAATTGGCCCAAGTATTTAGGAGGAGTTAGTGTTTGAAGCAATTTTACGATGTTTTTCTATTTTTAGATCTGGCTGCCAAGTTGCTAATTGGAGCGGAACCATTCTAGCTATTTTGGTAGAGGTTGACTTAAGCAACATTCCTATGAAGCTTGAATGAAACTGGCCCAAGGGTACAGGAGGAGTTGTCATTTAAAGATTTTTCTATTTTTAGCTCTGGTGGCCATCTTGTTCATCATAGCAGAACTATTCTGGCCATTTTGGTAGGGAGCCACCCAGGAATCATTCCTGTGAAGTTTGAATCAAATTGGCCCAAGGGTTTAGGAGGAGTTCGCCTTTGAAAAAAAACTATTTTTTTTCTTTTTCTTTTTTTAGCTCTGGTGGCCATTTTGCTCAATGGATCAGAACTGTTTTAGCTAATTTGGTAGAGGGTCACCTATGCAAAATTCCTGTAGTTTGAATGAAACTGGCCCAAGGAAACAGGATTTTTCTATTTTTAAATCTGGTGGCCATCTTGTTCATCAGAGCAGAGAGATTTGAGCTATTTTGGTAGGGAGCCGTCTAAGCAACATTCCTGTGAAGTTTGAATCAAATTGGCCCAAGTGTTCAGCAGGAGTTCGCGATGGGAGCAAATTTGTTTCTTTATTTTTAGCTCTGGTGGCCATTTTGCTCATTGGAGCAGAACCATTTTAGCTATTTTGGTACAGGGTCACCTAAGCATCATTCCTATGAAATTTGAATGAATTTGGTCAAAGGGTACAGAGAAAGAGGAATTTTCTATTTTTGGATCTTGTACATCATAGCGGACCATTTTAGCTATTTTGGTAGGGAGCCACCCAGGTAACATTGCAGTGAAGTTTTAATCAACTTGGCCAAAGGTTTATGAGGAGTTCGCATTTAAAGCAAATTAATGACGAGGGGCGATGCACGATGGACATTGACGGATCACAATAGCTCAGCATGAGCACTTGTGTCAGATGAGCTAAAAAGTGAACAGGAAGGTCCCAAAAGTTGTCTCCCTTTGAAAAAATGGTAGAAAAATGTGCTAAGTGTTCCCATTCCCCTTAAGCACTTAACCAAAATAGTGCACATTACAGAAACAAATTAATAGGTCAGTTAACCAAATCAAACTCCTGTTCAGGCTTTGTCTTTCTATGCAGTTAACCAGTACAGTGCATTCTTTCAACAGGAACAGACAGCTGTCCTTCTTGAATCAGAAGAGGGGAGAGAAATACTGAATAAAACATTTCATGATTAAGCTTCACGTAAGAATGCTACCAGACCTCGCAGAGATCAAACCCACAACCTCCTGTACAACCAAGAGTCTCGCTCGACAACTGAGTGGCCTTTTAAATTAGCAATTCTGATATAGCCGATGTTGGCTAATTTCAGAAATAAAACCACAACCTTAAAAATTCAGGAGTGATTGCAACATTTTGATAAGAAACATTAAATGTCCAATTTTAGTATTTCAAAGATACACACTGTTTTATATAAGCACAGCCATGACAAAACCGACACTTTAACTTGGTGCAACCATAGAAAACACAAATTAGTCGATGTTGAACTCTTATCAGAGTCTTTACTAATTAGGGTGTAACTAAACTGTATTCAAAATTGTCATTTTGGGAGGTAAATCGGCTCTTTTTAAATTGATAATTTCATTTTACAGGGGAGCCGTAAAAGGAATTAGTGACAGTAAAATCCAACGATTTACCTCACCAAATGACAGTTTTCAATAAAGTTATCCCCAATCTAATGCACTTATTGTTTTGTTAACAATTGTACACTATAACATCGGTATAACGCTGCTGTCGGGGACGACTGCGGTCTATGCGATCCCGCATAATATGGACCTTGCCAACCTTACGATCCCCTAACGACAATTTTGCATGCATGATTGCTGTTTCTGCGAGGTGTTACATATTGCATGTAATTTGTTAATAGTTATATTGCATGTTGTTTATGTTTCTTTATTGTTTAACCCTTGTCCTGCTGAGCCCAGATATGTCTCATCTTTCTAACAATGTAGATCTTCAATGTTTGTCATTCAGTTTATGAATTTGTTGCAATAATTTGCATCAAGTATTTTGATTGATTGATATTCAGAAGTGGGTGTGGCATAATAAAATATTCAGCAGGACTTTTTTGCATGTACCTTTGTTGAGTTCCGTTCTTTGTTATTATCCTGTGAATAATAAATTTGTAAACTTTAAAATCTTTGTTGTTTTTTATTTCCCATAGTGCCCCAGACAAAACAAGTAACTGCGATAGTCTTGCGGTATAGATAGCTTCTACTGTTTATCTTTATTTATCAAAACATGTGAATTCATTGTAAATAAGTGAAAATATGACACAGGTTAATTACGACATGAGCTAATGACGATGACTGTAAACAACTTTGGTGAAATAGATTGAGTAAATCATCTAGTACATTTACATGTATATTGTCTTGGATGATGAGGTTTTGACCACTGAGCTCCGCGGGGAAAAGGGCAAAATTCTCGGCCAAATTTTCAAAATTGTGGAAAAAACGGCAGGAAAAGGGACCCACATAACAACAGCATTATAACAATTTCCACGTTTACATGTACATGTATATCATCTTGGCCCACGATGTTTTGGCTACAGAGCTCCGCGAAATAGGGCACAATTTTGGGGCAAATTTTCAAATCTTGGGAAAAAACTAAAAAAAAAGGGTGCCACAGCACAACTGCATTTTAACAATTTCCGTATTTTAAGCGACAGCGTTATAATGGCTCTACAGTGTACTATTTTGCGCCAAGTGGCAAGTCCTGAAAGCTGCAGGAAACCAATGAAAAAAGATGTCAATTTGTTTGTTTGATTTAAGGTTTAATGCCCCCATCAACACTGTATAGGTCATTTTGGAGACTTGCTTCCAATTTTGTGGGACTTTTACCCGACATTGAGATGAAATGAAATCTCATGCCATGTTGCCCAATGAAACCAATAGGATTTATAAGCATGGACGGACCAATTCACACCGCTTTACCTGGGCAGGCTTACATCCTGTAAGTGGTTTACCAGTAGTCGTATGCGGTCTGTTTCAGGTCCCGGTGGAAGCATCATGCAGCCCATCTATTATTTCAAGCCCCGATAGGCGGGGGCAAAAAAGGATGTCAAATGATGACGGGTTTCCAATAGTGCATCACACTGACACAATTTTTTTACCTTACCCGATCAAACATTGCATTACATACTCAAGTGCATTAGAATCCCATGTACCTTCTATAGCCTCCATACTATCCAAAGGGAGACAATATCCATCAATATTCATTTATTGCTTTTGTGTGAGGGGAATATGACGTTTGTTCATCGTCATACCCCTCACACAAGGGCAACAAATGATTTATTATACCAAATGCTGACTTCTAGAGACTGTTTCAGTGAATGTACTTGTACTTTTGAGCAGTGACGTCAGAGGGAATATTGCAGGATAATATGATAGTTTATTGCCCTGTGTGTGCAAGCTCTCAACCAATCAGAATTCCAGAATAGCTTTTGAATATTAATGAGGTGTAATAAATGGCAATTGTTTCCTTATATAGAAGATGCACATGTTGATCCGAGCCTTTGCTTGTGCTGGTTCAAAGGTAATAAACAGTTAACTTGTTTGCTTTGAATTGAGTAGGGACAAATAATTAACCCACTTTATACAGGAAACCCCAAAATCAGGGGCTTGTTGTTCAAAACTAATAACAAATTTAGGGGAAAACTGTACTAAAAATGTCGTTTAGGAGTAAATCATGTTTTACGGTAGGAAATTTCGCTTTTCGCGTTAGCGGAGCTGTAAAATGTAATTTGCTACCGTAAAACCAATGATTTAACGGTACCACCCCAAAGGACAATTTTCAATACAGTTATCCCCATTCTAATGCACTTATTTGGTTGTTAATTAAAAAATTGTACTACACCTCAACCTCGTTATAACACAGAACTCCGGGTCCAACCAATGTACCGTGTTAGTTAACCGAATTGTGTTATAAACGCCGACAGTATTTGTCACAGATCAACCATTGACACTATGGTGGTCAATAGTTTTCCAAACAAGATGATGTGCAGTACGTTTAATAACCGTATTCCCCGACTAAAATGTGTTTAGAACTAATCGACGACAGTAAATACCATGGCCCATCAAGTCAAACAAGTCTCTTTTATCGAAACCGATTGATAAACCAAGTTTATATCCAGAAAATCATCCAAACTGACAGCGACTTTGACGCCATTTTGATAGCTGGTTCCTGGCTAACTTTGTTGTAACTGAGCGTCCGGAACCATGCCGAACTACAGTACATTTAATAGGTTTCAATGGTAAAATTACCAAGTTAGGGTTCAGAACCAGACAATGGTCAACGCTTACAAGAAATTTGGATTACTGTCCTTAAATGTCTTAAGCTTTATATTTTAGCCATTGGAAACGATTTTTAATGGCGCACATGGTCTTGAATGATTTTTTGACCGGGAAAATCGATCATGAATATGTTTTATCATTTGCTTTTAAGCTGGAATAAATCTGACTTTCTTTAACATGTGGCTCTAGGAAATCAGCTTTATTGCAGTTGACCTATCACATTGTCTGCATCGATGTTTAAAATTTCTGCTGAGCAGTGATCCTTAACAGACCGTGATAAGTATTTTTTTCCGGTTGCGTAACCAAATTCTTTAATCTCTTTATCTCGCTAAGTCAACACTTTTGATTGTGCCGATGGAGTTAATGTTTATCATGCGTGTCACGCTAAACAAGTTTATATACTGTATATTCAACTCTGCTATAATATGTCATGTTTCGAGGTCTGCAATAAATATCAAAAAGTACCGTTATAGACTGTGTTAGCTACCGTATTACCACAGTCAAAAGTGGGAGGAAAATAAAGTTGTTGTGCTTAAAACCTGATAGAATGCTTGGATAATATTTATTAATGTTGGTTGGGGAAAATATGGGGTCCAAACCAAAACCGTGTTATATCCCAATTCGTGCTGTAACGAATCGTGCTATAACGAGGTCTGGGTGTATTTTGCACAAGGCGGCAAGCGCGGTGAGCTGTGTAAAACCAATTGCCAGCCAATGATAAGTGACATTACGTAACAACATCAGGTTTCCAACAGTATATTGCAGAATATACTGTCGCAAATATTTGACGTTATCCAATCAGACGTCGTGTTATATACGCAAATGCATTAGAATGTTAAAGCTTGGATCATTTGATATGCCAAATATACTAGTATTTTTGCTGAAAAATGTGTGCATCTTTTGCTCACATTTTTTCAGCAAAAATACTAGTATAAATACTAAATTTTAAGTTATTGTATCTGCTAGAACAGTTAACAATATGACCACTAACGAGCTTGTTAAGCTAACAATCCTTTGAACAACTGGCCCCAGGTCATTGGCAAACAGTGCAGGCCTAGTTCAGAGGCAGCAGAAAGTGGCAGCATCTGATCTGGGCCTTCTGTATTAGCAAAAAAGTTCAGCCACTTCTATATCCATTTCTAAAACCAACTGAACCTGGTACCCCTCAATTTCAAAGTGGGCTCCAACAATATATAAGGTGGAAGATTCCAGTGAGTACAAAATAGGTTAACATGTGTTTTGAGGCTTCTGCATGAAAACTTGTTCATTATTGTTGTTCACTTTTTTACATCGAAGTCTTTAACATTGGTAGTTATTTCTCTGCAGTTGTTCACGAATGACAAAATAAATTCAGTTTAATTTTCACACTTGACAAAACCTACCTGCATGAGCATTCTGGTGTCTCTCAAAATCTTTAGCTTTCTTTGTAACAAAGTCACACTTGTCACACGAATATCTGCAGCAAAATACGATATTTACCAGAATTTGTTCACACTGTATGACACCTACCTTGATGCGAATTTTTGTGCCGTTCCAAATTTTGAGGTTTCTTTGCTACAAAGTCGCACTTGTCACACGAATATCTGTAGAAAAATATGACATTTACCAACAAACGTTGATGTTATTTATAGACCTACCTGCATGTGCATTTTTGTGCCTCTCAAAATCTTGAACACTCTTTGAAACAAAGTCACACTTGTCGCAAGTATATCTGTAGCAAAACATGACATTTACACAAACAAAAGCCAAATGCTGAATGTTAGCGTGTATTAATTATATTTTATTAATTGTTTGATGTTAGTTTAAGTACATGTAACACCATTTTAAACTTCAGTTTAAACTTTTAGTCATATTGCTTAAATCACAATACAGTAGAACTTCGATGGCTAGAACACCGATGACTCGTTTACCATGGATGAGTCGAACACATTCTTGAGCCCCTAGCAAAATCCTCTACATAAGAAATAGTGGGGGATAATTAAGGAGATATTAGTCTTTTATCTTGCAAATGTATACTGTGTGTACCCATTAGAATCTCCTCGATGAGGCGATTCTAATGAGAACACAGCATACATGTTCATTATAGAACATCGAAAAGATGTCCAAAAGTATCTCGTTATGCCTCCTGACAGTAACCTCAGTGGCTCGAACTACCCCTGTCTGAAACAGATTTTCGAGGTCCCAAAGGTGTTCGAGCCATTGAAGTTCGACTGTACCTATTCAATGACAATGAAAACCCATTTCATCTGTAGCATGGTAGACCTTTTCTAATAACAAGAATTCCGCCGAAGGCTATGTCGCGCTTATGGGGCACTAAGTCAGCTAACTTTGTAATGTAGGTCAAGGTCAAACAATGGATGGTTCCATAAAAGTTGCCATTCCTAGATGTACCAAGTATCATTAAAGAAGCGCATATATTTCTAATTAGAAATGAACTTTAACAGAGAATGGTTGACGCTATAATTCAGTCAGTGAACCATGAAATGTAGGTCAAGATCAAATATGGATGCTTGCATAAAAGTTGCTATTCCTAGATGTTCCAAGTACGATTAAAGAAGCGCATATAGTTTTAATGAGAAATGAACTTTAACAGAGAAGGGTTGACGCTATAATTCAGTCAGTGAACCATGAAATGTAGGTCAAGGTCAAATATGCATGCAAGCATTAAAGTTGCCATCCCTTGATACAAGTTTGTACTAAGTACCATAACTGAAGCTGTTATAGTTCCTGAGAAATACACTGACCATTTGGGTGAACGCTACGGTGGTTGTAATTTTTCACAAAGTCAGTGAGCCATGAAATGAAGGTTAAGGTCAAATATGGATGCTTGCATTGAAGTTGCGATCCCTATATAAAGTCTGCACCACGTAATATTAATTAAGCTCTTATAGTTCTTGAGAAACAAGAAATGCATCCCAAGGACATGAATGCCCATGTCTGAAAATATGTTGTTAGTATTTAACCTCGACCACTAAGTATGGCCTTGGCCTTACAGGTATGGACTTGTGTCTTGCGTGAAACAAATTGTATCATGATGGTTAACATTTTGACCAAGTAATTGCCAAATCCATCCAGGAACAACAAAGACATTAAGAGGGCACAAGAACAAAACACTTTACTTCACATGTGACCTCTAAGTATGACCTTGACCTTGGATGTACCAACCTGGGTCTTAGGCATGACACATTGACTCATGATGGTTAACATTTCTACCAACTAATTTCCAAATCCATTCAGAATAACAGGACACAAGAAAAAGAAATTTTCTTTACCTTTGACCTCCAAGTATGACCCTGCCCTTGGTTTTGTTTGTTTTGTTTGATTTGAGGTTTAACGACCCCGTCAACACTGTAAAGGTCATTTTGGAGACGTTGCTTCCAATTTTGTGTGACTTTTACCTGACATTGAGATGAAATGACATCTCAAGCCCTGTCGCCCAATGAAATCAATAGAGTTTATAAGCATGGACGGTCCGACTCTCACACCGCTTTGCCTGGGCAGGCTTAGATCCTCTAAGTGGTTTACCAGTACTTGTATGTGGGTCGGATTCAGCTCTGCGTGGAAGGATCATGCAGCCAATATATTTGTTCAAGCCCCGATGTGCGGGGACTTGGAGGTACCAACCTTGGTCTTGGGCACGACTCATCATCTCATGTTGGTTTTGTGTGAGACAGATGATCTCAAGATGGCTAACATTTCTGTCAAGTAATTTCAAAATCCATCCAGAAATAAGTTTTTTACCTTAAACCTCTAAGTACGACCTTGACCTTGGAGGTACAGGTCTGGGTTTTGTGTGCGGCACATCATCTCATGATGGTTAACATTTCTGCCTAGTAATTTCAAAATCCATCCAGAAATAAGAAAGTAATTGACCATGTTTATGTTTCGGACCTTTTTTTTACCTTTGACCTCTAAGTACAACCTTGACCTTGGAAGTACGGATCTGAGTTTTGCCCGCGACACATCGTCTCATGATGGTTAAGATTTCTGCAAAGTAAATTCAAAATCCATCCAGAAATAAATAAGTTACTGACTGCGTTTAAGTTTTGGACAGACGGATGAAGGAACAGACAGGGGCAACGCTAAATGCCCTTCCACCATATTTCGAATGGCTGGGGCATAATAAACTTGACCATTTGGGTGCACACTTTAGTGGTCGCAAATTTTCACTAAGACAGTGAATCATGACATGATGGTCAAGGTTCTGGGATCAGCCAAGGGGGCGATTCGGGCGACTTCTTCGCCCGAAGCTCGAGAACTTCGCTTTACCAGACTAGAAAAGAGAAGTTGACTTCGCCCAATTTTACAGGGGGTTTTAACATTTTTTTATCGACTCCTTCATTTTTTCTCTGTCTCCAGGATCAGCTTTTCAATAGCAAAGTAATATCCATCGATAATGGCAACAAGTTGATGGCAAAAACAACAATTGATAATCTGATAATTAATAATCCAGCTGTGTGTGTTTATTGCTTGTGTCAGAAACTGACCACCTGTGGCGTTGAGCACAAGTTGTCAGATCAGTTAATTATGGTAATAGGTGAATCGGATTAGTCCACATCGGCATCTTTGATCTTATCAGGGCCACTTGAATGGTGTGTCACAATGGAGTAATCAGAATTGCCCACGCAGCATTGGACGATCAGTCTTTTTGATATTGATATGCAAGCTATACAGATTGAAGCATGAAAAGCATGTGTCTCATGTTACATATCAATAAAATAAATGGACCAATAATTGCAAAATATCCAAGATGCAACTTTAGCAGGTACTTGGCCACCATTAAACCTGCTGCAACTTGCCGGGCATCACGGTCGCACAGACCGAAACCTCCACCAAACTGCACAACGTGACTCATAACTAGGAGGTGAGAGATTATCTCGGTTGTTTCCCTTTAGCGCTCTTCAGTGACTGAGTGACCCGGATATTGAGAAAAAGAAAGTAGATTGAGTCTCTCATGTTTGAAACATGTGAGCCATTATTTGCTTCTAAAACCGAGATACCAATGTACATAATCGTTCAGAATGAGCAACAGCAATATTGGTACATGTATGTCATATCCTATGATATCACACCCACACACTGTATTTTTAAATTGCAAAAAAAAACAAAACAATATTTACGGAAATTAACGAAACTTTGTCTCGACCATTTCCGTAATAGTTGTTTTTCTCAAGCCCTGCTTCTCCCTCTTGTCCCTCACTTTGCCCTGTCAGGGTTGGAGGGAGAAGTCACTTCTCCCTACTTCATACGCCAAGGATGACCCCTGAATTGGTCAAATATGGATGCTTCCATTAATGTTGCCATCCCTAGATACACGTTTGTACAAAGTAACATTAATTAAGCTCTTGAGAAATAAACTTGACTATTTGGGTCAACTCTAGGGCAGTCAAAAATTTTCACAAAGTCAGTGAACCATAAAATGTTGGTCAAGGTCAAATATGGATACTTGCATTAAAGTTGCCATCCCTAGATACACGTTTGTACAAAGTAACATTAATTAAGCTCCAGTAGTTCTTGAGAAATAAACTTGATCATTTGGGTGAACATTAGGGTGGTCGTAAATTTTCACAAAGTCAATGAACCATGAAATGAAGGAAAAGGTCAAATATAATATTGCTTCTTGCATTAAAGTTGCCTTCCCTAGATACAAGTTTATACCAAGTTACATAAATTAAGCTCTAATAGTTCTTGAGAAATAAACTTGACCATGGGTGGTCGCATATTTTCACAAAGTCAGTGAAACATTAAATGTAGGTCAAGGTCAAATATAGATGCTTGCATTAAACTTGTCATCCTAGATACAAGTTTCTACACAGTATGAAGCTCTTATAGTGCTTGAGAAACTTGAGAAAGTGTCCAGTGGGTCACGTATACCCCCCGGCCAGTGCCATCCCCTTTTAGTGGAAATGACAATTTGTCTGTAGCATTGAACCTTTCCATAAACTTTCCGTTTAGTCCACTGGGAATAAATAATGCATTTCAACAACAAGGAGTATAATGAAAACAGTTAACACAAAACTTGGAGGTAATCAAAATGCCAAAGTCTTAAATATTGACACCTAGCCCCACCCAGGGGCTTGACCCAGGAGCTTAGATATTCCATATGAAAGTTCATACTATAGCTATATTCTGTATCAAATATGAAGAGAATCTAACATGAGGTTACAGAGATACGAGCAATCAAAAAGGGTTAACACAAAACTTTTACATAAAAGTTGACAAACGGATGGACAGCCCGCCAAGGGGCTTGACCCAGGGGCCTAGATATTCCATATGAAAGGTAATGCTATAGAGATATCCTTTAACAAATATGAAGAGATTCTATGATGTGGTTACAGATATATTAGCAATCAAAAAGGTTTAACACAAAACTTCGATATCAAAGTTGACAAACGGGCGGACAGCTCACCCACGGGCTTAGATATTCTATATGAAAGGTACTGCTATAGAGATATCCTTTACCAAAATATGAAGAGAATCTAACATGTGGTTACAGAGATATCAGGTTTAACACAAAAATTTGACGTAAAAGTAGATGAACAGACAGGCGAACAGACAGACAGCCCACCCAGGGGCTTGACCCAGGGGCTTAGCTATACCATATGAAAGGCAATGCTATAGAGATATCCTTTACCGAACATGAAGAGAATCTAACGTGTGGTTACAGAGATACCAGCAATGAAAAAGGTTTAACACAAAACTTTGACGTAAATGTAGATGAAAAGACAGACGAACGGACAGACAGCCCACACAGGGGCTTGACCCAGGGGCTTAGATATTCCATTGAAAGGTAATGCTATATAGATATCCTTTACCAAATATGAAGAGAATCTAAGATGTGGTTACAGAGATAACAGCAATGAAAAAGGTTTAACACAAAACTTTGACGTAAAAGTAGATGATTAGACAGCCAGACAGACAGACATCCCACCCAGGGGCTTTGCTATTCCATATGAAAGGTAATGCTATAGAGATATCCTTTACCGAATATAAAGAGAATTTAACATGTGGTTACAGAGATATGAGCTATCAAAAAGGTTTAATGCAAAACTTTGACGTAAAGGTTGGCGAACGGCGGGACAGACGGAAGTACAAACGAACTAACGAACAAAGTAACTAACGAACGAACAAACGAACCATGGAACGGACGAACGAACGGACGGGAAGACAAAAACTATATACCCCAGGACATACTTCGTATGTCGGGGGTATAACAAACTTGACCATTTGGGTGAACACTAGGGTGGTCGCAAATGTTGAAGGATTAACGAATGGACAGACAGATGGATAACAAACGGATGGAAATTCGAACTCCTATATCCCGCCATGCTCAGTAATAGCAGGCATGACAACAAGTATATCTGCTCCCCAACTTCTGGCACACATTTTATCTTTGTGTTGGATATTTCTAAATTCCAAAATGGAAAATTTTGTATCATGTGTTGTTGACAGTAGGCAGAATTTAGTGATGTTATGTTATATACCATATTTGTTTCATCAAGTCAAGTAGTTTGATATGATGTTTACAACAAGAAGACTTTGTTGCTCCTGTGATGATGTTAACAATGCTGACAGAAAAAAACAGTGCTGCTACTCAATCTGGGGCCAGTTGTTCAAAGCATCGTTAGCTTAACGAGCTCATTAGCGGTCAAATTGTTAACTGTTATAGTAAGATCGTGATGCTGTGGTTGCAACCTTGTGCTATGAAAGCCGAGGATCAATACAGCTGACAGCGGACCTGTGACTAGGCCAATACGAAACTACTTGATTAATGACAATTTTATTAATTAACACAATTAAAAAACATGATTACTGATTTTCAACCTCAGCCTAATATCACTTGACCTCTGAGTAATATTGGTGTTAATATGGAAAACCTCCGAGCATTACAGGATAGTCAATTAACCCTTATCTTGCTGTTCACGACAACCTCTATCTTTGCAAACAGTGTAGATCCAGATCAGATGGCTTCTGAAGAATTGTTCAGCGGTCAAATGTTGTATGGCACCACATTATAATCTGAAGAAGCCATCTGATCTGGATGTACACTGTTTGGCATTCAGTTTATGAATTTGTAGCAATAAATTACATCAAGTAATTTGATTGGTTGATAGACAGAAATGGGTGGTGCTTAAATGAATATTCAGCAAGATAAGGGTTAATAATAGTTAGATGATAAACAGAATCTTACATTAGTAGTCATATCATAGGAAATTTATGAAACTCTCCAAAGGCTCTTTTCATTAATTTCATATAAAATAACCACAGATCTTGTATTTAGGAACCAGGGCACATGAAAAGGTACACTTGCACATGCTTCCAGCACAGACGGAAATCAGCCTGCCCAGCATTTCAGACACATCAGGGTTTTCACGTTTTCAAAGAAGCCTCCGTGGTGCAGTGGTTACGCTACTGGCCTTGTAAACCAGGGATCGCAGGATCGATCCCGGGCTTCTCCAGACTTTCGGATGAGTCTTTAAACTGAGGTCCCGTCTCCGTATGACCTTAGCTGTTGGTGGGACGTAAAACTAAAACTCACTCACTCACTCACGTTTTCAATCTGTCGAAGGCTCTGTGGATACCTGCATCCATAGCAACAGATAAGGTTCATATTTTGTGATAATTTAAAAGATAGTTTTTGTCAATTCTCCATAAATACTATTTTGTTGGTATTCATTAAAACTGCCCCACCAAGGCAGTTGGCAGTTCTAACAAGTACCCGCAACATAGGTTTATATGGAGAAATAAGGAAAACTATCCTTCAATTATCACAAAATTTAAAGGATAGTTTTTGTCAATTCTCCATAAAATCTATGTTGTTGGTATTCATTACAACTGCCTCACCGAGGCGGTTCTAATGAGTACCCACAACATAGGTTTATGTGGGAACTATGTTGTTGGTATTCATTACAAAACTGAGGCAGTTCTGATGCATACCTACAACATAGGTTTATATGGAGAAATAAGGATAACTGTCCTTCAATTATCACAAAATTTAAAGGATCCTTCAATTATTACAAAATTTAAAGGATAGTTTTTGTCAATTCTCCATTAAAACTATGTTGTTGGTATTCACTACAACTGCCTCACCGAGGAGGTTCTAATGAGTACCCACAACGTAGGTTTATATGGAGAAATAAGGATAACTATCCTTCAACTAGAGCTGTCAGTGAAACTGACTAGGGCCCCGGCAGCGCTATCACAGAAGGAAAATTTGTGGACGGACAGACAGACAGGCAGACGGACGGACAGAGTGATTACTATAGGGCACCCACACTTTCAGTGTGGGGCCCTAATTATCACAAAATACCTTATCTATTGCTATGCCTGCATCATGCAAAGACTGATCAGACTATGTGGATGTGCAGGCTGATCGGAGTTTTCACTGGTTGCACAGTCATGCACCTTTTGTATGTTCACAGGATTGATTATAATGTGGTGCCATACAACTTCATACCTGCCAGGTTTCCAAATTCAGAGACTTGTTTTTTCACCCCAAAAATATCAATTTATGGTTAAACCCTTATCCTGTTGCATATTTGAATTAGCTACACCCATTCTGACTATCAGCCAATCAGATTACATGATATAATGTTGCCGTTCCAATCCAGAAATTGAATGGCAGGCAAACAGTGTAGATCCTGATCAGCATCAAGAAGCCATCTGATCTGGAACTACACTGTTTGAAAAGATAGGGGTTGTCGTGAACAGCAAGATAAGGGTTAAAAAAATCTTGCCAATAGAAATTAACCCATTTTGTACCGGAAACCCATAAACGGGTACCCTGGCAAATAGTGCAGGCCCAGATCGGCATCTGATCAAGGCCTCCACTGTTTGCTAAAAGTCCATTCATTTTCCAAATAGGTTTTGATAAAAACACAACCAGACACCCCTAAATTTTGAAATGGACTCCTGCTATATATAAGGAGGAAGATTCCATTTGGTACAAAAAGGGTTTAACCATGTGCCAGTTATTCAAAACTAACAAGTCATCAGTATCTTTGCTCAAAAAATGTCAGTGCAAAAGCCATTCACTTTTTTTTCAGCAAAAATACCATTGTATTAAGTATTTTACTTGCTATATCATTTAACACTGGCAGGTACGAAACTTACGCTTTGTATCTCTCTGGAAGAGGCAGACTGTGGACTCTGAACAAATGCCAACTCAGTTCAATCTTCCTTATAAATTTCTCAGAGCACAAGTGGCACAGTTCACGCCATGATGTCTCGCCCATGTGATATCTCTTATTGTGTATCTACAAACATACAAGTATCGAAATAAAGAACGGAAAAACTTACGCCTTATATTTCTCCGGTAATGGTAGATCGTGGGCTCTAAACAAATGCCAGCAGAGGTCAGACTTATGTAGAAACTTCTCCGAACACAAATGACATAATTCACCCCAGGATGACTCCCCCATGTGATATCTCTTAATGTGGACCTAAAATGAACAAATACACCCCCAACCTCTTTATAACATTACCGTAAAAGTCCTAAAAATTCAGACACCTTCAGGACTTGCCATAATTCTCCTAAAATTTTAACAAATTTGTTTTAAATTCCATCAAGGCGTCCAAAAGGTGCAGACAGAATGGCAAACAGTGTAGACCCTGATCAGACTGCTCCTTCAGGAGCAGTCTGATCTTGGTCTGCACTGTTTGATCAGGTCTGTCTGTCCCAATACTTAGGATCATTACGGTATTATTGAAGTCCATACCCCTAGATTCTGGGTGGTAGTTTAGCTATATTAATTGGGTAAAACTGTTAAATACAAATTATTTAAAACTTACTCTCATACACAGAGGCAATCCTCATAGGACTGTCTCCAGGTATGGTTCCGTATTGGGTGCCTTTACATGCATATAAAATATCAGACGGGTTCGAAAATTATATTAAAATCCATCAGCAAATGTAGACACTAGAGCGATGACAAAGTTTTTCTAAAAATACTGGCAGCGACCTTGACCTTGAGCCCAGGACCCTGAAAGTCAAACTTGTTCGAGATATTATCATACCCAACATTTGTGTGAAACTATATTAAAATCCATCAATAAATGTAGGCTCTAGAGCGATGACAATTTTTTTTTCTAAAAATAGCCACAGTGACCTTTACCTTGAGCCCAGGATCCTGAAAGTCAAACTTGCTCGAGATATTATTATAACCAAAAAAAATTGTGTGAAGTTATATTAAAGTCCATCAGCAAATGACGACGCTACAGCAATGACAAAGTTTCTTTCTAAAAATAGCCGCAGTGACCTTGACCTTGAGCCCAGGACTCTGAAAGTCAAACTTGCTCGAGATATTATCATATCCAACATTTGTGTGAGTTTATATTAAAATCCATCGATAAGTGTAGGCACTAAGAGTGATGCGGTTTTTTATCTAAAAATAAACACAGTGACCTTGACCTTGACCCCAGGATCCTGAAAGTTGAATTTGCTCGATAAATTTTCATACCCAACATTTGTGTGAAGTTATATTAAAATCCATCAGCAAATTACAACGCTAGAGTGATGACAAAGTTTTTTTCTAAAAACAGACACAGTGACCTTGACCTTTAGCCCAGGACCCTGAAAGTTGAACTTGCTTGAGATATTATCATGCTCAACAATTGACTCCATCAATAAATGTAGGCACTAGAGTGAAAACAAAGTTTTTTATAAAAATAGCCACAGTGACCTTGACCTTGAGCCCAGGATCCTGAAAGTCGAACATGCTCAAGATATTATCATATCCAACATTTTTGTGAAGTTATATTAAAATCCATCAATAAATATAGGCACCAGAGTGATGACAAAGTTTTTCTAAAAATAGCCACAGTGACCTTACACTGCAGCTTTAAGCAAAGTACCATAACTGAGACAAATCATCTAACCAGACAGCATGGATAATATGCGCATCCCCTATTGCTGCTTAAGATTCCATTGAAGTTTCGTTGAATTTCTGCAAGTAGTTGCTGAGAATTCGCGTGGACAAGAACAGTACCCTATATATTCATGTAGAATTCATCAATGGGCCATAACTGTTGGACAAATCATCGAACCAAAACACGCAGGTGATATGCGCAGCCACCTTCTATACTTAATATTCCCATGAAGTTTCATTGAAATCCGACAAGTAGTTTCTAAGAATTCGCGTGGACAAGAGCGGGACGGATGGACTCAGGGACGAAGCGGCGACTATATGCTCCCCCGAAATTCTGCTGGGAGCATAATAATCCAGGAATGACGTTTCTCCATCAAATAGTATTCAATATAATGGATAAAATCATTAAACCATGAAATATAGGTCAAACTGACCTAGATATATTTTGAGGTTAATCATGGGGTCACATTGAACTAATAATAGTTGGCCATCCAATTCCAAAAAAGATGTATATTTTTACTTTTGATGGCAAAATTGAGTAGAGTAAGGCACCCATGCTAAGTGTAATCCTTGATGTGTGTCAACAATCATAGGGGTGGATGCCACGTCTGAAAATGCGTCTGAGGCTCAGAATAAGGTCAAAGGTCAAATGAGTGCAAAATAAGCATGAGACTACTAATAACTCTCTTTTAACACACATTTGGGGAACAATGGAAAATTATTTTAAATGCACATCAAAGTATGTCAGTCTCATAGGTCAGGGGTCATTTAAGTACAAAAATCGCACAAAATAGATGTTATCTAATCAAATGTTATCATATTTAGCATAAGGATGTGTTGATGACCAGTTTTTATTATCAAAATGTTAAAAATACATTTTGTTACGTGTATTTGATTGTCAAAGACAGATTTCAATTCCTTAAGTTGGCATCCAGGATGGCTGCCAGACAGTTATTGACTTCTATTTATAGCCCCCTTTGAAAAAGTGGGAGCTATGTCCTGTGATTCTGTAATTCCATTATTCATGATAACTCAAAAAACGTTTTGAGGTATTTTCATCAAACTTCACACAAAATGTAATATACTATGAGACAATTTGCAGAGTGCATGAACCATAACTCTGGATTGCCTACTTTTGGAGTTATTGCCCTTTGAACATTGAAAAATGACAACTGTAAATCTGTTATTCATGATAACTCAAAAACCGTTTGACGTATTTTCATGAAACTTCACACAAATGTAATGCACTATGAAACGATGTGCAGAGCACATGAACCATAACTCTTGATTGCCTACTTTTGGAGTTATTGCCCTTTGAACATTGAAAAATGGCAATTTTCACCTTGTCCGCTCCATAACTCAAAAACCGTTTGAGGTATTTTCATGAAACTTCACACAAATGTAAAGCACTATGAGAGGATATGCAAAGCGCATTAACCATAACTCTGGATTGCCTACTTGGAGTTATTGCCCTTTGAACATTGAAAAATGGCACTTGGAATAAACTAAGTACAGTAATAATTTGTGTCCCTTCCATAACTCTGAAACTTGCAAATATTTTTACACATCTGTAAAGCAATTTTCTTTTCTGATAGAGCTTTAGCGGGGCTATAGTCAGATCCTTTGACAGTTCTAGTTTACAATAGAAGTGAAGGCATCGATCATAAATCGATTCAATTAACCCTCAGCTTCCATCAGTGACACCAATGGAAAGAAACGCAAACATGAAAAAACTAGACCCAAATGGAAACATCGAATACGGAAAGCCAAAAGGACAGTCACTTTCCCACAAAATGGTCAATTGGCTATCTAAAACAAAATATTATAAGTGATACACACACCCATAGACAAACCATAACAAAAATAAACCGCGACAGAAGAACCGCCATGGAATGGTCAGTGAAACGAATACCACTGTGGCGGCTTAAATCGTTCTACGCAGATGCAATCCTTGCCCTTACTTCCATCGCGATTTAGACAAATAATTTGTTCAGTCAGCATGAAGGCCTCCTAACTCATCAGTGCAACATCTCAGAGAACACAAAAATCAAACAAATGACAGCAAGAAACCACTGAAA
Organism: Lucinisca nassula; assembly: GCA_963580285.1. Taxonomy (NCBI): domain Eukaryota; kingdom Metazoa; phylum Mollusca; class Bivalvia; order Lucinida; family Lucinidae; genus Lucinisca; species Lucinisca nassula. The sequence continues at coordinate 54,673,271 of OY757022.1, forward strand.
TAAAACCAACAGTTTGACTCCGATAGGCCCGACCAGAGACAGAACATCAGGCATCACCCAACTTTACATAAAATTGAATTCTCTCTAATTCTCATTAAGCCTTTACGTTGGAACGGTCATAGAATCTGAAGCCTGACACATCTGCGTGCATTTAAAGAGGAAAGCAAAGTTGTCAACCGTGATTTGGTTAACTACCATGCATGCAGTCTGTCGTATAACATTTATGTTTTCCCAATCTTTTTATATCGAAGACTGATTTTATGAAATTGGGTGCTGAAGTCATTGCAATAATATATTTTTTGAATTTATTTAACTAAGTAACCATAAAATTCGGGTTCCGATAGACCCTGTTGCAGAAGAGATTTAAGTCCAACATTGGGTTTTGAAATTAAATCGGAATGACGACTATAAAATTTTGAAAAAGGCTTTGCGTAGTTTATGATTACAATAGCCCTGATTAAGAGGTTTAGCAATTAACAATTTATTACGAGTGTTGAAGTCAGTCACATGACACGACACTCTGGCAAATCAAATTAATTGCGAAATATAAACGCCATAGTATGTCGCACGAGAAACATCACCATCCAAGAAAGGAAAAGTTATAATCTCAAAATCAAAATCATCGCGTTTATCATAAATTTTGCAGGAAACAAACCTATCTACAATAGACATATGTAAATAAAAAAGGCCTCGGTATCAGAAGCGTTTGCTTTATCTAACTTAAGTTCGTGGGGGGGATAAATTTGATTGATCAATTCATCAAAATAGGTATTGTCAATATTTAATAAATCCAAATATCTAAAAGTTGAGCTAATGGCTGAAATAATTTCAGACTGATTTTCAACAGATATGGACATCATGAAGCCTCTTTCATAACAAAACAAGAACAAATCAGCCACAAGGGGTATGGGTACCCATCGGAATACCCACAGCTTGTCTAACTTAGTACCAAATATTATGTAAATATTGCCAAGTAGAAAGGTGAGGGCTTCACACACTTTCTGACATGACCATAAATATAATTTTGATGCTCTTCAGAAGTGAAAAAGGCATTTCTTACATTACTTGTAAGATAGAGGGAGTCTTTCCCTATAAAATGTCCATTCAATTAAATCATTAAGTTTTTCTTTTATACCATTATGAGGAAGAGTAGTTGAAGATGACATCCAAGATGGCTGCCAGATTATTTTTAGCAATTCATTTGACTAGCAACTAGTTACCCGCTTTTTTGTACTATTAAATCCAGCAGTCACTGACAGCTTGTGCTCAAAACGAAGTTAAAAAAAGTTTGTTATTTATATATGACTATGTCTATCATTTCAGATTATGCGGTAGAAAGCTCGTATCAGTGATATCGGAGAAATCCCTATTTGGTTTGCATTGCACTGACTTGTCAATGTTGAAGTAAAAAAGTTAATCATATGGGCGCAAATGCGAATACATATCAATATGCATTGTCGCAATTAATTGTTACCCTGTACATTGTATTGATCTGAACGGCTCTTAAAATGAAATGGCATCTTGTAAAATACAAACTTTGAATACTGTTAAACACTTAAATTTAGCGGCAGCAAAATTTGGCGGTCCTTTTCGCGGATTCATATTTTGGCAAATTCTCGATTTCCGAAGAAAAGAAATCCGTTGAATCTCCAAAGCCGTGTAAGATGACAAAGAATTCATCGGAGTTGATCATCAACAGCGTCATGCGGAAACTGTAGTAATTAGTTAAAGGTTTTGTGTTCACTGCATGATTAACCCAATGTGCTACCTTGATAATCCAAATGTCTGTCGGGAAGTGTGTCACTTTCCTCTTATCTGAATGGTTTACCCATCCTTTTGAGCTCACAGTTCAAGCCATCAATCAACTATTAATTATATCCACAATTTTGACAATAACAAGGTGTGTTTGTTTTCATTCAGCCGTTTTGAGCTGTCTTATGGCCAGAACATTGTCTTTCTTTATTTCGACTTCTAAAGAAGTAAATACACTTTTTCTTTTGTCACCAATGATACCTACGACGAATTGACACATCATAAGTGTGATATGTAGAATAAATTTTATTCTCTCGCACTCTTTGAGCTTTATTGGCGGATTTTTATTTTGGCATTTTTTCATTGACCGCAAATAGCACCGAAATAAAATGACAGCAAAATATAAATGTTTTACAGTGGCTGCACATGACCTTTGATGATGTCCCACTTGTGTTATCATTAGATATGTCTTCATCATAATACAATATCCTTGATATATCATTGTGAGGTTTAGTAAGGAAGCCGCTTTGGAATGTTGCTTATAATAATGGATGACATGTCAGAATAATCAACGTATTTTGCGAAATAAACATATTTTGCCAAATATGCATTTAAATGACTTTTGACCTAATACCGATTAGGTTGGCCATTATGCTGTTAGTATAATGTGTGGATTTTATGCTTCCTAGATAAGGCAATGGCAACCCATTTGACTTTGTTTCAGTTGACATACTATATAACCCTTTATACAATAAATATTGATGCATATTTAAAGGAAATATGTACTTAAATGACCTTTGACCTTGCCCAAATCTATGGTACAACTTTTTTTCTTACATATGATGCATCAATAGTATGTCCTAAGTACATTGCTGGTGTTTTAATTAACTTTATTTGTTCTGCTCAGATAGAAAGAGTGTACAAATACCAGTGTGTACAAATTTTATTGTATTTTTGCACTCATTTGACCTTTGACCTAATTCTGAGGCTCAGGGGCATTTTCAGAAGTGGCATCCACCCCTATCACTTTTGCAACACACTTAAGAACACAATTAGCATGGATGCCATACTCTACTCAATTTTGCCATCAGAAGTTTTTTTTTTTTTTTTTTTTTTTTTGTGGTTTGGATGGCCAACTATAACACAGGTATGACGTTTCTCCATCAAATAGTATTCAAGATAATAGGCAAACTCACTGTTCCATGAAATACAGGTCACACTGACCCGGATACATTTTGTGGTCAATTATCCGGTCACATGGAACTAATAATCCAGGTATGACATTTCTCCATCAAATAGTTTTCAAGATAATAGACAAAATCAATGAACCATGAAATATAGGTCACAGTGACCTAGATATATTTTGAGGTCAATCATGGGGTCATATGGCACTAATATCCCAGGTCTGACATTTTTCCAACAGTCTTCAAGTTAAAAGGCAAAATCACTGGATCATGAAATGTAGGTCACCATGACCTTCACTCTTTTACACTTGAACCAATGTAATATGGCTGGCTGATGTATAACCAATTTCGTCAATAAATTGTTAGCATGGAAAGGTATACAACAAATTACAAAGGTGTCCTTGCCGGCCTCGGTAGCTCAGTTGGATGCGCGTCTGACTGGTGATCAGAGGGACGCGGGGTTAGATACCTGCAATGGTCGGCAACATTCTTTTGTGGAGATAGATTATGAAATTATTTCTACCGTCATTCTCTCCCTTCTGCTGATCCAAGAAGGGCAGTTGTCAGTTGTGCACTGCACTGGTTTACCCCTTACGTATAAGCCTGCCCAGGAAAAGTGTGGGTAGGTAAACTGACCGGCTCAAAAATGACATACCTAGCACTGACTGGGACATTAAACTCCAATGCAAACAAACAAACAAAGGTGTCCTAGTTTTTTACCCCTAGCCCCTCCCAGGCATGAACCCAGGGGTGTCTTGTCTTGGAATCTCATAAGACACTCCGAGGTATCCAAGTTGTAAATGTGAATGCTTTGTGCTGAGTGACGGTTGAGATATAAGCATTTCAAAAACTTAAACACAGTATTACATAGGTGTTCTAGATTTTGACCCTTTGCCCAACTCCTGGGCATGAACCCAAGGGTCTGTCAGAAGACCCTCCCAGGTGCTTAAGTTCAGAATATGAGTGCTCTGTGGTGAGTGACTGTTGAGATATAAGCATTTGAAGAACTTAAAAGGCAGTTAGCTCTCCATGTACTTCGTACAGGCGAGCTAAAAATTCCTAAAACCAATTTTGAAGTTTCCATAGTCAATCCTCTATATATCGATATTCGATATATACTGATAAAACTTGTGATAACGACAATTTCAATGGAACAAATCCTTCGCTCAAAATGCGTCAGATTAATGAGGATATTCAACAATATTATATTAAGGATTCGATGGCTTCATTTTAAACAATCGTCACTCATATTTTTGAGAAAATCTTATTTCTTGAGTTTCTTGTGTCATTTTATCAATTACATACATATTCTGACATTTTTTTTTTTTTTTTTTTTGTTGAATCGGATGTTTCTTGAGATATTTGAAACTGTGTGGTTTATTGTGTCTCCACTGACATAATTTCTTCACATGAAAACTATTGTAACTTAACTTGAGTTACAATAGTTTTCCACCAACATTCTTGTCAAGATAAAGTCAATGTTAATTAGTGCAAAACTATTGTAACTTGACATGCAAAACTATTGTAACTTGACTTACAATAGTTTTGCACCAACTAAAAGCCACATGTTCAAAGTAACAAAAAGTGAAAAACGGAATTTCAGCACAATCAATCAATGTTTTTAATGTTTTGTAAGGGTAATAATAATAATTTTGCATTTTAAACAAGTTTTCTCTATATATGCAAATATTTGCTCTCTTTAAATTTTATGGTTCCAAATAATGGTTTCTCCCTTTTACATATTTCACCTCATATACGTGAAGAGCATATACACTGCTCAAAACAATTAAAGGAGCAAACACATATTTCCTCAAAGTATAAAGATGTAAGATGATGATGAAACACGATTCAGAAAGATGAATAACTTAATCTGCAACAAGCTAATGGCAAACATTGGCAACCAGTTCATAAATCACGCCCTGTAACCTGTTAAGGAAGAATTTACATAAATGTTTCAGAAATTGCCATCTTTACGTCAGATTATTTCAAATGTCATAGACGTGCAAATCAGTCACTTTTTCCTGTCAGCAATGGAAATGACCACCTCCAGCAGCACAACACTCCTGGCATTGCCAAGGCATGCTACGAACCAAATTTTGAACAGTTTGTAAAGCTAGTGTTTCCCACTCATTGCTAAGGATGTTTGTGAGTTCTTGAATAGTCACTGGTGGATGATCGCACTGTGAGATACGTCTGTAAATAATGTCCCACACATGTTCTATTGGGTTTAAGTCAGGAGAATGTGCCGGCCAGTCCATTACTTTTATAGTCTCACGATTAAGGTAATCCATGCACACTCTAGCAGTATGGGGCCTTGCATTATCCTGCATCAGAATGAAATTGTCACTGATTGCTCCAGCAAAAGGCCTCACAATGGGATCTAGAATTTCATCTCGATACCGTAATGCAGTCTAGATACCTCTGTTTATCACGTACAAGTCGGCCTTCATAAGAAATTCCACCCCATACCATCACTGACCCCACTCCATATATGTCTGTATCCACAATGTTGCAGTCCTCGTATCATTCTCCGGGTCGTGTCCAGACTTGAACACGTCAATCACATGCATTCAGGTGAAATCTGCTTTCATCCGTGAACAGAACTGTACGTCAGTCTTGCAATCGCCAGTTCTGATGTTCTTGGGCAAACTCATATCGCCGTGCATGATGTTGCCTGGTGAGAATAGGCCCTCTTGCCGGATGCCTGGCCCTCAGATCACCTTCATGTAACCTGTTACGTATTGTTGATTGGATATCCTTTGACCAACTGCATGCTGGAAATCAATTTGTAGCCTTCTATCTGTGTACTGCCAATTTCGTAGCACTAGATTTCGAAGATATTGATATTCCCTTTGTGAAGTCATACGGTGTCGGCCTTGCCCTTCTCGTCTAGTAAATTTACCTGTCTCCTGGTAGTGTCTCCATAGCCTGGCAACAACACTTCGCGATACAGCAACAATCCTTTGGGTGTTCCCACCTTCAAGCAAAGCAACAGCTGATCCTTTGGGTGTACCCACTTTCAAACAAAGCAACAGCTGATCCTTTGGGTGTACTCACTTTAAAGCAAAGCAACAGCTGATCCTTTGGGTGTACCCACTTTCAAGCAAAGTGTCATATCCGGTTATTGATAGTTATAACGTTACGTCATTACGCTACTTTCCTGGCGTCCGTTTCTAGGTTACGATGTAATGGCTATACAGTAAACGTTCACATAATACAATAAAAATAATAAACTATTGCTGCTGCCTTCTTTCCGGTCTTCTCGGACCATCTATAAATAAGGAAGCCTTCCAGACATTTCAGTGGCGACGAGGACGGTGGCATACAAACCCGGTCGGAGCAAAGCACTAGACAATAGATCTATAGTGAGTCAATGAGTAATTACCTTATCGACATGGCTGGAAATGAAGCAGTCACGATCATAACCACGGAAACGAGGAATTTACGGGCATTGCCGTTCAGAACTACAGAAGATCAGCTATCTACTGGAAAGGAATGGGAAGAGTGGCTCGAAGGAATAGAAAGAGAATTCAGGTATTTTAAAATAATTAATCCTACCGATATGAAGGACGCCCTTATTATTTACGGAGGAAAAGAAATAGCACGCCTCGAGAAAACTTTGCCAGATCCCTCAGAAGGGATTTTGAATGAATATGAAAAACTTAGAAAAAAAATTAAACGATTATTTCATGCCGAAATGAAATAAGCACCATGCAAGGTACATTTTCTTGAAAATGAAACCCCTTCCAGGTGAAACTACTGTAACAAATGCGACAAGACAAAGGGAAAAGGCACAAGATTGTGAATTTGGTGATGCGTCACAGTGCGATGAGCGAATCCTTGAACATCTCATTCAGACTATAGAGAATGAGTCACTGATTCAAAGATGTATTTCTAAGGGATGGAACTTATCACAATTTCTCGCGGAAGCAGGCCAGATTGAAGACATTTCGCTGCAAATACGGGACATGAAAAGTGTAGACCAAGAGAGACAAATAGCGAAAGTAGATAGAAACAAAGGATACGAAGGTCAGAAAAGATATATTGACAGAAAAGGTTCAGCTGGCATCAACCCATGTGCCTACTGTGGTTCAAAGAAGAGACACAGAGACCGTCGAAGTTGCCCAGCTTATGGTAAGACATGTGCTAAATGCCAGAAACCTAGCCATTTTGCTTCCGTTTGTCGAGCAGACAAATTTAGAAATCCAACGAATAAAAGTAATGATGACATGAGAAGGGGAAAAAACAGAGTGAAGAAAACCCTAGAACATGACTCTGACAGTGAAGATACTTCGGACGATGATTTTCTTTCACAATCAGTAGCACATATGAACATAAAACGAGTACAGAAAAAGTATAGTTTAGATAAAACTGTTCCACTTATGATTAATGACATTTCTGTGAGGGCAGAGCCCGATAGTGGTGCAGATGTAAACGTCATGGATGAATTCCAGTTTCGAGCGTTGCAGCACAGGTCGGCAGAAAATCTGGAACTCCAGACTAGTAAGATGAAGCTACAGACGCTGCAAAATGAGCTACCAATCAAGGGAGAATTCAAAGCAATTATCAGAAATAAGACGTGCGGCGTTCAATCAAGATTTTTAGTCATCAAAGGCAGGATCAACTCTCCTCCACTTATAAGTAAAACAACTCTAACAGAATTAGGAATGATACAGATCAGAGACGATGGTTCGTTTGCCGAACAGAACAACCTTCGTATACCCGGGTTTGGATCTCATGTCAATTCAGTAAGTGAAAATTTATCTACGAAGCAAGAAATCATTAATATATTAGATAAACATGCCAAAGTTTTCAAATGCATAGGCAAAATCAGGGACATCAAGAATGGCAAAGAACTCTATGTAGAGTTCAATATGAAACCGGATGCAGCACCGATAGCGCAAAAACCTAGACCAGTAGCATATTACTTGCAGAAGCCATTGAAAGCATGGTTAGAGCAGGGTATTGCTGAAAACATCTTTGAGAAAGTACCACCCGGTGAACCAGTAACGTGGTGCTCACCTATGGTTGTCCAACCAAAACCGAGATTCGCAAGCGTAATGAAGGACGACTTGCAACCAAATATGATCAGAGCCTGTGTTGATCTAAGAACACCAAACAAATACATGGAGAGAAATAGGATAACACAGGGACCAGTTATCGAAGATTTCATATATAAATTCCATGAGTGTGTGAAGTTTTCAAAATTAGACTTGCGGAGTGGCTACCATCAGCTCTCCCTTCTCCCGAAGTCCCGTGCTGTCGCAACGTTTAGCACTCCCTGGGGGAATTTACGTGCCAAGCGTTTAATATTTGGACCGAAAGCATCTCAGGATTTGTTCGACGAGATGATGTACAGAATTTTCGGTGATATACCATACTGCATGAATCAGCGTGACGACATTCTGATAGGGGGTCAAACCATGGATGAACATAACAAAACACTCCAAGCAGTATTACAGAGGGCTGAAGAATTTAGCATTACTTTCAATAGAGACAAATGTGAGTTCGGAGTAGACGAAATAGAATTCTATGGGTACAGATTTACCAAAGATGGACTGAAACCGACAGCAGAAAAGGTAACTGCAGTCAAAGATTGCAAACGTCCAGAGACAAAGGAGGCGGTCAGAAGCTTTCTTGGAATGGTGGGATACTTGTCAAAATTCATCGATAAGTATGCATCTATCACTGCGCCATTAAGAAAATTGACGGAGAGAGATGTGAAATTTAAATGGGGACCTGAAGAAGATTATGCTATTAACAGATTGAAAGAGAGCATAACGAATGAGAAAACGATGATATACTTCAACCCAAAGCGGCAAATATTTGTGAGAGCAGAGGCAAGCTATCATGATGGACTCTCGGCAGGCTTGTTTCAGAACACAGGAAATGGTTTGCAACCAGTTCACTATATTAGTAGGACAATGACAGATACGGAAAAAAGATACAGTCAAACAGAGAAAGACGCGCTAGCAGTGAGATGGGCAAAAATAGATTTAGAATGTATTCACTTGGAGCGCCTAGATTCAAGATCATTACCGCCCACAAACCTTTATTGCCGACGTTCAACAAACCTACAGCGAAACTCCCACCACGAATCGAAAGGTGGGTCATGGATATGCAAGATGTCGACCTTGAGCTTGTATATGAGCCAGGAAAATGGTTGAATTTTCTGCAAACAACCAAGGTCCAAATCAGATACCATTTTAGGATTTCTCATACACAATATGTTAATCATATTTTTGAGGGAAGCATATTTCATACAGTTCCATTTAATGCCATTTTTAAAGTATTTATGATCACTTGACAAATAAAGGAACTTGTTCTCGGAGCAGCTTCAACAAACAGGAGAGCCCAGAGGGCCCTGAATCGCTCACCTGAGAATCAGAGTCTCTAGTACATTCTTGGCCCAAGGGCTATAATTTGAACAAACATAGACTGTAAGCTCCTTCTTGTTAATGAAGTTTGATGAAGGTTAGGCCAAGCAAAGTTGGAGACATCGTTTTCCCATTGTAAGTCTATGGGAAAATTTTTCACCCTCAAGGGGATGTAACTGGAAATTCGGTGGTCAGATTCAAGCCAAAATGGAACTCATTAGAGTTTTTATGCTTATCCTCGTTTACCAAAAGTAACACAAATATCAGATCAAAACGGTTGCGGAAAGCTGAATACACAATTTTTCGCTAATATTTATACTCAAGGGCAGGTAACTCAGAAGTCATTTGACCTGCGTGGCCCAAATTCAAACTCATCATAAGACTGTCTTGGTTATCTGCAAGTTTGATGAGGATCTGATTTGAAATGGTCGAGAAAAGCTGGAGGCGTCGTTTTCCCGTTGTAAGTCTATGGGAAATCTTTCACACTCAAGGAGATGTAACTTGAAAAGCACTGGTCAGATTCAAGACAACTTCGAACTCGCTCGAGATTTTATGCTTGTCCTGTTTACCAAAAGTTACAAAATGATCCAATCAAAAACGGCTGAGAAAAGCTGGAGACACCATGTTTCTATTACATTTATGCTCATGGGCAGGTAGCTCAGAAGCTGTTTGTCCCGTGCAGCCCAAATTTGAACTCAACGTAGACTGTTAGCCCCTCCTGGTTATCTGCAAGTTTGATGGAGATCGGATCAGAAACGGCGGAGAAAAAGTGGAGACGTCGTTTTCCCCATTATATGTCTATGGGAAACATTTTCACGCTCAAGGGGATGTTACTGGAAAACCGCTGGTCAGATTAAACCAAATTCAAACTCGTCCGAGATATTATGCTTGTCCTCGTTTATGAAAAGTTACAAAAAGATCAGATCATAAACGGCTGAGGAAAGCTGGAGACACAATTTTTCACTTATATTTATGCTCAAGGGCAGGTAACTCCAAAGCTGTTTGTCCCGTGCAGCCCAAATTCGAACTCGACGTAGACTGTAAGCCCCTCCTGGTTATCTGCAAGTTTGATGAAGATCGGATCAAAAATGGCCGAGAAAAAGTGGAGACGTCGTTTTCCCCATTATTAGTCTATGGAACATTTTTGTTTCCATGGCAACCAGAATTCCAATCTGATCAGCCCAAAAACCTGACATAGCCTTTCCCACTACCTGATGATGCTTCTCATGAAATTTGATCAAGATTGGCCATGGGCGATATACTTATCTGAAATTGTTTACGGATGGACGCACGGACACACGCATGACGGACGGCGGACAAAATGTTATCACAACGCTCACCTTGTCAGTGTGTGACAGGTGAGCTTAAAAAAAATGCAAAAGTCTATCCTGGTAACATTTACTATGGCTAACTGGAACTCGTTCCTAATGCCCTAAGGAACTCTTACCCTAACTCCTGTTATGAAATAGCTGAGGATAATTAACCCTTATCATCCTCAATATCGCCCCCGCCAATCGGGGCTTGGAGAAATAGATTTGGCTGCATGATGCTTCAAGGCAGAGCTGAAACAGGTCACACATGAGTACTGGTAAACCGCTGAGAAGGTCTAAGCCTGCCCAGGCAAAATGGTGTGAGTCTGCCCGTCCATGCATATAAACGCTATTGGTTTCATTGGGCGGCAGGCATTTGCTATAACGAAATGTATTTGTTCAAATTCACAAACTGAACTACAAACTGTGTAGATCCTGATCAGATATCTCATCTGAATCTACACTGTTTGCAATGTAGGGGTTGTCTTGAACAGTAGGAAAAGGGTTAAAGAAGAAATTTTATAGTGAGAAGTTATGTTCTGATAAGGTAATTTAAACTAGAACTGTCAGAGCCCTGCTATAGCGCTATCAGAAAAGAAAAATACAAGAAAAAAATGTTTTCAGCTTTCAGCCTATGGAATGGACACGAATTATTACTGTACTGAATTATTATTCCAAGTGCCATTTTTCAATGTTCAAAGGGCAATAACTCCAAAAGTAGGCAATCCAGAGTTATGGTTCATGTGCTCTGCACATCGTCTTATAGTGCTTTACATTTGTGTGAAGTTTCATGAAAATACCTCAAACGTTTTTTGAGTTATGGAGCGGACAAGGTTAAAATTGCCATCTTTCAATGTTCAAAGGGCAATAACTCGAAAATTAGGCAATCCAGAATTATGTTTCATGCGCTCTGCACATCGTCTCATAGTGCTTTACATTTGTGTGAAGTTTCATGAAAATACCTCAATGGGTTTTTGAGTTATCATGAATAACGGAATTACGGAATCACAGAAGGACAAGGCAAATCCAATAAAGCCCCCACTTTTTCAATAAGGGGCTATAATGAGTTCACACAGCAAACCTTATTTTAGAAGCATAAAGCCTCCTTGAATTGTTTTATGAGCCAGCCTTGGTAGCTCAGTCGGATGCGCGTCTGACTGGTGATCAGGAGGAGGCGGGTTTTATACCTGCCGGGGTTGGTTCTTTCATGGAGATTGATCATGAAATTTTTTCTATGGCCATTCTCTCCCTTCCGCTGATTCAAGTAGGGCAGTTGTCAATTTCTGATGAAAGAATGTGCAGTGCACTGTACTGATTAACTGCTTAAGTATAAGCCTGCCCAGGAAAAGTGTGATCGGTTTCAGCTCCGCTTGGAAGCATCATGCAGCCCATCTATTTCTTCAAGCTCCTATGGGCTGGGGCGAAACGAACAAAAGACCCTGTGTGGCCAGTGCAGACTAAGGTTGGCTAATCCGAGCTGAAAAGATAATCAATTTTCAGTCCTGCCATTGTGATTGATAATCAATTTGTAATCACTGAATTCGGTCATAATTTTACATGGCTGGCTTTCTGTCTGAGCATGACACCTACCATATGTTGTATTTGAACAGACAGACCTGAGCAAACAGTGTAGACCCAGATGAGACGTCCCAGAATGCATTCTCATCTGGGTCTGCACTGATTGCCACTCATCCAGCTATTTTAGGCAGAACTTTGGGTAGTAAATTGTACTAATCAAAATACTAGATTACAAGCAAACATAAAACACAATACCCCCAACCATTTGCTTGCTCCTAAATGCCCAATTTTCCAAGGGCCATAACCAAAGAAAATTTTTCAGAGTTTTTTTCAAATGTTTCTCAGGTCATGTACTACTTAACTAGTCATTCCGTATCAGCCTGTCAAGTTTCTAGGCAACAATTGAAACATTTTTTTGAAATAATGTGCTACAAGACAGAAACACAATTAAGTGGTCAGAAATGGCAAAGGGCCATAACTCCAACAAACTATTATCAAGTATTCTCCTCCAAGGACCTACCGGTAATCAGTATTCCTATTAACAAGGCTCTAGCTCAAATACTTTTTGAGACATCTTGCAAATGAGATTTCCATGTCATCTTATTAAATAGTAAAAAGGGGAAATAATTATAAAAAAAATTCAAAGGGCAATAACTCTTGAAAGGGGCACAATCTGGATGAGAAAAAAATATGTGTCCCTTAATTTTTCATGAGGAATCCATATATGTAATTTCAAAACCCTAGCATACACGGTTCTAAAGTTATGCTATGCACCACAAAGCATATAGAGGTACAATGTACAAATACCCAAAGTGACAAAGGGCCATAACTCATGAAGTATTTTTCGGAATTTAAGCAAAAGTTAATCAGGTCATGTACTCAAAATCACCAATCTATTCACCAACTTTCAAGGATCTAGCTGTTACAGTTTTTGAGATATTATGCTGACAAGATTTTATAAAAAAAAATTCAAAGAGCAATAACTCTTGAAAGGGGCACAATGTGGATGAGAAAAAAAATACATGTCCCCTTTTTTTCCATGAGGAATCCATATATGTAATTTAAAAACCCTAGCATACATGGTTATAAAGTTATGCTATGCATCACAAAGCATATAGAGGTACAATGTACAAATACCCCAAGTGACAAAGGGCCATAACTCATGAAGTAATTTTGGAATGAAGTCAAAAATTAATCAGGATATCCACTTATCACCACCAATTTATTCACCAACTTTCAAGGCTCTAGCTCTTATAATTTTTTAGATATTTTGCTGATAAGATTTTATCAAAAAATTTCAAAGGGCAATAATTCTTGAAAGGGGCACAATCTGGATGAGAAAAAAAATATGTGTCCCCTAATTTTCCATGAAAAATTCATATATGTAATTTCAAAACCCTAGCATACACGGTTACAAAGTTATGCTATGCATCAAAAAGCATATAGAAGTACAATGTAAAAATACCCAAATTGACGAAGGGCCATAACTCATTAAGTATTTTTCGGAATTTAGTCAAAAGTTAATCAGGTCATCTACTCATCACATCCAATCTATTCACCTACTTTCAAGGCTCTAGCTCTTTTACTTTTTGAGATATTTTGCTGACAAGATTTTATCCAAAAACTTTCAAAGGGCAATAACTCTTGAAAGGGGCATAATACAGACTAGAAAAAAAAATATGTCTCCTAATTTTCCATGAGGAATCCATATATGAAATTTCAAAACCCTAGCATACACAGTTATAAAGTTATGCAATGCATCACAAAGCAAATGGAGGTACAATGTAAAAATACCCAAAGTGACAAAGGGCCATAGCTCAATAAGTAATTTTGGGAATTTAGTCAAAAGTTAATCAGGACATCCACTCATCACCACCAATCTATTCACTAACTTTCAAGGCTATAGCTCCTATAGTTTTTGAGATATTTTGCTGACAAGATTTTATCAAACAAATTTCAAAGGGCAATAACTCTTGAAAGAGGCATAATCTGGACGAGAAAAAAATATGTGTCTCCTAATTTTCCATGAGGAATCCATATATGAAATCAAAAGCCCAATTTACGAGTACACGGTTATAAAGTTATGCTATGCATCACAAAGCATATAAAGGTAAAATGTAAAAATACCCAAAGTAACAAAGGGCCATAAGATTTTAGTCGCGTACTTTCATCAACGATTTTTTTTCAATATTATTTTCGGCCTGCTTAGAAAGGTAATCATTTAAACATTGCTTAGCATCGCCGAACCTTTATATTATTATCTCATTCTGCTACAATAAATCAAAACACACAAGGGAACCTACCATTGTTTACCATTTCCCGGTCCTAGGAACTATCGCAAGAGTTTCTGGATGTGTCGTGGGAACACAATTATGTTGACGCGATTTCGTGATAGCTCCCCTGATGTCCACCCGTGGATATGCCCCTCGAACTTCTTCAAAGTTGCAGGCATAATCAGTAATGATAATCATTTTTGTGGACTTTATCAATCTATTAATCGATAAAATAATTATCTGATTAATCGTGCCGACTCGGATCAGCCTGCATATTCATGTAATCTGATCCGAGTTCTTCAATGTTTGCATGAGCTCTCTAATACTCCTGTACCTATCAATATTATCCCTTCTGAGTGGGAATGGCCGGCTTGTCTTAGGGAATTATATACATTTCAAATTGTAGGGTCCAATGCTCCCTCCCTGAGTCATCCATTCTTACCTAGAAATCTGTAAAAGGGACATAGGCAAACAGTATAGAACCAGTGCCACCACATAATGTAACATCCGATCAGAGTCTACACTGTTTACCAAAAGGGATTTTCCATCAGAAATAGAAAAACAAATATAGACCAGAAACCTCTTGAAAGACAAACAGACTTGTCCAACATGTAACGATGGAAGAGCGAACCAGTATACAATTGATTAAGCCATTTTGCCCGGAGGTGAATCACCAAAGAGGGCCAGAAATCACTCACCTGAATGAGGCTCATCATGTACATGTATTAGCATTTCTGGTGACCAACTTGGAAACTGAGCGCAACGATTTTAGGAATACTGAATCTCTATGTTACCTTAGTGATTCCTTCCAAGTTTTGACCTAACCCGACTGACAGCTCAGGAGCAATCTGTAATAGGCCTACTCCGGTTATAGCTGATAAGCCAGATACGGTACAAAATCTGCAAGTTTCAGAGCCAATACACTATATCTGGCATGGGGTTACTTTGAGGTTAACTCCATTTATTACATATTAACCCTTGTCCTGCTGAGCCCGGATATGTCTTGCCTTTCAAACAATGTAGATCCAGATCAGATGGCTTCTGAACTGATCAGGATCTTGATTGTTTGTCATTCACTTTATGAATTTGTTGCAATAATTTGCATCAAGTAATCTGATTGGTTGTTAAATCAGTAGTGGGTGTGGCATATTTAAATATACAGCAGGACAAGGGTTAAATTCCATTCCTGGAGTGATAGTGTGAGAAGAGTCCAAGCATATTAACATTCTTTCATTTGTCTTTGCATGTGTACCATGAAATTGTGTAAATTTCAGCCACCAAGTTTGCTGTGTGTGTTACCGAATGCCAAGACAGGCTTCCTACGCTATACTGGTTACCAAAACTACATAAAAGACCTAACAAAGCACGGTTTATTGCAAATTCTAGCTCTTGCACTACCACTGAACTTTCTAAATTATTAATTTCCTGTCTTACTGCTATTAGTTCAAAATTTCAGCCATTCTTTCAACCAAGCCATCGGGGTCTACTTCTATGTTCAGTTCCAAACAGGTCTCGTACCATTGTACTAAATATACATTCTTTTGATCACCAAATATTAAAGCTCTGTCTTTTAGATATTGCTGTATATCTTTTACAGACTTGCTTTGGAAATTTACACAATCTACCTTTACTAATTGACCTTAACATTAACTATTAATTAAGCTCAGAACTCCATAGAAATACACCAGGTTTTATCTAGCAGACTGAATGATGTACCGCACTCAGCTGATTTTGTCATCTGATACACCTGCTAGCAGCACTACCGGATAAGCCCAATTGGTTTAATATTTTTCAAGATGGTGAGCAATCTGTAATTGATTTAAGATTTTCAAGACGGTGACCACAGATATTGGAACGGAATGGTTTGAGCAATTCTGAATCTCTATGTTGCCCTAATCCCTACCATCAAGTTTTGTCTCAGCTCCACTTACCGTTCAGGAGCAGATATGTTGTTTGAAGATTTTCCAGAAGCCCCTTGAGTGACCAGCTTGGATATCGGAACAGAATCATTTTAGCAAGTTTGAATGTCTGCGTTTCAGTTCAGTTTGACTTACCATTCGGGAGCAGATACCGGTATGTTGTTTGAAGATTTTCCAGAAGCCCCTTGAGTGACCAGCTTGGATATCGGAACAGAATCATTTTATCAAGTTTGAATGCCTACGTTTCAGCTCAATTTGAGTTACCGATACAAGCAGATATGTTGTTTGAAGATTTTCCAGAACCCCCAAGAGTGACCAGCTTGAATATTGGAACAGAATCATTTTAGCAAGTTTGAATGTCGCCTCAATGCCTACTACTATGTTTCAGCTCAATTTCACTTACCATTCAGGAGCAGAAGTCAGCCAATAGTGCTTCGGTTCATTCACAACACCTCAGGGCAACAGTGCCATCTATTGTCTAAATAGCCTCTATTTTATTACATAGTATCATATAGGAATGTAGTCCTAATGTTTAACCCATTTAGTACCAGAAACCCCAAAACGGGTACCCTGGCAAACAGTGCAGGCCCAGATCAGACGCCGCCATTCTCAGACGCTGCGGAACGCGGCATCTGATCAGGGCCTCCACTGTTTGCTAAAAGTTCAGCCAGTTTCCAAATGAATTTTGGTGAAAAGACAACCTGTCACCCCTAAATTTTGAAATGGACTCCTGCTTTATATAAGGAGGAAGATTCCATTTGGTACTAAAATGGGTTAACCAAATGTATTATACTAGTACTTACATCAAGGCCTGCATGTTGGTTGAAGCGTTCTCCGCATTTCTTGCACTCAAACACTTTGGCCCCAGTATGAAGATTAAGATGTGTGGCTAACACATTCTGCAGCTTAAATGCTTTCCCACAGAACTCACAGATATGAGGACGTTCTGATGTGTGACGGCTTCTCGTATGAGTTCTTAGATTGTTGCGACTTGACGATATATGACCACACCCCTGGAATAAACAACAAATACAGTCCAACCTGTATTAAGCAAGCACCGCTGGGATATTCAAAAAGTGCTTGCTTAAGACAGTTTGCTTGCTTAATAAAGGTGGCCACTAAGACAGGTTACACTTTAATGGCAAAATTGTTTACTCCCAGACTTTATTTTGACATTCTTAACCCTAATGCTGCAGAATAAATTAATTTAGCTAAACCCATTTCTGACTATCAACCTGCTTGATATAACAATTTTTTCAGTCCATTCACAAACTACAAGACAAACAGTATAGATCCTGATCAGATGATGGCTTCTTCAGATCTGCACTGTTTGCAAACATATGAATTGTTATGTTCAGCTGGCTGAGGGTTAAATCATTTCTGAAGAATATGCTAACTTTTGCATTGATAAAAATGCTTGGCAGCAAATTCTATGAGCATTTGGTCTGTGCCATGAGAAAACAGCCCTTTGCATTCTCTGGTTTATGTTTTCCACATGCATGTGGGCAGCCATTTACATTAATAGAGCTAGATTCTTAACTTCTTGCTATCACAGCTCTGGATAAGGGGGCAGTAACAAGATTTGTTTTGTTTGTATTTGAGTTTAACAGGCCAGTCAACACTACATGTATTTAGGTCATTTTTGAGCCGTTCATTTTACATATCCACACTTTATTAACGAGTGCAGTGCACATTCTTTTGCCAGAAACTGACAACAGCCCTTCTTGAATCAGCGGGAGGGAGAGAAAGACCGTAGAAAAGATTTCATGATCAATCTCAATGAAAGAATGTTGCCGACGCCAGCAGGTATCGAACCCACTGATCACCAGTCAGACGCGCATCAGATTGAGCTACCGAGGCTGGGCAAGAATATTTTTCTTGTTTTTTCATAGCAAAGATATGTTGCCCGCAATTGGCCTTTTTTATTTCACTTATTTCACGCCGATTGTTAATCAGAGGTGAGAAAATACCGGAGTACCAGGGCAAAATGCACCTGACCTTCCATTGCAGGACCTGGCGTCTAACGTGTGACTGGAGCTAGGTTCCAACCACAGTGGTTAGAGACCTAATGATAAAGAGTCAGCCCTCTTAACCACAAGGCCACAGAGGCCTGTGAACCTGTGATTGTAGTTCTTGAGAAATGGACTTTAACATTTGGGTTGTTTGTTTTTTTGTTTGATTTGAGGTTTAACGTCCATGTCGACACTGTATAGGTCTTTTTGGAGAGGTTGCTTCCAATTTTGTGGTACTTTTACCCGACACAGGGATGAAATGACATCTCAAGCACTGCCGCCCAACGAAACCAACAGAGTTTAAAAGCAAGGACTGTGCGACTTGCACCGCTTTGCCTAGGCAGGCTTAGATCCTCTAAGCGGTTTACCAGTACTTGTGTGCGGTCAATTTCAGCTCTGTGTGGAAGCATCATGCAGCCCATCTATTTCTTCAAGCCCCAATGGGCAGGGGCAAAACATTTGGGGTGACTGAAGCAAATGTTGACGGGTTAACAAATGGATGAAAGAAGGGACTGAAAACCTGACTAGTCTATTGCACCATGCTTAACCCATAAAATACCAATAGCGACAATTGTCGTCTGCTTTGTCGTCTGCCAAGTACTTTAAAATAATATTTGGCAAAAAGTGTTGACCTAGATCGAACTGCTCTTCTAGGAGCCGTCTGATCTGGATCCACACTGTTTGCCTATATAATTCTGACCCCCTGGAACCTAACTTTTATATAGTAAAACTGGGGTTTACAGAGGTAAACCTTATTTTTCTTATTTCTGCTCTAAAATATAGATTGTGGGTACTCATTAGAACCGCCTCAATGAGGCGGTTCCAACGTATACCCACAATCTAAACGATATTTTGAGCAGAAATAAGAACAAGAGGGCCAAATGGCCCTATATCACACACCTGTGTACCAGAAAATCATTAGTGATGTTTAGAATGCCCATCAAGGCTTGAAGAAATATATTGGGTTACATAGACCAGGTTCTTCCATGCAAAGCTGGAACTCACCGCACATGAGTACTGGTAAACAGCTTACAGGTTCTAAGCCTGCCCAGGAAAAGTAGTGCCAGCTGGACCTTCCCAGCATATTAACCGAATTAGTTTCATTGGGCGGCAGGGCTTAAGATGTTATTTCATCTCAATGTTGGGTGAAAGTCCCACAAAACTGGAAGCAACGTCTCCAAAATGACCTACACTGTACTGAGAGGGACGTTAAGCCTCAAATCAATAAAAAAATCTTAGCCCTGTGGTTTCAGAGAAGAAGATTAATCCATTATAAGACTATGGGAGCTAATTAGCCCAGGGGGGCATGGTCAATTCGGACTCCAGGGGCATGGTTGGCAGGATTTATGTAGGTAACCACTTGACATTATTACATACTAAATATCTAAGCTCTGGGTCTTAAGAGAAGAAGATTTTTGAATTTTTTCCAGTATAAGTCAATAGGAGCCAATGAGCCCTTAGGCGTGGCCAATTTTGACCCAAGGGCATGGTTGGCAGGATTTATGTAGGCGACCATTTTATATTGCTATATACTTAATATCTAAGGTCTGTACTTTATGGTTTCAGAGAAGAAGAGTTCTGAAGCTTTTTTTTTTCATTATACGTTTATTGGAGTAAAGGGCCCGCAGAATTTGGCCAATTTGGACCCCAGGGGCATGATTGGCAGGATTCATGTAGGAGACCAATCGACATTGCTACACACTAAATACCTAAGCTCTCAGAGAAGAAGATTTTTGAAGTTGTTTTTTTTTTCCATTTTAAGTTGTTTTTTGTTTTTTCATTTTAAGTCTACGGTACCTAATGGGCCCATGGGCGTGGCCAATTTTAACCTAAGAGGTATGGTTGGCAGGATTTATTAAGGTGACCATTCATGTTGCTTCATACTAAATATCTAAGCTCTGGGACTTATGGTTTCACAGGAGAAGATTTTTGAAGTTTTTTTTTCCCCCGTTATAAGTCTATGGAACTAATGGGCCCATGGGTGTGGCCAATTTTGACTGTAGAGGCATGGTTGGCAGAATTTATGTAGGTGAATACTCCATGTGGCTACATGCTATATATTTAAGCTCTGGGCCCAGCGGTTTCAGAGAAGAAGATTTTTAAAGTTTTTCAAATTGTAGGTCTATGGAAGCTAAAGAGCCCTGGGGTTTGGTCAATATGGATCCCAGGGGCATAATTGGCAGGATTTATGTAGGCGGTCACTTGACGTTGCTACATACTAAATATCTTAGCTCTGGGCCTTATGGTTTCAGAGAAGAAGATTTTTGAAGTTTTTTCCATTATTAGTCTGTGGGAGGTGATGAGCTTGAGTGTGGCCAATTTTGACCCCGGGGGTAGGGTTAGCAGGATTTATGTAGGTGACAATTTTATGTTGCCAGATACTAAATATCTAAGCTCTGTGCTTTATAGTTTCAGAGAAGAAGAGTCTATGGGAGCTAAGGGGCCCTGGGGCGTGGCCCATTTGGACCCCAGGTGCATAATTGGCAGTATTTATGTACATGTAGGGGACCACTTGCTAAATATCTAAGCTCTGGGCCCTATGCTTTCAGAGAAGAAGATTTTTTTAAGTTTTCCACTTATAAGTCTATGTGTGCTGATGAGCTGGCATGTGGCCAATTTTGGCTGCAGGGGTATGGTTAGCAGGATTTATGTAGGTGACTATTTAAAGTGGCTACATACTGAATATCTAAGCTCTGTGCTTCATCATTTCAGAGACAAAGAGTTTTGAAGCTTTCTTTTCATTAATCTACGGGAGCTAAGGGGCACTGGGGTGTGGCCAATTTGGACCCAGGGGCATGAGTGGCAGGATTTATGTAGGTGGCCACTTGACATTGCTACATACTGAATATCTAAGCTCTGGGCCTTATGGTTTCAGAGAAGATTTTTGAAGCTTTTTTCCATTATAAGTCTTTGGCAGGCGATGAACTTTGGTGTGGGCAATTTTGACCCCAGGGGTAGGGTTAGCAGGATTTTTGTAGGTGACTATTTTATGTTGCTAGATACTAAATATCTAAGCTCTGGGCATCATAGTTTCTGAAGCGTTTTCCAATATGAGTCTATGGGGGCTGAGGGGCCCTGGGGCATGGCCCATTTGGACACAGGAGCATAATTGGCAGGATTCAAGTAGGGGACCACTTGCCGTGGCTACATACTAAATATCTAAGGGGCACGGCTCAAATACGAGTACTTTTTGGATGAAAAAATAAAGTGGCTAATCTGGAGCTACATGTATGTAGCTTGCACCCAAAATATGATATCCTGGATAAATAAAATTCTTGCATGCTAGATAAGGAAATCCATAGTTTTAGCGTGGGATAGAAATTCTGTTCTGACCCTTGTGTGTTTACCCAGAATTGAACATTTCTGCGTGTTTGATAAATGCATTGGTTGAATACGACCTCGTATGGGCCATTGTTAAGGTTGACGTCACAGCATGTTACGTGATACATCACAATATGGCAGCCATTGGTAACCTAAGTGACTGCAGCATTAAAAATACGCGCCAGGAAATGGAAGGTATGCAAGAAAAAGAATCCTATCATGTGGATGTGAGGTGTGGATAGAAAAATCCGTCGGGTGGGATCAATGTCCGGCATCACGAGGGAAGCCTCGTGATGCTGGACAGTGACCCTCAGGACAGATTTTTCCATCCACCCCTCACATCCATATAAAATTCTTACATTATCCCCAAATTATCCTCAAATTATCCCCAAATTATTCTCATTGCTCATCCTTATCTGGAGCTACAAATCTGAGTGTTAAGAGGAATCGGAACACCTTCAGGGGAGGCAACTCCGGCAAAAGTATTTTTGTCTCCCATGTTAATAGGGGTCAACTCTTAAAGAAAAGAATTTGCTCCTGAGGAGCAAATTCTTTCCTTTATGAGTTGACCCCTTTTGCAGTTGGACAGGGCTTATAGAAAAGCAAACAGGAATTCCTGAAAGTTGTCTCCCTTTGAAAAATGGCGGAAGAAAAGTGCTAGATGTTCCCATTCCCCTTAAATTTAGCAAACACTGGCCGTAATAAAGCATACCTCCACTGGACAATGGAACATTTTGTATTTAGACTTGTCATATTCTATGCCATGCTGACAAAATTCATGGAATGCTAATCTCTTTTTGGTGGACAGAACTTTGTCACACATGGAACACGGCTCAGGTTTACGCTTCTTCCATACTCGCTTCTTTTTTGATTTCATTTCTTCTTTAATATAGTCTATAAAACTCTGCTCAGTTTCTGTATCACCACTGTAATTCCGAATATCATCATCATCTGAAACAATCTCTTTCTTTGGTTCTTTCAGTTCACTTTTTGGTGGACTAGTTTTGTTTTCTGCTGCAGAATTTGCTGAAATAACTGTTTTGAGAGCATTTACTTCAGTCCTTGTTCTTTTGAGTCTTTCAGTTGCAACTTGTGTATAGTTATAAATTTTTTCTCCTTCAGAATCATATTCCACATCAGTTTCCTGTTTAGTTTCCTTTTTAGTTTCATTTTTAGTTTCCTTTTTCTCCTTTTTTTCTTTTTCTTTTTTCACTTTCTTACTCAAAGGTTTTGCTGCTTTTCTTCTAGTCTCTTTAGTTGGTGCCCTTAAAGCATTCTTTCTAGGTCTGCCCCTACCATGATGCTCAACTGGCTGTGGTTCCTCTTTAACAGCATCATTCAAGATTTCCTGTATCATAACATCAGAACTTAGTTTTGCCAACTTTTCTGGAAGATTATCTTCTAAATCTGCTACAGCAGTTTTGGATGTTCTCTTCTTTGGACTTTGTTTGACTCTTCTGTTACTTCTTTTATTTTTAGCAGTAGCATCTTCCTTATCAGTTCTGGCTCCATCTTCTGATTCAGTCTGCGAGGTCTGAAAGGACTGTTTCTGACTGTTTGAAACATCTTTCTCTGATAAATTTTCTTTCTCTAATCTTTGATGTGCACTAGATACAACTACATTTCTTATATAATCTTTTAGCATTTCAACAGCAAAAGAAAGCTCTAAGTCTTCACAAAACTTCAGTAATTGATTTATACTAAATTTTCCAACATTTAGCTTGCCTGTATACATGAACTGGACAACAGTCTCAAGCAGATTCAATGGAATGTTATCAAAATGAATGAGTTCATTACTCAAGTTTCCATTTGCTAATCTTAACTTCATGGATGGACTGGTTGCCATGAGAACCAACTTGTGAGCTGAAACACCGCCAGAGTCTGTGGTTAATGTGACATCACAAAGGCATTGCTCCTTCTGCAAAGCTAGTAATTCTGTTAACACTGTGACAGCATGGTTAGGTGCTTCCAAGACAACTGTCGGAAAATCCATCTGTAAAAAAACAAGAACAGTTAGTACAGAGGACCCGCGTTATAACGACAGTATTTGTTCCCTATTATTGTGCCGTTATAATGCATTTGCCATTATAAAGAAACCCAGTTAGGATTTTGATAGGTTATAAAAGGTCTTTTCCACATAATTACTCCAAGAAACAAATTGTATAGACATTTGTTATATTAGCCTCATCCAAATGTCTATAGCATTTGTTTCTTGGAGTATTAAATTACAAGAATCTTTCATGCATAGGAATTCGATTTGGGCATTTTCCACCCGAGGGAAGCCCAAGCCGCTCGGAATCGAGACTAAACCGTGAGCTAAGAATTCATTGAAATTGTCATTATAACGAGTTTTTTTTCATTATAACAAATGTGTTATAACACAGGTCCTCTGTATAGCTTCAGGTATGGAGGAGAAATGAGGACAGGACTGTGATGTTTAAGAATCTTGCATGGTGTAAGGGGTGGTTAGAAAAATCAATCCTGACATGAGGAGGCTTGCTGAGTGATGTTGGACAGTGATCACCGACAAACAATTTTTTCTAAGTCTTTATAGCTCACCAGAGCAGAAGGCTCAGGTGGAGCTTATAGTATAGGCAGTGGTCCGTCGTCTGCCATCCCCGTGGTCTTCTGCGTGACTTCAACTTTTTCAAATGACATCTCCTCTATAAGACTATAACTACTTAGTCAACTGAGATCAAATTACATCTGCAACAGGGCTGAGAGTACTAATGATTAAGAGTTGGGTCTCTTACCCACTAGCCCATGGAGGCCAGTTTAGGTAGATTGAATTACCGGAGACCTTTACCAGTACATTGATTTTTATATTAATTATTGGGTCATGTGCTTTGCATATATATATATATATCATATCCCAGGGGATAAAAGCACTGAGAGTACTTTTGTTTGTTTGTTTGATGTTTAACGTCCCCTAAAACACTGTAGAGGTCATTTTGGAGAGGTCGCTTCCAATTTTGTGTGACTTTTACCCAACACTGTGATGAAATGACATCTCAAGCCCTGTCACCCAATGAAACCAATAGGGTTTATAAGCTCCGCTTTGAAGTTAGATTCTCAAAGCGGTTTACCAGTACTCCTGTGCTGGTCGGTTTCAGCTCTGCCAGGGTTCGACATTAACCCAAGACCGATGGACAGCGTATAGTGATAAGCTGGTCAGGACTAGTAAGGTCAGTGGCTGGCTGGTCCGAATGGTCCAGCTGCAAATCTGCCACCATAGTTATTAAACTCCATGTTTTAACTTGGTTACCATAAAATGTTTCTCATTTCAGTTCGTTGCTGTTGGTAATCTATGTAAATAAATAATAATAGAAATAATCTGATGACTGTTGAACTGATGTATCACATTATCATTTCTTCGGTCCAGTGCATCCCAAGCGTTACAAGACCACCCTGTCCAGTTATTTAAAAAGTTAGTGTTGAACCCTGTCTGCATGGAAGCATCATGCAGCCCATCTATTTCTTCAAACCCCGATGAGCGGGGGCCAATTGAGAGTACTGGTAGGTTGACTGTTTCTGGGTAGGTTGGGAAAACAGTCCTGGACCGAGACTTAGTATTGTTTAACCCTTTAATTCCGGATTTTAAGCAAAAAGTGTATACCCTGATCAGACACTGCATTTTACAGCGTATGGCTCTAAAATTCCTGCAATGTAAGCAGTGTAGACCCTGATCAGATGCCATGTTCTGGACCTGATCTGGATGTACACTGTTTGCCAAGCCCAACCCATGATTCCAGCCCAGATACTATCGGTAAACCTATTAGGCAACATGCTTACCTCACTGCGATAAAATAAATGCTGCTGTTTTCTATAAATAAGTTACGTGGATTTCCTACCAATCAGTGATGGTCACAGGGATTTTAGTTCTGAAATATTTCTATGCTTAGCAACTTTGGGTTCGGCCCCTGCCCATTGGGGCTTGAAGAAATAGATGGCTGCATGATGCTTCCATGCAGCGCTGAAACCGCCGCACAAGAGTACTGGCAAACTTCTTAGAGGCTCTAAGCCTGCCCAGGCAAAGCGGTGCAAGTCGGTCTCCCCATGCTTATAAACCCTATTTGTTTCATTGGGCGACAGGGTTTGAGATGCCATTTCATCTCAATGTCTGGTAAAAGTCCCACAAAATTGGAAGCTACAGGGACGTTAAACCTCAAATCAAACAAACAATCAACTCTGGGTCTATTGATAAACAATCCAGCTATTTTAGACATAACATTGGGGACTGGGGAGTAAGTTGTACTCTATCAAATTTTAGAACAAGTATGGTAAGGAGTTGGTGGCCAAATACTTTGAGTAATGGTAATGCAGCAGACACAGAAATCAAGTAATAGGTCCGACTCACACCACTTTGCCTAGGCAGGCATGATTAACCAAATAATCGGTTGTTAACCCATTTTGTACCAGAAACCCCAAAACGGGTAGTCTTCCAAACAGTGCAGGCCCTGATCAGATGCCGCAGAATGCGTCTGATCAGTGCTTACACTGTTTGCAAAAAGTTTAGCCATTTTCCTAATAAATTTTGAAGAAAACACAACCTGACATCCCTAAATTTTGAATGGACTCCTGCCATATATTAGGAGGAAGATTCCATTTGGTACAAAAAGGGTTAAATTCCATAAAAATGATAATTGTTACTGAGTTACTAATAATCAATTATTTGGATGCTAAATAGTTCCTACTTTGAGACTAAGTGAATGTCATTTCCCTCGTCCATCATTTTAAAAGTAAAGCAAACTAGAAATGGTGTTTGTAAAACACAATGCCCCCAACCTTATGCCCAATTTCCAAGGGCCATAACCAGAGAAAATTTTTCAGAGTTTTTCAAATGTTAATCAAGTCTTGTACTAGTCATTCCCTATCAGCCTGTCAAGTTTCTAGGCAACAATTGAAACCTTTTTTTAAATAACATGCTACAAGACAGAAACACAATTATGTGGCCAGAAATGGCAAAGGGCCATAACTTCTACAAAATTTTATTAAATTGGTTGAAAATTTAATCAGGTATTCTCCTCCAAAGACCTAATCAGTATACCAATTAACAAGGCTCTAGCTCAAATCCTTTTTGAGATATTTTGCAAATGAGATTTCCATGTTATCTTATTAAAAGGGTAAAATGGGGAGATAATGCAGATTAGAAAAAAATACAGGTCAACTATACCAGATTATCTATTCATCACCACCAATCTATTCATCAACTTTCAAGGCTCTAGTTCTTATAGTTTTTGAGATATTTTGCTGACAAAATTTTTATCAATTTTTTTTTCAAAGGGCACTAACTCTTGGAAGGGGCATAATCTAGATAAAAAAAAAAATATGTGTCAGTTAATTTTCCACAAGGAATCCATATATGAAATTTCAAAACCCTAGCAAACTTGATCCTCAAGTAATGCTAAGTTATGCTTTGCATCACAAAGCATACAATGTACAAATACCCAAAGTGACAAAGGGTCATAACTCATTAGAGATGCAACAATTCACTGAATTGTATCGTAATCACAATACGTCTGCTGACGATACGCGTATCATATCGTGAAGGAGTTTGACAATACGATTATGATACAGCAAACATAGTAATTTGATAGAGATGAGATGTAAACTTTTGCTGGTTTTGCATAAATTTATATCAAAACCTTACAAATATTTTACTATTTTCATGTTTATTTACATTGTACATGTATATTACAGTTAATTTCTACCAAAGAATTTTATTTGAGTATTGCTTACAGCTGATTTTTAGAATTTCTTTGCTATTTTTCGGAATTGAGTCAAAAGTTAATCAGGTCATCTACTCATCACCACAAATATATTCCATAACTTTCAAGGCTCTAGCAGAAGCCACCGTGGTGTAGTGGTTATGCTACTCGCCTTGTAAACCCGGGGTTGCAGGATCGATCCCGGGCTTCTCCAGACTTTCTGATGAGTCTTTAAACCAAGGTCCAATCTTTGTATGACCTTAGCTGTTGGTGTGACGTAAAACTCATACAGACACTCACTCAAGGCTCTAGCTCCAATAGATTTTGAGATATTTTGCTGACAAGATTTTATCAAAACATTTTCAAGGGGCATTAATTCTTGAAGGCGGCATAATGTGGATGAGAAAAAAAATTATGCTTCACCTTATTTTCCATGTGGAATCCACATATGAAATTTCAAAACTGTAGCATACACAGTTCTTAAGTTATGCTATACATCACAATACATACAATTTACAAATAGTCAAAGTGACCAAGGGCCATAACTCATAAGGTATTTTTCGGAATTTAGTCAAAAGTAAACCAGATCATTGACTCATCACCATGAATCTATTCACCAACTTTCAAGGCCGTAGCTCCAATAGATTTTGAGATATTTTGCTGATTTTATCAAAAAAATTTCAAAGGGCAATAACTCTTGAAAGGGGCATAATCCCAATGAGAAAGAAATTACTTGTCAGCTATTTTCCTTGAGAAATCCATGAGAAATTTCATAACCCTAGCATACACCTTTCTTAAGTTATGCTATGCATCAAAAGCGTAACGGACGGATGGATGGACGGACAGACAAATGAACCAGAAGCAATATGCCCCTCCGACTTCTTTGAAGTTGGGGGCATAATAAACACAGCCGTATCGGTAATGCATAATTGTTGTAACAATACGAGGACTGTTCAAATATGAATGCAAATAAGCACATAAAAATGATTATGTGATAGATTTCGATGAAAAATTTATTTTGTCCCCTCAAAGTATTCCCCTTTAACAGACATACAAACTTTCAGTCTTCTGATCCAATCATTGAATGCATTTTGGTAGTCTTTTCGAGCTATACCATGAAGGCACTAGAATATTGCAGAACCGAGGTGTTTGTGCTGTACAAATTTTCGACGAGAAAGGTATTTTTTCAGCCGCGGGAACAAAAAAAGTCACACGGGGCAAGGTCAGGGGAATACGGGGGGTCAGGGAGTTCAACAACCTTTTCCTGCTTCAGATAGTCTTGCACAATGAACGCCTTGTGCGATGAGGCATCGTCATGTAGCAATTTGACATTGGCCAAACCATGTGCGGGTCTTTGTTCTTTGAAATATTTCTTCAATTTTCGAAGAACTTTATTCTTGTAAAACTTCGCATTTACAGATTTGCCTTTAGGCACAGCAACCTGAATAGCAGGGCCCTGATTTGAAAAGAATATGGCATACATTACCTTCTTGACGCTCATGGTCATTACCTTCTTGACGCTCATTAGCGAAAGACTGTTCATGCATTGTAATTTGGAAACTTTTTAAGCAACTTCTTGGCGCACTGATCACGTGTCTTTTTCTGCTCATCTGTTAACAGATGGGGAATCCATCTAGCACAGATCTTTCTCATTTTCAAATCCCGTTTAAGAATTGTATGAGCTGCTCCTAATGAGATGCCAACCATACTAGCTATTTGCCTAGTGGTGTATCATGCATTGGTAGCAACTATTTCTTTCACTCTAGCATTCATCTTGGCAGATATTGCTATTTTCGGCCGACGATCATGTGGTGCATCTTCTGTTGAGCCTAGCCCACAGCTGAACTTCTTACACCAACGAAAAACTGTCAGAAAAGACATTTCATTATACCAAATTACAATGCACGGTCTTTCGCTAATGTCGTCACAGGTGACGAGACATGGGTTCACTTTTTTGAGCCAAAACGAAAGATTGAGAACAAAATATGGGCAACAAAGTATTGCAAAAGACCATGCATTGCAAAGCAGACCATAAGCGTCAAGAAGGTAATGTATGCCACATTCTTTTCAAATCAGGGCCCTGCTA
The DNA here is from genome assembly GCA_963580285.1 of Lucinisca nassula. Classification (NCBI taxonomy): domain Eukaryota; kingdom Metazoa; phylum Mollusca; class Bivalvia; order Lucinida; family Lucinidae; genus Lucinisca; species Lucinisca nassula. The sequence goes on from OY757022.1 coordinate 54,702,731, forward strand.
TTCTGGTTGCTGTGCTAAAGGCAAATCTGTAAATGCGAAGTTTCACAAGAATAAAGTTCTTCGAAAATTGAAGAAATATTTCAAAGAAGGAAGACCCGCAACTGGTTTGTCCAATGTCAGATTGCTACATGACAATGCGTCATCGCACAAGGCGTCCATTGTGCAAGACTATCTGAAGCAGGAAAAAGTTGTTGAACTCCCTGACCCCCCGTATTCCCCTGACCTTGCCCCGTGTTTCATTTTTTTGTTACCGCGGCTGAAAAATACCTTTCTGGTGGAAAATTTGTACAGCGCAAACACCTCGGTTCTGCAATATTCCAGTGCCTTCATAGTATACCTCGAAAAGACTACCAAAATGCATTCAATGATTGGATCAGAAGACTGAAAGTTTGTATATAATCTGTTAAAGGGGAATACTTTGAGGGGACAAAATAAATTTTTCATCGAAATCTATCACAGAATCATTTTTATGTGCTTGGTTGCATTCATATTTGAACAGTCCTCGTATCAATGTTAACAAATACAAACATCATATTTTTATATTTCATTAATTCCAGTTAGAAGCAAACAATACTTTTTTCCTTTTTGGTACATTTCAGTCGTTTCCTTTAATTAAGTTTATCTAAAAATAGATACAACAAGCAAATTCTAAAGAGAATTTATGTCCCCCGCCTTATTTTCATTTGTGAGGTTAAAAAATAAGAAAGTTAACCAGGCAACCATTGGTATCACTTAATGCGGAAAGTGAAAAACAATAATTAAAGAATTCATGCACATTTTCAGTCCATATCAAAACACCTGTAAAGATTCTGAAGGATCAGTTTTAAACTGTATGAGGAGTTACACTCACAATGTACCTACTACATATCCAGTTTCATATTATAGATGGGCAAAAAAACCTCTTAAGTTAAAAATGTGAAAAAAGTGAAAAGAATTATTTTAAGATTCTGTAAAAAGCAAATGCATATCTTCAGACCATAATTCAACCAACTTTTAACTTTTGGAAGGATTGGCATTAAACTGTAGGAGGAGTTGCACTCACAAGGTACCTACTACATTATACTCTTTCATAAAATTGATGCATGAAAAAAGTCTAAGTTAAAAATGTGAAAAAAGTGAAAAAATTAATTAAAGAATTCTGAAAATAGCATATGCAGAACTTCAAACCATGATAAAGACACCTGTAAAATTTCAGAAGGATCGGTATAAAACTGTAGGAGAAGTTGCTCTCACAAGGTACCTACTACATTAGACTCTTTCATAGAGTTGATGCATGAAAAAAGTCTAAGTTAAAAATGTAAAAAAAAAGTGAAAAAAAATAATTAAAGAATTCTGAAAAAAGCATATGCACAACTTCAAACCATGATAAAGACACCTGTAGAATTTCAGAAGGATCGGTATAAAACTGTAGGAGAAGTTGCGCTGACAAGGTACCTACTACATTATACTCTGTAATAGAATTGATGCATGAAAAAAGTCTAAGTTAAAAATTGAAAAAAGTGAAAAGAATTAATTAAAGAATTCTGAAAAAAGCATATGCACAACTTCAACCCATGATAAAGACACCTGTAACATTTCAGAAGGATTGGTATACAAGAGGCTCAATGAGCCTAACCGCTCACCTGAGGAACATTTTAGTTAGCTGTTTGACTCTTGGTCTTTGAGGATAATTTTTTTTTGAAGTTGTTCCTAATGGAACACGGCATTGTCATTTTGGACCCTAGGGGCAGGTTTGGTAGGATTAATGTAGGGGACCACTTGACATTGCTACATGCTTAAACTCCGTTCAGAAAATCTGAATCATCGATTTTTTCGTTTCTTCCCCTTAATACTCATTTTAGCCCATACATCACTGTGGGAAAGTTTTAGACCTGACTCTCCGCCGACTTCTCAAGCAAGTCGTATGCCTCTGCGGCAGTCAGGAAAGGCTGTGATTATTTGGAGAAAATTGCAAAACAAAGAAATGAGACTACAAACTAAGTCCATTTGATGATGATTGTCAGGTAAAATAATACATATTCAAATCCATGTGATGCACTTTATAAATAGATTTGCAATTACGACATACCTTACATTCGAATGGATAGATAGAAGCTCACTAGGAACGGTGAGCCACTAGCGCGATGTGCTGTCAACAGTGGTCAAAATGATTTATACCGATATTAGATGTGGTGTCACAGCTGATGATTTTCCATGAAGTGATCGTGCAAATAAAATAAAGACGCCCTTGTAATTTACATGAGCAATAACCACTTCTATATATGGTTTTAAAGGGTGTGTCGAACCTGTCAGAATGTCTTAGTCTGTAAACGAAAATTTAGATTTTGCAATTTTCTCCAAATAATCACAGCCTTTCCTGGCTGTCGCAGAGGCATACGACTTGTTGGAGAAATCGGCGGAGGGTGCGGTCTACAACTTTCCCATAGTGATGTATGGGCTAAAATGAGTATTAAAAGGGAGAAACGAAAAAATCGATGATTCAGATTTTCTGAACGGAGTTTAATATGTAAGCTCTGGGCCAAGTGGTTTCAGAGAAGACGATTTTTAAAGTTTGTTTTTTTCCATTATAAGTCTATGGGGGCTAAGGGGCCCCGGGGCGTGGCCAGTTTAGACCCCAGGGGCAAGATTGGCACAATTTATGTAGGGGACCACTTGACATTGCTACATGCTTAATATGTAAGCTCTGGGCCTAGTGGTTTCAGAGAAGAAAATTTTTTAAGTTTGTCCCATTGTAGGTCTATGGGAGCTATATGTTGCCATTGCAACACCAGTTTCAATCTGAATTACCCCAAAACATACTGCATCTTCTCCCCCAATTGGATAATGCTTCTCATGAAATTTAATCATGATTGGCCAAGTGGCTTTAAAGATATACTTATTTGAAAATGTGAATGGACGCCGGACCAATGGCATACCAATACCCCACATGAGCCTTCGGCTCAAGTGAGCTAATAATACTAGCGGTTTCAGAGAAGAAGATTTTTTTAAGCTTATTTTTCCATTATAAGTCTATGGGGGCTAAGGGGCCCAAGGGCGTGGCCAGTTTAGATCCCGAGGCATGATTGGCACAATTTATGTAGGGGACCACTTGACATTGCTACATGCTTAATATGTAAGCTCTGGGCCTAGTGGTTTCAGAGAAGAAGATTTTTAAAGCTTTATTTCCATTATAAGTCTATGGGGGCTAAGGGGCCCCATGGCGTGGCCAGTTTAGACCCCAGGGGCATGATTGGCACAATTTATGTAGAGGACCACTTGACATTGCTACATGCTTAATATGTAAGCTCTGTGCCTAGCGGTTGACGAGAGGAAGATTTTTTAAGCTTTTATTTCCATTATAAGTCTATGGGGGTTAAGGGACCCCGGGGCGGGCCAGTTTAGACACCAGGGGCATGATTGGCACAATTAATGTAAGGGGCCACTTGACATTGCTACATGCTTCATATGTAAGCTCACGGCTTATTGGTTTCAGAGAAGATTTTTTTTAGCTTTTTTCCATTATAAGTCTATGGGGGCTAAGGGGCCCGGGGCGTGGCCAGTTTAGACCCCATGGGCTTGATTGGCCCAATTTATGTAGAGGACCACTTGACAGTGCTACATGCTTAAAATATAAGCTCTGTGCCTATCGGTTTCAGAGAAAAGGATTTTTTAAGCTTTTCTTTTCCATTATAAGTCTATGGGGGCGAAGGGGCCCCAGGGTGTGGCCAGTTTAGATCCCAGGGACATGATTGGCACAATTTATGTAGGGGACCACTTGACATTGCTACTTGCTGAATATGTAAGCTCTGGGCATAGTGGTTTCAGAGAAGAAGATTTTTTAAGTTTTTTTTTCCATTATAAGTCTATGGGAGCTAAGGGGCCCCGGGGCGTGGCCAGTTTAGACCCCAGGGGCATGATTGGCACAATTTATGTAGAGGACTACTTGACATTGTTACATGCTTAATATGTAAGCTCTGTGCCTAGCGATTTCAGAGAAGAAGATTTTTTAAGCTTTTATTTCCATTATAAGTCTATGGGGGTAAAGGGACCCCGGGGCATGGCCAGTTTAGACCCCAGAGGCATGATTGGCACAATTTATGTAGGGGACCACTTGACATTGCTACATGCTTCATATGTGAGCTCAATGCCTAGTGGTTTCAGAGAAGAAGATTTTTTAAGCTTTTATTTCCATTATAAGTCTATGGGGGTTAAGGGACCCCAGGGCGTGGCCAGTTTAGACCCCAGGGGCATGATTGGCACAATTTATGTAGGGGACCACTTGACATTGCTACATGCTTCATATGTAAGCTCACGGCCTATTGGTTTCAAGGAAGAAGATTTTTTTTAGCTTTTTTCCATTATAAGTCTATGGGGGCTAAGGGGCCCCGGGGCGTGGCCAGTTTAGACCCCAGGGGCATGATTGGCACAATTTATGTAGAGGACCACTTGATATTGCTACATGCTTAAAATGTAAGCTCTGTGCCTATCGGTTTCAGAGAAGAAGATTTTTTAAGCTTTTTTTTCCATTATAAGTCTATGGGGGCTAAGGGGCCCATGGGTGTGGCCAGTTTAGATCCCAGGGGCATGATTGGCACCATTTATGTAGGGGACCACTTGACATTGCTACATGCTTAATATGTAAGCTCTGGGCCTAGTGGTTTCAGAGAAGAAGATTTTTTATTTTTTTTTTCCATTATAAGTCTGTGGGAGCTAAGGGGCCCTGGGGCGTGGCCAGTTTAGACCCCAGGGGCATGATTGGCACAATTTATGTAGAGGACCACTTGACATTGCTACATGCTTAATATGTAAGCTCTGTGCCTAGCGGTTTCAGAGAAGAAGATTTTTTAAGCTTATATTTCCATTTTAAGTCTATGGGGGTTAAGGGACCCCGGGGCGTGGCCAGTTTAGACCCCAGGGGCATGATTGGCACAATTTATGTAGGGGACCACTTGACATTGCTACATGCTTCATATGTGAGCTCAATGCCTAGTGGTTTCAGAGAAGAAGATTTTTTTAGCATTTTTTCCATTATAAGTCTATGGGGGCTAAGGGGCCCCGGGGCGTGGCCAGTTTAGACCCCAGGGGCATGATTGGCACAATTTATGTAGAGGACCACTTGACATTGCTACATGCTTAATATGAAAGCTCTGTGCCTAGCGGTTTCAGAGAAGAGGATTTTTTAAGCTTTTATTTCTATGGGGGGTTAAGGGACCCCGGAGCATGGCCAGTTTAGACCCCAGGGGCATGATTGGCACAATTTATGTAGGGGACCACTTGACATTGCTACATGCTTCATATGTAAGCTCACGGCCTATTGGTTTCAGAGAAGAAGATTTTTTTAAGTTTTTCCCATTGTAAGTCTATTGGAGCTATATGTTGCCATGGCAACAAGATTTTCCATCAGATATGCCCCAAAACATAATGCATCTTTTCCCCCAACCTGATAATGCTTCTCATGAAATTTAATCATGATTGGCCAATTGGCTTTGAAGATATACTTAGTTGAAAATGTGATCGGACGACGGACGACGGACGCCGGATCATTGGCATACTAATACCTCACATGAGCCTTCGGCTCAGGTGAGCTAAAAACTGTAGGAGGAGTTGCGCTCACAAAGTACTTACTATGAATTCGGAACCATGCAAAAAAGTCTAAGTTAAAAATGTGAAAAAAGTGAAAAAAAAAAATAAAGAATTCTGAAAAAAAGCATATGCACAACTTCAAACCATGATAAAGACACCTGTAAAATTTCAGAAGCATCGGTATAAAAATGTAGGAGGAGTTGCACTCACAAGGTACCTACTATGAATTCGGAACCATGCAAAAAAAGTCTAAGTTAAAATGTGAAACAAGATGTGTTTGTGAAACACTAACATGTCCCCGGGCATGGTAATTTTTTTTTTCAAAGTTGCTCACAGTTCAAGACTTTTGTTTGTGTGGGAAGCCCTCGACACAAGAAACTTACATGCCAAATATGAAAGCTCTCTCTTAAACGGTTAAAAAGTTATGAACAATAATATTTTTTCTTTAAAGTAGGTCAAGGTCACAGGTCAAAAAAAATTGCATGAATGTAAAGCTATTGTCACAAGGAACCTACATGGCAAATATTAAGGCTCTATCTTAAAAGGTTCAAATGTTATGAACAATTTTATTTTTTCTTTTAAGTAGGTCAAAGGTCAAGGTCATGGTCCAAACATTTTGCATGTATGAAAAGCTCTAATCACAGGGAACCTACATGCCAAATATGAAAGCTCTATCCTAAACGGTTCGAATGTTATGATCAAAAATGTTCATTTTTTAAGTAGGTCAAAGGTCAAGGTCACAGGTCAAAATGTTTGCATGAATGTAAAGCGTTTGTCACAAGGAACCTACATGCTAAATATGAAGGCTGTATCTCAAACGGTTCAAAAGTTATGACCAATGTTAATTTTTTCTTCTATGTAGGTCAAAGGTCAAGGTCACAGGTTAAAATTTTTTGTGTGAATGTAAAGCTCTTGTCACAAGGAACCTACATGCAAAATATGAAGGCTCTATCTCAAACCATTCAAAAGTTATGACCAAAATGTTATTTTTTTATTTTAAGTAGGTCAAAGGTCAAGGTCACAGGTCAAAGTTTTTGACATGAATGTAAAGCTTTTGTCACAAGGAACATACATGCTAAATATGAAGGCTGTATCTCAAACGGTTCAAAAGCTATGACCAATGTTAACTTTTTCTTTTATGTAGGTCAAAGGTAAAGATCACAGGTCAAAATTTTTTGTGTGAATGTAAAGCTCTTGTCACAAGGAAGCTACATGCAAAATATGAAGGCTCTATCTCAAACGGTTCAAAAGTTATGACCGAAATGTTATTTTTTTATTTTAAGTAGGTCAAAGGTCAAGGTCAAGGTCACAGGTCAAAATTTTTGACATGAATGTAAAGCTTTTGTCACAAGGAACATACATGCTAAATATGAAGGCTGTATCTCAAACGGTTCAAAAGCTATGACCAATGTTAACTTTTTCTTTTATGTAGGTCAAAGGTAAAGATCACAGGTCAAAATTTTTTGTGTGAATGTAAAGCTCTTGTCACAAGGAAGCTACATGCAAAATATGAAGGCTCTATCTCAAACGGTTCAAAAGTTATGACCGAAATGTTATTTTTTTATTTTAAGTAGGTCAAAGATCAAGGTCAAGGTCACAGGTCAAAATTTTTTGCATGAATGTAAAGCTTTTGTCACAAGGAACATACATGCTAAATATGAAGGCTTTATCTCAAGTGGTTCAAAAGTTATGACCAATGTTATTTTTTTTTTTAAGTAGGTCAAAGGTCAAATTTTTTTTTTGCATGAATGTGAAGGTCTTGTCACAAGGAACCTTCAGGCCAAATATGAAGGCTCTATGTCAAACGGTTCAAAAGTTATGGCCAACGTTAAAGTTGTCCACGTACAAACCAACAAACAAACAAACAAACAGACAGGGCAAAAACAATATGTCCCCGCTATCGCTACCGGAGACATAAAAAGTGAAAAAAATTAATTCAAGGTTTCTGAAAAAAGCACATGCACAACTTCAAACCATGATAAAGATACCTGTAAAATTTCAGAATGATCGGTTTAAAACTGTAGGAGGAGTTGCGCTCACAAGGTACCTACTACAAGCTCGGAACCACGCACCACGCATAACGCACCATGAACCACGCAAAGCCGAATACTATGTCCCCTCGCTTTTCTTCGAAAAGGCGGGGGACAATTAGAAAATAAGGAATTTGATCATTTAAGTTGATTTTTACGATGGAGCATTAGGGGCCAGGTTCACTTTTATTTCCTTGATAGATATCTCTAAATTTCCACTTAGTAACTCGAAATTTCGACTTAACTTAAAATTTCAACTTAGTATCTCGAAATTTCTACATACTGTCTCGAAATTTCGACTTATTATCTTGAAATTTCAACTTAATAACTTGACAGTTTGTTTGTTTGATTTGTGGTTTATCGTCCCCGTCAACGATGTAAAGGTAATTTTGGAGACGTTCCTTCCAATTTTGTTGGACTTTTACCTGACATTGAGATAGAATGACTTCTCCAGCCCTGTCGCCCAATGAAACCAATAAAGTTTATAAGCATGGATGGTCCGACTCGATCTGCTATGCCTGGGCAGGCTTAGATCCTCTAAGCGGTTTACCAGTTCTCGTGTGGGGGTCGGTTTCTGCTCTGCATGGAAGCATCATGCAACCCATCCATTTTTTCGAGCCCCGATGGGCGGGGGCTGTCTTAAAAACTTGAAATTTTGACTTAGTATCTCGAAATGTTGACTTACTATCTCAAAATTTTGACTTTTTATCTCGAAATTTTGACATAATAACTTGAAATTTCAACTTAGTAAATCGAAATTTCGACTTAGTATCTCAAATTTTGACTTATTAAATCAAAATTTGGACATAATAACTAAAAATTTCAACTTACTATCCCAAAATTTTGATTTAATAACTCAAAATTTTGACTATCTCGAAATTTTGACTTACCGGTAGTACCTCGAAATTTCTAATTACTATCTCGAAATTTAGACTTATTATCTCGAAATCGACACAATAACTTGAAATTTCGACTTAGTACATGAATCTGGAAATTTCGACTTAGCAACTCGAATTTTCGACTTTTTAACTCAAAATTTCGACATAATACTATCTCGAAATTTCGACTTAATATCTCGAAATTTTGACATGATAACTCGAAGCTGACTCTGTGATCTGCGATCAGCATTCAACTCTGAATTGGGATAAGCCATAACAGCAATCTTGTTATGGCCAACTGTGAGTTGAAAGAAGACCTCAGATCTCAGAGCCAACTTTCCACACAACTTCATTATCACGATTTAAATATGGAGTCTGCATATTTTTGCATATTTCGCGCCAGAAGTCATGCCTCATTTTAAGAACCAACCATTTGCTACTAGACCTGTGTGCTAGACAGCGCCGTTACGGAATTGAAACATTAGCTAGGCTTGCTAGACGCCCCGATTTGAATCCCCTTGCACATTTTTTGGGAGATTCTTGGTCGTCGGATACAGATCACTGAACCCCACCTGCGGCTCTATTCTTAAACAGACGTCAGTTCAATGTGAAAAATGATACACCTTGAACACGCAACGTTTTCTGGTATTAAACACCACATTTTCTGGTCAGTTGTTGCTTTGTTATGTTGGTCATGGTGTTCGTGTTACACAGTTTACCATCTTTTGGGTCTTTTTTGTTTATCATTCAACCTAAAGTAACTAGCTACAGACGCTTCTCGCCAGCTATCGTACTTGTGACTATCGCTGACCATGTACCTCATGAAGGTACCGGTTATTTATTGAAGCTCTGTTCTGTGGCGCCTGATCAGGGTCTACACTGTTTGCAATGTCCATTTTCACCGGCGTAGTCTACATGGTGCACTAACGTCACAAGGAAAAGATCAGCACTGCTATAAATAACTGGTACATGGATTTTGAACATGGTCAGTGATAGTCACGTGGACACCAGCAGGCAGGAAGCTTCTGCAGTTAGTAACTTTCAGTCAATTTACAATTAATCGACCCAAATGTGGCGTCTGATCAGGATCTACACATTTTGCTTATAGTATAAGAATTAAAAGGTTAAACGAAACATGTACCAATCCACACTCGAAGATGATCGACCCACCAGTGCTGTCAGTGCTTTGATCTATAAATGATTTATACAGCAATCATTTCATGAGAAAGTTTGATACAGCCACCGTAAGAGCTAGAACTGTCAAATATGACTAAATGCCCACTTTCATTTTACTGAAACGGGATTGAATGCGTGACCTCATGATAAGTCAGAAAACCCTCTGTCTCTTACATGATACACATGTTTAGGGGTTCTTGAGAAATGTTTGACAAAAATTAACATTGGACAATATAGCGAGAGAGAAGAATGAAAGAACATGAAACAAGATGTGTTTGTGAAACAATGATGCCCCCGGACAGCGCATGTTAATGTTTTTAAAAATTGTGAAAAAATAGGTCAAAGGTCAAGTTCAAGGTCACGAGATCAAAAATTATGGTACCACTGGAAAGGACTTGTGATAATGAATACACATGTGAAATATGAAAGCTCTATCTATTACCATTCAAAAGTTCTGCCCAATGTTAAGGTTTTTGTAGACAGACAAACAGACAAACGGACAAACAGACAGACCAAAAACTATATGCCCCCGAATCTCTTAGATTCCGGGGGCATAAAAATACACCGAGAAAGGCCATAGTCTTTTACACGAGACGATAGTGACCATAGTCTCTACACAATATGTCATCATATAATTTGCATACTCTGCTTCTAGCTTTTATGGTTCTTTTATTAGAAATCTTTGAGGAAACAATAATGGTTTTATCGGGACGGACGGATGTCCGACAGACAGACAGACGACAGTATGGAGGAACAAATGTAAAACCAATATACTCGTAATTTTTCAAAGTGGGGGTATAATGAAATGGGGGTGTTTAACATTACATGTGTGTATAGGCTTTAATATCTCTTAATGTCTAGATATTAAGTCGAAATTTCGAGATACTAAGTCGAAATTTCAAGGTATTAAGTCAAAACTACGAGTTAATAAGGCGAAATTTAGAGATACCAACTTCCAAGTCGAAATTCTGAGTTATTTTGTCGAAATTTTGCGATACTAAGTCGAAATTTCGAGATAATAAGTAAGCTGAAATTCCGAGTTATTTTGTCGAAATTTTGAGATACTTAGTTGAAATTTCGAGATAGTAAGTAAGTTGAAATTTCAAGTTAATAAGTTGAAATTTTGAGTTACTAAGTCGAAATTTCGAGTTGATAAGTCGAAATTTTGAGTTAATACCGGTAAGTCGAAATTTCGAGTTAATAAGTCCAAATTTTAAGATATTTAGTCAAAATTTCAAGATGCTAAGTCGAAATTTCAAGTTAATAAGTCGAGATTTAGAGTTAATAAGTCAAAATTTCAAGTTACTAAGTCGAAATTTTGAGATACCTTTCAAAAGAAAAAAGTATACCTTGCCCTAATGCTCTTCCATAGATTTTGATATGTTTATTGCATTTTTCTAAGAACATATGATAAAAATAATCAAATTTAAATATTATCAGGGCAATATTGTCATTTTTCCCATCCTTGGCTTTTATCAGGTTCGCAGCAATCTAAAATAGATCTACTGTAGTTCAATCTGTGTAAAATAGAACAATTGATCTTCTAAAAGCAAGGATAAAACGATATATGTAAATGTTGCAAAGCATCTCGGTAGTGGTCAATATAGCGAAATTTTTAATTTTATGTCAAACATTACAAAATGGAAATATATAGAGCTAAATCAATTTGTTTGTTGCTTTATTAAATCCAATGAAAGAAGGTATTATTGAAACTTGTTCAGAATTGTTACTGGTGACACGTCAAATGACATTCATACAACGGGAATGACATTCATACACCAGAACTAGAGACTAGAGTTTGTAACACACATGTTTAAGGTTGACTAGTATCATAAATTTCAATGACTAGACTAATCAAAAGATTGTCACCAAATGTCAGAACAGAGTGGCATTCCTTGGGTCATTCTCAGATTCCACCACAGAAAATTCAATGAAATTTCCAAGACAGGGCACTGCTTCGCCAAGAGTAACATTAGGGGATAACTTTGTTGATATGTCTGTCTTCTTTGGACCCAGTGACACGTTTAACGTTGTTCTTGTCAACTGAAGAGGTGGTTTATGGTCCAAATTCCAGTTCCTGAACTCCTCAAATATAAAAATCAGAAAGTGTCAAAGTTTCGACCCTTTTTATGCCATACCAATCCTTCACAATCCCTGCCCCTTTGCGACTATGCACAACACTAAACATTATGGCAATTCTTTAAGTTTTATTGTTCTAATAATATTTGCCAATACATAAAATACAAATCAACTGTGTGGGAAGATGCTATATTGTAGTGTTTACATATGAGCATACTCCGTGTATATATATTGTTTCATCAGTGCTTTTGGAGTGAGTGAGTGAGTTTTTGTTTTACGTCCCACCAACAGCTAAGGTCATACGGAGACGGGAGTCAGTTTAAAGACTCATCCGAAAGTCTGGAGAAGCCCGGGATCGATCCTGCGATCCCTGGTTTACAAGGCGAGTAGCGTAACCACTGTACCACAAAGGCTTCTACAGTGCTTTTGGAAGATAAATTGATCTATTTAAGATGAAATGAACTACAGCAGATGAATGGTAGATTGCTCTGGACCTGTTTATACCCCTCGATTTTGGAAAAAGTTATTAAAAGAAAATTAAACAATGTAGAGAGGCGAACTTTCGTGCAGTCATCAAATATTCATTATAGGTCGGGTATAAAAGCCAAGGCCGCGCCGCGCCGGGCCAAGCCAAAAAATTGCCGATCGAAAAGATTTATATTTCATCTTTTGGCACAATGAAGCTATATATTACAGTCAGTTTGGTACAAAATTATTATGCATTTATGAATAACATACATGTATTTGATAACTACACGACGGTTCATCTCTCTACATTGTGGTCGGGTATAAAAGCCAAGGCCGCGCCGGGCCGGGCCGAGCCTACCAAAATTTTATTTTTAGTCTCTAGGTACAAGTAAGATATATATTTTGGTGAATGTGGGATTAAATTATTATAAATTAGATACGCTATTACTACAAGTAGTTTCACTTATCTACATTGCTTATTTATCTTTTAATAACTGTTTTTCGAAACCCAGGGGTATAAAAGCCAAGGCGGCGAAAAAGTATTGACAATTCCGAATTTCTTTCAAATTCATCGGTTAAATTACTTCTTTTTGGCCTTATGATATTTGAATTTGATTATACTTATTATGTGTTCGTGATAAAATCAAATATACTCACCAGAATCACCTTAATTGATCGAATTTCTTATTTTATTTTTGTTTCTATTTTTAGAATTACCTTATTACAGGAAACGACCGAAAAGGGCCGAAAGGGAGGGGACGCAATGACCGAAATGATCCGAATCGAATGACGACCCATGTTGTTAAGTGACATCAGACCGTTTGTATGCGACGTTGTTTTAATGATTGGTCAAGGACTTCAGGGTTTTACGACGTTGATTCGATGTCGTTAAAACGACACTGGGATACTTTGTAAGGGAAATAAACAATCTTGTCCACCAAACTTTTTTTTTAGAAAAAAGTTTAAAAAAAAAATGTTCCCAGCAGGCACTCCACGTTGAATCAAGGCTGAAACAACGTTGATTCAACGTTGTGTGCCTGCAAGGTTCTGTTTACTTTTTTACTGCCAGTAGGAGCTCTGTACTGTCTGATGTTCAGGAGGACGCGGGTTCGATACCTGCTGAGGTCGGCAGCCTTCTTTCGTGGAGATTGAACATGAAATATCTTCTTCAGTCATTCACTCCCTTCCACTGATTCAAGAAGGGCAGTTGTCAGTTTTTTTTGCGAAAGAATGTGCACACTCATTTATAAGGAAACAATGGACCAGGACAACTCGTTCTAATTTTTAATTTCTACATCCATCACACATCCACAGTAAGCTGTCTGACTGAAGCATATTAATAAGCAATAATAATACGTACAATAGGTAAGTATCAAAACATAATTAATGTCTAAAACATGATAAAGAAATATGATGAGTTTCATAAAGCACTATCTTTAGTTCCTACCATTCAGATAGTATATTTAAATGTCCTTATCATTTATCTGATATTGCCGTCCGTTGCGGTTCATTACGACGTGGCTTACATAAAACCACCAAAAATACGGTTATTACAGATACTAAAAGGAATTGACTGGAATTATTACAATAAAAGGTTTAGAAAATACTTTTTGGGGGTTGTCATGTACATTTTTACACACATCCATGTCTATTTCATTCAAATTCAACCAAAACGTATGATAAAAACCGCCTTGGCTTTTATACCCCTAAAAAATTGCAAAATTGCAAGAAAACAAAAATTAGGGCACCAAACAGAACAAAATTTATGCTGAGTATCACATTTGATATAATTAACATTATCATATTAAAATTTACCACTAACTTTCATTCTTCGGTTAGAATTTCGCAAAATAAAATTTTCGAATCGGCAAATTTTGGCGCGGCGGCTCGGCCCGGCCCGGCCCGGCGCGGCCTTGGCTTTTATACCAAACCCTACATTGTTTTATTTTCTTGTGATAATAATTTTTCCGAAATCGAGGGGTATAAAAGCCAAGGCCGGGAAAAATGGAAATATTTCTTAATTTCTTAAGATTTTATCGGTTAAAGAAATTCTTTTTGCCCTGATGTTATTTACATTTGATAATTTTTATCATGTGTACATAGAAAATATAACAAACATATCAAAATCACCTTAAATGATCTTATTTCTAATTTTCTAATGTTTTCTATTTTTAGATTAACTTTACTAAAGGAAATGACCGAAATGTACCGAAAAGGTAAAAAAAAGTATTGTTACTGCTAGATGGAATTAAAGAAAGATAAAAATTGATTGTTATATTATTTTGCTAACATGTACCGGGTATGTGTATATTAAACTGATAAAGAAAAAAATTGTTATTTTTTATTTTTCTTTAATTCCAGCTAGCAGTAAACAAAACTTATTTCCCTTTCGGTCCTTTTCCGCCGTTTTCTTTAATTAAGTCAATCTAAAAATAGAAACAATTAAAAAGTAAGAAAATGATAATTTAAGGTAGTCTTATATGTTTGTTATATTTTTCTATGGACAAGTGATGACAATCATCGAATTAAAATATTTTCAGGACAAAAAAGAAGTACTTTAACCTGTAGATTTGCAAGAAATTAAGAAATATTATCATTTTCCCCGGCCCTGGCTTTTATACCCCTTGATTTTGGAAAAACGGTTATTTCAAGAGAATTAAACAATGTAGAGAGATAAACCTTCGTGCAGTTATCAAATATGTTATTTATGATAATTTGATACCCAGCTGACCTAGATATATATCTCTTGGTCTCCGGACGTTAGCCCCCCAGGACGTTTGCCCCCCAATGACAATCTAAAAATGGATATTTGCCCCCCAGTTGAAAATGCGACCAGGACATTTGCCCCCAGAGCTTATTTTTGGTATGGACATCTGCCCCACAGTGCTTATTTTACAGGTGGACAATTGCCCCCCACTGCTTATTTCAGAAAGGGACATTTGCCCCCCCCCCCAACCTGGCTAGACAAGGATATTCATTACACAGACTTGTATATAGCTACATAATTTACATGATAACGTTTTGGTTAAAGTTTTACAGCCCATTCAAGATCATTTCAATTTCTTCAAGAATTAACCATCAGTGTATCCAGTGTAAAAACCACTTGAGTATAGGCGTCTGACACTGAACCCTCAGTGAGGCACAAACTCAATATATGGTTCTGTAGCCGACTTGCTTAACCCTTATCCTGCTGAATAAATTAAGCATCTCCAATTGTTGACTATTAACCATCACATTCTTGGTATATTTTTTTTAACATAACAAATTGCATGACAAACAGTATAGATCCCCATCATAACAAATTGCATGACAAACAGTATAGATCCCCATCAGATATGGCATCTGATCGGGATCCATACTGCTTTCTAACGTAGGGGTTGTCCATAACAGCAGGTTATTATGGGATTCATATTTATATAGATGGAGTAATTTATTGCTTAACATTTTGTATTTCTGATGATAATTAACCAATAAATACATTGTATTCCTGGTCTATCTGGGGGGGGGGGGGGGGGGGGGGGGCCAAATGTCCCTTTCTGAAATAAGAAGTGGGGGGCAAATGTCCACCTGTAAAATAAGCACTGGGGGGCAGATGTCCATACCAAAAATAAAGCTCTGGGGGGGGGGGGGGGGGCAAATGTCCGGGTCGCATTTTCAACTAGGGGGCAAATGTCCATTTTTAGATTAATTCATTGGGGGGCAAATGTCCTGGAATCATATCTTTATTATAACAAGAGACGAAATATAAAATCTTCGGATCGGCATTTTTGGCTCGGCCTGGCGCAGCCTTGGCTTTTATACCCGACCTATTCATAATAATTTTATTGACCTTATTTGCATTATTAAATCACGCAAAATCACGCTCTACTTTCCTAGCGAGATTTCGACTTCGGGGGGGGGGGGGGGGGGGGGGGGGGGGGGGGGGAGGGGATAATGAAATATGGTCGCCAACGTTCCTGTCTAGTTAAACACATTAAAGTCGTAGTATTTATTAACATTTTTCTTGAAGTTTTGCCGAACGAATAAGATAAATAGTGAAGTGATAATTCCGAATATTGTTTTATACATATTTGCTTGATGTTATTTAAATGAAATATTGATTTTCTAACGATAAGACAGTGGCTGAAATGCACTTATTTCGCAACAACAACAACGAGTGTACGGGGGTATACAACAAAGTGCTGAAGGAGTTACACAGGAGATAATGAAATATGGTTGCCAACGTTACTGTCTAGTTAAACACATTAAAGTCGTAGTAATTATTAACATTTTTCTTGAAGTTTTGCCGAACGAATAAGATAAATAGTGAAGTGATAATTCCGAATATTGTTTTATACATATTTGCTTCATGTTATTTAAATGAAATATTGATTTTCTAACAATAAGACAGTGGCTGAAATGCACTTATTTCGCAACAACAACAATGAGTGTACGGGGGTATACAACAAAGTGCTGAAGGAGTTACACAGCTTATTTTTATTTGTGCCACATTTTGTGGTAATCCCACTGTAGAATGGGGCAGGGGGGAGGTGAGTGTAAATATATAGCAGATGAGTTGGATATTAACTTCAAATCTATCCAAACAAATCAAAGTAAATGTAAAAATGACCTGTTCTTAAGGGTCACAAGATGGTCTGATCCATGATAGTCTGATCCACTACAAAGTGAATGTGATTCCCAAATGATTTTCTTCTGATTAAATGAAAACAGCCTGAAATTAATCTCAGGGGTTCTCAATGTCTCCAATACTGCCCAAGTTTCATCTGTAGTTTTTTTTTAAGTAACAGTAATGGTCAAATGTGACGGATGCAATATCAGTAGAAAGGAAGGAAAGAAAGAACAGTATATGTACACAAATAAGAAAAGCACCAGATAAACCCACACAGACAATATATACAGCTGTAGTTGTCAAGTTATAACTTCATAGCTTTAACCGATTTAGTTAGGGCAGATAGAAAATTTTGGATCGGGGATTTTCGGATCGGGACCGGGAAGGGTACGTGTTTCATACCCAACCATTGGCAAACAGTGCAGGCCCAGATCAGACGCTGCAGAACATGGTGTTTGATCAGGGCCTACACTGTTTGCAAAAAAATCAGACTTTTTCCAAATTAATTTTGAAGGAAACACAATCAGACATCCCTAAATTTTGAAATTACTTTTGAAAGTCATGCCTTTTTATTATACCGTTCAGGCTTTTCCGGAAACCTGTAGAATGAGCAAACTGCTCCCTTTGAGCATTCATGGCTACAACCTGGAGCACAACAGAAGTCACTCTGGCCCATAATTTCCCGTTATAGACCGATAGAAAGTAAGAAAAAGATCATAAGTGAATGTACGATCATCTCCATGGCACTCACACTTACGGAAAGCATTGTTTACACGACCACATTTTCACTAAAACTCGTTGTTGTTGCGAAATAAGTGCCAAACAGCTCACCAGTTTCAGCCACGGTCTTTTCATTAGAAAATCAATATTTCATTTAAATAACAGCAAGCAAATAGGAATAAAACAATATTCGGAATAATCACTTCACTATTTATCTTATTTGGTCGGCAAAACTTCAAGAAAAACATAAATAATTACGGCGACTTTATCTTGTTTAACATGGAAGTAACGTTGGCGACCATATTAGATGATCACGTGACACCCCCGAACTCGAAATCTCGCGAGGAAACGAGAGTGTGATTTAATAATGCAAATATCGTGAATACCTAACTGACAATTCATAGCTTCATTGTAATAAGAGACAAAATATAAAATCTTTGGATTGGCATTTTGGAGCGGCAGCTGGGCCTGGCCTTGGCTTTTATACCCGACTAAAACTCTTGACTATGCAATACAAACTGGACGAAATGATCCAGGCCGAAACGACCCAAGTCCAAATTTAGGCCGAAACGACCCCGGCCGAAACGACTCGGGATCGAAACGTCACGGATTCCTGGAAAACAGGGAGGCTTCTCAGTTAAGATTGGGCAAATAACGAAATCAACACCTTTTCTAAGACCTTTCAAGTGAACAGGCTGTTTCAGTCAATAATCAGCAAGTAAAATGCATAAAGCCACGCATAATTATCAAAATTGCAATCATTTATCTGGATAAATTAACAGAGGAATAGTTAAACCTTTCACCGAAGGCTGTTTGGAATGAAGAGTAAAGCGAACCGATTAAAAAGAGTGCGGGAGCAAGATTTACCAAATCAAGAGACCCTGCACTGTCGTATGCGGGTTATGGTAACTGGACATCTCGGCCCCTAACAAAGTCGAACCCTAACAAACTCGGCCACTGACGAAGTCGGTATTCCGTCTGACCTGGGCGGATTACAAAAAAAAAAAATGGCTCACTAAAAGAGATTTTTTTTTCTTATATTTTCGAGTAGTTTCTTCCTGATTACCGTAGATTGTCGATTCTTTCTGTTGTAGATTGAAAAAAAAAATGTTGACATTCTTTCCCGCGATTACCGCACTAGTACAACTGTGGTAATAGCCAGGTATGACCGACTCAGTATATGAAGATAGATAGATAGATAGTGGGTGGGGTAACGCAAACTGAAATTCTTAGGATCTGAATTGGGTAGCTTGTCACATTCATTCTTCTGAAGAGCCGGTGAGTTGTCAGATATTAGAGTGTGCTGAGCTATATATATTTTGACCAGTGTACTGATTAGCCCTTTGTAGTCTTTGTTTGATTTAAGGTTTAACGTCCCCATCAACACTGTTTATGTCATTTTGGAGACATTGCTTCCAATTTTGAGGGACTTTTACACGACATTGAGATGGAATGACATCTCAAGCCCTATCGCCCGATGAAACCAAAAGGGTATATAAGCATGGACGGTCCGACTCGCACTGCTTTGCCTTTGATTTCTTTCTAAAATTGATTTCAATAAATGTAGAAATGAAATCGCTGGTGCCTTGAATGAATTTGGTAATCGATGGTGTAAACGAGAGTATGTTGAGCATAAAACTCTTAAAGAATGGAAACTAAGCGTTCTGAACTTAGTGAACAAGCATTTCTTTTTATTCGCAAAATACGAAATTATTTCCTCCTAAACCTAAGACGTCTTTACGCCACCTTAAACTAGGTATTCAAGAATTTCATAAGACGTTTGTTTTTGCTCCAGCTGATAAGACCTCTAACAATGTGGTCGTTGTTTGACGGCTTCACTATGTTAGCACTCTTCACCAAGAATTTGGTGGTACTAAGGCCTATGAACTTCGGCCTTTAGCTGTAGAGAGGGCTTTAGTTGATGACCACATTTGTCATTCAGCCACTAAGTTTGCTATCTGTGTTACAGAAGGCCAAGACAAGCTTCTTACGTTATATTGGTTACTAAACTTCATAAAAGACCATACAAAGCACGGTTTATTGCACATACAAACTCTTGTACCACCGGTGAACTCTCCAAATTATTAATTTCATGTTTTACTGTCATAAAAACGTGATAAAATATTGCAACAAAGTCTTCGAAAGATAAGGTAGAAATCAGTTTTGATCTAAAAAAAAATCTAATGAAGTTTTAATTAAATTGAAATCTAGGCGTTTTCGTGCTTCAAGTCTGTCTACTTATGATTTTTCCACCCTTTACACTACACTTCCTCATAATGTTATAAAAGAAAAACTTTACGATTTATCCCGGGCTTCGCAAGACTTTCGGATAGTCTTTAAACGAGGTCCCGTCTCCGTATGACCTAAGCTGTTGGTGGGACGTAAAACTCAAACATTCACTTAATGATTTAATTGAATGGACATTTCAAAGGGAAGACTCCCTCTATCTTGCATGTAATGTAAGAAATGCTTTTTTCACTTCTGAAGAGCATAAAAATTATACTTTATGGTCATGTCAGAAAGTGTGTGAAGCTCTCACCTTCCTACTTGACAATATTTACATAAAATTTGGTACTAAGTTATTTAGACAAGTTGTGGGTATTCCGATGGGTACTACTTGCGCACCACATTTGGCTGATTTGTTTTTATTTTGTTATGAGAGAGACTTCATGGTGTTCCTTTCTGCTGAAAACCAGTCTGAAATCATTGAAGCTTTTAGCGCCACTTATAGATATTTGGATGATTTATTAAACATTGATAATACCTATTTCGATGGTTTGATCAGTCAAATTTA
Organism: Lucinisca nassula; assembly: GCA_963580285.1. Taxonomy (NCBI): domain Eukaryota; kingdom Metazoa; phylum Mollusca; class Bivalvia; order Lucinida; family Lucinidae; genus Lucinisca; species Lucinisca nassula. The sequence continues at coordinate 54,723,047 of OY757022.1, forward strand.
CCCACCCCAGAACTTCAGTTAAATAAAGCAAACTCTTCTGATACCGAGGCCCCGTTTTTTGGATTTACATATATCTATCGTAAATGGGTTTGTTTCTTGCAAAATTTATGATAAACGCAATGATTTTGATGTTGAGATTGTAAATTTTCCTTTTTTGGATGTCGATGTTCCTCGTGCGCCATCCTATGACGTTTATATTTCGCAATTAATTAGATTTTCCAGAGTGTGTAGTCATGTAACTGACTTCAACACTTGTAATAAATTGTTTGTAGTAGTGCTGTTTTTTTTTTTTTTTTTTGTTTGTTTTTTTAAGTTGATACTTGTATTTTGTTTAGTATAGTTTCCCTTGGATAAAATAATATCTGTGCACTTATTTATTTCTAATGAGCCAGACTTTTAAAGAAGGTGTACAGAACCCATTTATTTAATTTATATACCTAATTTCTTTAGACGAAACAGGCTGCGAAATATTACAGCATTGGGTTCATCTATGGTGAAACACTGAATTTGAAGTGGTACTGCTTATGGCACCATGAAGAAATAAAACTGACTTATTCCTTATGTCAAGTGAAAAATGACAGTATCAGTGTGTCTTGGACATCTAAGTATAATTTCCATACAGGAGACAACCTTATACTTGTTCCTTTGAAAGCGACTTTTGTTCGCTGAAAAATACCTTACTAGGTAGGGTTTTTTTGAATCTCATTCTACTTAAACCTGGTGCTTTAATAAATTTCGTTATATTTATTAAATAGTAACTATGTTTTCTACCTATTCTTTGTTTCTCATTGTCAAAGCTTTGCACTGAACTTGCCTGGTAAAAGAACCAGAACGATCAGGGTGTCAAAGTAGAATTGATGTATTGGGTTTAGATAAATGCGAAGTACGTAACCACAAAACCAATTCTACTACAGTTGGTGCCGTGACCAGGATAGTTTATGTGTTTAGCTTTGATAAAAAAGAACTTACCTATGCACTAGTAGATTTACATCAAGGATATATGTCACGTTTTCTTTACACTTGAGGCATACATGTACACACTGATTGCGTAGTATGGATAACACATTGGATAGTCCGCATCTATCAACATTTATACATACCAATGATAGCTGGTTGACCCAAAGTTACAGACCGCTGTATGTAGACACAGCCGACTGTAAATTCTAGTCTAAATCAGCAACAAAATCAGGCTTCAATGGCTTCTTCACAGCAAATAAAGGGTGTTAAACCTGATGACTTCGATGGGTCAGATAAGATTGAATGGTCGGACTATATTGTTCATTTTGAACAATGTGCAACATGGAATAACTGGACTGACGAATTGAAAGCACGTTTAAAAGGGGAGGCTCAAACTCTGCTTAGAGATCTGTCCCAAGAGCAGTAAAGTAGTTACAACACACTCAAGTCTCTTTTGGCACAAAGATTTAATCCGAAAGAAAAGGGCATTGCTTTCAGATGCAAATTCCGCAATACCAGACGGGAAAAGAATGAGTCTGGTTTCAATTTGAAAAAGTTAGGTCAAAAAGCTTACCCAGCCATGACTAATGAAGACCTTGAACCACTGATTATTGACCAGTATGTAAACGGATTGTCAAACTATGAGCTACAAAAACACGTACAGTTTAGCCACCCTAAGACGCTTAACGAGGCAATTGCATTGGCCACTGAATTTGAGGCTTTGGAACATTCCGTAGACAGGGTAAAGAAGCCGCACCAATCTGAATCAAACTTGGTAGCGTCAATCACTCCGGAATCACAAACTATAACATTAGAACAAATAAACCGGATCATTGATGAAAAATTGAATAAAATTTTGCAGTCGAATGATATTCCAAGCTCAAACAGCACTTCTGGCTCTGCTAAGAGTCCCTTAAGCATTTCAGATAATTCCGAAATGGGACAAAAACGCAGCAACTCCGTTTCTCCTCAAAGGTCAAGGTCAGATCGCAGGCAAGGAACCAGAAATTCGTGGTTTTGCGATTATTGCAAAATGAACAATCATACGATTGATCGATGCAGAAAAAGAATCCGTGAAGAAAACAAAGATAAAATACCAGTAGTTCCTTTAAACTCCAACGGGTTGAGTTAGAGGCTGTAAACTCAACCCAAAATGCAAATCGGCCACTGGTAATACCAGAAATAATCATATCACGAACAGACGTAAACTGGCCCCAAACCAATAGCTTGCAACAGAACCATCAGTGTGAGCAGGACCAAACCTCGACACATACACAAGGCACTAGCGAAAATGAGCTGTTAAGTAGCAATGAAACACGCCGCTTAGACAAAGCACTAGGCAAATGTAATCAATGCTTTGAATTTGCAGTCCTGTCAGAAAAGCAAAACAATCAAAGTCCTGTGAGTACTGTTAACAATGTCCACTGCCAGAATGACATTGCAAGTGGCTTCAAGTTGATTTTGCAACCTAATCAAAACACTGAAAGTACTGTCATAAATCATTCTTGCATAAAAAGCTTTCCATCACTGAGTACCACTGACCATCAAAGTACCGAAAATACCACAATTAAGGCGACCGATGGCGTACACAACACTTACCAGTCCATGGTGTTAAGTGAGAATAGAGATAGAAACGTTCATGATAGCTTTCCTATGTTCGGACAAAGGATTGACATGTCAAATAAATGCAGTGAAAAAAGAGAGGTAACAAATAAAGCCAATGTATCACAAGAACTGACCTGTGAACAAGCAAAAAGTACTGAATCTATCCAAGCTCATGCAAATAGCTCTGATACCCAAACCCCACATAGCACATATGTTCATAATAGTGAGACGATCAAAACTGATAGCAAACAGTTTTGCAGTATAGAGAACTGTGAGACTACGGAAGTAAAGCTTGAGGATCTGGCAAGCACATGTCTTTATGCCAAAGTAACTATAGGCCAGCAAAACATGAAGCTTCTAGTAGACACAGGTTCTCCTTATTCCTTGATTTCACAAGATGTGCAAAACAAACTAGCATCTGATATTTCACTTCCCATAACTGATTGTCAACTTTCCTTGAAATCAGCTGACGGTAACAAAATACAAACTCAAGGTAAATGCTGTATTCCTTTTGACAACGAAGGTCGACATTTTCAGCAAACCTTCATTATAGCTAAAATAGATGGGATACAAGGCATTCTTGGTATGGACTTTCTCAACACATATGAAACCTGTCTGAACGTAACCAAGAAAAATCTTTTAACATGTAGAGGCAAAATCAAACTTTATAAACAAAGCAGCAATACCTGTGCTAAGGTTCAAGCAATGGAAACGGTGATTATTCCACCCAATTCTGAGGCAATCATAGAAGCCAAAATTGATCTTCCTTGCGTTCAGAACAGCAAAATTGGAATAACAGAAACGTCTTCCCACATGAAAGAAAAGGGGTGCCTATTGGCTAGGTCACTTATTGATTCTCGACAGAGTACAGCAGTATTGGCAGTAGTGAATCTATCTGACCAAAAGGTTAAAATAAATTCTCACTCATACCTTGGAAATATCCAAGCTGTTGAGCAAGTATACGATTCTGAAACAGAGAAGACACACTCTGAATGTTTACCAGAACACTTAAATAGTTTGGTAAGAAACGCATCAGATGCATTAACTGACAATGAAAGACAGAAACTGTCTGGCCTTCTTAATGAATATCAGGACATATTTGTTGGGCCAGATGGTAAGCTTGGTCAAACCGGTATAGCCGAACATGAAATCAATACAAATGATGCTAAGCCAATAAAAATACCTCCCAGGAGAATACCCATATTTCAGCGTCAGATTGTTGACGAAGAAATAGATAAAATGCTAACTCAAAACATTATTGAAGCTAGTGAAAGCCCATGGTCGGCTCCCATTTGTCTTGTCAAAAAGAAAGATGGTAGCTACAGGTTTTGCATAGATTTCCGAGCACTTAATGGCGTAACACAGGACGCTTATCCGCTGCCACGCATTGATGATACTTTAGAAAGCCTTGCTGGTTCCAGGTGGTATTGCACTCTGGATCTAGCGAGCGGCTATTGGCAAATTAAAATGTCCGAACACAGTAAAAACAAAACAAGCTTTGTTACTCCACATCGCGGTTTGTTCAGATTTAATGTTATGCCTTTTGGATTAACCAATGCCCCTAGTGTATTTCAGCGCCTTATGGAAAAGGTTCTCTTCGGGCTCACCCCAGAAAAGTGTTTATGTTACTTAGACGACATAATAATATCAGGCTCAACTTTCAACGAAGCTTTAAGCAATTTGAAAACGATTTCCAGAGACTGCGCGAAGCAAATCTAAAATTAAAACCGAAAAAGTGTCATCTGTTTCAAAATGAAGTCACGTATTTAGGGCATGTAGTCTCTGAGAGAGGAATCAAATGTGACCCGGAAAAAGTAGAATCCATCCGGAATTGGCCTCGGCCAACTAACAAACGCGAAGTTCGCGCAGTACTAGGAATCGCAGGCTATTACCGAAAGTTCATAGCAAATTTTGCGGAGATAGTAAAACCGCTAACAAGGCTGCTTAAACTTAAGGTAAATTTTTCTTGGACTGATGAATGCGAAAATGCTTTCCAAATGCTCATATCATGTCTCACAACTGCACCCGTCTTGGCATATCCGAATGAAAAAGACATGTTCATTCTAGATACCGATGCAAGTCTACATAGCATAGGAGCTGTCTTGTCGCAAACTCAGAATGGCGAAGAACGCGTCATATCATATGGCAGTAAAACGCTTAATCCCGCGCAACAGCAGTATTGCACTACGAAACGTGAATTGCTCGCGGTGATTACCTTTATGAAATATTTCAAGCACTACCTCATAGGCCGTCGATTTATCATACGAACGGACCATGCACCTTTGGTCTGGCTTAGAAATTTCAAGGAACCCGAGGGTTTATACGCGCGATGGATAAGCATCATAGAAACGTACGATTATGAACTCCAGTACCGCCCTGGAATTGCACACAGAAATGCAGATGCAGTTTCTAGGATTCCGAAACGTAAATGTCCCAATACAACATGTCAAGACTGTGCTCCAAAACAAGCGATATCCAGTTTACCCGCACATACATTGGAGTCCGATGATAGACAAGCAACAGTCTCTGAGGCTGCTGCAGAGAAAAGCGAGGTCATTCCTATTGCAAACTCATCTATCAGCTCCGAACGCGTAGGGACAGGGTCCGATGATGAGATACCAGTTGGTGAGACCATGCGTGATCATTTCACATGCGAGTCACTTATCAGCCCTGTATTCTTTGACGAAAACGGAAGCGATGTAAGAGAAGGGGCACCTAATTGGCTTCCTTCTTGGAGCACAGATCAAATGGGAACAATTCAACAAAATGACCCATCTATCAACTTTATTCTTGACTGTAAAACCCAAACAAACATAAGACCACCCCGCACAGATATTGATAACACTGATCCAGTCATAAAAGGACTTTGGTTTCAGTGGGAAAGTCTCGAAGTAAAAGAGGGACTTCTGTACAGGAAATGGGTCGATGACAAAGGACACAGCCTGTATCAGCTAATAGCTGCAGATCGAATTCGGCAGTTTATCTTTGAGAAACTGCATACAGATCGAACAGCAGGTCATTTTGGTAGGGACCGAACAGCAGACAGCATTAGAAGACGATTCTACTGGCCAGGAATGCACAGTGACATAGCCAGATGGGTACAGGCCTGTGATAAATGCGCACAAGCCAAGCCTGGTCCTGGCCTTGGAAAGTCACCACTGAAACAATTTCGTGTCACGGAACCCATGCAGAGTGTAGCTGTTGATATTTTCGGACCCTTGCCAAGAACGGAGAATGGCAATGAATATATCATTGTCCTTGGTGAATACTTCTCGAAATGGTTTGAAGCTTGGGCTGTTCCAAACCACACTGCTTTAACAGTCGCAGATAAAATTGTTACAGAATTCTTTACCCGATTCGGATGCCCAAAACAAATTCATACTGACCAAGGGAGAGAATTTGAGTCTGAATTATTCTCCCTTGTGTGCAAAAAGATGGGCATCAACAAAACAAGAACAACCCCCTACAGGCCTAACTCAGACGGCTTAGTTGAACGGTTTGACAGAACCTTAAAACAAATGCTCCGCACCTTTTCATCAGAGAATCCACGTGATTGGGACGATCATCTCCCATTTGTCATGATGGCGTATAGAGCAACACAACAGAAAAGCACTGGGTGTACGCCTAACCTTCTGTTCCTAAACAGAGAAACCTATGTCCATTGGATCTAATAGTAGGTGACCCTCCAAACATACTAAGCGATGTATGTCCTGTTGCTTACATTGAGTGGATAAAGTCTACAATACAAATCACACACGAGTTTGTAAACCAACACCTAAACTCGGTAGCCATTAGACAGAAAAACAATCATGATGTAGGGTTGAAACCTCGAAGTTTCACTGTAAACGAATGGGTTTGGAGGTGGTACCCTCCAGCTGCAGGTCTGAAATTGGGACTGGGGTGGACAGGGCCTTTTCTGGTAATAAAGAAAATCTCAAATCTTGTCTACTCTATACAAAGGAGACCAGATTCTGCCATTATCAATGTGCATGTAGATCACTTAGCACCATACCATGGTACAAATGCCCCAGAAAGTTGGCTTTTAGCTGATATAACAGATGACCAGGCACTAGAGATAACACAACATTCACAAAATGATAGTGAAACCGATTCAATTAATCAGGACACTCAACAAGTCACTTTACAAGCCACACCTACTCCTGAACCAAGGATAATAACTCGTTCGGGAAGAGTTGTAAAACCCAAACAAATCTTCTCCCCAGAATAAGTGGCATAATTTCAGTTAAACTAGATTGTAAATATGATAATTTGAAAGCACCAGGTACATTTTTTTTTTTTCAAAATATATAACGTTCCATCAATAGCACATTATTGTCCGAGTTCAGCATTAGTCGATTGCAGTTCGTTGTCTATTGTTTTCATCATCATCAACGATCATGTTCAGCATAAGAGCTCATTGGTCTTCGATGTCTGCGCCATCCTCATCATTATCAACAACCATATTTGGCATTTAACCTCATCAACTACTAGATTCAACCCTACTACAGTCATCTGTAGGCTGTTGTTATTCAATATTACAGATGGAACTTGAAGTAGATGTCAGGGATCGGGACGTAATGGAGCTGACTAATGGCGACCGGGAAGTCTGGGAACCGGGAAAGCCGTGTCGGGTTCCAGCTTGTAATAATCAGACGTTTGCCAATTTCCGCCAGTACATGCATCATTACCAGACAACCCATAAAGAATGCAGACAGTTGTTCTCATGTACTGCGCCGGGTTGCAAGGCTACGTTCGTAGCGCAGGCAAAGTGTAGGAGGCACATCAGGCGGGATCACCTTGGTCAATATCCCGTCAAAGTGACCAAGATTCACAACAAAAACTTTATTGACCCTTCAGGATTCGCTCCATTCCGGGCAGGATTAAAGACGGAAAGAGACTCAGCAAAGGAACAACGGAAGCTTCAGGAACAACGTCGCAGACAGGCGCTTGTTGACATAACTCCAAAACAAGTCCCTCATTTCGAAGTTATTAACCGGGAAGAATGCGTGACATTCAAAAATGGGCAGTACTTTAAGTGCACAAAAGGTTTATGTGGGCGAAAAAGTTTTGCCGAACCCTACAGTAGGAAATCATGGTTTGAACAGCTTACTGATTATTATAGTGCTCAGTAGAATAGTGATGTGGTTTTTTTTTTTTTTTTTTCACTTTGTGAAAAAAAATGTTTATGCATGGAGGAATGTAGTAGTGCTGTAGTAGTAGTTTTTTTTAAGTTGATACTTGTATTTTGTTTAGTATAGTTTCCCTTGGATAAAATAATATCTGTGCACTTATTTATTTCTAATGAGCCAGACTTTTACAGAAGGTGTACAGAACCCATTTATTTAATTTATATACCTAATTTCTTTGGACGAAACAGGCTGCGAAATATTACAGCATTGGGTTCATCTTTGGTGAAACACTGAATTTGAAGTGGTACTGCTTATGGCCCCATGAAGAAATAAAACTGACTTATTCCTTATGTCAAGTGAAAAATGACAGTATCAGTGTGTCTTGGACATCTAAGTATAATTTCTAAGACAACCTTATACTTGTTCCTTTGAAAGCGACTTTTGTTCGCTGAAAAATACCTTACTAGGTAGGGTTTTTTGAATCTCATTCTACTTAAACCTGGTGCTTTCATAAATTTCGTTATATTTATTAAATAGTAACTATGTTTTCTACCTATTCTTTGTTTCTCATTGTCAAAGCTTTGCACTGAACTTGCCTGGTAAAAGAACCAGAACGATCAGGGTGTCAAAGTAGAATTGATGTATTGGGTTTAGATAAATGCGAAGTACGTAACCACAAAACCAATTCTACTACATGTTTAAGGCTTAACTTCTTAATCAGTGTTATCGGTACCATATACTACGCAAAGCCTTTTCAAAATTTTAAAGACGCCATTCTGATTTAATTTCAAATTCAATATTGGACTTAAATCTCTCCTGCAACAAGGTCTATCGGAACCCGAATTTTATGGTGACTTAGTATATAAATTAAAAAAAAAAAATAAATAAATAAAAAATACATAACCGCAATGACTTCAGTACCCAATTTCATAAAACCATTCTTCGATATAAAAAGACTGGGTACAACATAAATGTTATACGACAGACTGCATGCATGGTAGTTAACACAATTACGGTTGACAACTTTGCTTCCCTCTTTAATTGCATGCCGGTGGGTCAGGCCTCAGATTCTAGGACAATTCCAGCGTAAAGGCTTACAGAGAATTAGAGTGATCTAATTCTATGTAATGCTGGTTGGTGCCTGATGCTCTTTCTCTGGTCGGGCCCGTCGGAGTCTAACTGTTGGTTTTCGTTTGCTCCAGCATTTCATTGGTTTCTTGCTGTCGAGTCCTCACCGTTGTTTCATCTCTGTTGTTGTATGATTTTTTTTTGTGTGTTCACGGAGTTGTTGCCCTGCCCTAATTGGTTAGGAGGCCTTTCATGCGGACTGAACAAATATTTTGTCTAAATCGTGACGGAAGTAAGGGCGAGGATTGTGGCCATGTAAAATCGATTTAAGCCCCCCGCCACCCCAGTGGAATTCGTTTCACTGACCGTTCCAAGGCGGTTCTTCTGTCGCGGTTCATTTTGTTATGGTTTGTCTTGGTTGTTTGCGTCACTTATATTATTTTGTTTTGGATAGCCATTTGGCCATTTAGTGGGAAAGTAACTCCGCTATTGATGTTTCCATTATGTCTGTTGTTTCTTGTTTGTGTTTCTTTCCCTTTAGTGTCTCGGATGGGGGCTGTGGGTTAATTGTATCGATTCCAGATCATTGCCTTCACTTCTATTATGCATATCGAAAGCATATTTCCAGCGTCTTTACCTTTGAAGACGACAATAATGATCCCGATGGTCCCCAGAAGTGTGTTAAAGTTATTTTTTGTCATTTGTAAAGCCCCTTAAAAAGAAGCATTTTGGATCACATCGTTAAGGCAAATGGAATTCCGAAAACTGACGCGAACGATAAGGCAAATATATGTAATAAATAGTTTCAGTCTGCATTTACTCGCGAAACTGATGGTGAGCTTCCATCTAAAGGTAATAGCCCGTTCCCCTCTATGGGGGACATAACAGTTGACCCCAAGGGGGTCGTTAAACTGATGGATAAGCTCAAAATACATAAGGTATCTGGGCTCGACTACCTGAATGCCAGGGTGCTTAAAGAATGTACACGGTGGGTAGCCATAACGGCTCCTTCGTGATCAAGTATCGGCTCCTGCGTGGATTTCGGTGTACATCCACACAGCATCCTCTTTCGATGATGAACAGCTAAAAAATCAGATCTGGTAGTAAACATTAAAACCGCTACGGAGAAGGGATTTTAGCATTCATTTGTAAAGTCTGTAATGACGTTTGTAGAGAAGTCGTTGCAAGAGACGAAGCACAATCACCAGGTGTCCCACTGCAAACTGACCGGTTGCACATGAAATGCGAAATAGATAGCGTCTGTGACCATGCAACCGGACACATATCATAAAAAGCATAACATGATTAAGGTCATTCTGTATGTTTCCAGTAGTTCAGTTTGAAATCAAATCCTAGTATTATAACAAAAAAGACAAAACAATACCTGAAACGACACCTGAGAGATTTTAGCACCTACACCTTAGTGACTTTTTAAGTATATGCTGGCACCTAAACCTTAGTGGTTCTTCTTGGCTGCAAATACTTAGACATCTATATCACAACTATTCATGAAATACAGGTGTCTCTGATGGGAGCTGTGGGTTGATTGTATCGATTCCTGATCATTGCCTCCACTTCTAATTTCATTCGTTTTGCGCGACTGTCTAGCCACATTGGCATTTACAGCACCGACCCAGCCAATCAGTTATCCCAGAGAAAAATCCATTAATTTGACTTTAATTGTCTGTTGAGGAGTGAATTAAGGTTATAATCAACCGCCCTAACGTGCACGACCCGCAAACAAAAGACGCATTTTAACCATCTAACCATCGGTTTATCTGTAACGATGCATCTCTCTGTACACATGCGTTCTGCTATCATGAAAATAAATTGCAATTCATCATAATCCAAATCGTTTTGGTAATATGAAAACAAAATACGTAGTCCTATGGTTTATTATTGAAATGCCTGCCTTTACCCTAAAACAGGAAAGGGTGAACACAATTCATAAGTGGTGAGGCTAAAGCGTGTGTTTTTAGCTGACCTGGGCCGATGGTATGGTGGGTCATAGTTATACCTCTGCAGCCTGCAGGCTGATCTCAGTCATTTCTTATCTGTAGCATGCCTCTGGTGGGGCATTGATGAAACGAAAACTTTGGTTGCTATAGCAATCACAAGGTCCCATAGACTTACAATGGAAAAAATGCTTGTCATCACCACAACGCCTTCAGTTTTGATCCGATCTTTCTCAATTCGTTTGTTTGATTTGAGGTTTAACGTCCCTGTCAACACTGTAAAGGTCATTTTGGAGACGTCGCTTCCAATTTTGTGGGACTTTTACTTGACATTGAGATGAAATGACCTCTCAAGCCCTGTCGCCCAATGAAAGCAATAGGGTTTATAAGCTTGGAGGTCTTACCTCGGCAGGCTTAGATCCTCCTAAGTGGTTTACCAGTACTCGTGTGCGGGTCGGTTTCAGCTCTGCGTGGAAGCATCATGCAGCTCATCTATTTCTTCAAGGCCCGATGGGCGGGGGCCTCCGATCTTTCTGAAAGTTATATGTAATCTTGATGGCTGGGGATAAAAAATCGGATGCGTCCGAAAACCGGCCAAATCGGCCCATTAATCACAGAGTTACATCCCTTTGATTGCTGAAAATGCCTCTTTATGACCTAGACTGGTACACAGTTACACAGTCTTCTATTTTAAAATAGACGACTGTAGTGAATGGCTGATCACGCGATTTTTCGAGCGCTTCTGTAGGTCGATGAATACATCACAGAATGTAAACCTGTCTGATGGATTCTCTTCGTTTATTTATTGAACATTACTCTGATACCTGCATTTACTTTCACCCCTCGTAATAAATGCAGCTTTTTATAAAGGAATTGCAATTTCACCGCATTCTGAAGTAGTGTTTGCAGAAAAAAAAACAAAGATTAGAATAGCCTCAATGAGGCGGATATAGGAACCCCCGAGGATCGAAAATAAGGAAAAGAAGACGATTTTTACAACATGCAATAGATCTAATATTTTTTTATTGCATTGGTATCCTAATAACCTGTATCAGAGGTGTATGTTTTAATAATAAACCGGCGCATGACAAAACCTACAATAAGACTGGGGCGACCAGCAGAGACTCAAATCAACATGCGCACCCATCCACTAGCTTATGTCTCTTTGCAAAACTATTAGCCTACAGTAGGTACATGCGATCAGCGAAGACTCTGATCGGACTGCGCAAATGCGCAGGCTGATCTGAGTCTTCGCTGGTCGCTCACGACTTCTTGCAGATTTGCCATGCTCTGGCTCAATTTAGTAATATTTCACACGGTAACGCAAACAATCCTGCAAATCAACCCAATAAATCTTAAACAATTATGTAGACCTAGTTTGATGGCCCCCGACCATCGGAGCTTGAAACCAAGAAATTGATGGGCTGCATGATGCCGACCGGACACGAATGCTGGTAAACCGCTTATAGGAACTAAGCCTGCTCAGGCAAAGCGGGGCGAGTCGGGCAGTCCATACTTATAAACCCTGATGGTTTTATTGGGCGACAGGTCTTGTGATGTCATTTCATCTGAATGTCGGGTAAAAGTCCCACGAAATTGAAAGTAACGTCTCCAAAATGACCTCAACAGTGTTAACGAGGACGTTAAACCTAAAAAAAAATAAAATATTGGTCATCACTGTAGCTCCATCAGTTGTTATCAGATCTTCTTGAAACTTACATGTAAGTTATAAAATCAAGGATAAAAGCTTGGAAGATGAGGTCAGCTTATCTATCATAGAGTTACGCGCTGTGATTGCTGACAATGCCTATTTTTGACCGTAAACTCCTTCAGTTTTCATCGGATCTTTTTGAAGTTTATATGTAAATATGTTCTTTAAAATGGTTATCCTTTGGAAGCAACGAATACACCACAGATTGACTGATAACTGGAAAATATGGAGTGTACACGTTTTCTGGGCCAGACTTCTCGTTTCGGCCAATTAAGCCTCATCAGTGACCCTCAAATATTTTTCAAATACCACAATGAAATCAATGATTCCAAAGGACAAGAAAATATAAACTACACTATGATGTAGGACAGGGAGACTTTTTACGGCCACCACACATTCCCAGACACCAGCTTTTAAGTAAGTCAAGGAAAAAAGCTCGGATGACTTCGAAAACTAGCGATGTCAGTCAAATAATCACAGAGTTATGTCCCCTACTTGGTTGAAAAGGCTTATTTTCGACCATGTCATCAACTCTGCCCCTTCTGTTTTGATCGGATCTTCTTGAAACTTACAAACAAATAAGTCATGGATAAAAGCTCGGATGAGTTCGAAAACTGGTGAGTTTAGCCTATTTAACATAGAGTTACATCCTTTTGATTGCAGAAAATGCCTATGTTTGGCATTGCCATCACCATAGCCACTTCAGTTTATATCGGATCTTTTTGAAAGTTACATATAAGCAAGTCAGGGATAAAAACTTGAATAAGTTCGAAACCCGGTGAGGTTGGCCTATTTATCATAGAGTTACATCCCCCTTGATTGCAGAAAATGCTTACTTTCGACCTTGTCATCGAGGTAGCCCTTTCAGTTTTTATCCGATCTTCTTGAAACTTACATGTAATTAATTTGGGGATAAAAGCTCGGACGAGTTCGAAAACTGATGAGATCAGTCTATTAAAGAGTAACGGCCCTTTGATTGCAGACAATGCCTGTTGTTGGCCTTGTCATCACCGTAGCCCCTTCGATTTTGATAGGCTTTTCTTGAACCGTCAGGGGTAAAAGCTTGGATGAGTTTAAAAACTGGTGAGGTCGGCCTATTAATCATAGAGTAATGTCCCTTTGATTGCTAAAATGCCCATTTTTGACATTGTCATCATCATACGTCACTACATTTTGAACGGATCGTCTTGAAACTTACTTATAAGTTAGGGATAAAAGCTTGAATGGGTTTGCAAACTAACATTGTTGGCACATTACTCATAGAGTTAAGTCCCCATCTTTGCTGAAAATACCTATTTTGTACCCTGTAATCACCATAAGTCCTTTAGTTTTGATCGAATCTTCCTGAAACTAGCATATAAGTATGTTTGGAATGAAAGTTCTGATGAGTTTGAGATGGTGATGATGTTTGCCTATCTCTAATAGAGTTACGTCCCATTGAATGCTGACAATGCCTGTTTTGACCTTGTCCTCGCATAAATCCTTCAATAAAGATTGGAACTTTCTGAAACGTTGAATATGTTAGCTCAGGTGAGCAATATAGGACCATCGTGGTTCTCTTGTCTTGAAAAAATGTTTAAACCTAAAAAGTTAACACACGAACATAGTTCCTGAATATTACGAGACATTTAGTACCAACATCTGTCTAAGAAATCAGCTTTCTTTATCTTAAATTACTTCACCACCGAAATAGAGTTTCCTATCGATAAAACGAAATTGTTATAAATGACATGCTGTGAATGCGGATTTTGTTCCAATAGACAACCTTTTATACATTGCGTATCATAATAATCGCCTATGATCCGGTGCCAAATGATCACATTTAAAACCGTACCATAGAGTTGCAGGATCCCGGCAGAAATATGCCGCACTGAATAACATTCGCTGACTACTACTACTATGCCTGCTACCTACAGGGTTCCGTACAATACATCTTGATATTAACTTATTCTTGTTTGGCCGACAAATCGCCCGGAAATTGGGCTCCCATCCTTGAGTTTACATAAAAAGTCAACGCATGAGTCGATGCTTGATCACGAAGGAGGCGTTTTGAGTGATTTGATCACTAAAGAGCCGTTGTGGCCACCCACCGTGATGTACTGCTGAAATCTCTCCTCTGCTGGCCTTTATCTTTAATGATAAACTTGCTCAGGGCACTGTACCAGATGATTGGCGACAAGCAAATGTTACTCCGGTCTATAAAAAAGGCGAAAAATATGATTTTGTTGTTTGATTTTGAGGTTTAACACTGTTTAGGTCATTTTGGAGACATTGCCTCCAGTTTTGTTTGACTTTTACCCGACATTAAAATGAAATGACATCTCAAGCCCTGCCGCCAAATGAAAACAATAGGGTTTGTAAGCATGGACGGTCCGACGCACACGGCTTTCCCTGGGCAGGCTTAGATCCTCTAAGCGGTTTACCAGTCATTGTTTGCGGGTCGGTTTCAGCTCTGCGTGGACGCATCATGCAGCCCAACTATTTCTTGAGGCCCCGATGGGCGGGGGCCTAAAGAAAAATATGATGCTAAAATTATAGACCAGTGTCGCTTACATGCATCTGTTGGAAACCCTAGAGCATATATTAGTTAGCAATATTAACAAACACCTAGCCTTTGAAAGCATTCTTTTTGACTGTCAACATTGTTTTCGCAGTCAAAGGTCTTGTGAAACCCAATTAGTTCAATTTTACCATGACACTGTAAGCAATCTGGATGCGGCCATTAACCGTGGCCACAAACAGACTGACTTAATTATCATGGACTTTGCCAAGACCTTTGATAAGGTACCACACAGAAGGCTATTGTACAAACTGGAATATTATGGGATAAGAGGATCCACACATAGGCGGATAAGCTCATGGCTCTCGTGGCGCACACAAAAAATTGAACTTGATGGATAAGCGTCCGATCCAGTCCCTGTTTCATCTAATGTCCCACAAGGCTCGGCACTTGGACCAGTCCTTTTTTAGTATTCATACATGATCTCCCCGATAATATCAGGTCATCTGTCCGTTTGTTTGCTGATGGTTGTATACTGTATAGGAATATATACTCTCCACTCTCCTTCTGACTGTCTTATTTCACAAGATGACCTGGACCGACTAGCACAGTGGGAGGCCGACTGGCAGATGAAGTTCGATGTGGCCAAATGTCATTCGATGAGAATGTCACGACATCTTCCAGACAATCAGATTAAGTTTGATGATATACTACACCACCAAACTTTGGAGCAGGTTCAATCCACCAAATATCTTGGAATCACAATCACTAACGATCTTGATTGGGGTCATCATATTTCAGAGATTACTAGGACTTTAGGATTTTTATGACGTAATTTGGCTTACAAAGGCAGACAAAGGATGTTGCATATAAAACATTGGTTCGCCCTCAACTTGAATATGCATCACCCATTTGACATCCCTATGTTAATGTAATAGTCCGTTATATATGCCTAGGCCACGGTGCGCTGATAAGCGATTTAGTTTTATAAATTACAGTGTCGCCGGCGTTTGTGTTACACGGGCGCAACGCGTTTTCTATACACTCCGGTTATCCACCGTGTATTCGCACTAGAAAGGCAATTCCCGGTTGAATACGGTGAATTTTCCCTGTCGTCTGGTCTCCCAAACTATACCTGCGTAAAGCATAAAGTACCGTTAAATGGCCCAAAGCAAACTAATAATGCATGTTCACCTTGCATGGCTCACTGCACTTGCCATTTAGGTAGTAAGCATTACAGTTCTGTACTGTACTGCTCTAACAGTTTTGCCACTTTATAGTGACCTATAATATATTCTATATATATTATTTTGCAGGTATGTTGTTTTCATTACTTTTTAGGAATTTGTCATCAAGTCATGTATTTTGCAATTTTGTTATTTACTTGGTAATTTTACTTGTACTTAGCATTTAGAAGATCGATGTATTTGATAATGAAACTGCAAGATCAACATTTTGCAATGATTTCATAAACCCGTACCAAATGATTATAGTCTTATTTTGAGTGGAGATAGCAAATATTCTCACTGCACTTGCCATTTAGGTAGTAAGCAGTACAGTTCTGTACTGTACTGCTCTAACAGTTCTGCCACTTTATAGTGACCTATAATATATTCTATATATATTATTTTGCAGATGTATGATATTCTGATATGCCACTCCAGGTCGATGCTCATCATTAAACAGCATTTATCATCATACCGTCTTGTGTGTATTCACTAAACCCAAAGGATGAACCCAGTCTGTGACATTAAAACTCATATTCAGCAGATTGAGAAGATTCCGAGGACAGCAGCTCGATGGACATGTCGGCGATGGCGAAATAAGAGTAGCGTCGGTGACATGCTTAGCGAGTTGGATCGGCCGTATCTTGAGGCATGTCGTGAGCAGTCCTCTTTAACCTCCTTCTATAAGATACACTCTGGTAAGTGCCTCCCGATAAAGATAAATACTTGACCCATCTGACAGCTCCAACTCAAACAGGGGCATCAAACGTAAATAACGCACACAATCGTAGGTACCTGGCCTATAGTGATGCCCTAAAGCATTCTTTTTTCCCCAGAGCTATTCCTCAGTGGAATAGTCTTCCCTCGTCTGCAGTAGATACCAAGTCCGAAGAGGAGTTCAAAGCCCGTACTGTGTAGATTGGGACTCAGAGGTATGCGTTTTAGTATGCCTCTGTTAATAAGATTGTCAATAGTTTTAAGGACTCATCCAGTGTCATCTTTTGCTTTAGCTAAATTCTAAATTTAGCCACGCTCCCAACTGAGGTAACCGTCATTTCTGAAGCATTGTTGGTTACGGTAATGACATGATACCAAGTAATACTGGGATTCGTTCAGTTTTTTCGTGATAAATGCATTGTTTGGTGCATACTGAAGTGATACAATTAATATTTATAGCTATAAACTGACCTGTGTCTCTGATATGACCGATAATTAACCTCTCATTTCCGTAACGTCATTTCCATTACAAGAAAAATGTGTCATTTCCGTAACTTTTCTTGTGATTAAACCCCTCTTACAGGCTAATTATACCATGCAGACAAATATATGCATGTCCTATAGATACTTGCTTGTCCAAGAAATAATATAGAACAGTAACTGATTACTTTATCCAAATTTTAAACAGAAAAAGCACAAATCAAATATTAGAAAAATGTATTTTGGCCTTTTGAATGTGTAAACTTTCAATGTTTTCTGAATTTTAAGTGAGATATTCATTGATTTTTGGTTGTAATGTTTGCATCATAACTGCAACATATAATTTATATAAAAATAAAACATTCAAAATTAGAAATCAAAATCTTATGGGTCTTTATATGTGTGTTACGGTAATGACCTCATTGCCATGGCATGCACATTAAAAGATGATGAAACATTACTTTTTGGCAAGTATGAGGTGTAGTCAGTGATGCCTTTTCATTCAAACCCTATCAAAATTTAACTATATCATGAAAAATGATAGAAGTAACAATATTCACAGGAAAAAGTCGCCAAAATAAACAAAAATACGCAAATACGTGTGTGACAAAGTTTACGTGCGCAAAAGCATTGTGCGTATATGAAACGAATACGCAATGCGCGTATTGTGAAGTTTTAATCATGCAGACGCATTGAGCGTATCGATAAACAATACACATTGCGTATGCATGCTGACGCAGATGGACTTATTGAAAAACAATACGCATTGAGTGTGTGACACAAACGCGTTTTGCGGATTTGAAATACGACAATCACAAAAACGCAGCCGCCTCGATGTTTAAGAACAAGTGTTTGATATCTTGACCTAGGCGTAAAACATAGTTGTGCTTCTACTATCATGCTGAAAAAAAGTTTGGTCAGTAGGTGCGAGAAACTTTTTTTTATTATTTTATTTTTTTTTTCCCTCGAAAAATACAGGATCGGGCTTGTATTATTTTATGTATTTTTGTTTTTGTACATGCTTTTTGTCAATAAAGTTGTCATGTTGAGACTTTGATTGTATATCATAATTCATTTTAAATGCTCAAAAAAGTCAGCTCTGTATTTTTGAAGGTACTAAATGACAAAAAAAAAAATGTACTTAAAACGCAAAAATAATATGGGAAAATGCAAAGCCAACACTGGGGAGGATCGGATATTGAAAAT
Organism: Lucinisca nassula; assembly: GCA_963580285.1. Taxonomy (NCBI): domain Eukaryota; kingdom Metazoa; phylum Mollusca; class Bivalvia; order Lucinida; family Lucinidae; genus Lucinisca; species Lucinisca nassula. The sequence continues at coordinate 54,741,601 of OY757022.1, forward strand.
GGTAGGGTTGGTGTTTTAATTTTTATTTTGTTCTTTATTGATAAAACTAGTAGAGTCAGTGTCTGAAGCAGGGTCGTTGGGTCAAACAAAGACTGCAGATCCTTATACTGCTCCTCACGGATCTGGGTCTGCATTGTTTGCACAGACATGTACATATAAAAAGTGTTTAGTCGTTTTGTTGGGAGCAGGCTATCTTGTATATACCTCGCTGACTCTTAGTCATTAGGTCTTTCACTGCTGTGGGTTCGAGCCTCGCTGGGGTCACGTACGAGACGCCAAGTTCTGCAACGGAAGATCAGGTGGTTTTTCTAAGGGCATTCCGATTTCCGCCCACCTCTGATTAACGATCGACTCGATATGAGTGAAATAATCTTGAAAGGGCCGTAAAACAGAAACCAAAGTACATGCCATTGACATCAGTTACATATTGCAACATTGTGTAAGAAATCAACTTACAACTGACCAGTACAACAACATAAATTATATTAAAGTCAGATCAATGGCAATTTCTCTCGAATGCCACTGATTAAGCAATTAGATAGCTAGAGTCGGTCTTGAAGAAAATAGGGTCTTAATTGCCCTTCGGGAGACATTACCACTGCATTGGGCCATTGGCTAAGAATATCTCTGAGTAACAGAAGTAATTTTGTTTGATTTGAGGTTTAACGTCCCCGTCAACACTGTAAAGGTCATTTTGGAGACGATGCTTCCAATTTTGTGGGACTTTTACCCAACGTTGAGATGAAACGACATCTCAAGCCCTGCCGCCCAATTATGAAACCAATAAGGTTTATAAGCATGGACTGGCCGACTCGCACCGCTCTGCCTGGGCAGGCTTAGATCCTATAAGCCGTTTACCAGTACTCGTGTGCGGGTCGGTTTCAGCTCTGCATGGAAACATCATCCAGCCAGCCCCGATGGGCGGGGCCGATAACAGAAGTAAAGTTTATTTATCTATTTATTTATTTTGAGTATACGTGCATTCATCCTTTTCACCAGAAGCGCTTCTTGAATCAGAGGAAGGGAAAGAATGACTAGGAAAAGATGTCAAGATCAGTCTCAACGATGGAATTTATAGGTTCATTTTTTTCATTGACAGTTTATTTATTTATTTTATTATTATTATGCCCCTTCCCCTGAAAGGGGAGGAGGCACATTGTTTTGCTACGGTTCTGTACGTCTGTCTGTCCTTTGTTAGTCCTTATCCCGTTGAACACGAAAATGTCTACCTTTGCAAACAATGTAGGTCCAGATCAGATGGCTTCTACACCGTTTGCCATCTAGCGAATACATTTTATCATCAGGAAAGCACGCCTATATAATTTTGACCCCGCTTTTTGGACGGGGTTTTTCAAGGAAAATTTCCGTCCTTTAGAATAGCGCTGTCCCTGCGGGCGGTCGGGCGGGCGGGCGGGCGGGCGTCCGCGTCCCGGTTTACCCTTTTCGGTTTACCTTTTGGTAAACCTTTTTAAAAAAAAAACGTCCATAATGCCATTTGGCGTTTTTCTTGTATACAGTAAAACTGGGGTTTACAGGGTTATACATTATTTTTCTTATTTCGGCAAAAAAAGATGAATTGTGGGTACTGGTTTCAACCGCCTCGCAATGGGCCATTATACTTAAAATAAATAAGGCCCCCGCCCATCGGGGCTTGCAGAAATAGATGGGCTGCACGATGCTTCCACGCAGAGCTAAATACGACCTGCACACGAATACTGGAAAACCGCTTATAGGATCTAAGCCTGCCAAGGAAAAGCGGTGCGAGTCGGAGCGTCCATGCTTATAAACCATATTGATTTCATTCGGCAACAGGGCTTGAGATGTCATTTCATCTCAACGTCTGGTAAAATTCCCACACGATTGGAAGCAACGTCTCCAAAATGACATTTTCAATGTAGACGGGGACGTTAAACCTCAAATGAAACGAACAAACTGAAAATAAATAAACAGATAAATAAATTTTACTTCATTCTTAGCCAGTACAGTGATAATGCCTCATAAAGGGCAATTTAGCCCCTATTTTTATCTGGATTTCTCTCTCTCTCTCTCTCTCTCTCTCTCTCTCTCTCTCTCTCTCTCTCTCTCTCTCTCTCTCTCTCTCTCTTCTTCGTCTTCTTCTTCTTCTTCTTCTTCTTCTTCTTGAAGCAATTAAACAGTAGGGAATAACCTCTTGCCCTTCTTAATTGAAGTTCCCTGATATTAAGTCAGATAAACTCCAACACACTGCAACAGAATAAACAGAATAAAAGGGTTCTCTGATACAGTTTTGTTTCAATACCCAGTCAACAGCTAAGGTCATGTTGGGCCAGTCAGTTCCCTTCACTGTTCCTAGACAGGATAAGTTACTAGCACATTGTGTGATCATGCTTTAGATATATATATTTTTTTTTATTTGGGTTTTACGGCCCTTTCAAGATTATTTCACTCATATCGAGCCGATCGTTAATCAGAGGTGGGCGAAAACCGGAGTACCCGGAGAAAAACCACCTGACCTTCCGTTGCAGAACTTGGCGTCTCACACGTGGCCCGAGCGAGGCTCGAACCTACGGCGGTGAGAGACCTAATGATTAAGAGTCAGCGCTCTTATCCACTAGGCCACGGAGGCCCGTCTGCTTTAGATATAATAGTCACGAAATAAAAGTACATGTACATGATTCAGAAACGGGCCTCCGTGGCCTAGTGGTTAAAAGCGCCGACTCTTGATCATTAGGTCTCTCACCGCTGTGGTTCGAGCCTCGCTCGGGTCACATTTGAAACGCCAAGTTCTGCAACGGAAGGTCAGGTGGTTTTTATCCGGGTACTCCGGTTTTCGCCCACCTCTGATTAAAGATTGGCTCGATTTGAGTGAAACAATCTTGAAAGGGCCGTAAAACCAAAATAAAAAACATGATTCGGAGCAGAAGACCAAGCTGACTTTTTTCAATTGTTATTGCATTATTTACTATATATTCACACACTTCTGCCAAATGAATTCTTCCTGAGTGGGCAGAGCCATTTCCAGTTTAAGGTTAATCTGACAGTAATAATAATTTCAATCTTTTGTATTCATACATTGTAGACTCTCTCAAATACTGCATTTAGAAACTATCGACCTAGGTAAGGAAACGTAAAAAAATTATAGCAAAATATGCTAGGAGAAGTCTGATCAATGTCCACGCTGTTAGAGGTACAATCTGATCAGGGTCCACACCGTTTGCCAGGATGCAAAACCTGCAAGAAGATGCAACAGACAACATTTTCCGATATATTTTTTTTTTCATGGCATCTTAGGAGTTCATCTCTAAACCCTCTTCGAAAATAGCTACCTGTCACGTAGTGACGACGTGAGCTTTTAGGATCACTTTTTGTCCGTCGTCCGTCGTGCGTCCGGGCGTGCGTCAACAATTTCTTTAAACGACTGATTGGATTTTGACCAAACTTCACAGGAATTATCCTTAGGTGGTCTCCTTTCAAAGTTGTACAAACGGTTCTGGTCCGTTGGACATCTAGGTCACAGGAGCAAAAAAATGATTCTTTTTACTGAAATCTTCTTCTCTGAAACCATACGGCCCAGGACTTTGTTATTTGGTATGAAGCTTCATCTATGGGACCTCTACCAAGTATGTTCAAATTATTGCCCTTGGGCCAAAAATGCCCCCGGTCCGGGTCCCATCAGTTTTACATAGGCTTATATAGGGAAAAATCTTTAAAAATCTTCTTTGAAACCAGAAGGCCTAGGTGTTTGATATTTGGTATGAAGTTGTATCTGGTGGACCTCTGCCAAGATTGTTCAAATGATATCACTTGGGCCAGAAATGCCCCCGCACTGGGGCCCATCAATAGACCCACCCACATAGACTTATATAGGGAAAATCCTTTAAAAGTCTTCTTGTCTGAAACCAGAAGGCCCAGGTGTTTGATAATTGGTATGAAGTTGTATCAAGATTGTTCACTTTACAGCCCTGGGGCAAAAAATGCCCCGGCGCCAGGGCCTACCGGTTTTACATAGACTTAAATGGGGGAAAACCTTTAAAATGCTTCTTGTCTGAAACCAGAAGGCCCAGGTGTTTGGTATTTGGTATGAAGTTGTGTCTAATGGACCTGTACCAAGATTTTCAAATTATGTCCCTAGGGCCAAAACTGCCACCGTCCCGGGGTACTCCGGTTTTACATAGACTTTTATAGGGAAACCTTTTTAAAACACTTCTCGTCTGAAAACAGAATGACCAGGTGTTTGATATTTGGTGTGAAGCTTCATTTACATGTAGTTGACCTATATCAAGATTGTTCAAATTAAAGCCCTGAGGTAAAAAAATGCCCCCGCCCCGGGCCCCTTGGTTAAACATAGACTTAGATAGGAAATGTCTTTAAAAGCCTTCTTCTCTAAAACAGCAGTAGCAGGTATTTGATATTTCATATGAAACTTCGTCTAGTGAACCTCTATCAAGATTGTCAAATTACAGACCTGGGGCCAAAAATGCCAAATCCCCTGGGCCCGCTGGTTTTACATATACTTATTTTGGGAAAATCTTAATAAATCTTCTTGTCTGAAACCAGAAGGCTTAGTTCTTTGATATTTAATATGAAGCTTTGTTAGTGGACCTCAACCATGATCGTTCAAATTATAGCCCTGGGACGAAAAATGGCTCTGCCCCGGGCCCACTCTTGTCTGAAATCACAAAGTCTAGGTCAAATTGTTCAAATTATTTATTTTATCCCTGGGTCCAAAGATGGGTCCATGCCGGTGCACACTTGTTTTACATAGACTTATACAAGGAAAACCTTTGAAAATGTCCTTGTTTGAAACCAGAAGGCCAAGGTCTTTGATATTTGGTATGAAGGTTCATCTAGTGGACCTCAACCAACCTTTTCAAATTGTAGCCCTGGGGCTAAAATGGGCCCACCCCACGGCCCACTTGATTACACAGACTTATATTGGGAAAACTTTTGAAAATATTATCTGAAACCAGAAGGCAAAGGTCTTTGATAATTGGTATGAAGCTTCGTCTTGTGTAATTCTACCAAGATTGTTCAAATTATAGCCCTTGGGACAAAATGTCGCAGTCCCGGGGACCACAGGTTTTATATAGACTCATATATGGAAAATCTTTAAAAATCTGTATGTCTCAAACCAGAAGGCTCCGGTCTTCGGTATTTAGTATGAAAGCATCTCCGTTTAGACCTCTACCAAGATTATGCAAATTATAACCCTGGGGCCTGTCCCCGGGGTCCACTTGTTACACTATGAATCAGGTGAGCGACCCAGGGCCATAATTGTCCCCTTGTTGGGACTTTGAATTGACATCCCAAGCCCAATGAAACCAAAAGGGTTTATATACATTGACGGTCAGAATTGCACCGCTTTGTCTGGGCAGGCTTCCATCTTCTAAGCGGTTTACCAGTACTCAGGTGCAGTTGGTTTCAGCTCTGCTTGGGCGCACCATGCAGCCTCATCTATTACTCCAAGCCCCGATGGGCGGGGGTGCAGCAAAATGTATATATACAATATTGAAGATTTTTCTGTAAACACACATCAGCTTGCACATGGGCACAGTCCGGTCAGGGTATTCATTGTCAGCATGAAGAAGTCAAGTGAAGCCTTTGATCAAAACGTGAACGTGTGCAGGCTATTTTCAATATTCACCGTGCACACAGTCATGTAGAGTTTGCTGCCTTGGCTCATTGTGCTCCCTGCAGGAGCTGCCGTGGTGATGGGGTGGGGTAATTTCTTGCCTTGACGGCATCTGTCATCTGCATCCGCATGAAGCTTTTAGCTCACCTGAGTCGACGGCTCTGGGTGGTGGGGGGGGGGGGGGAAAGCTTATAGTATGGCAGCCTCCGTCATTGGACTTTGGCATTTTAACACAGGGAAAGCTTGTGAGCAAAGTATCCCGAAACTGCTCAGATAAGGCTCTTAAGGTTTGGTGTAATTATGAAAATTTCTGCTAAAAATTGATTGTTGGTACTTTTTATAACCGCCTCAATATGTGTGTTGTGGTTTTACCACCCAGTCAACAATTGTAGGTCTAATGAACAAGAGAGCCCAGAGGGCCCTGATTCGCTCACCTGAGTATCACTGTCTCTAGTACATTCTATTTTTGGCTCTGGTGGCCATCTTTTTCCTTAGAGCGGAATGATTTTAGCAATTTTGAAAGGGAGTCACCTGGGTAACATTCCTGCAAAGTTTGAATCAAATTGGCGGAAAGGTTAAGGAGGAGTTCTGGCTTGAATCAAATTTACAATGTTTTCTATTTTTAGCTTTGGTGGCCATTTTGTTCACCAGAGCGGGATCATTTAAGCTATTTTGGTAGAAGGTCATTTATATTCCTACGAAGTTTGTATGAATGGCTCAAGGGTAGAGGAGGAGTTGTCGTTTGAAGATTTTTTTTCTTTCTTTTTTTAGCTCTAGCGGCCATCTTGTTTGTCACAGCATAACGATTTTGGCTATTTTGGTTGTGAGTCATCAAGGCAACATTCCTTGGAAGTTTGAATCTAATTAGCCCGAGGGATTAGGAGGAGTTCGCGTTTGAAGCAAATTTACGATGTTTTTCTATTTTTAGCTCTTGCAGTCATTTTGTTCATCCGAGCAAAATCGTTTTAGCTATTTCGGTAGATGGTCATCTTAGCATTAGTTTGAATGAAATCGGCCCAAGGGTAAAGGAAGTGTTGTCGTTTCAAGATTTTTCTATTTTTAGTTCTGGTGGTCATCTTGTTTGTCAGAGCGGAACGAGTTTAGCTATTTTGATAGAGAGTCACCTAGGCAACGTTCCTATGAAGTTTGAATCTCATTGGCCTAAGGCTTTAGGAGGAGTTCGCGTTTGAAGCAAATTTACGATGATTTTCTTTTTATACCCCCGCAAACGAAGTTTGAAGGGGGTATACTGGAATCAGCCTGTCGGTTGGTTTGCCGGGCGGTCGGGTGGTCTGTCTGCAAAATTTTGTCCGCTCAACTCCTCCTTCACTATCAGTTGGATTCAATGGATACTTACCATAATTGTTCACCAGGAGGGGTAGATGTGCAAGACACAAATTTCACTAAAGTTTGTCCCATAATTACGGAGTTATGGCCCTTGATTTGCTAAAAAATGTGCTAAAAACATTGTCCGCTCAACTCCTCCTTCACTATCAGTCGGATTCAATTGAAACTTGCCATAATTGTTCACCAGGAGGGGTAGATGTGCAAGACGCAAATTTCACTAAAGTTTGTCCCATAATTACGGAGTTATGGTCCTTGATTTGCTAAAAAATGTGCTAAAAACATTGTCCGCTCAACTCCTCCTTCAATATGAGTCGGATTCATTTTATACTTGCCATAATTGTTCACAAGTAGGGGTATATTTGTAAGACGCAAATTTTATATTTACGGAGTTATGGCCCCTGAATTAATTTGAAACATACTTTCTTGACCCTGATTTGCTTGCGAACATCTTGTCCACTGAACTCCTCCTTCACTATCAGTCGGATTCAATGAATACTTGGCATACTTACTCACTAGAATAAGTAAATGTGCAAGACGCAAATTTCAGGACAATCTGTCCAACAATTATGGAGTTATTGCCCCTGAATCACTGAAAAGTGGTTGCTGCAAAACTTTGTCCGCTGAACTCCTCCTTCACTATCAGTCGGATTCAATGGATACTTGACGTACTTATTCACTAGGATAAGTAGATGTGTAAGACGCACATTTCAGGAGAATCTGTCCAACAATTATGGAGTTATTGCCCCTGAATGGACTCAGTGGACACTGTTTATGTTTGCTTTCTGTGTCAAGTATTCAATGCTAAAAACATTGTCCGCTCAACTCCTCCTTCAATATGAGTCGGATTCATTTTATACTTGCCATAATTGTTCACAAGTAGGGGTATATTTGTAAGACGCAAATTTTATATTTACGGAGTTATGGCCCCTGAATTAATTTGAAACATACTTTCTTGACCCTGATTTGCTTGCGAACATCTTGTCCACTGAACTCCTCCTTCACTATCAGTCGGATTCAATGAATACTTGGCATACTTACTCACTAGAATAAGTAAATGTGCAAGACGCAAATTTCAGGACAATCTGTCCAACAATTATGGAGTTATTGCCCCTGAATCACTGAAAAGTGGTTGCTGCAAAACTTTGTCCGCTGAACTCCTCCTTCACTATCAGTCGGATTCAATGGATACTTGACGTACTTATTCACTAGGATAAGTAGATGTGTAAGACGCACATTTCAGGAGAATCTGTCCAACAATTATGGAGTTATTGCCCCTGAATGGACTCAGTGGACACTGTTTATGTTTGCTTTCTGTGTCAAGTATTTAGGCGGGGGTATTAATCATCACCTTTATTGATAGTTTCTCTAGCGTTTAGCTCTGGTGGTCATTTTGTTCATTGAAGCGGGATCGTTTAAGCTATTTTGGTAGACGTTTACCAAAGCAACATTCCTATGAAGTTAGGATGAAATTGGGAATAGGGTACAGGAGGAGTTGTCGTTTGAATGTTTTTCTATTTTTAGCTCTGGGGACCATCTGTACAATTTTAGCTATTTTGGTAGGGAGTCACCTAGCCAACATTCCTGTGAAGTTTGAATGAAATTGGGCAAAGGGTACAGGAGGAGTTGTCATTTGAAGATGTCGTTTGAAAGTGTTGACGTCAGAAGACATACGACGTCAGACGACGACGACGACGACCGACATCCAACCAAAAGATAAAAGTATTATTGGTCATATCTTTTGACCCTGTTGAGTTCGAAACTTTATATTGAGCATGTAGGCTCCATGTGACAATGTCTTCCTACTCAAATAAAAAATCTTGACCTGTGACCTTGATCTTGACCTGTGACCTTGATCTTGACCTGTGACCTTGATCTTGACCCGTGATCAGCTTCGAAGAAAAAATGACCATGCCCTAGGACATATTCGTGTTTCACAAACACATCTTGTTCTTCTTAAGATATTCGTTTTTTCGTCGGTAAAGTTTGCAATGTATTTTTATAGGCGTGTTTTCGTAATACGGATGAGTCTTTAAACCGAGGTCCCGTCGCCGTATGACTTAGCTGTTGGTGGACGTAAAACGAACATGAGGAATGCAACAATAAAAATTACTTCAGGGTTCCTATTTTGTGTTTTAATGCTCATAAATTCTTTATTTCAATCTTGTTCATAGTGGAACCTACCCACCCATCGGCTCGCTAACATTATTTTCGACTTGTTTACACTTTTTGGGGTTCTATGATGTAACCGGCCCTGGCCCATCTTGGCTTGAGGAAATGGATGGGCTGCATAATGCTTCCATGATGTGCTGAAACCGACCGCACACGAGTACTGGTAAACTACTTAGAAGATCTAAGCCTGCCCAGGCAAAGCGGTGCGGGTCTGACTGTCCATGCTTGTAAACCCTATTGGTTTCTTTGGGCGACAGGGCTTGAGATGTCATTTTATTTCAGTGTCTGGTAAATGTCCCACAAAATTAGAAGCAACGTCTCCAAAATGACCTATACAGTGTTGACGGGGATGTTAAACCTCAAATCAGTGAGTGAGTGTTTGAGTCTTACGTCCCACCATCAGCTAAGGTCATAGGAGACGGGACCTCGGTTTAAGGACTCATCCGAAAGTCTGGAGAAGCCCGGGATCGATCCTGCGACCCCTGGTTTACAAGGCGGGTAGCGTAACCACTACATCACGGAGGCTTCTAAACCAAATGTATAATGTAACTGCAATTGATTCTGAGAGTAGGCTTGAACAATTTGTTCGTTTGAATTGAGATTTAAATTTTCTGGTAACACTTCATAGGCCATTTTTGTAGGGGTTTTACCCGACATTGAGATGAAATGACATCATCTCAAGCCCAAATAAAACCAAAAGGGTTTATATGCATGGACAAGCCAACTCGCGCCACTTTTCCTGGGCAGGCTTAGAACCTCTAATCAGTTTCCTATGCTTGAACAATGTCTAAGTACACAAGTCCAGTCCAGATTTTAAAGTTACACATTACTCTGCACATTCTTTCACCAGAAACTGACAACTGCCCTTCTTGAATCAGCGGAAGGGAGAGAATGACCGTACAAAAGATTTCATGATCAATCTCCATGAAAGAATGCTGCCAGCTTTAGTGAGAATAGTTTCCTCCCTGGTCTTACAGTATTTCTAGAACTCTCGAGAGAGAGAGAGAGAGAGAGAGAGAGAGAGAGAGAGAGAGAGAGAGAGAGAGAGAGAGAGAGAGAGAGAGAGAACGTTAACAGGTTCGTATAAATGACATTTTACTGAGTGAGTGCATTTTCTTTTTCTATCAACCGTATCACAATGGTGAGCACTCAATGAGGCGGTTCGTACGAGAACCCAAAACATTTGTACGAGTAAAGGAAAGTGCCTAAATATTTAATAAGTAAAGAAACCGTTTTGGAAATATGAAAGAATGCATATTGTCGCCAGGATTTGTCATCCTATTGTCACAAGAGAGAGAGAGAGAGAGAGAGAGAGAGAGAGAGAGAGAGAGAGAGAGAGAGAGAGAGAGAGAGAGAGAGAGAGAGAGAGAGAGAGAGAGAGAGAGAGAGAGAGAGAGAGAGATCACCAAAGAGATGGTCAGAATGTGCTTGCTTAGGACAGGTGTTTGCTTAGGATAGGTGCTTGCTTAATACAGGTGAATTTTAATGCATTTTCCTATTTTGGAACCGAGGGTATGCTTGCTTAAGACAGGTTTGCTTGTTAAATAGAGGTGGCCACTATACCAGGTTTTACAGTAGCCGCCTTGAGGTCAGAGGGTTGCGAAAGAGGGTTATCTAAGAATCATAGGTTTGACTTGGCAAACATTGACCCACACCAGACGCAACAGAAAGCGGCATCTGATCAAGATCGACACTAATTGCTTAAAATCGAGAATTTCAGGGTTAAATGAAACAATTTAAATCACAGTCCAGGACTATCTCTCCGACCTACACTCAGGGACAATCGACCAACCAGATTTCTCAGTGCTTTGATTTTTATACGCCAGTTTTGAAAAAAAAAAACAAAAAAAAAAACGGCCTCGGTAGCTCAGTTGGATGCGCGTCTGACTGGTGATCAGGAGGACGCGGGTTCGATACCTGCCACGGTTGGCAACATTCTTTCGAGGGACTGATCATGGAACCTATTCTACGGCCATTCTCTCCTTTCCGCTGATTCAAGAAGGGCAGTTGTCGGTTTCTTGCGAAAGAATATGCACCGTACTGGTTAACCACTTTCGTTTAAGCCTGTCCAGGAAAAAAGGTGGATAGGTAAACGAACCGGCTCCGAAATTACCTAAATCAGTGTTGATTGGGCGTTAAACTCCAATACAATCGACAATATGGCCCCCGCCCATCGGGGCTTGAAGAAATAGATGGGCTGCATGATGCTTCCACCCAGAGCTGAATCCGACCCGCACACGAATACTGGTGAACCGCTAAGCCTGCCCAGGCAAAGCGGTGCGAGTCGGTCCGTCCATGCTTAAAAACCCTATTGGTTTCATTGGGCGACAGGGCTTGAGATGTCATTTCATCTCAAGGACGGGTAAAAGTCCCACAGAATTGGAAGCAACGTCTCCAAAATGACATTTACAGTGTCGACGAGGACGTTATACCTCGAATCAATCAATCAAATCAATCGACAAATGGAAAAAAGGAAGTACATGTATTATGACATTGCGCTGTCCGTCCGACTGCCCGTCCGTCCGCCCGTCAATATCTTTGTTATTCTTGATGGATTTGGAAATTCCTTGGCTGAAATGTTAACCATCATGAGTGAATGTGTCGTATGCAAGACCCAGGTCGGTACCCCCGAGGTCAAGGTCATAGAGGTGAAAGTTAAAGAATAGTGTATTTTCTTGTGTCCTGTCAATACCTTTGTTATTCCTGGATGGATTTGAAAATAGCTTGGCAGCAATATTGACCATCATGAGACAATTTGTCGCACGCAAGACCCAGGTCGGTACCTCCATGGTCAAGGTCACAGTGGTCAAATGTCAAAAAAGGTCATTTTTCGTGTTCAGTCAATAGGTTTTTGGATCGATCGGTTTACGATCGGCCCAAATTTACTAAATGGCAAACGGTATTTATGCAGTTGTCCACGTGACCATCACTGATTTGGGAAAACCAATATTATGTTTTATTAATAGAACTTTAAACGTTGCGCTATTTTTATCGATGTAACAAGAGTAGACTAGCTACTAGTTTGATAATAAGAGTCTGATCATTTTTTTGGTATTTCTTAGTAATGGCAAATCTATTTGGTAGAGTCTCAAATCTTAGGTTAAAATTGAGCCAGAGAGACTAGACTAGCTACACTTTTATACACTGTTCATTTTAATGCAAAAGATGATTTTAATTCCATATTATTCATTTAACACCTAGTGGCTAGGCTATAACAAGAGCTATCTATAGTCTTGACAGGAATCGTGTGCTGGATAATACTCATATCAGACGCCGCGGAATGTGGCGTCTGCTCAGCCGGTTGCACAGGGACTACACTGTTTGCTTAAATAGTGGCATTTGAGGGTTAAACGAAATAGTATAAATTGCCAGGTTGCTCTCGTAATGAGAGAAAAACAATAACTTAATCCAGGCCACACTGTCACGTGACGTCTTTCGGAAACTCCATTTTTAAACTGTTACACAAATGTATGCCAAGTCGAGTAAAAATAAACTTTTCGCACTTTTGCTAAGAACTTAATTTTAGAGCCCCGAAATGTTTTTTTTTTTTTTTTTTTTTTTTGGTTTTGGTTTGACGGCCCTTTCAAGATTATTTCACTCATATCGAGCCAATCGTTCATCAGAGGTGGGCGAAAACCGGAGTACCCGGAGAAAAAACACCTGGCCTTCAGTTGCAGAACTTGGCGTCTCCCATATGACCCGAGCGAGGCTCGAACCAAAGCGGTGAGAGACCTAATGATCAAGAGTCAGCGCTCTTTACCGCTAGGCCACGGAGGCCCTGAAATGTTTAATTGCAAAAATGAGTCGCGCAGACTTTATAGGTGGTACCGTTTTTAGACATACAGCAAGATCGGCTTTAGAGTATATTGCTTCTAATCAGGGTCGGCACTGTTCGCCATGTATGTATGCAATAACAGTTTTGAACATGATTCAGGGCCGTACGCAGACTCTGAAAAGGGGCAGGTTGAGGATGCGAATTTCAGGTATTTTGCAGAGGGTGAAAAAATGCATGAATCTGAGATAATTTCCAAAAGATGGGTGGGGCTGCGTTTGCACCCTCTCCACTCTGTTGAACAAAATCCAAGTACTACCCTTAGACGTTAGAGCGCAGCGTAAGAAGAAAATTCTGGACTGTGCTCGTTTGTTAAATTTAAGGTTTAACGTCCCCGTCAAGAATGTATAGGTCATTTGGAGACGTCACTTCCAATGTTACGGGACTGTCAGCTCTGCGTGGAAGCATCCTACAGCCAATCTATTTATTCAAGCCCCGATAGGCGGGCGCGGGTGGACTGTGCTCGTTTACTTGGGCATTGGCAAACAGAATCTACATAACCAGACGCCACATAACGCGATGTCTGATCAGATCTACTGTGCTAGCTCAAGTTAAACGAACAGTTCGATTCTCAGCTCAGGACTATTTTCCCAACCTACACTCAGAGACGATCGACCCACCAGAACTATCAGTGCTTTGATTTATTCCCGGATCACTTTGCAGAAATGTTAACCATCATGAGACGATGTTTCGCGCACAAGACTCAGTCAGTACATCGAGGTCCAAGGTCATACGTAGAGGTCAAAGTTTAAAAATGGTTAGTTAACAACTTTGTTATTCCTGAGTGAATTTTGAAATTACTTGGCAGAAATGTTAACTATCATGAGACGATGTGTTCAAGACTCGGATCGGTACCTACAATGTCAACATCACGTGAACACCACCCCCACCCCAATAAACCCCACTTTATTTTAGAGAAATTTGCAGTATAGATACGAAAAATATCAGGGATTTTCATCTGAAAACTAGCCATTTTGGAGATGTGAAAAATGCACTATGTCGCAAGGATGTGTTAGCGTAATGTCTACCCATCACTTCCAAGAGAGACGCTAAGTTCTGCAATGGAAGGTCAGGTGGTTTTTCTCCGAATACTCCGGTTTTTGCACACCTCGGGTCGAAATAAGAGAAACTAGAGCTGGTGTTTATGAAACACTATGCCCCCAACACTGCTTGCTCCTAGCTGAAAAGGTAATACTTCACATGGCTAAAGTGAGATCCATTCATCAACTTTCAAGGCGCAGCTTTGATACTTTTTCAGTTATATTGCCGACGAGATTTCATCAAAAAATTTCACAAGGGCCATATCTCATGACAGGGACATAATCAGAGAGAGAGAGAGAGAGAGCAAAAAAAAAAAAAAACATGTCACATGTTTGAAAAGATTTTCACCAGTATGTTACACAGGTGATAGAATAATAACCTAAATATAAAAAGGCTTTTGTGGTTTCAACGCCCAAAAAGTTGAAGATCAACATGAACATCTATGCAGTCTGATCAGCACCCTTGTTTTTTTTTTGCTGATTAGATTGTATATTGCCTCTAGTTTCTATTTTTATTTTTTTAATTTCAAGACTCTCTCACTCCATCTGCGTGCATGTGCGTGCGTGTGTGCGTGTGTGTGTGTTTAACACATAGTCATATGATTATCATGGAATGATATTGCACTTCAAGTTATCAATAAGAAAATGGAAGCTATACAGAGTGGGCAAATTGTATTCAAGTTCCCCTTTGACTTTCTGAAAACCTAGAAGATAACAAGTGGTGGAGTTAATTTTACAACTCATGCATTGGCAGGTAAATTATGGCCAGCAATGAGTCTCATGGGAGGTGTGCAGACCGTTCGGAGAGTAATTTATGTGTCTGTCTGATATTCACCCTGGAAGAATGGGGTCACTCTTTAAGCGGGTATACACTATTTTTTCTTTTTTCTGCTGTTTGGTTTGATGATTAACACCCTTGCAAACATTCTTTAGGTCATTTTACAGGCGTTTCTTCCAAATTCCGGCGCGTATCATGGTAGTTAAACTGCAAACATAGGTTGTGGGTGCTCGTTAGAACCGCTTCGTTGAGGCGGTCAATGAGATGGTTCTAACGAATACCCACAACTATGTCTTGTATCAGAAATAAGAAAAATATAATGTATACCCCGTAAACCCCAGTTTTCTCTATATATAGTGGGGGTTAGGTGGATTCACTTATTCACGTGATGTGATGCTTCCACGCAGAGCTGAAACCAGCCCGCACATGAGTACTGGTAAACCGCTTAGAGGATCTAAGCCTGCCTAGACAACGCGGTGCGAGTCGGCCCGTCCATGCTTATAAACCCTATTGGTTTTATTGGGCGGTAGGGCTTGAGATGTCATTTCATCTTAATGTCGGGTAAAAGTCCCACAAAATTGGAAGCAACGTCTTCAAAAAGACATTTACAGTGTTGACAGGGACGTTAAAATTCAAATCAAACAAACAAACTAAACAGTAAATCGATGTTAGTTCGACGTTGATCAAAGATTGGTTGTAAAGTGATGAAAAATGTGAATAATATATCAAATTGTCATTTTAATCTATCAGTCGAAACAGTACATACTATTCCATTATTTAATCTTTTAAACCTACAATTTTCATAGTCTACACTCGGCTTTGGGAAAAGAATGAAGGTCACTACCTGCATATGTGGCATATTATTGTCACTTCAACATTTTCTCCAGACCTATCTTCTGTAACCATTGTTAAAGCATTTTACACACCAAATCTGCACAATTTCATTTTCACTTCAGGAATGGATTTTAATATGTAATAAATGCAGTTAACCTCAATGTAACCCCATGTCAGATGTATTGTATTGGCTCCGAAACTTGAAGATTTTTGACCGCAGGCAATCTGCACCCTGTCTTATCAGCTATAACCGAGTGGGCCTATTTAGTCCTGCGCCAGAATTGATTGACAGGTTTTCAAGCCAATAGTTCGATCGTTTGTTGGCGATTGCTAACCGCCGAAATCTTAGACAAGCTAACCTAACAATAGAATGTCGACAACAACAGAGTTAACTTCCTTGACGGGGCGTTACTAAGCTGCACATACAAAGAATGGGCTAGAGGTTGCTGCTTGTTGTTTAATAGCTTCAGCTTCATTAGTAGGCCTGACTCTGGAATTCATTACGCAAACATGCCTGTACAAATACATTGTGAATTTTACCAAACGAAAATTTTAAACGAAAAATTGTGATATTTTCCTTATTTCTGCTCAAAATATACATTGTGAGTACACGTTAGAACCGCCGCAATGAGGCGGTTCTACACGTTAGAACCACCGCATTGAGGCGGTTCTAACGATTACCGACAATCTATAATTCAGAGCAGAAATAAGAAAAATAAGGTTTACCCCCTGTAAACCACAGTTTTATTTTACAAAAGGAGGGTTCATGGGGGTAAGAATCATATAGGCGTGTTTTCGTGATGTAATGTTGAATCAGAATGAACCAAGAATCTTTGGGTGTTCCTTGTCTACATGTAGACTATGATCATATTGCTGTGAAATTCTTGTCGGAAGGCATTGTATTTAAATAATATACAAAATATGTACGTTTCTGCAAAATCTTGGCCTAAAAGTACAATATTCCCAGCCTAGGCTAGGACAATATGCATGTATAGTTACTTTCTGTGTTCCATATAAACAATACGTATGCGAATAGCTGCACAACGTGTAACTGACAGGCTAGTTTTTCTTTTCTATTCTGTCATAAATACAGATGTCAACACGAACCGAATTCTTTGTCAAACCACCAGCGTATTTTTCCGTATTTTTCAAATGTATATAAACCAATATGCATGCGTTTTTTAGCGCAAGGTTTGCCGCACAAGCTGCGTATTTTTTCTGTATTTTTAAACAATACGTCCTTCAATACATACACATTTTGCTGCGTAACATTTGTTGCATCCGCTGCTTATTTCTTCTGTATTTTTCAAAAATACGTTCTCCAATACGCACGCGTTTTGTTGCGTAAACTTTGTCACACCAGTTGCTTATTATTTCCGTATTTGCGCACAAGACGGACGTAAATACGTACTGTATTGCCAGTGTATCAGTATGTATTGGTGTAAATTCGCATTGCGTATTTGTCCTTATTTTGTTCATTTTTCACTGTGATTGCACATGAAGCATTTCACTGTCAAAACTGTACATTATTTTAAGAATGATAGATAGATAGATAGATAGATAGATAGATAGATAGATAGATAGATAGATAGATAGATAGATAGATAGATAGATAGATAGATAGATAGATAGATAGATAGATAGATAGATAGATAGATAGATAGATAGATAGATAGATAGATAGATAGATAGATTCAGAATCAGGATTGTTACTTGACCTGTTGACACCCATCATAAATCTTTGGAAGTCATCAAATCTTACCCTAAGACAAACCATAACAAAAATAAACCGCGACAGAAGAGCCCCGCCTTTGAACTGTCAGTGAAACGAATTCCACTGGAGAGGGGCGCTTAAATCGATTTTACGTGGCCACAATCCTTGCCCTTACTTCCGTCGCGATTTAGACAAATAATTTTTTCAGTCCGCATGAAGGCCTCCTTACTCATCAGTGCAACATCTCTGTGAACACAAAAAATCAAACAACCACAGAGATGAAACAACGGTGAGGACTCGACAGAAAGAAACCACTGAAATGCTGGAGCAACAGAAAACTAACAATTAGACTCCGATGGACCCGACCGGAGACAGAACATCATGCACCAACCAACATTGCATTGAATTAGTTCTCTCTAATTCTCAGTAAGCCTTTACGCTGGAAACGTCATAGAATCTGAGGTCTGACCCACCGGCGTGCAATTAAAGAGGGAAGCAAAGTTGTCAAACCGTGACTGGGTTAACTACCATTCATGCAGTCTGTCGTATAACAGTTATGTTGTACCCAATCTTTTTATATCGAAGAATGATTTTACGAAATTAGGTACTGAAGTCATTTCGGTTATATATTATTCTGAATTTATATACTAAGTCACCATAAAATTCGGGTTCCGATAGACCTTGTCGCAGAAACGATTTAAGTCCAATATTGAATTTGGAAAGTAAATCAGAATGACGTCTATAAAATTGTGAAAGGACTTTGCGTAGTTTATGGTACCGACAACCCTGATTAAGAAGTTTAGCAGTTAACAATTTTTTTACGAGTGTTGAAGTTACATGACTATACACCCTGGCAAATCGAATTAATTGCGAAATATAAACGTCATAGGATGGCGCGGGAGGAACATCAACATCCTAAAAAGGAAAAAATACAATCCCAATATCAAAATCATCGCGTTTGTCATTGATTTTGCAAGAAACAAACCCATCTACAATAGATTGATGTAAATCCAAGAACGGGGCCTCGGTATCAGAAGAATTTGCTTTATTTAACTGAAGCCCTGTTGGGGGGAGGGGGGGGGGTGGAAATTTGACTGACCAAACCATCGAAATAGGTATTGTCAATATTTAATAAATTATCCAAATATCTAGAAGTCGAGCTAAATGCTTCAACGGTTTCAGACTGGTTTTCAGCAGAAAGGGACATCATGAAGTCTTTCTCATAGCAAAAACAGAAACAGATCTGCCACAAGGGGTGCGCAATTAGTACCCATCGGAATTATGTATATATTGTCAAGTAGAAAAGTGAAGGCTTCACACACTTTCTGACATGACCATAAAGTATAATATTTATGTTCTTCAGAAGTGAAAAAAACATTTCTTACATTACATGCAAGATAGAGGGAGTCTTCCCTATGAAATGTCCATTCAATTAAATCATTAAGTTTTTCTCTTTTTTATCTGACAAATTTCATTTTTGGTGGTAAATTTTTACCAATATATTTGAATGGGCATGTTTTAGTAATGATTATAAACAATGGTTACTAAAATTTAAATCAGAAAAAAATGCTGTTGTTTCTTCCATTAAAATCAAAACCAGGGTATTGTTAACAAACAATGCCATGTAAATGAATAGATGTGACTTGTCAAAACTCATATTCCTATGTAATTGACTACCCTCTCCTGGTCCCCTACCTGTATGACAGCCAGAGTACCCCAAGTGTATTTTATCTCTAAACTGCTTTCTTTAATAACCAGTAATTAGGATGTTATGGAATCCAAAAATGTGTCTTTAACAGACGACAAATTGTTGATATTTTTTCTTATAATTCCCAGAAAACCGGACTTCACATCTCTACAAATTGTAATTTGCATGAAATGCCAAATCCTGTGTTGGAGACAATTTGCATGAGATGTCAAGCCCTGTTTTCTGGGAAAAGTAAACAACTATTACAAAATGTCGTCTGCTGAGAAAATACCTAGCATGCAGAGCGTTAAGGCTTAAGCTACTGGTTATATAAATATAAAGGGGTTATTGCACTAATATTGATGAATATTGGCCCTCGTTCATCGCAAGATCGTATCCTTCGAACAGCAAGGGACACTATTATTTATATATATCCAGAAAATGGCCGTTTACTTTGTACAGAAGTTACCGGTCAACATTTTTTCCATACTGCCCGTAGATAAGCAGTCTCGTTCATAAAAAAAAAAACTAGAACTACTTTTAAATTCGTCCATTTCGAGACAAAAAATCGGCAGCCACCTTGTCTTGTCGTGCGTATCGACTGAAAGAACGTAACAGAAAACGAATATAGGTGCTGACAAAGTGCACAAAGCGCATTTTATGCTGTCATCACCTACCAGCAATGTCTATAGATATCCAATAATTCTTTTTTTTTTTTTTTGGAAATCAGGGATTATTTTGAAAGAAATGAAACGGACACTTCGGAAAAAAATGACGTCCTGCGTTGGGTAAAGGTCAATGTTTTAATGACGTCATATACACCAACGTTAATGTCATCTTCACTTTGGCGCCACTGGTCGTGGTTTTTCAACGTGTAGGAAGGCACTTAACGACCTGCATTATTTTCCATTTCAAACCGCTTAAAGATATATAAACTTATTTTACGTTCAGAATTTTATGCTAGGCAATCCTGGATTCTAGTAGACAGATCAAGTTCAAGCCCCCGCCAATCGTGGCTTGAAAAAATAGATGGGCTGCATGATGCTTCCACGCAAAGCTGAAACTGACCGCACACAAGTACTGGTAAACCGTTTAGAGGATCTAAGCCTGCCCAGGCAAAGCGGTGCAAGTCGGATCATCCATGCTTACAAAAAGTAAAAGTAAAACAAAGATCAGGAATCGATACAATTAACTTACTCCACCCATCAAAGACACCAAAGGGAAAGATACACAAACATTAAGCGACCAGACCATAATGGAAACCTAAACAAAGGAAGGCCATAAGGACAGTTACTTTCCCACAAAATGGCCGAATGGTCATCCAAAATAAAAAGACACAAGTGATACACACAGTAAGTAACAAACAATAACATAAATAAACCGCGACAGAAGAACCGCCTTGGAACGGTCAGTGGCAAGATTTCCACGGGGGGGGGGGGGGGGGGGGCTTAAATCGATTTTAATAAATCTTGAAAAATCTTGAAAATCTTGAAAGCCACAATCCTCGCACTTACTTCCGTCTCGATTTAGACAAATAATTTGTTCAGTCCGCATAAAGGCCTCCTAACTCATCAGTGCAACATCTCCGTGAACACAAATAACCAAAGCACCACAGAGGTGAGACAACGGTGAGGACTAGACAGCAAGAAACCACTGAAATGCTGGAGCAAAAGAAAACCAACAGTTAGACTCCGATGGGCCCGACCCTTTTGGTTACAATGGGCGACAGGGCTTGAGATGCCATTTCATCTCAATGTCGGGTAAAAGTCCCACAGAAATGGAAGCGGTGTCTCCGAAATGACCGATACAATGTTGACGGGGACTTTAAACCTCAAAACAATCAAACAAACAAACAAACAGACAAACAGTTCAAGTTTTGGGTATATAATAAAAAGGTTATGGACTTTATATTGTATAATATTCGGCACTCGTTCAAATGGCGGAGACGACTCGCGAGCTCGTGCGTCCTCCGCCACATGAACGAGTGCCGAATATTTCCCAATATAAAGTCAATAACTATCAAATATTCACGGATATCGGTGCAATAACCCTTTAATATTTTTCAAGTTTGTCATTGTAGCTTTTTATTACCTCGTCATCTGGTTATCAATGGATCAGAGCTGCAAATCAGATCGAAGGACTGTTAAAAGTATGACACTGGAGAAAAAACAAACCGTTCAGATTCGGATTGTACAGGTCAATTGCGATTAGATTGAACGGTCACTTGTTAGTATGCTGAAGCCATTTGCTTAAAAGCATTTATTCTTGATTATTGAGGACTATCATTTCATTACATAATATTATGTAGCCCTCAGTGCTGAATGAAGAGATCCCCTCTGTCTTCAACAGGTAAGGGGCCACCTTGGGGAAAATCAATAGTTTACTAGAGTGTACATTATTGATTTTCCCCTTAAGTGTCTCATGCAGGGGAGTCAACAAGAGCTACTAATCACCCTATTAAAGGCATTTGTCAGCCTCGATAGCGCAGTGGTTAGCGCGTTCGACTTATGATCGAAAGGTTGTGCGTTCGAATCCGCCACCGGTATCGAGGTGTGTCCTTGGGCAAGACACGTAATGACACTGCCCCACTCCACCCAGGTGTAAATGGGTAGCAGTGGTGTAAAAGCACTTGAATCTCTCTCGCGCGCGTGTGAAAACACCCGGAATGAGTGTTCGTGAGCGATTCAATAAGCTTGAAGCTTTCATCGCAATCGAACTAAAATAAATTAGTATAAACTATAAACTAAAGGCATTTATTCTGAAACAGTAAAACACACCGTGTGTTCATGATTGTTTTATTGCCCCCCTGTGGTATACTTTCTATAGCAGATCAAAGGCGGTCCCTAATAGGGTGATTAGTAGCTCTTGTTGAATCCCCTGACTGAGGTACATAAGGGGAAAATCAATAATATACACTCCAGTCAACAGTTAGTAAATTATTGATTTTCCCCAGGGAGGCCCCTTACCTGTTTGAAGACAGAAAACTTGTCTTCAGTCAGCACTAAGGGCTACATAATATTATGTAATGAAATGATAGTCCTCAATAATCAAGAATAAATGCCTTTAAGGGCCGCCTTTGATCTGCTACAGACAGAATATCACAGGGGGGGGGGGGGGCAATAAAACAATTATGAACACACGGTGTGTCCTACCGTTACAGAATAAATGCCTTGAAGCTGCATGATGCTTCCACGCTGAGCTGAATCCGGTCCGCACACGAGTACTGGTAAACCGCTTGGAGGATCTAAGCCTGCACAGGCAATGTGGTGCAAGTCGGACCGGCCATGCTTGTAAACAATATTTGTTTTATTGGGAGAAAGGGCTTGAGATGTCTATTCATCTCACTGTCGAGTAAAAGTCCCTTAGAATTGGAAGCAACGTCTCCAAAATGACCTACATAGTATTGATTGGGACGTTAAACATCAAATCAAACAAAAACAAATATTCGGTTAATCGCACCTATATTCCCAATCTCCACGCTACTCACTCATACTGTACTGACGTATCACAGTATCTCCTCTTTTCTGGCAAAGAGGTAAAATACAGATGCCCGTCTGACTGGTGATCAGGAGGACGCGGGTTCGATAACATTCTTGCGTGGAGATTGATCATGATGTCTTTTCTACTGACATTCTCTCCCTTCCGCTAGCCCCCGCCCATAGGGGTTTGAAGAAATATATGGGCTGCATGATGCTTCCACGCAGAGCTGAATCCGGCCCGCACACTAGTCCTGGTAAACCGCTTAGAGGATCTAAGCCTGTCCAAGAGCCGCGGTGCGAGGCGGACCGTCCATGCTAATAAACCCTATTGGTTTAATTGGGCGACAGGGCTTGAGATGTCATTTCATCTCAGTGTCGGGTAAAAGTCCCACAAAATTGGAAGCAACGTCTCCAAAATGACCTTTACAGTGTTGGCGGGGACGTTAAACCTCAAATCAACCAACCAATCTCCCTTCCGCTGATTCAAGAAGGGCAGTTGTCAGTTTCCGGCGAAAGAAATTACACTGTACTGGTTAACCGCTTACGTATAAGCCTCTCCAGGAAAATTGTGGATAGCTAAACTGACCTGAATCAGTGTTGACGGGTCTACTAAACTCCAATACAAACAAAGAGCACACACGCTTACGTGCTCACACACACACTGCTGTTTATTTTTATTTATTTATTTGTGTTGCTGTTTAACGGCCCTGACAAGAATACCAGGGTACCCGAAGAAAAGTCGCATGACCTTCCGTTGGTAAACTGGAATCTCACATATAACCCGAGCGAGCTTCGAACTATAGATTTGATAGACCTAATAATTAAGAGTCAGTGCTCTTATCCACAAGCCCACGGAGACCAGACATTATAGATTACTTAATTGCTGGTATACTTAAGAAAACGCCTTCTTGACGACGTTCCTGCGACTGATGGACTCAAGTACTCGTCATTAGGCGCCCATCGGAGTAGACATTATAGACGTAGGGTTTAACACGCAAGTACAGCCATTAGTCACCCACGTTGACGGTGACAGGTTTTTAAGGTAACCGGGCGCTATAAGCACAATAGGGCTACCCCAAGAATATGTTCAGGATTAGTTGTGCCACTTTCTTAAAAGCTTTTGTACGGAGTGATACATTGGGACCAATGCACCACTCTCGTCGTCTCAGGCACGGTGCAATAAAAGGAAAGCGGTCTGTAAGTTACAGAAATTTCGATAATTTAGAAAAATAGCAGGCTGCACATCGCGGCTATGGAAGGTGGACAGTTTCGACCTGTAAACCGTGTCCCATAACCAGTGCCAGTTTGAATATCTGACCAGGTGGTCTTTACAAAGGCCAGAGTACCGGCAAAATTCAGGCTAACCTTTGCATCTCCGGCCGTAGCTCATCATTCTGTTGCTGGCGTCACTGGTAGGCTGTTCCAATGACCAAACGATCTTTTTATTATACCCAGACCAGACCGAATAGGTTCGGGGTATATAGCGATCAGCCTGGCGTCCGTCCGTTCGTCCGTCCTTCCGTAGACGAAACCTTGTGGTGGCCATTTCTCCAAAACCCTTTGAGATTCATTGATTGTTCACAAGGCTGAGACGGTGTGCCATGCGCAAGTGCCACAACTCTATTTGCCATAGTTTTTTTAGTTAGTTCCCCTTCCAATAAAATAGAATGACAACTTTGTGATGGTCATAATTCCTCATTTGAGACATATTGATGGTACCTGGCACAATTGTTCACGAGGCTGAGACGGCGTGTCATGCGCAAGAACAACACCTCTGGGTGTCATATCTTTTGAGTTACCTCCCCTTCCAATACAATAGAATCCGTACATTGTGATGGTCATAAGTCCAATATCCTTAAAGATATATTGATGGTACCTGGCACAATTGTTCACAAGGCTGACCCGGCGTGTCATGCATAAGAACCACAAATCTGGTTGCCATGATGTTTTTAGTTATGTCACGACTCTCTACCTTGTGATCACCAAATCTCCAATACCTAGGCTCTATATTCATGTTACTTGGTTTTTGTTTGTTTAATTTGAGGTTTAACGTCCCCATCAACACTGTATAGGTCATTTTGGAGACGTTGCTTCCAATTTTATGGGACCTTTACCCGACATTGAGCTGAAATGACATTTCAAGCCCTGTCGCCCTATGAAACCAACAGTGTTTATAAGCATGGACGGTCCGACTCAGGCGCACCACTTTGCCTGGGCAGGCTTAGATCCTCTAAGCGGTCTACCAGTAATCGTGTGCGGGTCAGATTCAGCTCTGCGTGGAAGCATCATGCAGTCCATATATTTCTTAAAGCTCCGATGGGCGGGGGCCGCGATGTCACTTGGTACAGATATACATGAGGTTAAGCGGGCGTGTCATGCGCATGAATTACAACTCTGGGTGCACTGGTTTTGGAGTTATCTCCCCTGACAATATAACATTATAGTGGCCGTAACTCCAATAATCTTTGAGATATACTGATGGAACTTGGCACAATTGAATACAAGTTATAGAAGGCATGTCATGACAAAGAAACACAACTCTTGGTATTATTGTATTTGAGTTATCTCCCCTTCAAAGATAACAGTATGGCCGCCTTGTGTCAACATATATACAATACCCTTTGAGATATACTCGGATTCAATGAAAACGCAACCCCTCAAATTTTAATTGATTCACAATATTTGCAGCATTTGATCACGTTAAATGAATATCACTAATTTATCCACAGACTCACTACAGAGTGCGTTTCATTGGGCACGGCAAGATGTCGTTTTCTATGCTCTTAATCTATTTTTCAGCTGCAAATCACTAGTGTTTGTAAGAATCACACCTCACCTGTGACCAGAAAATCGACCAATTGAGAGCTTTGATCGAAAGATTTTGATTGATTGATTTTGGGTTTTACGTCCCCGTCAACACTGGAAAGGTCATTTTGGAGACGTTGCTTCCAATTTTGTGGGACTTTTACCCGACATTGAGATGAAATGACTTCTCAAGCATTGTCGCCCAATGAAACCAATAGGGTTTATTAGCATTGACGGCCCGCCTCCCACTGCGGTTCCTGGACAGGCTTGTATCACTTGCGTCTTTTTATTTTGGATGGCCTCATGGCCATTTTGTGGGAAAGTAACTGTCCTTATGGCCTTCCTTTGTTTAGGTTTCCATTATGGTCTGGTCGCTTGGTGTTTGTGTTTCTTTCCCTTTGGTGTCTATGATGGGTGGAGTAAGTTAATTGTATCGATTCCTGATCTTTGTTTTACTTCTACTTTGCATATCAGGGCTGTTTTGTTTGTGCCGTGTGGCGGCTGTAAAAGGTCTCCCCGTACATACATTTAATGCTCTTATTTTTCCAATCCTCAGGGATTGCTTATGCAATTGCTTTTCACTGTTCCATCAATTGACATCCTTTAGATACCTGTTGAAGGTCATTATTAAACCGATGTTCGTTCCTCGTTGTATAACAACTGCTTGTTTGACATCCCTGAACTTTAAGTAGACTTAGATGTTTTGTGAGCTTTTGTTGTACCTTCCTTCTATTCGAAGGAATTATATTCAGTATTTTATATGCTGTTTTACATAATGACCGGTATGAAGATCGCTTTAGTTTTGACGGTATCAAAACCTTCTTAACCCACATGAGTATCACAAATACATTTAAAATATCAATATCACCCCTTCGGTTACACTCTGCTTCTTCTGTACGGATTCCCCATTCTATTAAGAACTTGAATACTATGTTGCCTTCGGTATTGGTTAGACCCTTAAATTTGTCTTCTGTAACTTCAGTTAATCTCAACGGAGCAGGCAATACCAATGTTTTTGGGAGTTGTCTTCGTATAAGACTATCTCCTCTCAAATCGCCCATCCTTCGAAAATATACTAATCCGTGGAAAAGAAGTGGAATGTATCCTAGTATTTCTAAGTGCAATGCCAAGAGGTGCAGATGTTGTTCGCATTTAAGCACTGCGTCTACCGTTACTTCATCTGTAAACGGTAGACGCTTCTCTGTAGTTAACATGTCTGATTTGACATGACGGTCTACAGATTTAATTTATCTAATTACTTGATGTGCTGCAAACTGTAATATGCAGTACGTCGGTCAAACTAACCGCATGCTTAAAACTAGATTGAACGAGCATTATCGTAGAATGAGTAAGCCTAAGAAAACTGACACTTTCTTGTACCGTCACTTTCGACGTACAGGTCATTCTGTAAATAACATTGTTATACAACCAGTGGAAGAACTTTATTACGATGCAAATTCTACATCTAGATTCAAAATCATCAAAAGACATGAAGCTGAACTGAAATGGATTAAATTTTTACAGACCCCTTTTCCACTGGGATTTAATGACAACATTTATCATGAGGGTAATATTTCCAGAATGCCGGACTTTGATATTTTCTCACTCCTGGATTGTCGAAAACGCAGAACTAGATCTCACGGCACCAGGAAAAATGGTAACTTAAAACGTAAATCACGTGCGTTTAAACGAAACAATACTAAACTGAAGTGACTGTCAATTATATTATTAAATCATGGTCGCCACTCTATGCTTTCATTTTTAAGTTCATTACCCGTTTCTGTTTTACGTCTTCTGGACACCGAGGCGAATAAATTCTACGATAGTTCTCATTAGTTATATGATGCGGCTCTCTTAACTAGGGGCTATACTCAGCATACTCTCCGTCCTTACATTGATTCTGAAATTAATCATAAACGCCATTTCTTCAAAATATCCTTCATTAATAAGGGTATGGATTTTATAGATTTGCCCAGTATCTTCCGTAAGAGTCAACCGGCCCCGATAGCTCAGTTGGTAGAGTGTCCGCTTCGGGGAACGGGAGGTCTCGGGTTCGATCCCGGGCCGCGACATACCAAAGTCGTTAAAAATGGTACTAGCTGCTCCTCGTTTGGCACTCAGATTTACGGGGTAGAGCTAGGACTGGTCGATCCAGTGTCAGGATAATGTGACTTGGTGTGGTATCATGTAATGTGTCTGGGACATGATACTTCAGTGAGGCAGCACTATAAACGTGAGCATTGAGCTCCCTGTCGCAACCAGACACCGTCGTGATATGACTGAAAAATTGTTGAAAGCGACGTTAAACCCGAATTCACACACACACACACTCTTCCGTGGGAGA
Source organism: Lucinisca nassula (assembly GCA_963580285.1). Taxonomy (NCBI): domain Eukaryota; kingdom Metazoa; phylum Mollusca; class Bivalvia; order Lucinida; family Lucinidae; genus Lucinisca; species Lucinisca nassula. The sequence goes on from OY757022.1 coordinate 54,769,241, forward strand.
TCGGTGATTTCTTCCATTCCTGCTTATTTTCAAAATACTGAAACACCTATAATTTACTATAAATATAACAAACCTGTTAGATCTATCATTTTTAATTTCAATAAACTTGTTTCAGATCTTGATATGGATACTAATACTCCTGATTCATGTGATTGTAAAAACTCAAAGTATTGCTATCCTGCTGCTGGTCATGTAATTACTGGCAATTTGAAAATTATTCCTGATCCTAGGATAAGGAATATAATTTCTAAAGGACCGAAATATCGGTTTCCTTCTAAAATTGATTTCAGTAAATGTAGAGATGAAATCGCTGCTTCCTTGAATGAATTCGGTAATCGATGGTGTAAGCGAGAGTATGTTGAGCATAAAGCCCTTAAGGACTGGAAACTTAGCATTTTAAAACCAGTGAATAAACGCATTTCTTTCTATTCTCAAAATACTAACTTATTACCTCCTAAGCCCAAGACGTCTTTACGTCATCTTAAACTAGGTATTCAAGAAAATCATAAGAAGTTTGTTTTGGCCCCTGCAGATAAGGCCGCTAACAACGTCGTCGTTGTGTGACGGCTCCACTATGTTAACACGCTTAAGCAGGATCTTGGTGGTACTAAGGCCTATGAACTTCAGCCTTTAGCTGAAGAGAGAGCTATAGTAGATAAACATGTTTGTCTTTTAGCCACCAAGTTTGCTGTGTGTGTTAACGAAGGCCAAGACAAGCTTCCTACGCTATACTGGTTACCAAAACTTCATAAAAGACCTTACAAAGCACGGTTTATTGCAAATTCTAGCTCTTGCACTACCACTGAACTTTCTAAATTATTAACTTGCTGTCTTACTGCTATTAAAACGCATGTAATTAAATATTGTGATAAAGTCTTTATATTTTACTTTTGGTCCTTTGAGATCAGCGTGAATATTCTGAGAAATCAGAAATAAATTATTGGTTTAGACTCATATTCTAGACAGGTTTTTAATTATTTGGACACCATTTTGATTTATATCAGTCTTTGAATCGACTGCCTATTCGAAAGTCGCAAAATTGCAGTATGTTTCCTCTGGCTTTCTTTGCCGGATCATTACAGGGTCACTGATGAGGCTTTATTAGCCGAAACTACGTAGTATGACCCATCTTCTTTCTTATGAATGTTTTCATTGCTCTTAAAGGAACTCATTTTTGATTTTTATTTGCCTTCACTGCAGCTGGTGTTGTGCCGTGTGGCGGCCGTAAAACGTCTCCCCGTACATCAACCATAGTGCAGTTTATATTTTACTTTTGGTCCTTTGAGATCAGCGTGAATATTCTGAGAAATCAGAAATAAATTATTGGTTTAGACTCATATTCTAGACAGGTTTTTAATTATTTGGACACCATTTTGATTTATATCAGTCTTTGAATCGACTGCCTATTCGAAAGTCGCAAAATTGCAGTATGTTTCCTCTGGCTTTCTTTGCCGGATCATTACAGGGTCACTGATGAGGCTTTATTAGCCGAAACTACGTAGTATGACCCATCTTCTTTCTTATGAATGTTTTCATTGCTCTTAAAGGAACTCATTTTTGATTTTTATTTGCCTTCACTGCAGCTGGTGTTGTGCCGTGTGGCGGCCGTAAAACGTCTCCCCGTACATCAACCATAGTGCAGTTTATATTTTACTTTTGGTCCTTTGAGATCAGCGTGAATATTCTGAGAAATCAGAAATAAATTATTGGTTTAGACTCATATTCTAGACAGGTTTTTAATTATTTGGACACCATTTTGATTTATATCAGTCTTTGAATCGACTGCCTATTCGAAAGTCGCAAAATTGCAGTATGTTTCCTCTGGCTTTCTTTGCCGGATCATTACAGGGTCACTGATGAGGCTTTATTAGCCGAAACTACGTAGTATGACCCATCTTCTTTCTTATGAATGTTTTCATTGCTCTTAAAGGAACTCATTTTTGATTTTTATTTGCCTTCAATGCAGCTGGTGTTGTGCCGTGTGGCGGCCGTAAAACGTCTCCCCGTACATCAACCATAGTGCAGTTTATATTTTACTTTTGGTCCTTTGAGATCAGCGTGAATATTCTGAGAAATCAGAAATAAATTATTGGTTTAGACTCATATTCTAGACAGGTTTTTAATTATTTGGACCCCATTTTGATTTATATCAGTCTTTGAATCGACTGCCTATTCGAAAGTCTCAAAATTGAAGTATGTTTCCTCTGGCTTTCTTTGCCGGATCATTACAGGGTCACTGATGAGGCTTTATTAGCCGAAACTACGTAGTATGACCCATCTTCTTTCTTATGAATGTTTTCATTGCTCTTAAAGGAACTCATTTTTGATTTTTATTTGCCTTCACTGCAGCTGGTGTTGTGCCGTGTGGCGGCCGTAAAACGTCTCCCCGTACATCAACCATAGTGCAGTTTATATTTTACTTTTTGTCCTTTGAGATCAGCGTGAATATTCTGAGAAATCAAAAATAAATTATTGGTTTAGACTCATATTCTAGACAGGTTTTTAATTATTTGGACCCCATTTTGATTTATATCAGTCTTTGAATCGACTGCCTATTCGAAAGTCGCAAAATTGCAGTATGTTTCCTCTGGCTTTCTTTGCCGGATCATTACAGGGTCACTGATGAGGCTTTATTAGCCGAAACTACGTAGTATGACCCATCTTCTTTCTTATAAATGTTTTCATTGCTCTTAAAGGAACTCATTTTTGATTTTTATTTGAAAGATCAGGAAGAAATCTGTTTTGGTCTATAAAAAATTCGAATGAGGTTTTAAATAAATTGAAATCCAGACATTTTCGTGCTTCTAGTCTGTCTTCTTACGATTTTCCACTCTTTACACTACACTTCCTCATAATCTTATAAAAGAAAAGTTTAATGATTTAATTGAATGGGCTTTTCACAGAGAAGATTCTCTCTATCTTGCATGTAATGTCAGAAATGCATTTTTCACTTCTAAAGAGCATAAGAATTATACACTTTGGTCATGTCAGAAAGTGTGTGATGCCCTCACATTTCTACTTGACAATATTTATATTAGATTCGGTACTAATTTATTTAGACAAATTGTGGGTATTCCGATGGGTACTAATTGCGCACCTCTTGTGGCTGATCTGTTCTTGTATTGTTATGAAAGAGACTTCATTTTGTCGCTTTCCATTGATAACCAATCTGTAATTATTGAAGCTTTTAGCTCCACTACTAGATATTTAGATGATTTATTAAATATTGATAATACCTATTTTGATGGTTTGATCAGTCATATTTACCCCCCAGAACTTCAGTTAAATAAAGCAAATACTTCTGATACCGAGGCCCCGTTTTTGGATTTACATCTATCTATTGTAGATGGATTTGTTTCGTGCAAAATTTATGATAAACGCGATGACTTTGATTTTGAGATTGTAAATTTTCCTTTTTTTGGATGGTGATGTTCCTCGTGCGCCATCCTATGGCGTTTATATTTCGCAATTAATTCGATTTGCTAGAGTGTGTAGTCATGTAACTGACTTCAACACTCGTAATAAATTATTAACAGCTAAACTCCTTAATCAGGGTTATCGGTACCATAAACTATGCAAAACCTTTGCAAAATTTTATAGACGCCATTCTGATTTAATTTCAAAATTCAATATTAGACTTAAATCTCTTCTGCAACAAGGTCTATCGGAACCCGAATTTTATGGTGACTTAGTATATAAATTCAGAAAAATATATAACCGCAATGACTTCAGCACCCAATTTCGTAAAATCATTATTCGATATAAAAAGAGTGGGTACAACATGGATGTTATACGACAGACTGCATGCATGGTAGTTAACCCAATCACGGTTGGCAACTTTGCTTCCCTCTTTAATTGCACGCCGGTTGGTCAGGCCTCAGATTCTATGACGGCTCCAACGTAAAGGCTTATTGAGAATTAGAGAGATTTAATTCAAGGTAATGTTGGTTGGTGCCTGATGCTCTGTCTCTGGTCGGGCCCATCGGAGTCTAACTGTTGGTTTTCTTTTGCTCCAGCATTTCAGTGGTTTCTTGCTGTCGAGTCCTCACCGTTGTCTCACCTCTGTGGTTCTTTGATTTTTGTGTTCACGGAGATGTTGCACTGATGAGTTAGGAGGCCTTCATGCGGACTGAACAAATATTTGTCTAAATCGCGACGGAAGTAAGGGCGAGGATTGTGGCCACGTAAAATCGATTTAAGCCACCCAGTGGAAATCATTCCACTGACCGTTCCCAGGCGGTTCTTCTGTGGCGGTTTATTTATGGTGTTGTTTGTTACTTACTGTGTGTATCACTTGAGTCTTTTTATTTTGGATGGCCATATGGCCATTTTGTGGGAAAGTGACTGTCCTTATGGCCTTCCTTTGTTTAGGTTTCCATTATGGTCTGGTCGCTTGGTGTTTGTGTTTCTTTCCCTTTGGTGTCTATGATGGGTGGAGTAAGTTAATTGTATCGATTCCTGATCTTTGTTTACTTCTACTTAGATCCTCTTGAGCGGTTTACCAGTACTAGTGTGCGGGCCGGATTCATCTCTGCGTGGAAGCATCATGCAGCCCATATATTTCTTCAAGCGGGGGCCGATTTGATCGAAAGAAAAATATCTTTTAAGACAGTTTTAAGATAGAGTAATAATCTATAGTGTGTTATACTAAAAATAAGAGCCTCCAGAATTTTATACGAAATCACACGAAGAGCAAGACTGACCGTCCCAAAACATTTCTGACTGTATGGTATGTCTCATATTTACTGTATAGTTTGTCTTTAGATACCTCGTTGACTGTATGGGATGTCGCTATTAATGTGTGTAAGTTATTCAAAGGTACATTGCAATATATGTCTACGCAATAAGATGATAATGCTTAAATAATAGCAAAGCTACGTAAAAATATTAATTACCTATAAATTCCCGCAATCTTGGAGAAATTACCTGTGCTGTGTGTATTCATTGAACCTTGAGGGCACTACAGACTAGAGGTCTTAACCACTCCGCCAAAGAAGCCAGCCTTCGAGGACTGTCTTCAGGTACGGAATATTTAACAAAATGAGTCGCATCGTCACACGTCCCTCTTCATCCCCAGAACGCATAGCAAATACTCTGATCAGACTGCACAGAAATGCAAAACGACCTGAGTGATATGATTTGTCATGGGCTATTTGTTTAAGATATACACATTTATACAAAGAAATGAAGAGCTGTGGACCAGACTGTGAAAGATATTATCCTTTTCATCCCCCGACCGAATAGATTCGGGGAATATAGCGATCGGATTGGCATCCGGTCGTCCGTCCGTCCGTTTGTCCGTCCCGGCGTAGACGCAATCTTGTGATGGCCATAACTGCAATACCCTTCGAGATATATTGATGATACTTGGCACAATGGTAAACAATGTTGCGACGGCGTGTTTTGTGTAAGAACACAACTCTGGGCACAACTCATGGTATTTGAGGTATATCCCCTTCCAATAAAATAGAATGACTTATCTTGTGATCTCTATAACTCCAATACCCTTCGAGATATATTGACGATACTTGACAAAATTGTAAACAAGGTTGAGACGGCGTGTCATGGGCAATAACAGCAACCCTTGGTGCCATGGTTTTTTTAGTTATCTCCCCTTCGAAAAAATAGAATGACTATCTGGTGATCGCCATAACTCCAATACCTTTCGAGATTATTGATTAAACTTGGCACAATTGTTCACAAGGTTGAAGCAGCATCTCATGCGCAAGAACCATAACTCTTGGTGACATGTCATTTGAATTATTTCGTCTTCCAATAAAATAGAATGGCTATCTTGTGATCGCCATAACTCAAATACCCTTCGAGACATATTAATGAAACTTTGCACAATTGTTCAGGGGATTAATGCAGCATGTCATGCGCAAGAACCACAACTCTTGGTGACATGTCATTTGAATTATCTCGTCTTCCAATAAAATAGAACGGCTATCTTGTGATCGCCATAATGCAAATACCCTTCGAGACATATAAATGAAACTTTGCACAATTGTTCACAAGTTTTAAGCAGCATGTCATGCGCAAGAACCACAACTCTTGGTGCCATGGCATTTGAATTATCTCTCCTTCCAATAAAATAGAATGAATACTCTTGGAGACATGTTGGTAGTACTTGGTACAGTCGTACATGAGGTTAAGCAGGCGTGTCATGTGCAAGAACCACAGCTCTTGGTGCCATGACATTTCAATTATCTCCCTTTAAATAAAAAATAGGATGACCATCTTTTCAATATTCTTCGAGACATGTTGATAGTACTTGGTACAGTTGTACATGAGGTTAAACAGATGTGTTATGTGCAAGAACCGCGACTCTTGGTGTACTGGTTTTTTAGTTACCTTCCCTCACAAAATAACATTGTGATGACCATAACTCCCAAACCCTTTGAGGTATATTTATGATACTTGGCATAATTGTTCACAAGTTTGAGACGGCATGCCATTCACAAGAAGCACAACTCTGGATGTCATAGTTATAATTGTATTTGAGTTATCTCCCCTTCTAATAAAATTGTATGACTATCTTGTGATCGCCATATCTTCAACAGTCTTCGAGACATGTTGATTGTTTAAGTTAAGCAAGCCTGTCACGGGCAAGAACCACGACTCTTGGTGCACTGTTTTTTTTTTTTTGTTTTTTTTTCTTTCTACTGCCGTACGCCCTCGCGGGCATTCTAGGCAGGTGTATATTAAATACACTCCAGTTTTGCAGAATGAAAGCCTACACAGTAATCATGTAATTATAGTAGGGTTCTTTAACCAGCACAGGGGATGGTTCTCCCTGCACAGGGGCCTCCAGTTTACGTCCCGATCCGAAGGACGGTGCACTTTATGACATTCATCCCTGCATATGATACCAATGGAGCGTGTTCGGACACCGAAATTTTATCGCCGCTGCCGGGGATCGAACCCGGGACCTCTAGCATCAGAGGCAAGTGCACTCCCCTGACAAAATAATCTTGTGATGGCCATAGCTGAGAAACCCATTGAGTTATATGGATAATACTTGGCAAGGTTGAGACAGCATGTCATGCGCAGGAACCACAACTCTAGGTGCAACGGTATTTGAGTAATATCCTCTTCTAATAAAATCGTATGACTATCTTGTGATCGCCATATCTTCGATTTTCTTTGGGATATAATGATGGGACTTGCTACAGTTGTACGTGAGGCTAAGCAGGTGTATCATGTGTGAAAATCATGAATCTGGGCGTACTTTTATTTTAGTTATTTTCCCAAACAATATAATCTTGTGATGACCATAACTTGGATACTGGATACCCTGTGAGATATATTGATGGTATTTGGCACAGTTTTTGACAAGGTTGAAACAGTGTGCCATGCTTACGAACCACCGACCGGGTCCACCGCGAACGACTAATTCATCACGTCTGAAATTAGTGAAAGAAACAAAATGGGACTATTTCAACTTGAGCTTAACAAAACAAAACTGATCTATGCGCCCAGCAAAGACTAAGCTCAGTCTGAGCATCTTCACAGAGTGATCAGTGTCTTCATTGCCCGTGTGAAAAAAACTCGAATAGTAAGCTACCCATCAAGCGCAATCCAACAATCTGATCAGACTTGGTGGATGCGCAAGTATGAAGAACCCGATGAAGAAAGTGTGTATATGCCAAGTGTCTACATTTCAGAAACAAAATAGCTAACGTATTTAAATGTTATCCTACGAAAATATCGAAATCGCTCTATAGAATTATCAGGACACACAATATAGTATGATCGGAACACGACATACAGTGCTGAGAAATCAGTTTTGCGACATGCGATGCAAACCAGTTTTTGACCCCTCTATCGTTTCCTTTGAAAATAATTGCCCTTACTTGGCAAGATGTTTAGAAATATTAATAAAAGCTGACCCGAAATACATCATAAAATAGTTAAAATGCAATTACAGTCGTTTAATGTAAGGTTGGTGGCAAAGTTTGATTAAATTGTACCGGTGCAGCGTTTGAAATCGAAAGTAGGATAATGATTTTCTGAAAACAAATGTGAAAATAAAAGAAATCATAGCAATAAACAGAAAATCAAGGTAGCATGTCGAAAAGACTTTTAGTTATGCTTCCCAAACTACTGCTATAAAGTTGAAATTATCATGATTAATAATTTCAGAACACAAAAATAAACATTCTGAAACATACCCGACATATCGGAACAAGGATCTGTCCACTATACAAATCTGAACATCCGGGTTAAGTGTAATGTACGCTCCCAACTAGTGATTATAAAGAGTCTGTATATTTGGACTTTGCTCCATGGCATTAGTTATAAAAAAGAGGTTTGAAAAAAAGAAAACAAGAGGACCATGATGGTCGTATATCGCTCACCTGACCTAAGAGATTTACATATGGGTCCCGGGACAGTGCAGTTTTCGGCTCCAGGTCTATAACTCGAACAATCTTGGTAGAGGTCCACTAAATGAAGCTTAATAGCAAATATCAAAGACCTCGGCCTTCATGTTTCAGACAAGAAGATTTTTAAAAGTTTTCACAGTTTATAAGTCTATATAAGAAAAGAGCTCCCCAAGCGGGGCATAATACGCCCGTGGCAAGTTAATATTTGTTGGACAGCAACCTTGAAACAACATGAACTCCTCGATATCATAGTCTTACTACTTATCAAGTTTCAGCATGATCAGATCTGAATTGGAGGAGTTAGCCGGGAACAAAATATTTACAGAAATGTCCAAAAAGGTTACTTATATAGATATTTGGTGGACCATAACCTTTAAACATATGCGCCGCTCCACATCGTGGCCTAACTATATATCAAGTTTCAGCTTGATCAAATGTTTATTGTATGAGGATGAAGCCAGAGACAAAATGTTCACCAAATGTTCAAATGGGATAACTCTGTAAATATTTGGTGGACTGTCTAAGGAATCCTAAAGTCCTAGTTGCTTTAGATGTAATCTCAGAGATATATTGACCCCAATCAAGATCGTCAGTGATGGTGATACCAAGATATTTGGCGGATTGAACATGCTCCAAAATTTGCTGGTGAAGTGTATAGTCAAACTTAATTTGCTTGTCCGGAGGGTGTCGTGACACCCTCATTGAGTGACATTTGGCCATATTTAACTTCATCTGTCAATCGGCCTCCTACCTGTGCTAGTTGATCCATGTCATCTTGTAAAATAAGACTATCAAAAGGAGAATAAATGCTCCTATACAGGACACAATCATCAGCAAACAAACGGACCGATGACCTGATATTATCGGGGAGATCATTGATGAAAACCAAAAAGACGACCGGTCCAAGGACCGACCCTTGAGAGACTCCAGATAAAACAGGGACTAGATCAGACGCTTGGCCATCAAGTACAACTTTTTGTGAGCGCCCAGAGAGCCATGAACGGATCCACACATAGGTGGATCCAGGTCATCTTGTAAAATAAGACTGTCAGAAAGAGAAAATATGTTCCTATGCAGGACACAATCATCAGCAAACAAACGGACCGAACCTTGGGGGACTCCAGATAAAGCAGGGGCTGGATCAGACGCTTTGCCATAAAGAGCGCCCAGAGAGCCATGAGCTAATCCACCTATGTGTGTATCCTCTTATCCCATACTACTCCAGTTTATATAATAGCCTTCTGTGAGGTACCTTGTCAAAGGCCTTAGCGAAGTCCATGATGATCAAGTCAGTCTATTTGTGGCCACGGTTTATGGCCCCATCCAGATTGCTCACAATGTCATGGTAAAATTGAACAATTTGCGTTTCGCAAGACCTTTGACTCCACAAAACCCTGTTGACAGCAAAAATGCTATCAAAGACTAAGTGCTTGTTGATGTTGCTTACTAATATATGCTCCAGGGTTTTGCAACAGATGCATGTTAGCGACACTGGTCTATAATTTGCTGTATCATATTTTCCCCCTTTTTAATAGACCGGGGTAACATTTGCTTGTCGCCAGTCATCTGGTACAGTGCCCTGGGCAAGTGATTCATTGAAGATAAAGGCCAACACAGGAGAGATTTCAGCACTACATTCCTTAAGTACCCTGGCATTCAGGTCGTCGGGCCCAGATGCCTTATGTATCTTGAGCTTACCTAACAGTTTAGCGACCCCCTTGGGATCAACTGTTATGTCCCCCATAAAGGGGAACGGACTTGTACCTTTAGATGGTAGCTCACCATCAGTTTCACGCGTAAATGCTGACTGAAACTGTTTATTGCATATGTTAGCCTTATTGCGCGCGTCTGGTTTTAGAATTCCATTTTCCCTTAGCGAAGTGATCCTAAACGCATCCTTTTACAGGGACTTTACGAATGACCAAAACTTTTTAACTTTACCATTCTTTTGGGGGCTATCAGGATCTGTATTGTCATCTTCAAAGGTAAAGATGCTGGAAACATGCTTCCAATATGCATCTCTTATAACCTTTTGCACATGTGCTCTGAACCGTTTGTAATGGTTCTTAACGTCAGGGCTGCTAGACTTGCGAGCACGAAAGTACATTCGAGTTCGCCTTTTGATGAGATGCGTGATCGTGTTATCGATCCAGGGTGCACTATATTTTGATTTTGGTCATTTTCGTGAGTATAAACCTTTCCATTGCCGTGGTTAATTCGGACTTAAAACTGACCAACAAGTCATTAATTGACATGTGCGAGAGGTCAGAGGAAAGGAACGAATCCTTAAATCGCGCCATATGGTCTCGCAGACTATCCATATCCGCACATTTGTAGAGAAATACTTTACGCGGGACTTGTCTGATTCGTTTAGCTTTTATGTCATATTCAACAAGGACTATATCATGATCGGCTTTGCCAATCGGGGGTATCCCCATAACTCGGCTTACTGGGGATGGCAAATTTGTAAACAGTAAATCAAGGGTCTTTTCTTGTCGGATGGGTATGTTAACAACATCGGCCAGGCAGTGTTCTTTAATTATGTTCAAAAGTTGTTGCTGTGTCTGCCCTTTAGGCATCCCTTGGGGCACCTGCATGTTGCTTCATTCAATGTCACCACAAATGAAGTCTCCGCAAACCAAAATACGGCCGTTTGCATTTGACATTATCCTAGACAAAGATGAATTAAAAGCCTCAAGATATTCTGGGTCAATCTGATCTGGTGGGCGATAAGAACCAAGGTACAAAGTCCTACATCCAGTGATGTTCAATTTACACCAAACTATTTCACAGTTTGTGTCCAACTCCGGAGTTTCAGTACAGAGTAGGTCTCTCTTGAAAGCCACGAAGACACCTCCATGTGCGTCCCCAACTCTTTCCGGTGGCCTCTGAGGATTCAGGAAAAATTTCCGATTTTTTTTCTGGGGTTAACAAAGACTCATAGCCCATACAATGTGATATACACAGTTCAAAATTATGTGTCTCCCATAAGGCGGTTTTGCGATTGTTGATATACTTTTATTTTTATTTTTCTCCTATTCACTGGTTGGGAGCGTACAGTACACTTAACCAGGATGTTCCGATCTGTATAGTGGACAGATCCTTGTCTTTTGTTATGACCTTGAAGGTGTTTGTACGTTGTCTGTCTTGTATATTTGTATGTTTATTTTTTTGGACATAAACAACTTGGTAAGTGTGTTTTATTTATTTTGTTTTCCATACTGACTATCTTTGGGCACGGCAAGATGTCGTTTTCTATGCTCTAAATCTATTTTTCAGCTGCAAATCACTAATGTTTGTAAGAATCACACCTCACCTGTGACAAGAAAATCGACCAATTGAGAGCTTTGATCGAAAGAAAAATATCTTTTAAGACAGTTTTAAGATAAGTGCCTCTAGAATTTTATACGAAATCACACGAAGAGCAAGACTGACCGTCTCAAAACATTTCTGACTGTATGGTATGTCTCATATTTACTGTATAGTTTGTCTTTAGATACCTCGTTTGACTGTATGGGATGCCGCTATTAATGTGTGTAAGTTATTCAAAGGTACATTGCAATATATGTCTACGCAATAAGATGATAATGCTGAAACAATAGCAAAGCTACGTAAAAATATTAATTACCTATAAATTCCCGAAATCTTGGAGGAATTACATGTGCTGTGTGTATTCATTGAACCTTAAGGGCACTACAGACTAGAGGTCTTAACCACTCCGCCAAAGAAGCCAGCCTTCGAGGACTGTCTTCAGGTACGGAATATTTAACAAAATGAGTCGCATCGTCACACGTCTATCTTCATCCCCAGAACGCATAGCAAATACTCTTATCAGTTGCACAGAAATGCAAAACGACCTGAGTGATATGATTTGTTATGGGCTATTTGTTTAAGATATACACATTTATACAAAGAAATGAAGAGCTATGGACCAGACTGTGAAAGATATTATCCTTTTCATCCCCAGACCGAATAGATTCGGGGAATATAGCGATCGGATTGGCGTCCGGTCGTCCGTCCGTCCGTATGTCCGTCCCGGCGTAGACGCAATCTTGTGATGGCCATAACTGTAATAGCCTTCGAGATATATTGATGATACTTGGCACAATGGTAAACAATGTTGCGACGGCGTGTTTTGCGTAAGAACCACAACTCTAGGCACAACTCATAGTATTTGAGGTATATCCCCTTCCAATAAAATAGAATGACTTATCTTGTGATCTCTATAACTCCAATACCCTTCGAGATAAATTGATGATACTTGACAAACTTGTAAACAAGGTTGAGACGGCGTGCCATGGGCAATAACAGCAACCCTAGGTGCCATGGATTTTTAGTTATCTCCCCTTCGAAAAAATAGAATGACTATCTTATGATCGCCATAACTCCAATACCTTTCGAGATTATTGATTAAACTTGGCACAATTGCTCACAAGTTTGAAGCAGCATGGCATGCGCAAGAACCACAACTCTTGGTGACATGTCATTTGAATTATCTCGTCTTCCAATAAAATAGAATGGCTATCTTGTGATCGCCATAACTCAAATACCCTTTGAGACATATTAATGAAACTTTGCACAATTGTTCAGAGGATTAATGCAGCATGTCATGCGCAAGAACCACAACTCTTGGTGACATGTCATTTGAATTATCTCGTCTTCCAATAAAATAGAACGGCTATCTTGTGATCGCCATAACGCAAATACCTTCGAGACATATAAATGAAACTTTGCACAATTGTTCACAAGTTTTAAGCAGCATGTCATGCGCAAGAACCACAACTCTTGGTGCCATGTCATTTGAATTATCTCTCCTTCCAATAAAATAGAATGAATACTCTTGGAGACATGTTGGTAGTACTTGGTACAGTTGTACATGAGGTTAAGCAGGCGTGTCATGTGCAAGAACCACAGCTCTTGGTGCCATGACATTTCAATTATCTCCCTTTAAATAAAAATAGGATGACTATCTTTTCAATATTCTTCGAGACATGTTGATAGTATTTGGTACAGTTGTACATGAGGTTAAACAGATGTGTCATGTGCAAGAACCGCGACTCTTGGTGTACTGGTTTTTTAGTTACCTTCCCTCACAAAATAACATTGTGATGACCATAACTCCCAAACCCTTTGAGGTATATTGATGATACTTGGCATAAATGTTCACAAGTTTGAGACGGCATGCCTTTCACAAGAAACACAACTCTGGATGTCATAGTTATAATTGTATTTGAGTTATCTCCCCTTCTAATAAAATTGTATGACTATCTTGTGATCGCCATATCTTCAACAGTCTTTGAGACATGTTGATTGTTTAAGTTAAGAAAGCCTGTCACGGGCAAGAACCACGACTCTTGGTGCACTGGTTTTTGAGTTACCTCCCCTGACAAAATAATCTTGTGATGGCCATAGCTGAGAAACCCATTGAGATATATGGATAATACTTGGCAAGGCATGCACAGGAACCACAACTGTAGGTGCAACGGTATTTGAGTTATACTCCCTTCTAATAAATCGTATGAGTATCTTGTGATCGCCATATCTTCGATTTTCTTTGGGACATAATGATGGGACTTGCTACAGTTGTACGTGAGGCTAAGCAGGTGTGTCATGTGTGAAAATAATGACTCTGGGTATACTGTTTTTAGCTCACCTGGGCCGAAGGCTCCAGGGGAGCTTATAGTATAGTGGGTCCTCCGTCGTCCGTCGTCCGTCGTCCGTCCACACTTTTGAGCAGCTATACATCTGTATCCTGCAGGCTGATCTCAATCATTTCTCACCTGTAGCATGCCTCTGGTGGGGCATTGATGACATAAACTTCTTTTTGAAATCGCTCTAAAACTTTGGTTCCTATGGCAACCACAAGGTCCCATAGACTTACTATGGGAAAATGCTTGTCATCACCGTGGCGCCTTCAGTTTTGATCGGATCTTTCTGAAACTTATATGTAAGGTGACTGGGGATAAAAACTCGGATGAGTTCGAAAACCGGCCAAGTCGGCCCATTTATCATAGAGTTACGTCTTTTTGATTGCTGAAAATGCCCATTTTCGACTTTGTCATCACCGTAGCCCCTTCAGTTTTGATCGGATCTTTCTGAAACTTATATGTAATGTGGCGTGGGATAAAACCTCGGATGAGTTCGAAAACCGGCCAAGTCCGCCGATTTATCATAGAGTTACGTCCCTTTGATTGCTGAAAATGACGATTTTTGACCTTGTCATCACCGTAGCCCCTTCAGTTTTGATCGGATCTTTCTGAAACTTATATGTAAGGTGGCTGTGGATAAAATCTCGGATGAGTTCGAAAACCGATTAAGTCGGCCCTTTTATCATAGAGTAACGTCCCTTTGATTGCTGAAAATGCTGATTTTTGACCTTGTCATCACTGTAGCCCTTTCAGTTTTGATCGAATCTTTCTGAAACTTATATTTAAAGTGGCTGGGGATAAAATATCGGGTGAGTTCGAAAAGCAGCCAAGTCGGCCCTTTTATCATAGAGTAACGTCCCTTTGATTGCTGAAAATGCTGATTTTTGACCTTGTCATCAATGTAGCCCTTTCAGTTTTGATCGAATCTTTCTGAAACTTATATTTAAAGTGGCTGGGGATAAAATATCGGATGAGTTCGAAAACCAGCCAAGTTGGTCCATTTATCACAGAGTAACGTCCCTTTGATTGCTGAAAATGCCGATTTTTGACCTTGTCATCACCGTAGCCCTTTCAGTTTTGATCAGATCTTTCTGAAACTTATATGCAAGGTGGCTGGGGATAAAGCCTCGGATGAGTTCGCATTCCGGCAAAGGTGGCCTATTTATCATAGAGTTAGGTCCCTTTGATTGCTGAAAATGTTGATTTTTGACCTTGTCAACACTGTAGCCCCTTCAGTTTTGATCGGATCTTTCTGAAACTTATATGTAAGGTGGCTGGGGATAAAACCTCGGATGAGTTCGAAAACCGGCCAAGTTGCCCCATTAACTATATAGTAATGTCCCTTTGCTGGCTGAAAATGTCGATTTTTTACCTTGTCATCACCGTAGCCCCTTCAGTTTTGATCGAATCTTTCGGAAACCTATATGTTAGGTGACTGGAGATAAAACATAGGATGAGTTTGAATACCGGCCAAGTTGGCCCATTTATCATTGATTTACGTCCCTTTGATTGCTGAAAATGCCGATTTTTGACCCTGTCATCACCATAGCCCCTTCACTTTTGATTGGATCTTTCTGAAACTTACATGTAAGGTGGCTGTGGATAAAATCTCGGATGAGTTCGAAGACCGGCCAAGTCCGCCGATTTATCATAGAGTTACGTCCCTTTGATTGCTGAAAATGCCGATTTTTGACCTTGTCATCACCGTAGCCCCTTCAGTTTTGATCGGATCTTTCCGAAACTTATATGTAAGGTGGCTGTGGATAAAATCTCGGATGAGTTCGAAAACCGACCAGGTCGGCCCTTTTATCATAGAGTAACGTCCCTTTGATTGCTGAAAATGCTGATTTTTGACCTTGTCATCACTGTAGCCCTTTCAGTTTTGATCGAATCTTTCTGAAACTTATATGTAAAGTGGCTGGGGATAAAATATCGGATGAGTTCGAAAACCAGCCAAGTTGGTCCATTTATCACAGAGTAACGTCCCTTTGATTGCTGAAAATGCCGATTTTTATACCCCACCACACGATAGTGGCGGGGTATTATGATATACCCTCCGGTGTCTGTCCGTCCGTCCGTATGTCCGTCCGTCCGTCCGTACCATTTCCGATCGATAACTTGAGTAATTTTTAACGAATTTTTTTCAAATTTTGCATACATGTATATATCGGGAATGAGTGGTATTGGATTGTTAATGGGCAAAATCCGTTAACATTTGACAGAGTTATGGCCCTTTTTAGTTCAAAATAAGGGGTTTTGGGACGTTTCCGATCAATAACTTGAATATTTTTTCACGGATTTTCTTCAAATTTTGTATACACATTGGCATTGGGTATGAGTGAATTGGGATTGTAAATGGGCAAAATACATTAACATTTAACGGAATTATGGTCGTTAAAACTTCCGATTAAATGGTTTTTGGGGACTTATTCCTTTACTATATGGAATATTTGGATGAAACTGCACTGATGTATAAACGACCATAATAAGCAGGTTTTGTGTTGTGAATACACAAAATGCGTTAACATTTAACGGAAAATTGGTCGTTAACAATTCCCATTAAATAGTTTCTGCGCATTTATTCCTTTAATTTATGGAATATATTGATTATCACTGCCAGTGTAGTGGTTAGAGTGCTGGACTACAAATCCTATTGTTGACTATGAATCTGAGGGGCGTGAGTTCAAATCACCGTCGAGGAATGGAAGTTTTTTTGTTTGTTTTTTTTGTGTGTTCTTTTTTCTTTTTTCTTTTTCTTTCTTTTTCATTTTGGCAATGAATTTATTTTATTTTTTTTTTTTTTTAATTTTCCTCATTTTTGGTTTTTCATTCCTTTTTTTTTCACCCTTTTCTTCTTTTTGTTATACCCCATCACCCGATAGTGCTGGGATATTACAATATACCCTCCGGTGTCTGTCCGTCCGTCCGTCCCCACCATTTCCGACCAATAACTGGATTAATTTGTGCTATGAATCTGAGGGGCGTGAGTTCAAACCCCCGTGGAGGAATGAAATTTTCTTTTTTTTTTCCTTTTTTTTCTCGTTTTTTCTTTTCTTTTTTTCCGTTTATTTTTCTTTTCTTTCTTTTTGCAATGAATTTTTTTTTTTCGTTTTTTTTTCTCATTTTTTGTTTTTCATTCCTTTTTTTTTACCTTTTTTTTTTTCCTTTTCTTCTTTTTGTTATACCCCATTACACGATAGTGCTGGGATATTATAATATACCCTCCGGTGTCTGTCCGTCCGTCCGTCCGTCTGTCCGTCCGTCCATCCTCACCATTTCCGACCGATAACTTGATTAATTTTTCACATTTTTTTTTTCAAATTGTGCCTACATGTTTATATCGGGAATGACTTTTTTTTCTTTTCTCCTTTTTGTTATACCCCATCACACGATAGTGCTGGGGTATTATAATATACCCTCCGGTGTCTGTCCGTTCGTCCGTCCATCCACACCATTTCCGACCGATAACTTGATTAATTTCTCACAATTTTTTTTTTGGAGTTTGCGATCAATAACTTAAGAATCTTTTCATGGATTTTCTTCAAATTTTAAAACACTAAAGGACACATATTATTGCCAAGGACAGTCACTCTGCTTTTCTGGTTATTGTATTATCTGCCCTTTTGATATACATGTATGTAGCTCCTTTACTATATTGAATGCCTTAGTGAAGTTTTACAGATAACTATAACACTTAAAAGTACCACTATTATGGGCAAGGCTATAACCATATTATCTTGCAGTGGTGGGGTATCATGCAGTGTTAGCGTGCTTTTATTGACCTTGTCATCACCGTAGCCCTTTCAGTTTTGATCAGATCTTTCTGAAACTTATATGCAAGGTGGCTGGGGATAAAGCCTCGGACGAGTTCGCATTACGGCAAAGGTGGCCTATTTATCATAGAGTTAGGTCCCTTTGATTGCTGAAAATGTTGATTTTTGACCTTGTCAACACTGTAGCCCCTTCAGTTTTGATCGGATCTTTCTGAAACTTATATGTAAGGTGGCTGGGGATAAAACCTCGGATGAGTTCAAAAACTGGCCAAGTTGCCCCATTAACTATATAGTAATGTCCCTTTGATGGCTGAAAATGTCGATTTTTTACCTTGTCATCACCGTAGCCCATTCAGTTTTGATCGAAGCTTTCGGAAACCTATATATAAAAGGTGACTGGAGATAAAACATAGGATTAGTTTGGGCCGAAGGCTCCAGGGAAGCTTATAGTATAGTGGGTCCTCCGTCGTCCGTCGTCCGTCCGTCCGTCCGTCCGTGCGTCCGTCGTCCGTCCACACTTTTGAGCAGCTATATCTCTGTATCCTGCAGGCTAATCTCAATCATTTCTCACCTGTAGCATGCCTCTGGTGGGGCATTGATGACATAAACTTTTTTTTTGAAATCGCTCTAAAACTTTGGTTCCTATGGCAACCACAAGGTCCCATAGACTTACTATAGGAAAATGCTTGTCATCACCGTGGCGCCTTCAGTTTTGATCGGATCTTTCTGAAACTTATATGTAAGGTGACTGGGGATAAAAACTCGGATGAGTTCGAAAACCGGCCAAGTCGGCCCATTTATCACAGAGTTACGTCCCTTTGAATGCTGAAAATGTCCATTTTCGACCTTGTCATCACCGTAGCCCCTTCAGTTTTGATCGGATCTTTCTGAAACTTATACGTAATGTGGCTGGGGATAAAACCTCGGATGAGTTCGAAAACCGGCCAAGTCCGCCGATTTATCATAGAGTTACGTCCCTTTGATTGCTGAAAATGCCGATTTTTGACCTTGTCATCACCGTAGCCCCTTCAGTTTTGATCGGATCTTTCTGAAACTTATATGTAAGGTGGCTGTGGATAAAATCTCGGATGAGTTCGAAAACCGACCAAGTCGGCCCTTTTATCATACAGTAACGTCCCTTTGATTGCTGAAAATGCTGATTTTTGACCTTGTCATCACTGTAGCCCTTTCAGTTTTGATCGAATCTTTCTGAAACTTATATTTAAAGTGGCTGGGGATAAAATATCGGATGAGTTCGAAAACCAGCCAAGTTGGTCCATTTATCACAGAGTAACGTCCCTTTGATTGCTGAAAATGCCGATTTTTGACCTTGTCATCACCGTAGCCCTTTCAGTTTTAATCAGATCTTTCTGAAACTTATATGCAAGGTGGCTGGGGATAAAGCCTCGGATGAGTTCGCATTCTGGCAAAGGTGGCCTATTTATCATAGAGTTAGGTCCCTTTGATTGCTGAAAATGTTGATTTTTGACCTTGTCAACACTGTAGCCCCTTCAGTTTTGATCGGATCTTTCTGAAACTTATATGTAAGGTGGCTGGGGATAAAACCTCGGATGAGTTCGAAAACCGGCCAAGTTGCCCCATTAACTATATAGTAATGTCCCTTTGATGGCTGAAAATGTCGATTTTTTACCTTGTCATCACCGTAGCCCCTTCAGTTTTGATCGAATCTTTCGGAAACCTATATGTAAGGTGACTGGAGATAAAACATAGGATGAGTTTGAATACCGGCCAAGTTGGCCCATTTATCATTGATTTACGTCCCTTTGATTGCTGAAAATGCCGATTTTTGACCTTGTCATCACCATAGCCCCTTCAGTTTTGATTGGATCTTTCTGAAACTTATCTGTAAGGTGGCTGTGGATAAAATCTCGGATGAGTTCGAAAACCGACCAAGTCGGCCCTTTTATCATACAGTAACGTCCCTTTGATTGCTGAAAATGCTGATTTTTGACCTTGTCATCACTGTAGCCCTTTCAGTTTTGATCGAATCTTTCTGAAACTTATATGTAAAGTGGCTGGGGATAAAATATCGGATGAGTTCGAAAACCAGCCAAGTTGGTCCATTTATCACAGAGTAACGTCCCTTTGATTGCTGAAAATGCCGATTTTTGACCTTGTCATCACCGTAGCCCTTTCAGTTTTGATCAGATCTTTCTGAAACTTATATGCAAGGTGGCTGAGGATAAAGCCTCGGATGAGTTCGCATTCTGGCAAAGGTGGCCTATTTATCATAGAGTTAGGTCCCTTTGATTGCTGAAAATGTTGATTTTTGACCTTGTCAACACTGTAGCCCCTTCAGTTTTGATCGGATCTTTCTGAAAGGTGGCTGGGGATAAAACCTCGGATGAGTTTGAAAACCGGCCAAGTTGCCCCATTACATATATAGTAATGTCCCTTTGATGGCTGAAAATGTCGATTTTTAGCTCCACTGGCCGAAGGCCAGCGGGGCTATTGTCATGGCCCTGTGTCCGTCGTGCGTCCGTGCGTTAACTTTTTCTTTAAACATCTTCTCCTCCTAAACTACTGGGCCAATTGTAACCAAACTTCACAGGAATGTTCCTTACTTAGTCCTCTTCTAAATTCCTTCAAAGAATTTTGTTACCCCAAGAACTCTGGTTGCCATGGCAACAAAACCACAAAAAAATTAAAAATCTTTAAAAATCTTCTCCTCCAAAACCACCTGTTGGATTTCATTTTTATTTTGCATGAATGTTTCTTTGTGTGGACCTCTTTCAGATTCCTTGAAGAAATTTTGATCCGACAAAAAACATGGCCGCCATGGGCGGGGCTTATTTTCCCTATTTAACATATAGTGTAATGCTAAAACATCTTCTCCTCCTAAACTACTGGGCCAATTGTAACCAAACTGAATGGGCTTTTCACAGAGAAGATTCTCTCTATCTTGCATGTAATGTCAGAAATGCATTTTTCACTTCTAAAGAGCATAAGAATTATACACTTTGGTCATGTCAGAAAGTGTGTGATGCCCTCACCTTTCTACTTGACAATATTTATATTAGATTCGGTACTAAGTTATTTAGACAAATTGTGGGTATTCCGATGGGTACTAATTGCGCACCTCTTGTGGCTGATCTGTTCTTGTATTGTTATGAAAGAGACTTCATTTTGTCGTTTTCCATTGATAACCAATCTGAAATTATTGAAGCTTTTAGCTCTACTTCTAGATATTTAGATGATTTATTAAATATTGATAATACCTATTTTGATGGTTTGATCAGTCAGATTTACCCCCTAGAACTTCAGTTAAATAAAGCAAATTCTTCTGATACCGAGGCCCCGTTTTTGGATTTACATCTATCTATTGTAGATGGATTTGTTTCGTGCAAAATTTATGATAAACGCGATGACTTTGATTTTGAGATTGTAAATTTTCCTTTTTTGGATGGTGATGTTCCTCGTGCGCCATCCTATGGCGTTTATATTTCGCAATTAATTCGATTTGCTAGAGTGTGTAGTCATGTTACTGACTTCAACACTCGTAATAAATTATTAACGGCTAAACTCCTTAATCAGGGTTATCGGTACCATAAACTACGCAAAGCCTTTTCAAAATTTTATAGACGCCATTCTGATTAAATTTCAAAATTCAATATTGGACTTAAATCTCTTCTGCAACAAGGTCTATCGGAACCCGAATTTTATGGTGACTTAGTATATAAATTCAGAAAAATATATAACCGCAATGACTTCAGCACCCAATTTCGTAAAATCATTCTTCGATATAAAAAGATTGGGTACAACAGGGATATTATACGACAGACTGCATGCATGGTAGTTAACCCAATCACGGTTGGCAACTTTGTTTCCCTCTTTAATTGCACGCCGGTGGGTCAGGCCTCAGATTCTATGACGGCTCCAACGTAAAGGCTTATTGAAAATTAGAGAGATAATGTCGGTTGGTGCCTGATGCTCTGTCTCTGGTCGGGCTCATCGGAGTCTAACTGTTGGTTTTCTTTTGCTCCAGCATTTCAGTGGTTTTTTGCTGTCGAGTCCTCACCGTTGTCTCACCTCTGTGGTTCTTTGATTTTTGTGTTCACGGGGATGTTGCACTGATGAGTTAGGAGGCCTTCATGCGGACTGAACAAATTATTTGTCTAAATCGCGACGGAAGTAAGGGCGAGGATTGTGGCCACGTAAAATCGATTTAAGCCCCCCAGTCGAAATCTTCCACTGACCGTTCCAAGGCGGCTCTTCTGTGGCGATTTATTTATGTTGTTGTTTGTTACTTACTGTATGTATCACTTGTGTCTTTTGGTTTTGGATGGCCATATGGCCATTTTGTGGGAAAGTAACTGTCCTTATGGCCTTCCTTTGTTTAGGTTTCGATTATGGTCTGGTCGCTTTATGTTTGTACTTCTTTCCCTTTGGTGTCTTTTATGGATGGAGTAAGTTAATTGTATCAATTCCTGATCTTTGTTTTACTTCTACTTTTCACAGGAATGTTCCTTACATAGTCCTCTTCTAAATTCCTTCAAAGAATTTTGTTACACCTAGAACTCTGGTTGCCATGGCAACAAAACCACAAAAAATTAAAAATCTTTAAAAATCTTCTCCTCCAAAACCACCTGTTGGATTTCATTTTTATTTTGCATGAATGTTCCTTGGGTGGACCTCTTTCAGATTCCTTGAAGAAATTTTGATCCGACAAAAAACATGGCCGCCATGGGCGGGGCTTATTTTCCCTATTGAACATATAGTGTAATGCTAAAACATCTTCTAGTCCTAAACTATTGGGCCCATTGTAACCAAACTTCACAGGAATGTTCCTTACTTAGTCCTCTTCTAAATTCCTTCAAAGAATTTTGTTACACCCAGAACTCTGGTTGCCATGGCAACAAAACAACACAAAATATTAAAAATCTTTAAAAATCTTCTCCTCCAAAACCACCTGTTGGATTTCATTTTTATTTTGCATGAATGTTCCTTGGGTGGACCTCTTTCAGATTCCTTGAAGAAATTTTGATCCGACAAAAAACATGGCCGCCATGGGCGGGGCTTATTTTCCCTATTTAACATATAGTGTAATGCTAAAACATCCTCTCCTCCTAAACTACTGGGCCAATTGTAAGCAGACTTCACAGGAATGTTCCTTACTTAGTCCTCTTCTAAATTCCTTCAAAGAATTTTGTTACACCCAGAACTCTGGTTGCCATGGCAACAAAACCACACAAAACATTAAAAATCTTTAAAAATCTTCTCCTCCAAACCCACCTGTTGGATTTCATTATCCCCTCGCACAACATAGTTGTGAGGGGGGATATAGCATTTGTCCCGTACATACGTACGTACGTACGTACTTTTGTCATCGCTCTATCGCCACGTACGTACGTACTTTTGTCATCGCTCTAGCCCCTCTTACGTACGTACTTTTGTCATCGCTCGAGCGCCTACATTTCTTGACCGATTTTTATATAACTTCACATGAACGTTCCTTACGACAATATCTGGAGCAAGATCGACTTTCAAGGTCATGACCTCAAGGTCAAGGTCACTCTGGCTATTTTTTGAAAAACTTTGTCATGGCTCTAGTGCCTACATTTCTCCCCCAATTTCAATATAACTTCAAACAAATGATCCTTATAAAAATATCTCGAGCGAGTTTGACTTTCAAGGTCATGACCTCAAGGTTAAGGTCACTGTGGCTATTTTTAGAAAAACATTGTCATCGCTCTAGCGCTTACATTTCTTCACCAATTTCAATATGGCTTCACACAAATGATCCTTATAAAAATATCTCGAGCGAGTTTGACTTTCAAGGTCATGGCTTCAAGGTCAACGTCACAGTGGCTATTTTTAGAAAAACTTTGTCATCGCTCTAGCTCCTACATTTCTTCACTGATTTCAATATAACTTCACACAAATGTTCCTTATGACAATATCTTGAGTGAGTTGGACTTTAAAGGTCATGACCTCAAGGTCAAGGTCACTGTGGCTTTTTTAGCTCACCTGGGCCGAAGGCTCCAGGGGAGCTTATAGTATAGTGGGTCCTCCGTCGTCCGTCGTCCGTCGTACGTCGTCCGTCGTCCGTCCGTCGTCCGTCCACACTTTTGAGCAGCTATATCTCTGTATCCTGCAGGCTGATCTCAATCATTTCTCACCTGTAGTATGCCTCAGGTGGGGCATTGATGACATAAACTTTTTTTTGAAATCGCTCTAAAACTTTGGTTCCTATGGCAACCACAAGGTCCCATAGACTTACTATGGGAAAATGCTTGTCATCACCGTAGCGCCTTCAGTTTTGATCGGATCTTTCTGAAACTTATATGTAAGGTGACTGGGGATAAAAACTCGAATGAGTTCGAAAACCGGCCAAGTCCGCCCATTTATCATAGAGTTACGTCCCTTTGATTGCTGAAAATGCCCATTTTTGACCTTGTCATCACCGTAGCCCCTTCAGTTTTGATCGGATCTTTCTGAAACTTATATGTTATGTGGCTGGGGATAAAACCTCGGATGAGTTCGAAAACCGGCCTAGTCGGCTGGTTTATCATAGAGTTACGTTCCTTTGATTGCTGAAAATGCCGATTTTTGACCTTGTCATCACCGTAGCCCCTTCAGTTTTGATCGGATCTTTCTGAAACTTATATGTAAGGTGGCTGTGGATAAAATCTCGGATGAGTTCGAAAACCGACCAAGTCGGCCCTTTTATCGTAGAGTAACGTCCCTTTGATTGCTGAAAATGCTGATTTTTGACCTTGTCATCACTGTAGCCCTTTCTGTTTTGATCGAATCTTTCTGAAACTTATATGTAAAGTGGCTGGGGATAAAATCTCGGATGAGTTCGAAAACCAGCCAAGTTGGTCCATTTATCACAGAGTAACGTCCCTTTGATTGCTGAAAATGCCGATTTTTGATCTTGTCATCACTGTAGCCCTTTGAGTTTTGATCGGATCTTTCTGAAACTTATATGCAAGGTGGCTGGGGATAAAGCCTCGGATGAGTTCGCATACCGGCAAAGGTGGCCTATTTATCATAGAGTTAGGTCCCTTTGATTGCTGAAAATGTTGATTTTTGACCTTGTCATCACTGCAGCCCCTTCAGTTTTGATCGGATCTTTCTGAAACTTATATGTAAGGTGGCTGGGGATAAAACCTCGGATGCGTTCGAAAACCGGCCAAGTTGCCCCATTAACTATATAGTTATGTCCCTTTGATGGCTGAAAATGTCGATTTTTTACCTTGTCATCACCGTAGCCCCTTCAGTTTTGATCAAATCTTTCTGAAACCTATATGTAAGGTGACTGGAGATAAAACCTAGGATGAGTTTGAATACCGGCCAAGTTGGCCCATTTATCATTGATTTACGTCCCTTTGATTGCTGAAAATGCCGATTTTTGACCTTGTCATCACCATAGCCCCTTCAGTTTTGATCGGATCTTTCTGAAACTTATATGTAAGGTGGCTGGGGATAAAATCTTGGATGAGTTCGAAAACAGGCCAAGTCAGCCCATTTATCATAGAGTTCTGTCCCTTTGATGGCTGAAAATGTTGATTTTTGACCTTGTCATTACCGTAGCCCCTTCAGTTTTGATCGGATTTTTCTGAAACTTATATGTAAGGCTGGGGATGAAAACTCGGATGAGTTCGAAAACTGGCCAAGTCGGCTCATTTATTTTAGAGTAACATCCCTTTGATTGCTAAAAATGCCAAATTTTGACCTTGTCATCACCGTAGCCCCTTCAGTTTCGATCGGATCTTTCTGAAACTTATACGTGAGGTGGCTGGGAATAAAATCTTGGATGAGTTTGAATACTGGCCAAGTCTGATCAGATCTTTCTGAAACTTACATGTAAGGTGGCTGGGAATAAAACCTCAGGTGAGTTCGAATACCGGCCAAGTCGGCACATTTATCAAAGAGTGACGTGCCTTTGATTGCTGAAAATGCCTATTTTCGACATTGTTATCACTGCTGCCCCTTTAGTTTTGAATGGATCTTCATGAAACTTACAAACAAGGAAGTCAGGCAGAAAGCTTGGAGGAGTTTGAAAACTCTTGTTTTTGAACTTGTCATCACCATAGCCACTTCAGTTTAGATCGGATCTTCTTAGCAAGTCAGGAATAAAAGCTTTCAAGAATGTGTTTGAAAACCGGTGAGGTCAGCCTGTTTATCATAGAGTTGAATTCTACTTGATTTTCAGAAAATGCTTACCCTGTCATCACCATGTCCTCCCATAAAGCCTTCAGTAAAGGTTGGCACTTCCTTAAACTTTGAATCTGTTAGCTCAGGTGAGCGATACAGGACCAAGCTAGCTTGGTCCTCTTGTTTTTAGAAAAACTTTTTCATCGCTCTAGCGCCTACATTTCTTCACCAATTTCAATATAACTTCACACAAATGTTCCTTATAAAAATATCTCCAGCGAGTTCGACTTTCCAACTCATGGCCTCAAGGTCAATGTCACTGTGGCTTTTTTTAGAAAAAACTTTGTCATCGCTCTATCGCCTATATTTCTTCACTGATTTCAATATAACTTCACACAAATGTACCTTATGACAATATCTCAAGCGGGTTCGACTATCAAGGGCAAGGCCGCATGGTCAAGGTCACTGTGGCTATTTTTAGAAAAACTTTGTCATCGCTCTAGCGCTTACATTTCTTCACCAATTTCAATATAACTTCATACAAATGTTCCTTATGACAATATCTCTAGCGAGTTCCACTTTCAAGGTCAAGGTCACTGTGTCTAGAAAAACTTCCTCATCCCTCTAGCGCTTACATTTCTTCATCAATTTCAATATAACTTTACACAAATGTTCCTTATGACAATATCTCGCCATTTCGACTTTCATGGTCAAGGTCACTATGGCTATTTTTGGAAAACTTTGTCATCGCTCTAGCGCCTACATTTCTTCACTGATTTCAATATAACTTCACACAAATGTTGCTTATGACACTACCTCGAACGAGTTCGACTTTCAAGGTCAAGGTCATTGTGGCTATTTTTAGAAAAACTTTGTCATTGCTCTAGCGCTTACATTTTTTTCACCAATTTCAATATTACTTCACACAAATGTTCCTTATAACAATATCTCAAGTGAGTTCCACTTTCAAGGTCAAGGTCACTGTGGCTATTTGTAGAAAAACTTTGTCATGGCTCTAGCGCTTACATTTCTTCACCCATTTCAATATAACTTCACACAAATGTTCCTTATGACAATACCTCGAGCGAGTTTGACTTTCATGGTCAAGGTCCCTGTGGCTATTTTTAGAAAAACTTTGTCATTGCTCTAGTCCTTACATTTTTTCACCAATTTCAATATAACTTCACACAAATGTTCCTTATGACAATATCTCGAGCTATTTAGACTTTCAATGTCAAGGTCACTGTGGCTATTTTTAGAAAAACTTTGTCATCGCTCTAGGGCCTACATTTAATGATGGATTGTAATAGAACTTCACACAAATGTTTCTTATGATAATATCTCGACTTACTTTGACTTTCAAGGTCATGACCTCAAAGTCAAGGTCACTGTGGCTATCTTTAGAAAAACTTTGTCATCGCTCTACCGTCTACATATATTAACATATTTTAATATATCTTCACACAAAAGATGCTTATGATAATATCTTTCGTCGTCATGGCCTCAAGTCAAGGTCACTATGGCTATTTTTAGAGAAACGTCATCACTCTAGAATGTACATTTATTGGAGGATTTTTAAACAAACTTAACACAAATGTTGCATATGATAATATCTCAAGCAAGTTGGACTTTTGCCGTTTCAGTGTTTTCCACACACGAAGTTGTCTAGTGCGAGGGGATTTGTATCGCAAGCAATGCCTTGTTTTTATTTTGCATGAATGTTCCTTGGGTGGACCTCTTTTAGATTCCTTGAAGAAATTTTGATCCGACAAAAAACATGGCCGCCATGGGCGGGGATAATTTTCACTATTTAACATATAATGTAATGCTAAAAAAATCTTCTTCTGCAAAAGTACTTGTGGGATTTCATTGTAATTTGATTGAATTGTCCTTGGGTGGACTGTTGTCAGATTCCTTGAAAAAAACTTGATCTTACAAAAAACATGGCCGCCATGGGCGAGGCTTATTTTCACTATATAACATATAGTGTAATGCTGAAAATATTTTCTGCAAAAGTTCTTGTTTTATTTCATAGTTATTTGGCATGCATGTTCCTTGGGTGGACCTCTGTCAGATTCCTTGAAGAAATTTTGATCCGACAAAAAACATGGCTGCAGTGGGCGGGGTTTATTTTCACTATATAACATGTAGTGTAATGTTAAAAAAGTCTTCTCTTCTTCAAAAGTTCTTGTTTATTTATTTATTTATTTATTTATTTATTTATTTATTTATTTATTTATTTATTTAAAAGTACCTTCCTGTATCTGAATTAATCTCCTCCAATTTTGCTGACTATCACATATCTATAGAGGTCCACCTACAAATTGTCATTCTAAAATTCAAAACATCAGAAATTTCACTTGTCCATCACACTGGTGATAGAACTGATGTTTTCAACACAAACTCTATTTATACGACTTGATGTTTCAAAATAAATTAAAAATACTGAGGGAGATTGATTTATTCGACCTAATTATACTACAGTGTCAACAGTTCTCCAGATCCCTGAGGGTTAAAATGGCTTAGTTGAAAAGGGAGGCATACCGAATCCGACGGAGGAAAGGAAAAATAAATAAATAAATAAATAAAAACATAAATCTGTTCATTTTTTAGCTCCACTGGCCAAAGACCGGCGGGTCTTATGTTATATGTTATGGCCCTGTGTCTGTTGTGCGTCTGTGCGGTTGTGCATCCGTGCGTTAACTTTTTTCTTTAAACATTTCCTCCTTAACTACTTGGTAACCAAACTTCACAGGAATGTTTGTCACATAGTCCTCTTCTGAATTCCTTCAAAGAATTTTGTTACATGCAGAACAAAATGGCATCGAAACCAAAAAAAAATATTGAAAAATCTTCTCCTCCAAAACCACACAATGGATTTTATTCTTATTGTGCATGAATGTTCCTTGGGTGGACCTCTGTCAGATTCCTTGAAGAAATTTGGATCAGACAAAAAAACATGGCCACCATGGCCATGCCCCACATGACTGCCATGGCCATGCCCCTTGGCTCATTAGCTTTCAAAGACATATATGGGGAAAAGTTTTAAAAACCTTCTCCTCCAAAACCGCTCAACTTAATGGATTTCATTCTTACTTTGCATGAATGTTCCTTGGGTGGACCTCTGTCAGATTCCTTGAAGCAATTTTGATCAGACAAAAAAACATGGCCGCCATGGACACGCCCATTGGCTAATTAGCTTCCATAGACTCATAAAGGGATCTTTTTTTTTTTAATCTTCTCCTCCAAAACCGCTAAATGGATTTCGTTCTTAATTTTCATGAATGTTCCTTGTGTCTACCATTGTCAGATTCATTGAAGAAATTTTGATCAGACAAAAAATATGGCCGCCATGGCCACCACCTTTGGCTCATTAGCTTCCATAGACCAATAAACGGAAAAAACTTCTTCTATGAAACCATAAAGCCTAAAGCTAAGACATTTACATGAAGTATGTAGCAAAGTTATGTGGTCACCTACTAAGTCCTGCGAACTATGACTCCCATAGACTAATAATGACAAAATCTTGAAACTTTTCTCCTCTGAAACCATAAGTCCAAGAGCTTAGTATGTAGCAACTTGAAGTATTCAACTGCATAAATCCTGCCAACTATGCCCCTGGGGTCCAAATTGGCCACACCCTGAGGCCCATAAGCTCCCATAGACTTATACTGGGAAAAACTGACAAAAATCTTCTCTGAAACCATCAGTGCCGAGAGCTTAGATATTAAGTATGCAGCAACGTCAAGTGGTCACTCAAATAAATCCTGCCAACAATGCCCCTGGGGTAAAAAATTGGTCACGCCAAGAGGCATATTAGTTCCCATAGACTTATAATAGGAAAAACTTAAAAAAAGTCGTCTTCTCTGAAACCATAAGGCCCAGAGCTTTAGATATTCAGAACGGAGCAATGCCAAATGGTCACTCACATAAATCCTGCCAACCATGGCTCTGGGGTCCAAAAAATATAGAATGGACATTCCTTGGGTGGATCACTTGTTTCTTTTTTACCCATTGCATGCGGGAAAATCCTAAATGGGTACCTTGGCAAACAGTGCTGGCCCAGATCAGACCCCACAGAACATCATGTCTGATCAGGGCCTGCACTATTTGCTAACAGAATTTTCCATCAAAAATAGAAAAAAATAGGCCTGACACCCCTTATATGACAAATGGACTGGTCCAACATATAGCAATAGAAGAGTCCACTAGTATACAATTGGTTAATGTAATAAATATGACAATTGTCTGAAGTTAGCCGGTGGAGCGACAGGCCCTCTTGGGCCTCTTGTTTACCTTGTCATCACCGTAGCCCCTTCAGTTTTGATCGAATCTTTCGGAAACCTATATGTAAGGTGACTGGAGATAAAACATAGGATTAGTTTGGGCCGAAGGCTCCAGGGGAGCTTATAGTATAGTGGGTCCTCCGTCGTCCGTCCGTCTATCCGTCCGTCCGTGCGTCCGTCGTCCGTCCACACTTTTGAGCAGCTATATCTCTGTATCCTGCAGGCTGATCTCAATCATTTCTCACCTGTAGCATGCCTCTGGTGGGGCATTGATGACATAAACTTTTTTTTGAAATCGCTCTAAAACTTTGGTTCCTATGGCAACCACAAGGTCCCATAGACTTCCTATGGGAAAATGCTTGTCATCACCGTGGCGCCTTCAGTTTTGATCGGATCTTTCTGAAACTTATATGTAAGGTGACTGGGGATAAAAACTCGGATGAGTTCGAAAACTGGCCAAGTCGGCCCATTTATCACAGAGTTACGTCCCTTTGATTGCTGAAAATGCCCATTTTCGACCTTGTCATCACCGTAGCCCCTTCAGTTTTGATCGGATCTTTCTGAAACTTATATGTAATGTGGCTGGGGATAAAACCTCGGATGAGTTCAAAAACCGGCCAAGTCCGCCGATTTATCATAGAGTTACGTCCCTTTGATTGCTGAAAATGCCGATTTTTGACCTTGTCATCACCGTAGCCCCTTCAGTTTTGATCGGATCTTTCTGAAACTTATATGTAAGGTGGCTGTGGATAAAATCTCGGATGAGTTCGAAAACCGATTAAGTCGGCCATTTTATCATAGAGTAACGTCCCTTTGATTGCTGAAAATGCTGATTTTTGACCTTGTCATCACTGTAGCCCTTTCAGTTTTGATCGAATCTTTCTGAAACTTATATTTAAAGTGGCTGGGGATAAAATATCGGGTGAGTTCGAAAAGCAGCCAAGTTGGTCCATTTATCACAGAGTAACGTCCCTTTGATTGCTGAAAATGCCGATTTTTGACCTTGTCATCACCGTAGCCCTTTCAGTTTTGATCAGATCTTTCTGAAACTTATATGCAAGGTGGCTGGGGATAAAGCCTCGGATGAGTTCGCATTCCGGCAAAGGTGGCCTATTTATCATAGAGTTAGGTCCCTTTGATTGCTGAAAATGTTGATTTTTGACCTTGTCAACACTGTAGCCCCTTCAGTTTTGATCGGATCTTTCTGAAACTTATATGTAAGGTGGCTGGGGATAAAACCTCGGATGAGTTCGAAAACCGGCCAAGTTGCCCCATTAACTATATAGTAATGTCCCTTTGATGGCTGAAAATGTCGATTTTTTACCTTGTCATCACCGTAGCCCCTTCAGTTTTGATCGAATCTTTCGGAAACCTATATGTAAGGTGACTGGAGATAAAACATAGGATGAGTTTGAATACCGGCCAAGTTGGCCCATTTATCATTGATTTACGTCCCTTTGATTGCTGAAAATGCCGATTTTTGACCTTGTCATCACCATAGCCCCTTCAGTTTTGATTGGATCTTTCTGAAACTTATATGTAAGGTGGCTGGGGATAAAATCTTGGATGAGTTCAAAAACAGGCCAAGTCAGCCCATTTATCGTAGAGCTCTGTCCCTTTGATGGCTGAAAATGTTGATTTTTGACCTTGTCATTACCGTAGCCCCTTCAGTTTTGATCAGATTTTTCTGAAACTTATATGTAAGGTGGCTGGGGATGAAACCTCGGATGAGTTCGAAAACTGGCCAAGTCGGCTCATTTATTTTAGAGTAACATCCCTTTGATTGCTAAAAATGCCAAATTTTGACCTTGTCATCACCGTAGCCCCTCCAGTTTTGATCGGATCTTTCTGAAACTTATATGTGAGGTGGCTGGGAATAAAATCTTGGATGAGTTTGAATACTGGCCAAGTTTGATCGGATATTTCTGAAACTTACATGTAAGGTGGCTGGGAATAAAACCTCAGATGAGTTCGAATACCGGCCAAGTTGGCACATTTATCATAGAGTGACGTGCCTTTAATTGCTGAAAATGCCTATTTTCGACATTGTTATCACTGCTGCCCCTTTAGTTTTGAACGGATCTTCATGAAACTTACAAACAAGGAAGTCAGGCAGAAAGCTTGGAGGAGTTTGAAAACTCTTGTTTTTGAACTTGTCATCACCATAGCCACTTCAGTTTAGATTGGATCTTCTTAGCAAGTCAGGAATAAAAGCTTGAATGAGTTTGAAAACCGGTGAGGTCAGCCTGTTTATCATAGAGTTAAATTCTACTTGATTTTCAGAAAATGCTTACCCTGTCATCACCATGTCCTCCCATAAAGCCTTCAGTAAAGGTTGGCACTTCCTTAAACTTTGAATCTGTCAGCTCAGGTGAGCGATACTGGACCAAGCTAGCTTGGTCCTCTTGTTTTTAGTTATTTTCCCAAACAATATAATCTTGTGATGACCATAACTTGGATACTGGATACCCTGTGAGATATATTGATGGTATTTGGCACAGATTTTGACAAGGTTGAAACAGTGTGCCATGCTAAAGAACCACCAACCGGGTCCACCGCAAACAACTAATTCGACACGTCTGAAATTAGTGAAAGAAACAAAATGGGACTATTTCAACTTGAGCTTACCAAAACAAAACTGATCTATGCGCCCAGCAAAGACTAAGCTCACTCTGAGCATCTTCACAGTCTGATCAGTGTCTTCATTGCCCGTGTGAAAAAACTCGAGTAGTAAGCTACCCATCAAGCGCAAGCCAACAATCTGATCAGACTTGGTGGATGCGCAAGCTGGTCTGAATCTTCGTTGGGCGCAGTCATTTTGTCATGTTTTGTGTTTCATCTGAGACAGTATGAAGAATCCGATGAAGAAAGTGTGTATATGCCAAGTGTCTACATTTCAGAAACAAAATAGCTAACGTATTTAAATGTTATCCTACGAAAATATTGAAATCGCTCTATAGTAGTATCAGGACACACAATATAGTATGATCGGAACACGACATACAGTGCTGAGAAATCAGTTTTGCGACATGCGATGCAAGCCAGTTTTTGACGCCTCTATCGTTTCTTTTGAAAATAATTGCCCTTACATGGCAAGATGTTTAGAAATATTAATAAAAGCTGACCCGAAATACATCATAAAATAGTTTAAATGCAATTACAGTCGTTTCATGTTTCTTTGTTTGATTTGAGGTTTAACGTCCCCGTCAACACTGTAAAGGTCATTTTGGAGACGTTGCTTCCAATTTTGTGGGACTTTTACCCGACATTGAGATGAAATGGCATCTCAAGCCCTGTCGCCCAATGAAACCAATAGGGTTTATTAGCATGGACGGTCCGCCACGCACCGCGGTTCCTGGACAGGCTTAGATCCTCTAAGCGGTTTACCAGTACTAGTGTGCGGGCCGGATTCAGCTCTGCGTGGAAGCATCATGCAGCCCATATATTTTTTCAAGTCGTTTCATGTAAGGTTGGTGGCAAAGTTTGATTAAATTGTACCGGTGCAGCGTTTGAAATCGA
The DNA here is from genome assembly GCA_963580285.1 of Lucinisca nassula. Classification (NCBI taxonomy): domain Eukaryota; kingdom Metazoa; phylum Mollusca; class Bivalvia; order Lucinida; family Lucinidae; genus Lucinisca; species Lucinisca nassula. The sequence goes on from OY757022.1 coordinate 54,802,975, forward strand.
AAGTAGGATAATGACTCTGAAAACAAATGTGAAAATAAAAGAAATCATAGCAATAAACAGAAAATCAAGGTAGCATGTCGAAAAGACTTAGTTATGCTTCCCGAACTACTGCTATAAAGTTGAAATTATCATGATTAATAATTTCAGAACACAAAAATAAACATTCTGAAACATACCCGACATATCGGAACAAGGATCTGTCCACTATACAGATCGGAACATCCGGGTTTAAAAGTGTAATGTACGCCCCCAACCAGTGCTATTACTGCTACTCGCTCACATCTGAGCATTACGAGCAGGATTTCCTGGGTGGTAACCAGTACTTTTTTTAGCTCACCTGTCACGTAGTGACGAGGTGAGCTTTTAGGATCACTTTTTGTCCGTCGTCCGTCGTGCGTGTGTGCGTAAACTTTATCTTCAAATGACATCTCCTCCTAACCATTGATCGGGTTTTGAACAAACATCACAGGAATGATCCTTAGGTGGTCCCCTTTCAAAGTTGTTCAAATGGTTCCGGTCCATTGCACATCTAGGTCACAGAAGCTAAAAATAGATTTTTTAAATAAAAAATTTAAAAATCTTCTTCTCTGAAACCTCAAAGCCCAGGTCTTCGATATTTGGTATGAACCTTCATCTAGTGGACCTCTACCAAGATTGTTCAAATTATAGCCCTGGGGCCAAAAATGCCCCCGCCCCGGGGGCCTTTGGTTTTACATAGGCTTATACAGGGAAAATCTTTAAAAATCTTCTTCTCTGAAACCGCAAGGCCCAGGTCTTTGACATTTGATGTGAAGCTTCATCTAGTGGACCTCTATCAAGATTGTTCAAATTATAGCCCTGGGACCAAAAATGCCCCCGCCCCGGGGCCTTTTGGTTTTACATAGACTTATATAGGGGAAAATCTTTAAAAATCTTCAGGGCCCAGTTCTTTGATATTTGGTGTGAAGCTTCATCTTGTGGACCACTATCAAGATTGTTCAAATTATAGGCCTAGAGCGAAAAAGGCCCCCCCCCCGGGGGGGGGGGGGGGTTCTTGGTTTTACATAGGCTTACGCAGGGAAAATCTTTATATATCTTCTTCCCTGAAACCGCACGGCCCAGGTCTTTGATATTTGGTGTGTAGCTTCATCTAGTGGACCTCTACCAAGATTTTCAAATTATAGCCCTTGGTCCAAAAATGCTCCCGCCCCGGGGCCCTTCGATTTTACATTGACTTATATAGGGAAATTAAAAAATCTTCTACTCTGAAACCACAAGGTCGTGGTCTTTGATATTTGCTGTGAAGCTTCATCTAGTGTATCTCTATCAAAATTTTTCAAATTATATAAGTAGAAGTCAAGGCAATGAAAACCTTTGAAAATCTTCTTGTCTGAATTTGATAGCTGTAATCCGCCAGAGAGCATCATAGTGATGTTCCGTTAGGCTGTAGCTGTATGCACATACAACCACAACGACAAGATCCACTGCGACACCAATACGGAGATGTACGAGGACTAACGGAAGATAATCAGCTGACCAATTTAGGCACGAGGTTAACCGAGGGCTGACCACGCTATTTTCGCCACTTACCGTTCTGCAGCCTACCAGTGTGCTTCGAGGTCACTTAGCGCGGAATCGAGACAGTTCCCCGACAAGACAGTTCCCCGACACGGTTTTTGGAGACAGTTCCCCGACACATATATCTATCTTCTTATACTGAGTCGGTCATATCTGGCCATTACCTCAGTTGATTGGGTGGCTAAATTTAGAATTTAGCTGGAAAAAAAAAAAAAAGAGAGAGAGACACTGGATGCGTCCTTAAAACTATTTACAATCTGCATAACAGAGGTATCCTAAAACGCATACCTCTGAGTCCCAATCTTACACTGTGCGGGCTTTGAACTCTTCTGCGGACTTGGCATTCACCGCAGAGGAGGGAAGACTATTCCATTGGGGAATAGTTCTAGGAAAAAACGAGTTCTTCAGGGCATCACTATAGGACTGGTATCTACGATATTGTGAGTCGTTTACTTTTGATGCCCCTGTTTGGGTCGACAGTGTTACAGGGGTCAAGTACCTATCTTTATCAATAGACACTGAATCAGAGTGTATCTTGTAGAAGAAGGTTAAAGAGGACTGCTCACGACGGGCCTCCAGGGACGGCCACTCTAGCTCATTAAGCATGTCACCGACGCTACTTCTATTTCGCCATCGCCTACAGGTCCATCGAGCAGCTGTCCTCTGCACCTTCTCCACCTGCTGAGTCTGAGTTTTAGCATAGGGGTGCCAAATGGGTGATGCATATTCGAGTTGAGGGCGAACCAATGTTTTATATGCAACATCCTTTGTCTGCCTAGGTGCAAAAGCCAAGTTCCGTCTAAGGAATCCCAAAGTCCGAGTTGCTTTAGATGTAATCTCTGAGATATGTTGACCCCAATCAAGATCGTCAGTGATGGTGATACCAAGATATTTGGCGGATTGAACATGCTCCAAAACTTGCTGGTGAAGAGTATAGTCAAACTTAATTTGCTTGTCCGGAGGGTGTCGTGACACTCTCATTGAGTGACATTTGGCCACATTGAACTTCATTTGCCAATCGGCCTCCCACTGTGCAAGTTGATCCAGGTCATCTTGTAAAATAAAACAGTCAGAAGGAGAATATATGTTCCTATACAGGACACAATCATCAGCAAACAAACGGACCGATGACCTGATATTATCGGGGAGATCATTAATGAAAACCAAGAAAAGGACCGGTCCAAGGACCGAACCTTGGGGGACTCCAGATAAAACAGGGACTGGATCAGACGCTTGGCCATCAAGTACAACTTGTTGTGAGCGCCCAGAGAGCCATGAGCTAATCCACCTATGCGTGGATCCTCTTATCCTATAGTACTCCAGTTTATGTAATAGCCTTCTGTGAGGTACCTTGTCAAAGGCCTTAGCAAAGTCCATGATGATCAAGTCAGTCTGTTTGTGGCCACGGTTTATGGCCCCATCCAGATTGCTCACAATGTCATGGTAAAATTGAACAAGCTGCGTTTCGCAAGACCTTTGACTCCGGAAACCATGTTGACAGTCAGCAAGAATGCTCTCAAAGGCTAAGTGCTTGTTGATGTTGCTAACTAATATATGCTCCAGGGTTTTGCAACAGATGCATGTTAGCGACACTGGTCTATAATTTGCTGCATCATATTTTTCCCCTTTTTTTATAGACCGGGGTTACATTTGCTTGTCGCCAGTCATCTGGTACAGTGCCCTGGGCAAGTGATTGATTGAAGATAAAGGCCAACACAGGAGATATTTCAGCACTACATTCCTTAAGTACCCTGGCATTCAGGTCATCGGGCCCAGATGCCTTATGTATCTTGAGCTTACCTAACAGTTTAGCGAACTCATATGAAGACAGTTCCCCGACACTTTTGAAGACAGTTCCCCGACACTATTGTTCAAAGTCAAATGACCTGTGACTCACCATGATGATTATCATAATTGATAGTTATTATGTGTTCATCAAATTATTGAAGACAATTAACCGACAGACGTTTAGACAGACGAAAATTATGGGTTCATCGGCATTTTGGAAGACAGTTCCCCGACAGACTTTTACATGTATAAAATAAAAGCTTATACTTGATACCATTATCAATAAGTTTAATGAATACACCTGAAATTGAGCGAACTAGCATGTTCAGTTAATGAACATGCACACATTTAAACAAAACAAAAATGTCTTCTAGGAAACGCAATAGCATATTTCTAATTGCCATTTTTCCATATAATAAATATTTGAAAAATGAAGATGAGTTCAAAGTTTTTGATTTTAATAAATATTATTAAAGTATAAGAATATGAAATAGATATCTAACGCTGTTATGCAGACTTCTATGATAATTAATTGACTATCAATCAATCAGTGCCGAGTACATGCGCGCTCATCAGAGTTGATGAACTTGTACACGCTTATCAGATGATAAGCTGACTTGACTGACACGTCCCTTTCCATGTCAGTTATAACTCAGCTTGTGTGTCAGCTTACGAACTGAGTGTTCCGATTCGTATTTAAACTGGTAGAAATCTCGGACCATCATTAGCGTTAGCGCGGTCCCGCCAGAGCCTTTGCTGTTCACACACATATATACTGTAGAACTAGACAAATACTGTAGTACTATACGAAGACGCAGTCCAAGAACCAGTCCCACTCAATGGCAAAGCATGCGTTGTGGGTGGAGGGGTGACAGGACATCTCGGCCCCTAACAAACTCGGCCCCTGACAAACACGGCCCGTAGCAAACTCGGCCCCTACAAACTCGGCCCCTGACAAACTCGGCCCCTAAAATTAGAATATGTATATATTAGTGTTGGAACAGACTTATTATCAAACTATTACACATATTTTTAATGTACAAATGTCTAAATTACCTTTTGAACTCATTTTGTTGAAATTATGATTTAAATGAACATAATGCCGTTGATTGAACCAGTGTATGACACGCTGCTGTGGGTCCACTGTCACTCACCTTCCGATGTAATTAATAAACTAATGGATTGATTGGCGTGTAATTACATCTCTGCATAGTAGTATGTTCTGTTGCGCATACACAAAAATTGAACCATTTTGTTTCTATTATCATTTGCAGGGTTTGACCATTCCACATACATTAGCCTTTTTTCTATTAATACCAATGATTTTGATTGTTTGACACCCCCGTCAACATTGTATAGGTCATTTTGGAGAAGTTGCTTCCAATTTTGTGGGGCTTTTACCCGACATAAACCCATGAGGTACTGGTGTGTTCATTTAAGAAATGAATTTTATTTTTCTGCTGTTCATGAAATAACGACGGCCCCGCCCGTCGGGGCTTGAAGAAATATATGGGCTGCATGATGCTTCCACGCAGAGCTGAAACCGATCCGCACACGAGTACTGGTAAACCGTAAACTGTCTTGTTCCCCTCAGCGCCGGGGGCTGGAGGATTGGTAAGTACCATTTTATATCAGTGGCGCTACCATTTTATATCAATACTAAGGAGAAAACATTTACCTGATATAATATCTAAAATTATCTACCATATTGGAGAAGAGTTTGTTTGTTTGATTTTAGGTTTAACGTCCCTGTCAACACTGTAAAGGTCATTTTGGTGACGTTGCTTCTAATTTTATGGTACTGTATTGTATTACCGGCACTCTAGCCTGGCCACAAAGGAATGGCTAGGGTGCCGGGACCGTCACTTTAGTCACCGAGTCTAGGATGCCGGACCCGGCACTCTAGCCTCAGAGTCTAGTGTGCCGGTACCGGCACTCTAAACACTTCCTTTCTTTGGTCGGGTATGAAACACCCTTCCCGATCCCGATCCCGATCCGAAAATCCCCGATCCAAAACTTTCTATTTGCCCTAATTCATTCATTATAATATATTTTAAAAACTTTTTGTGTTTATTTTATTACTTTGAATTATTTTAATCATTATTTATGTATATTTTGTTTAAATAAGTCGAATTTGTGATTTTATCCTAAATTATACCTCTCTCAGGGGTATGAAAGACCCTGCTGATTTTTCGTAAAACTATTGTATCCTTCCGCCCCTAATTGAAAAATAAACAATAACTAAATGATAAAATTAACATAACGGAATTGTTATATACTTTAATGGCTTTTCTAGAAGAAAAGGGAACTTAAAAAGAGTTTCGGAGGTGTTTTTTGCATATTTTTATCCAAAACGATAACCGATCATTATTGCTATTTATAGTTACAAAAATTGAACCGAATGTAAAAGAAATGGCCGGAAAAGGACCGATCTTGAGTTTCACATTGTCTCAAAAATCGTATATGTTATATAATGACCATTGTGCGAGTGGCAGAAGTTTCATCATTTCCTATCTCTCTATTTTTTAATTTTTGAGACAATGTGAAACTCAAGATCGGTTCGTTTCCGGCCATTTCTTTCACATTCCGTTCAATTTACGTAACTATAAATAGCAACAATGATTGGTATTCGTTTTGGATAAAAATATGCCAAAAAACACCTCCGAAACTCTTTTAATTTCTCTTTTATTCTAGAAAAGCCATAAAAGTATATGACAATTCCGTTATGCTGATTTTATCATTTGGTTTTTGTTTATTTTTTAATTAGAGGCGGAAGAATACTCTACCATGGATGAACACAAACATCAAAAGGGCTATACGACGGAAACAAAGGGCACACAGGAAAGCTAGGACAACCAGAAAGAAACGAGACAATGACCGATACAAGCGGCTGCAAAATGAGGTACAGTTCCAGCTAAAAACAGCCCATCAGGACTACATGGAAAATGTTGTGAGTGAGGACTACAAGGGTAACCCAAAGAAGTTCTGGTCATATGTCAAGAATAAAGGCCAAGAAAATGCTGGGGTAGCACCACTGAAGAACAAGGAAGGATACCTCAAAAGTGACGCGCAGTGTAAGACAGAAATACTTAATGACCAGTTTCACAGCGTGTTCACTAAAGAAAACATGGAAGACTTCCCGTACATGGGACCAAGCCCCCATCAAGCCATGGAAAAGATCACCGTCAACCAATGTGGTGTCCATAAGCTCCTTACAAACCTTCAACCCCACAAGGCAACAGGACCGGATGAGATACCTTCCTTTGTATTGAAGTCTGTAGCAGATGACTTGGCACCTTTTCTCACCAGACTATTTCAAGCATCATTGGATCATGGTATAGTTCCTCAAGACTGGAAAGATGCCAGGGTTGTCCCGATCTTCAAGAAAGGGGAAAGGCATATAGCGGCCAACTACCGTCCTGTATCCTTGACGTCGATAACTTGCAAGATCCTAGAGCACATCGTGCACAGCAGTGTTATGGCCCACTTCGACAATTTCAACATCCTGTGTGACAATCAGCACGGATTTCGGAAGAAGCGCTCATGTGAAACACAGTTGATAGTCACCATCCACGAAATCGCCAAACATCTGTCAAGCGGGAACCAAGTAGATGTGATCTTACTTGATTTTGCTAAAGCATTCGACAAGGTCCCGCACGCAAGGCTACTACACAAACTGGACTTCTATGGATTAAGAGGAAGGTTGAACACGTGGATTGGTTCTTTCCTGTCTGGCCGGAAACAAAGTGTGGTAATTGACGGATGCACATCGACAGAAGCGGATGTTCTATCAGGCGTTCCTCAAGGCACAGTCCTGGGCCCTCTCCTGTTCCTGGCATTTATCAACGACCTGCCAGAATGGGCCAGGCACTCTGACGCACGCCTCTTTGCAGATGACTCTCTCCTTTTCCGACAGATCAAGAATCAGCAGGATGCGGACCTGTTACAACAAGATCTGAAGGCCTTGGAAGATTGGGAGAAGACCTGGCAGATGAGCTTCCACCCATCTAAATGCACTGTCATCAGGATACCACCCCAAAGACAGAAACTGCTCCACACTTCATATACCTTGCATGGCCATACCCTGGAGGTAGAGGAGTCCAGCAAATATCTTGGAATTACCATCTCAGAGGACCTCACCTGGGACAGACACATAGCCCAAGTTGCTGGAAAGGGAAACAAGACTCTTGGTTTCCTCAGGAGGAATTTCAGGGACTGCACCATCCCAGTCAAGAAAGCAACCTACACAGCTATGGTGCGCCCGGCTATGGAGTACGCTTCCACAGTTTGGGATCCAGTTAGCCAGAAGCATATCCAGCTGCTTGAACAAGTTCAACGGCGCGCTGCTCGATATGTATTAAACAGTTACACAGACCGCACACCAGGTTGCGTCACACAGATGGTGAAAGACCTCAACTGGGAGACATTGGAAGAGCGCAGAAGATCTGGACGACTATGTATGTTATACCGGATAACAAATAACCTTGTAGATATCGACCCAAGTATCTACCTACAAGCCAGTGACAGTCGGACCAGAGGCCAGGCACGCTTTTTCCAACCGAGAACAGAGTATCCCGCCTACAGAAATTCCTTCTTCCCCCGTACAGTCCGGGAATGGAACGGCCTACCAACTTCTGTGACGGAGTCAACATCCCTTGAGGGCTTTAGACAACTGCTGTCTTCAGCCCTACCAACCAAGTAATCAGCCAGATCCACTTGTATATAGTTTTAATGACTACTGCTTTAAACTGTAAATAGACTTGACGAGGGATTGCTGTGTCTTCCCGACATGTTGCAGTACGCAGGACCAATTACGTTCTTGTGACCCGGTCCTTTATTGGTAGAAGAAGAAGAAGAAGAATACAATATTTTTACGAAAAATCGGCAGGGTCTTTCATACCCCTAAGAGAGGAATAATTTAGGATAAAATCACAAATTGGACGCATTTAAACGAAATATACATAAATAATGATTAAAATACTTTAAAGTAATAAAATAAACACAAAAAGTGTTTAAAATATATTCTAATTAATGAATTAGGGCAAATCGAAAATTTTGGATCGGGGATTTTCGGATCGGGATCGGCATCGGGAAGGGTGTTTCATACCCGACCCCTTTCTTTTCGTCGCTCTTTCTTCGTTACGTTTATTAACCATAACCATAAGCGCATGAATATCTCGACCATAAACTATTATATTAGCATATTTCATGTGTTTTACGTTGACTTAAGTCCTTCTTTATATTTTTTGTCAAACCGTTTTATGATAGCGCAGTGTGAAATGCTTTAGAAAACATATTGACTTAAGAACTTTTTCTTATGAGAACTGACTTTTACTGTGTGTTGCTAGGCACTTCCGGTAGCGAGAACTGGTTCTAGATAAGCCACACTAAAATGAACAGCGTAGGCAAAGAGTGCCAAGAACTGAAGCAAGCGTACGACGAATGTTTCAATAAATGGTTTGCTGACAGTTTTTTGAAAGGAAAAAAAGATGACCCTTGCTCTGAATTATTCAAAGCCTATCAGGCATGTGTGAAGGTAATGTACCTCGACATGACAGCAAATGCATGCATCTATCTTGACATAATCACTGATAATGCCATACGCCTGGTAGGACATTCTTGGCATGTTGCGCTGTCAAGCAATCGCATCAAGGCTTGAAGAAAAAGATTGGGTTGCACGATGCTTCCAGAGCTGAAACCGACCAGCACATGAGTACTGGTAAACTATCTATCTATCTATTTATACTGCAGCAACCCCGTTAAGAGGACTATCGTGCAGGTGAAAAACCTGCTAAAACTGTTTTTAAACTGTTATGAGGCTCAAAGCCTGCCCATGCAAAATGGTGCGAGTCTCTGAATATGCCGGGTACTCCAAACACCTTCTGTAAAGTATTATGTGGAGTGCAGAGAGCGGATCATCCATGCAATGATGCATGTAAACCCTTTTGGTTTATTTGCCGGCAGGGCTTGAGATGTCAAGAAATCAATCAAGTGCATGTGTGTACAGTAAGCAAGGGAAACCAAGGTTTTTTGGGGTTTTTTTAGCAAGAAAATGAGAAGTTAAGCAAAAACATTACAACGATAGTTTAAAAACTAGAACATGATAGAGTATGAAGAGTAGGAGCTTTTTTTAGTGACATACTTCCGGTTCTAAAAATAGAAGGGGAAAAGCCCTGGGCGTCAACTGTCCTAAATGCTTCAAGGCAGTGTGTGTGTATCTATCTATCTTCTGATACTGCGTCGGTCACATTCGACCATCACTGCAGGTGTATATTACATACACTCTAGGTTTTGCAGGATGAAAGCCTACACAGTAACCATGTAATTACGGTAGGGATCTTTAACCTGCACAGGGGATGGTTCTCCCTGCACAGGGGGCCTCCAGTTAACGTCCCGATCCGAAGGACTGTGCACTTTGTGACATTCATCCCTGCAAATGATGCCAATCATTCGGACACAGAAATTTTATCGTTGCTGCCGGGGATCGAACCCGGGACCTCTAGCATAAGAGGCAAGTGCACTAACCACTGAGCTATCATGCTCCATAGTGTGACAGATAAAATGTTAATTACAGCGTAAAACTGTGGAATTCTTTTAAACTTTTGACAAATTCTAATGTAAGATAATGAGAGAAACACTGATATGCTGCCAGGTGTGAAATTTTTCATTACGAAAACATGTCTATAAACCCCAGCTTTACTATATAAAAGTGGGGTTTTAGAGGGTAAAATTCGCATAGGTGTGTTTTCATGATGGCAAATCCCAAGTGTTTTTTTCTTAGTTAACTGCTCTTAAAGACATATTGTACGTATGACCCAACAGGATCACTCTCTCTCCATCTCTTTCTCTCTCTCTGAGAGTGCCATGGCTTACATGTTGCTCTCTCTTAGCGTACCAGCAATTAGCGAGCATAGGTAAATGTTATACAGTTTGTCGTGTAATGTGTCAACAACGTGGTGTCTACATCAAACCAACACCAAAGTGCTGCATTGAATTTGACTTTGCAACATCAATGAAACGTCAGAACGTTGAGTTAGCGATAATACGGAGCTTAATAAAATGTCATTTGCCCAGTCCTCGGACCCATCAAAACTCAGTGCATGAGAATAAAACACTCCTTCGCAAGTGCAAGATTTTACAGTACTATCTGGTAGATTTGTTCAGCCTTCCAAGCCCTTAAATTAACCCATTTGGCACCGGAAACCCCCAAAAGGGTAAGTGGCAAACAGTGCAGGCCCAGATCAGAAGCAGCAGAACGCGGCGTCTGATCGGGGCCTACACTATTTGCAAAAAAACAACATTTTCCAAATAAATTTTGAAGAAAAAAAACCCTGAAATTTTCCATTTATTAAAATTGCACATATACATGTAGACAGAATGTCACAGATCGCTGGACATTTTTTAACTGCACTTCTAGACAGATCGTTGAACTGTTTTATTATGTCTCCCCCGAAATTTTTTTTTTCGGAGAGACTATAAGAATCTTATATGGGTGTGAGGGGTGGATTGAAAAATCCGTCCCGAGGGACACTGTCCGGCATCACGAGGCTTGCCGAGTGATGCCAGACAGTAATCCCGAGGGACGGATTTTTCTATCCACCCCTCACACCCATATTGGATTCTTTTTCATGCATACCTTCCATTTCTATTGCGAATTTTTAATGCTGCTGTCACTTCGGTTACCGACGTCCGCCATTTTGTGATGACACAACAGGAATGTTTAGTGACGTCACGCATGACGACGCCGCGCATGAGGTTGTAATCAACCAGTGCATTTATCAAACACGCGATTATATTCGATTTGGGGTCGGAACACCAGGGTCAGAACATAAATTTCTATCCCAGGGTAAAATCACGGATTTACTTGTCTGGTGTGCAAGAAATATTGTTTTTCCCCCGGGCGTCTGTCCGTCTGTCACCCATTCATGTCCGCTCTATAACTTGAAAACCGTTAGAGCTATCTTCACGAAACTTCATATAAATATTAATCAGCATTAGACGACGTGCAGTGCGCAAGAACTATAACTCTTGCAGTTATACTTTTTGAATTATCTCCCTTGGAAGTTTGTCGGTATGTATATATGTATGGGCAAATCGTGTCCGGTCAATAACTTTCTTATTTTCTGATGGATTTTAAAATGACTTGGCAGAAATATTAACAACCATAAGGCGATGTGTGGTGCGCATGAGGCAGGTCGGTACCTCAAAGTTCAAGGTCATACTTAAGAGGTCAAAGGTCAAAAAGGGGCCTTTTTTTCGTATTTTGTCAATAACTTTCTTATTTTGAGATGGATTTTAAAATTACTTGGCATAATAATTAACAACCATGGGACGGTGTGTGGTGCGCATGAGGCAGGCCGGTACCTCAAAGGTCAAGGTCATACTTAGAGGTCAAAGGTCAAAATAGGGGTCTTTTTTTCGTATTTGGTCAATAACTTTCTTATTTTGAGATGGATTTTAAAATTACTTGGCATAATTATTAACAACCTTGAGACGATGCGTGGTGTGCATGAGGCAAGTCGGTGCCTCAAAGGTCAAGGTCATACTTAGAGGTCAAAGGTCAAAAAGGGGCCTTTTTTTCGTATTTGGTCAATTACTTTCTTATTTTTAGATGGATTTTATAACTACTTGGCATAATTATAAACAACCACGAGACGATGCATGGTGCGCATGAGGCAGGTCGGTACCTCAAAGGCCAAGGTCATACTTATAGGTCAAAGGTCAAAAAAGGGGCCTTTGTTTTGTATTTGGTCAATAACTTTCTTATTTTGAGATGGATTTTGAAATCACATGGCAGAAATGTTAACCAATATAAGACGATGTGTTGCGTGCATGACCCAGGTTGGTACCTCAAAGGTCAAGGTCATACTGAGAGGTCAAAGGTAAAAAAGGGGCCTTTTTATGGTTTTGTCAATAACTTGCTTATTTTTAGATAGAATTTGATGTTACTTGGCAAACATGTTAACTATCATGAGACGATGTGTTGCATGCATGATTCAGTTTGGTACCTAAAATGTCAAGGTCATACATAGAGGTCAAAGGTAAAAAGGGGCCTTTTTTCGTGTTTGGTCAATAACGTTCTTATTTTTAGATGGATTTTGATTGCTAGGCAGAAATGTTAACCACCATGAGATGATGTGTTGCATGCATGACCCAGTTTGGTACCTAAAAGGTCAAGGTCATACATAGAGGTTAAAGGTAAAAAAGGGGCCTTTTTTGTGTTATGTCAATAACTTTCTTATTTTTCGATGGATTTTGAAATTACTTGGGAGAAATGTTAACCACCATGAGACGATGTGTTGTGTGCATGACCCAAGTTGGTACCTCAAATGTCAAGGACAAAAGGTCAAAGGACAAGAGGTCAAAGAACAAAAAGGGGCCTTTTTTAGTGTTCAGTCAATAACTTCCTTCTTCCTGGATAGATTGTGAAATTACTTGGCAGAAATGTTAACCATCATGAGACGATGTGGTGCACGCTAGACCCAGGTCGGTACCTTTGAAGATCAAGGTCATACTAAGAGGTCAGAGGTAAAAAAAAATTGTTTTCTTTTGTGTCCAGTCATTTACTTTTTTTTCTGGATGGACTTTATATAGTAACCATGCATAAATGTTCACCGTCATTAGACCATGAGTCATGTGCAAGACCAAGGTCCATACCTACATGTACAATGTCCAGGTCATACCTAGAGGTCAAAGGTAAAAAAAGGACGGTTAGTAACTTCCTTATTCTTTGATGGATTATGAAATTACTTGGCAGAAATGTTAACCATCAATAGACGATGGGTTGCACCTCAAAGGTCAAGGCCATACTTAGAGGTCAAAGGTAAAAAAGTGCTTTTTTTGTTTACGGCCAATAATTTTTTTTTATTTTTCGATGAACATTTTTAAAGTTACTATGCAGAAATGTTCATCTTCATTAGATGATGTGTTGCACACAAGACCCAGCTCAATAGGAGCTTTTTTTCGTGACGTACTTCCGCTTCTAAAAATAGAACGGGAAAAGCCCTGGCCGTCATCTGTCGTATTGCTTCAAAGGCAGTGGGACAGATAAAGTGTTAATTACAGCGTCAAACAGTGGAATTCTTTTAAACTTTTGGCGAATTCTAATGTAAGATAAAGGGAGAAATACCGATATGCTGCCAGATGTGAAATTTCGCATTACGAAGATAATATATTGTACATACGACCCAACAGGGTCCTCTCTCTCTCTCTCTCTCTCTCTCTCAGCGCACCAACAATTAGCGAGTGCAGGCAAATGTAAATTACAGTTCGTCGTTAAATGACGCCACGTCAACCGACATGTAGCGTGTCAACAACGTCGTGTCTACATCAAACCAACTTCAAGTTGACATTGCAACGTCGACGAAACGTCAGAACGTTGCCTTGGCGCTAATACGGCGTTGCTTAATAAATTGTCATTTGCCCAGTGCTCGGACCCATCAAGACTCAGTGGGATTGGAACATTAAATTCAAAACAAACGTAGAACACCCTTTCAGTGCATAAAAATGAAACACTCCTTCGCAAGTGCAAGATTTTACAGTAAAATCTGGTAGATTTGTAGATTGGTTCGACCTGCCCAGCCCTTAGGTCTACATTAACCAATTTGGTACAGGAAACCCCAGAAGGGGTAAGTGACACACATTGCAGGCCCAGATCAGACTCGGCAGAACGCGGCGTCTGATCGGGGCCTACACTGTTTGCAAAAAGTTCGGCCATTTTCCAAATAAATTTTGAAGAAAACACAACCTGACACCCCTAAATTTTGAAAATGATTCCTGCTATATATAAGGAGGAAGATTCCATTTGGTACAAAAAGGGTTATGGGCTTCTTGGATACAGGGATCAGTCAAACCGCTCTCTCATCTCAACGGTCACGTGACATTGAAGTGAGTTGGAGTGGTTGTCGACGGCATGACGTCGAGCCAACGGTGACTCGACGCCCGTCGGTAAGTCCACTCATAGGTTGTTGTTTTTTTGTTTTGTTTTTTTCGACTGTCAGTATGTTTATTTGTCTGTCTAACAGTCCGTCCGTTCGTCTGTTAGTCAGTCATTCATTCTGTCAGTCGGTATGTTTTCGTCTGTCTGTCTACTGTCAGTTTGTCAGTCAAACCTCTCACTCTCTCTCTCTCTCTCTCTCTCTCTCTCTCTCTCTCTCCCATGCCAACGGTAATGTGACAATGAAGTGAGTTGGAGCGGGTGTCGACGGCATGACGTCGAACCAACATCGACTCAACGCCCCTCCGTCAGTCCACTCATAAGTTTATTTCGACTGTCAGTTTGGACAACATTTAAATTGCACATGTAGACAGATAGTTGGACAGATTTCTAAAGAAAGAAAGAAAGAAAGATAGATAGAAAGATAGATAGATAGATAGATAGATAGATAGATAGATAGATAGATAGATAGATAGATAGATAGATAGATAGATAGATAGATAGATAGACTTGGATAGCGAATAAAACGAAAGTTACGTAAAAACTTATTTTGTAAGTAAGCTTTCGTGAATAACGGTATCTCAAGCCATTGACATGGGTCATTCAGAAAAAGATTTTCGTCAATTTAAAACGGATTTAGGATAAATGAATTTCGGTAATAAAAGCGAAATATTCTTTCCTTCTCGATGCATTATTTCATTGAAAACGGGTATATTTTCTCTCAAAATGTCTGAATATTGTTACCATTTTAAGGATAAGAGGATAAGAGAGGCAAATCTTTGACTGCTGATGAAACTAAGTCAAATTTTGTGAAAGGTTTGAAACTTTGCAGTATAAACATAAATGGAATTAGAGGGAAAATTCTTGAACTTTTAGCTTTCCTCGATACATCTCAACCTCATATAGTTGCTATTCAGGAAACAAAGATTGACAGTTCAATTACTACATCTGAGCTTTTCCCTGAAACTTGTGAGTACTGTGTGTACAGAAAAGATAGGAACTCTCATGGCGGTGGAGTGATGTTGCTCATTCATAGAGACATCCCTCACATGCCTTTCATGGAACTTGAGAATGACACCGAATCGGTCTGGGTTAAGGTTTTTGCAAATAAAACTTCCCACTTCGTAGCAAGTTGGTATCGACCACCAAATGGTACAATCGAAAACTTCCAGTTGTTTAAAGACCAACTGGATTGCATTAAATCGCAGCATAAGGGTAAAAAACTCCCGGCTGTACATGTTCTAGGTGACCTCAACTTCAGAGACATTGCTTGGCCCGACAGGCTCAGCAAACAAGGCACAATGCTGAGTCAGTCGGAAGGACAAATATTAATTGACATTATGAACGATCATGGCCTTGAACAAATTGTTAACTTCCCCACTCGTGATAAGAACACATTGGATCTGATCCTTACGACTTTGCCAGGACAATTCGAAGACATTCATTCCCCAGATAAACTAAGTGACCACGATGTTGTCTCCGGATATTTAAAAATTCACATCCCACCAATAAAGAAACCTCGGAGGAAAGTGTACTCATATCAGAAAGGTGACTATGAAACTATGAGGAAGGATGCACTCAGATTTGCAAAGGAGAATTACTTTAATGGTCATTCAGATGCTCGGTCTGTACAGGAGAATTTTGATTTGATAACTTCTTTCATTCATACTTCGGCCGAAAATCATATCCCCTCAAAAACTAGTAGGGCTGTATCTTCTATTCCCTGGATCACTCCAGAGATAAGAAGGAAAATTCGCAGAAGGAATAAGATTCATGCAAAGGCAAAAAAGACGGGAAGTGGTAAACTCCGGACAAAATTTGAAAACTTGAGACGTGAAATCAAGACTGATATAAAAAATCAGCATGATTTGTATGTGAATAACTTGGTAGGTGATGTAAAGGCAAATCCCAGAGACTTCTACAGATATATTAATAGCCAGAAGAAAGACAGGCAAGGTATCCCGCCCCTTAATAAAAGAGGAGGGGACGGGGTTGCTGAATCAGACTCTGAAAGGGCAGAGGAACTAGTTGGTCAATTCAATGATGCATTTAATAAAACTGAGTTCACGGAGGTCCCATTAACTGGAAGATCGGCCCCATTCATGAATAATATTGCTGTGACAGCTGCAGGAGTCATCAAATTACTTCAAGGCTTAAACCCCAGTAAGGCCTTAGGACCTGATGAGCTTCATCCCAGAGTCCTGAAGGAACTAGCAAAAGAGTTGGGTCCAGTTTTCGCACACTTGTTTCAACAGTCTCTTGATACCGGTGAAATCCCCAAAGAATGGCTCTTAGCAAACATTTGTCCACTCTTCAAAAAAGGAGATAGGGCTCTTGCCCGCAATTATCGCCCTGTGTCTCTGACTTGTGTTCTGTGTAAATTGCTGGAACATATAGTCTGCTCAAACATCATGGCCCACTTGGACGAACATAAACTTTTGTCAGACAGACAACATGCATTTAGGAAAAGGCACAGTTGTGAAACTCAGCTAAGCACAGTTATTAATGACTGGGCAAAAATCTTGGACAAGGGGGGACAGGTGGACACATTTATTCTGGACTTCGAGAAGGCTTTTGACACCCCTCCTCATGAACTACTTAAATCTAAGTTATTCGGTTATGGAATTGGGGGAAAGACCCTAAAATGGATAGATTCCTTTCTTTGCTACAGAAAACAGCGGGTTGTTGTTAATGGTGAATCTTCGGAGTGGGCTCCAGTTTTGTCTGGAGTCCCGCAAGGGACTGTTCTTGGTCCACTTTTGTTCTCCCTGTACATCAATGATATTTCCACTGACATTGACTCAGAAATAAGACTGTTCGCAGATGACTGTGTTTGTTACCGGGAAATTAGAGATACAGATGACTCATTGAAACTTCAGGCTGACATAGATAGATTAGGATGTTGGGCACGTAAATGGGGCATGAGATTTCAGCCAGTTAAATGCAATATTATGCAGATAACTAGGAAGAGATCTAATAAGGTTGAGGCTTCTTACACCTTAGAGGGAACGGTCCTCGAGAATGTGGACTCCATTAAATACCTTGGAGTGACAATCTCACACAACTTGAGATGGAATACTCATATTAGCAACATGTGTACTAAGGCAAATAGAACGCTTGGTTTCCTGAGGCGAAATCTTCATCAGTGCCCTCAGGATGTAAAAGAGGCAGCATATAAAGGTCTTGTTCGCCCAATCTTGGAATATGGTAGTTGTATCTGGGACCCCAGTGGAGTGGTCCTTAACGATGAAATTGAGAAAGTTCAGAATAGAGCTGCTAGATTTGTAACAGGCAATTACTGCTTTGAAACTGGGAGCATGACTGGAATACTTGGAAAATTAAAATGGGAGTCTCTCAAGAAAAGGAGAAAAGACAGTAGGCTAATCCTTTTATACAAAGGTCTAAAGGGTGCTGCCAGCATTCCAACAGATGACCTTGTTCCCCCAGCTAGATACTGTAGAAATCACCATTCGTTGGCGTTTCAGACCCTTAGCGCAAGAACTGACATTTATAAAGAGTCGTTCTTCCCCAGAACCATTAGAGATTGGAATGCCCTTCCCGATTCGATTATTACGACAGCTGAAGGTGCTGATGATTGTGTAGCTAAATTTACCTCTTTGGTTAGAGCTAGGGACTAACTTCCCACATCACAGGTCCTGGTGTATGAATGTCATTTGACTTGTCACCAGTAACAATTCTGATTCTGATTCTGATTTTAAGTTCCGCCAATACATTTGAATAGCGATGGCCGTTTCAATTGACGGCCAGTACTTTGCGCATGCGCAAGAATGACGTCATAAACGGAATTCCTAAAACCTCCTATACCTCCAATGTCAAGGTTATACTTAGCAGTCAAAAACGGGGGAGACATCTGTGTTTTTGTAGAAAAACAAATTCTAGTTTTAATTGCACATGTAGACAGATCGTTGGACGGTTTTCTTAATAGATAGATTGATCGCTAGATGGATGGATGGATGGATGGAAAGGGAGAGAGATCAAAGTTATGTCTGTGTGTGATAGCTATACTTGGATAGCGAATAAAATGAAAAGTTACGTAAAAACTTATTTTGTTAGTAAGCTTTCGTATCTCAAGCTATTGACATGGGTCATTCACGAAGAGATTTTCGACAATTAAAAAAGGATCAAGGATGGATGAATTTTAGTAATAAAAGCAAAATATCATTCTTTCCCTCTCGAGGAATTATTTCAATGTAAACGGGTATATTTTCTCTCAAAATGTCTGAATATTGTTATCATTTTAAGTTCTGCCAGTACATTTGAATAGCGATGGTCGTTTCAATTGACGGCCAGTGCTTTGCGCATGCGCAAGAATGATGTCATAAACGGAATTCCTAAAACCTCCTATAAGTCTCTGGCGAATTATTCTCCATCCTATGAATGTAATCGATTAAATTACAGTTATTTTTGCAATGTAATCAGGTTACTCACGATTACAATAAAGGTTAAAACCATATCAATACCATTTTACCATGTTTATTGACAGTATTATCTTGAAGTACTAAAGGCATCACACCTTAATACAAGTTAAACGAATGGCACATTCATTAATACACATTCATTAAAACTAAATGTTTAAAATGAAACACATCTCATAAAAATTTAATTAAAATGGCTCTCTTTTAGCTTTAGTGAAGTTATACCGGTGCATCTATTGTGAACAATGCACTAGTTATTACAACACAAGCCAAATTCAACAATCCTAATTACATTTTAATTATCATCATCAGGTGAAGGATTGTCTAAGGACGTGTCACCAGTAAACAATTCTGATTCTGATCAGTTTTCCAAAAGTGGCAGTTCCCTTTTGCCTAGTCTGTCAACATACATGTAATTGGGGCACAATATTCGTATTATAAGAAAAATGCAATATTTTTACAGATGAACTGTTCAAACTATAGTACCGTGAATAGATTTCAATGGTAAAATTACTGAGTTAGGGTTCGGAACCAGACAATGGTCACCACATACAATTTGTTTGATGTTTGTTTGATTTGATGTTTAACATCCCCATCAGCACCATATAGGTCATTTTGGAGATGTTGCTTCCAATTTTGTGGGACTTTTACCCGACACTGAGATGAAATGACATCTCATGCACTGCCGCCCAATGAAATCAATAGGGTTTATAAGCATGGACGGTCCGCCTCGCACCGCGGTTCCTGGACAGGCTTAGATCCCTAAGCGGTTTACCCTTACTCGTGTGAGGTCGGATTCAGCTCTGCATGGAAGCATCATGCAGCCCATTTCTTCAAGCCCCTATGGGTGGGGGCGGTCACATACAAGAAATTTATAATAGGATTTCTATATACACAAGTCAATGGTCAGTAGGGAATTTTAACTAAATTTATCAACAAAAACAAGAGAATTTTTATTTTTTAAAAGATACCTTTTCTTAGGAGAAATGCATCAAAAATGTATAATGTATAAAATATTATATGTTCTTATAGGGTATACAGCCTACTGGAACTTTCATATAAACTTACTTACACCCAAAAGATGCAAATGGAATGGCTAAGGTGATAAAAGTGGAATGGCTAAGGTGATAAAAATACTATGACTACATAGTTTTAGGCCATTCCTTAGTAGTGCTCTGTCCTTACTTAACAGTCTAAAGTATTGGAAATAACTACATGTACATGAAGTTTTTATTTGTGCAAGTGCAGTTTTTAAACAGATTTGAAAAACATTGGGCACAATCATAAAATTTTATGAAATGTAACAGAAATTCCAACATGTTTAATGGCAGTTTATTAAGAATTCATGTTATTCAGATGAGTGTACCTGCCTTCAAAAGTATATAAAGAATTGGTCTTTTGAAACACCTGTACTAAATGCATTCATCATAATTTATCAGTTACCCCCTATCTCAGGACAAGTGAGCTTTATCAGGTCAACGTGACATTGCACTTTTATGACTTGCACTGCTGGTAAAAATGCAAAAATATAAGATTGTACAAGGGGATTAACTGATAAACAGAATACCAGATTCTTGTCATTTGATATCAAGTTTATCAGGCTGGGCTTCGGCAAGCCTCGCGAATCTACAAGCATTCTCGAAGCCTTGCCTGATAAACTTGATATCAAAAGACACAAACCTGGTATTCTCTATATATTATCTTAAATATCTATTACAGAAGGCCATCAAAGAAAAAGATATCAACCTTTGGGAAATTGATAAAGATGTTCTAGGGACTAAGGAAGAGAAAGTGCCACCAAAAGGGAAATGAAGGAATGAAATGGCTGTTGACTCCAGCTGTGAGACAAAGTAAACTTGATACATAAAGTGTCAAAAAGGAAAATCAAACTAAATGGATAAACATGAGCTATCCAAAATGACTGTTATCTCAAAGGAAATGGCTGTGATTCCACAATGTTTTGTTAGTAAGAGCAACACGAGAGTATGAGAAAAAACTGAGTTAATAAGTTCAAACTGACATACATATGTATTGTTTGTTAGTTTTAGAGTTTAATATTCCAGTCAATACTACATAGGTCATATCCAGCTGGTCAGTTTACTTAACCACACTTTTCCTGGGCAAGCTTATATTTAAGCAGATAACCAGTACAGTGCACATTCTTTCATCAGAAACTAACAACTGTCCTTCTTGAATCAGCGGAAGGGAGAGCATGACTGTAGAAAAGATCAAGCCTGTGATCACCACCAGTCTGACCATTACGAAAACCCGCCTATACACTTTTTACCCCCTTAAACCCCTCTTTTATATATTAAAATTGGAGTTTACAGGGGTATACATTATTTTTATGCCCCCAGCATATAGTTTTTGGTCAGTTTGACAGTCCGTCTGTTTCTTTGTTTGTCTGTCCGCAAAGACCTTAACATAGGGCATAACTTTTGAATGGTAACTGATAGGGCTTTCATATTTCACATGTGCATTCCTTGTCACAAGCCCTTTCAAGAGGTACCATAAATTTGGCCTCGTGACCTATTTGACCTACTTTTGACCTCCTTTTTGAAAACTTTAACATTGGCCATAACTTTTGATTGGTTAGTCATAGGACTTTCAGATTTCACATGTCTATTCAATGTAACAAAACCTTTCCAGTGATTCCATAATTTTTGACCTCGTGTCCTTGACATTTGACCTACCTTTTTTTTTAAAAACTTTAACATTGGGCATAACTTTTGAATGTTAACTGATACGGCTTTTATATTTCACACGTGCAATCCTTGGCACAAGACCTTTCCAGTGGTTCTATAATTTTGTGACCTCGTGGAATTGATCTTGACGTTTCACCTACTTTTTAAAAACTTTAACATTGGCCGTAACTTTCGATTGGTAAGTGATAGGGATTTCATATGTGCAGTCCTTGTCACAAGACCTTTCTAGTGGTACCATATTTTTTTACCTCATGACCTTGACGTTTGACCTACTTTTTAAAAACTTTAACATTGTCCGTAACTTTCAATTGGTAAGGCTTTCATATTTCACATGTGGGTTCCTTGTCACTAGACCTTTCCAGTGGTACCATGATTTTTGACCTCTTGACCTTAACGTTTGACCTACTTTTTAAAAACTTTAACATAGTCCATAACTTTCGATTGGTAAGTGATAGGGCTTTCATATTTCAATTGTGCATTCTTTTTCACAAGACCTTTCCAACGATTCTATAATTTTTTACCTTGTGTCTTTGACCTACTTTTTTATGACTTGAAATTGGCCATACCTTGCGATTGCTTAGTGATACTGCTTTCATATTTAACATGGGCTGTCAGGGGGCATCATTGTTTCACAAACACATCTTGTCTTATTGCTGTCTAAAACATAGATTGTAGGTACTCGTTAGAACCACCTTTGTGAGGCAGTTCTAACGAGTACTCACAATCTTTGTTGTGAGCAGGAATATGAAAAATATTAATATTTTTTTTTTTTGATGAAAACTTTCAATTTTATTGTGCTAAAATTTTCAAATTTGAATAAGCATGTTTTCGTAATGTGTGCATCCGACTGACCTGAGGCCAGCAACATTATTTCAAAAACACGCATGCTCAAATGTATTGGTAAAATTTTATCACCAAAAATGATAATTTTCAGATGAAAATCCTAATATTTTCAGAAACCAGATCTTTGATATTTGGTATGTAGTTTCATGTAGTCGACCTCTACCAAAAATGGCCCTGCCCCTGGACCCGCATGTTTTACATGGACTTCTTGTCTAAAACTAGAACGCCTATGTAATTTTATGCACTGATATATGATGCAGTGATAACTTATTATTTATAAAGAACGACAATGTGTTCAAACTACATGTAATATTTAATAAGACGATTGTCTCTAGCATATAACAAACATGATCATAGCTATAAGAGAAGTGTGGTATTTTAGATGCTGAAAGTAGTTATATTCAGTGAGGTACACAGTGGGGCTTATCATCAATTTACTAAGAGACTAATAATGTAACATCTCCCTTCTTTAAAAAAAACAAAGATTTACGCTCAATTAAACACCTGGAAAATAACATATCAAACATTCAGTCCTTAACTAGCACAAGAAAGTTCAGCTAGTTCAGTGAAACATTGATATTTGCAAGACAGACAGTTTTTTCGCAAGTCTGAGTGACTGTAATTAAAAATAATTTGTAAACCTATAATAATAATAATAATAATCGACCTTATTTATAGAGGGTAACACATTTAGTAAACTAGTACTAATCTTCCATGTGGCCCTCTTTTCCTGGGTAGAACCAGTACTAAGCAATGTGGATAAAGTCTTGCTCAAGGAAACAACACTTGCCGCTCGTGGGGTTCGAACCCGGTACATCTCGATCCCAAGGCCGATACTTTACCACTGCACCACTGCGCTCCACTTGATGCCGTTGTTCTTACAGTTTTCACACACACTAATCTGAAAGTTGTTGATAAAGTCAAGTTGATTTTCAGCAACATGAGATGGAACATATTCCAGGATAGGGAGAACTGTTTATGTTTCCATTAAAATGTCAGGATTTATACCTCACATACATATCCCTATCCTGTGTCCCAATGAGTAACTGAAAAGGAGAAAATCCAAGTTTTTTGGGAGTTGTGCGATACTGTAGTATGCCCAAATATGGATCTTTTCCTGCAGATTTTGCCTTAGCGAATATTCTCTTACAAATGCCCACCATTTTTTCAACCAACCCATTGGACTGACTGTGTTTTGGGGACATTTTTGTCAAAGAAAAATCCCAATCTTTGGCGAATTCTAAGAATTCTTCAGAGCAAAATTGTGGTGCATTCTCGGAGAAAAAAATCATAGGAATGCCATTTCTGGCGAAGGTACTTTTTAACTTGGCAATGATAGTACTGGTTTTCATGCTGGGAAGTTTCTGTCCTTCAAAATATTTACTGTAGTATTCTACAGTAATGAGGAAATTCTTGTCATCCCAAGTAAATATGTCAGAAGCAATGTTCTGCCATGGGTAATCTGGGACCTTGTGGAGCATGAGAGGTTCTTTGAAATTGGGATTCGAACTTCTTCGTTCAAGACAGATAGGGCAGCTTAGTACCATTTCGGTAATTTCGGCTGGAATTTTGGGCCAAAACATGACGTCTCGTGCTCTGCGGAGGTTTTTTTTTTTTCGCAGCCAAAATGTCCTTGGTGTAATATTTCGAGCATCTTTGGTCTTAAAGCACTCGGAATTACGATTTTCTGGCCCTTCAACATTAAGCCGTCGACAACTGTCAATTCGTCGCGAAAGTTCCAGTAATCTAGGACCTGCTCAGGAACAAAGATGTCTCTTGACAGGCCAACCTTTTAGGACAATCTGTTTTAGCTGATCCATTTGTTGATCCTGCTCAGTGTGTGTCTTAATCTCTTTCATTTTGCGATCACTGATTGGTAGACTCGACAACACTGTGTGAACATGTAAATCCATACCCGCATATTTCGTGAAATATTGCGACCACCCTAGCGTTCACCCTCATGGTCAAGTTCATTTCAAAGGAACTATAAGAGCTTTATTAATGATACTTAGTACATACTTCAACTTGTATCTAGGGTTGACAACTGTAATGCAAGCATCCATATTTGACCTTGACCTAAATTTCATGGTTCACTGACTTAGTGAACTATTGCATCAACCCTAGTGTTCAACCTTATGTTACAGTTCATTTCGCAAGAACTATTAGAGCTTCATTAACGATACTTAGTAAAAGCTTGCATCTAGGAATGGCAACTTTTATGCAAGCATCAATGTTTGATCTTGGCCTACATTTCATGGTTCAGTGACTTTGCACCCTCACAGGCGCAACATAGCATTCGGTGGAATTCTTATTTTCTAGTTATTGTTAATGGTTTTCTGGTAAACAGGTGAGCGATACAGGGCCATATTGTTCATATTTCTGATCGAAACATAGATTAGGGGTACTTGTTATACCGAGTACCAACAATCTATATTTTTGATGGATAAGAGCGCTGACTCTTAATCATTTGGTCTCTCACCATTGTGGTTTGTGACTAGTTTGGCTAGATGTGAGACGCCAAGTTCTGCAATGTAAGGTCAGGTAGTTTTTCTCTTGGTACTACTGTTTTCGCCCACCTCTGATTTACGATCAGCTCGAAATAAGTGAAATAATCTTGAAAGGCCGTAACCCCCCCCCCCCCCCCCTCGAAACAAAAATATCCCTCCCGACTATACATACATTAAAGCAGTATCTGTGGTACAGTTCTATTGCACACCAAAAACTTATGCTCTGACTATGAATATATGCAGTATCACCCTTGTCAGTAAGTATGTTACCTTACGAAAAATGATTTCTGTTGATATCTTTTGAAAATATGATATATTAGATTCATAATATAATCATAAAATATAGGTCAAGTTCGATTTTGGATAAAATCCACCAATCATAATAAAAAAAATTATGGCCCTTTAATATCAACATTTATTTGTTACATGAAAAATGGTTTCCATTTGATGTATTTTTGAAAGATTGGTAGATCATTGGATTCATGTCTTATACAGGTGTATAATATCACAGTTCGATTTGGGTAAACCCAACAATTATTATACCCCCGGCATACTGCGTATGCCACGGGGGTATATAGTTTTCATATTTTCTGTGTGTGTGTGTGTTTGTGTGTGTGTCTGTTAACATTTTCGTGTCCGCTCCATAACTTTTGAACCGCTTGACATATTTTCATTAAACTTCACATAAATGTTAAACACCATGAGACGACGTGCAGAACATATGAATCGTAACTCTTGCTTTTCTACTTTCAGAGTTATTGCCCTTTGTATGTTTTAACTTGCATTTTCGTGTCCGGTCCATAGCTTTTCAACCGCTTGTGATATTTTAATGAAACTTCAAATAAATGTTAAACACCATGAGACGATGTGCAGAACACATGAACCGTAACTCTTGCTTTTCTACTTTCAGAGTTATTGCCCTTTGTATGTTTAACTTGCATTTTCGTGTCCGCTCCATAACTTTTCAACCGCTTGATATATTTTCATGAAACTTCACATAAATGTTATACACCATGAGACGACGTGCAGAACACATGAACCGTAACTTTTGCTTTTCTACTCTCAGAGTTATTGCCCTTTGTATGTTTTAACTTGCATTTTCGTGTCCGCTCCATAACTTAAACTGCTTGACATATTTTCATGAAACTTCACATAAATGTTAAACACCATAAGACGACGTGCAGTACACATGAACCGTAACTCCTGCTTTCCTACTTTTAGAGTTATTGCCATTTGAATGTTTTAACTTGCATGTTCGTGTCCGCTCCATAACTTAAACTGCTTGACATATTTTCATGAAACTTCACATAAATTTTAAACACCATTAGACGACGTGCAGAACACATGAACCGTAACTCTTGCTTTCCTACTTTCAGAGTTATTGCCCTTTGAATATTACGAGTTTTACCATACACTTGTGTCCGCTCTGTAACTTTAAAACCGTTTGAGAAAATTTCGTGAAACTTCAAACAAATGTAAAGCAAGATAATAGGATGGGCAGAACACAAGAATCATAGCTCTTGTTTGCATACATTACAAATTATTTCCCTTTGAAGATTGTAAATTATGTGTCTGCTAACATCTTCGTGTCTTCTCCATTACTTTTGAACGGCTTGACATATTTTCATGAAACTCCACACGAATGTTGAACACCATGAGACGACGTGCAGAACACATGAACCATAACTCTTGCTTTCCTACTTTCAGAGTTATTGCCCTTTCAATCTTGAAAATGGCCATTCTATGGAATATGGCCTGTATATGCAAAGAAGCGTTTGACATTGCTATTTTCAGCTGAGGTGATGGCACTGGCCGGGGGTATATGTGCCCCACTGGGCACTTTTGTCTAGTTATAAGAGTAATGGACCTTTTCCAACTTCATTTTCACGTGAAAAAAAAACGGTTTTCATTTGGCATTAACATATCTGCGTACTCAATACCCATGTTAGCCCCATTTTATATAGAAAAAATGTGGTTTACATGGGTATACATTATTTTTCTTATTTCTCCTCTAAGACATTGGTTATGGGTACTCATTGGAACCCGCCTCATCGATGCCATTCCAATATGCACCCACGACCTATTATGGGTATTCATTAGAACCTCCTCATCGAGGCAGTTTTAATGATCACCGAAAGCCTATGTTTGGATTGGAAATCAGAATAATCTAAAAGTAATGAAATGTAGTTGTTCTAGAAATATGAAAGATGTCATATGGTAGATGGATGGGTTATCATTATGATATCTTTAGATAGATTGGATTCATATTTTATACACATGCATAAAATCTTAAAATACAGGTCAAGTTGGGGGTAAAATCCACCAATTTTTATGAGCGCATGGCCATTTTTGACTTCATTTTTTTTTCTATAAAAATGGTTTCTGTTCGATATTGTTTGAAAAGATCAGTAGCAATAACCCCGTCCATTGGTTTTTGTTCCGGGATTTGCCATTTCTTCTGATGGCTATTTTTGTGCATACCAGTAATACTGCTTTTCTTCTGCTATGCTACTGATTGATTTTACTTTGGATCTTAACAATGTTGCAGTTTTTTATGATTTTTAGCTCACCTGTGCCGAAAGCTCCAGGGGAGCTTATAGGTTGGTAGTCCGTCCGTCGTCGTCCGTCCACACTTTTGACGAGCAATATCTCTGCAGGCTGATCACAATCATTTCTTATCTGTAGCATGCCTCTGATAGGGCATTGATGACATTAGTTTTTTTTTTTTATCGAAATCGAATGAAAACGTTGGTTGCTATGACAACCACAAGGTCCCATAGACTTACAATGGGAAAATGCTTGTCATCACCGTAGCACCTTCAGTTTTGATCGGATCTTTCTGAAACTTATATATTAGTAGATGAAAATTCCGACGTGTTCAAAAACTGTTCGGACGAGTTCGAAAACTGGCAAGGTTCGCCCATTAATTATAGGGTAACGTCCCCTTGATTGCTAAAAATGGCTATTTTTGCCATCACCCTAGCCCCTTCAGTTTTGATAGGATCTTTCTGAAACTTATATGTAAGGTGGCTTGGGATAAAAACTCGGATAAATTCGAGAACTTGCCAAGACGGCCCATTTATCATAGAGTTACGTCCCTTTGATTGCTGAAAATGCATGTTTTTGACCTTGTCATCACCATAGCACCTTCTGTAGCATGCCTCTGGTGGGGCATTGATGACATGAGCTTTTTTCGAAATCAAACAAAAACTTTGGTTGAAATTGCAACCACTTACAATGGGAAAATGCTTGTCATCACCGGAGCCCCTATAGTTTTGATCAGATCTTTCTAAAACTTATATGTAAGGTTGCTGGGGATAAAATCTCGAATGAGGTTGAAAATCGGCCAAGTCGGCCCATATATCGTTGAGTTACGTCCTCTTGCTTGCTGAAACTGGCTATTTTTGACCTTGTCATCACCGTTTCCCCTTCAGTTTTGATAAGATCTTCCTGAAACTTACATACAAGTAAGTCAGGGTTAAAAGCTCAGATGAGTTTGCAAACTAGTGATGTCGGTCGATTACTTTCGGAGTTATGTCCCCTTCTTTGCTGAAAATGCTTATTTTTGACATTATCATCAACGTAACCCCTTCAGTTTTGATTGGATCTTCTTTTTTAACCTTGTTATCACCATAGCCCCTTCAGTTTATATCGGGTCTTCTTGAAAGTTCCATATAAGCAAGTCAGGGATAAAAGCTTGAATGAGTTTGAAAACCGGTGAGGTCTGCCTATTTATCATAGAGTTACATTCTACTTGATTTGCAGAAAAATTGCTTGCCGTATCATCACCCTGTCCTCCCATAAATACTTCAGTAAAGGTTGGCACCTCGTCCAATGGTCAATACCTCCAATGTCAAGGTCATACCTAGAGGTCAAAGGTAAAAAAGGGTCATTTTTGTGTACAGTCAATAACTTTCTTATTCTTTGATGGATTATGAAATTACTTGGTAGAAATGTTAACTATCATGAGACGATGTGTTGTACCTCAAAGGTCAAGGCCATACTTAGAGGCCAAAGGTAAAAAAGGTTGTTTTTTTGTGTACGGTCAATAACTTTCTTATTTCTCTCTGAACTTTTTAAAGTTATTTTGCAGAAATGTGTTGCACATAAGACACAGGTGAATATATCCAATGTCAAGGTCATACTTAGAGGTCAAAAAGGGGGAGACATCTGTGTTTTTGTAGAAAAACAAATTCTAGTTTATATTTTCTTGTCCCTTAGGACCATTGATTCCATTGTGGAATTTTCAAAATCAGGCCTAATTGGCCGAATCTAGCTAGCCTCGCTCAGAAAAACTATACACACCACAGGCGTATTCTTTGCTTCAAAAGGATAAACATTTCGTAGAAAAAAAAACATCATTGTAAAACAGGAAATGATCATGCAATTCCGTCAGCAAGCATAGTCTTTTAAGACCCCATTATGTGTCCTGTAGCTCATATTTGCTGAAAAAAAAAACAAAAAAAAAACAATAAAATAAATGTATATATAATAATATATGAGAATGACTTAATTTGCAGGTGGATATTTGTGATTTATGATAAGGGTATTCAGTTTTGTTACAAACCAGAATAGTGCATATTTGATCATAA
Source organism: Lucinisca nassula (assembly GCA_963580285.1). Taxonomy (NCBI): domain Eukaryota; kingdom Metazoa; phylum Mollusca; class Bivalvia; order Lucinida; family Lucinidae; genus Lucinisca; species Lucinisca nassula. Next base: position 54,832,339 of record OY757022.1, read on the forward strand.
ATGCTTAGATTTCATCATATTTTTATAATTTTTAGGGTCATTTTATTGGATGACATGGAAATTTTATATGAAATAAAGGTAAACATGAATAATTGTTCTTCTTTATATCAGCTGATTGCCCTTTTTATGCTATCGGGCACTTTACACAGATGCTGTTTAGTGCCGAGCTGGTCAAAATTTCATTAACTTATTGAACTTATTGGTGGTCAAACGTAGCATTGTGTTCTAGCAAATAAAATACGCAGTGGTATTTTGGGTCGATTTTAACCAGTCGACTGGAAGTTACTATCTACAAGAACTGTCCACGTGCCTATCGCTGAACATCATGCACATTAATCCAGGTACCGGATTTGTAGCAGGTCCTAGTCAAGTCCATGTGACGTCAGAACGCTGTGTAAAAGTAAACTTTGGACCGGGCTCGAGTACTGGGCCATTGGCATACCGCATAGCAAGCCATTGTAGAAGTCTGCAAGAAATGCGCAGCAGAACTGAAAATTGTGAAGTTTACATGTTTTTCTGGGTCAGACTAGTTAAACATGACCAACTGCTTCTGAGGCACCCGAAGAGAACCAATGATTGTTTCACGTGCGTTACGCAGTTGTAACCTGGTAACGTCTACAGTTTTAACCATCGTGATGTCTACAGAACTGCCGCTGGGTGGCTGCAGATATAAGCATAAACTACTTAGAGATAGCATAATTGATTGACCGAATTTAACATAGCCAATGACTACCCGAGTTTCAGGAGTGACAGGTTTTCAGCAGCAACAGAAATGAAAGAGACAGAGCCAGAAAACAACTCATTTGCCAATTGGAACGTTTTGGGTTTCTTCGCTATTTCTTTGCGAACTTCCTATTGTATATCCGGCCGCCCGTGAGTGGGCCGGAACAATATACTAAATCAAACTCCTAACGCAATAAGTTTTAAGCTTACCAGAGCCGAAGGCTTCGAGAGAGCTTATAGGATAGGCAGTTGTCCGTCGTCATATGACGTCGTCTGGCGTCGACACTTTCAAACGACATATCTATCATATTAAGACAACTATTCTGATAAAGTGTTTCATGAAGATTGAAGCAAAACTGCTGCCTCTAGGGGATGAACAAGCAAATCTGCAGCCTCTAGGGAATGAACAAGGAAAACTGCTGCCTCTAGGGGATGAACAAGCAAAACTGCCGCCTCTAGGGGATGAACAAGGAAAACTGCTGCCTCTAGGGGATGAACAAGCAAAACTGCTGCCTCTAGGGGATGAACAAGCGAATCTGCAGCCTCTAGGGGATGAACAAGGAAAACTGCTGCCTCTAGGGGATGAACAAGGAAAACTGCTGCCTCTAGGGGATGAACAAGCAAAACTGCCGCCTCTAGGGGATGAACAAGGAAAACTGCTGCCTCTAGGGGATGAACAAGGAAAACTGCTGCCTCTCAGGGATGAACAAGCAAATCTGCAGCCTCTAGGGGATGAACAAGGAAAACTGTTGCCTCTAGGGGATGAACAAGCAAAACTGCCGCCTCTAGGGGATGAACAAGGAAAACTGCTGCCTCTAGGGGATGAACAAGCAAAACTGCTGCCTCTAGGGGATGAACAAGGAAAACTGCTACCTCTAGGGGATGAACAAGGAACATGTTGTTTCCTTGTTTGAATGGCTCGTTGGAATAACTGAGCACTGCTACTGCGGTTGCGTCTCAACATCGAAATAATTTTTAAAGCTAAAATAAACTATTTATTTGCAGATTTTCATACAGAAAGTAAAGCGCTGAGAAACTTTTATTCGAGCGTCCATGTTGTTTCCTACGTCTTTGTGGCGCGGTGAGGTCAGAAACTTTTGCACTCGGGGACGTTATACTACGTGTGCGCGCCATGGCACTGAATGTCGTTTAGCATGCCACTCTGCTGTCCTTTTTGCTTAAATTTGCTATATTACTGCATAACCCCTTGATTGTTTTGAATTGCGGTATAAACTAAATACATGGTTAGTGTCTTTAATAATAAAATATAATCGGTTCGCCCCGACAATTTTATAGGGGCTCGCTAAAGCTCGCCCCTATAAAATTGTCTAAGGCTCACTGATTATATTTTATTATTTAAGACACTAACCATGTATTTACTATATATTTATTTTTAGGAAGTTCCTATCAAAACTAAAGGACATTAATGTGATGACAAGGTCCGAAAAAGGCATTTTCAGGAAAGGACATCACTGTATCACGACTGGTAGACTCGTAAGGGGTAATCGCCGGTTATGCACTCAAAATCCTTACGGGAACTTCCGGTTATGCCTTCCGAGACCACAAATATGTCAACAAGCAGGTGAGTGTTCCCGATATATGATTTTTGGGTCGATTGCAATCGACCCAGATTTAACATTAGACTAAAACGGCTCGCTACTTCATCTGACTTAATCACCGCCGAGACATCCGTAAGAAAGTATTGCCCCATATTCAAAACAGTTGAAATAAAGTTTCCTTTTAAAAGGAAGGCTTCCCCAGTTTTTAAAGTTAATTATTTCCCACTAAAAGACGCTAGAAGTTATAATTATTATTATTATTATAATTATTATTGTGGAGGGTCACGAGAAAAAAATATAGCACTTTCAAATTTACATTTATTAAACGCATGAACGCGACCAACTAAAACGCATAGCCTGGGTACGAGGCTACGAGCGCAGACATGCCCTTATTTGGTAATTTCACAGGAAACTAGACAAAGAAATTTGAGATACATGTATATTATATAGGCAAAGCTATATCTGTAGATGTGGGTAAAAAGAGGATTTATCCTCCTCACAAAAACGTACCTACATACTTTTGACCGCTTAAACCCCACTTTAACATAGTAAAAATGGGGTTTATATATAGGGGTTCACAATATTTTTATATTATTATTTCCGCTCAAAAACATAGATTGTGGGTACTCGTTAGAACTGCCTCGTTAAGGCGGTTCGAACGAGTACCCACAATCTATGTTTGCAACAACAACAAAAATGAAAAATATCGTGTTTTTTTTTTGTGATAAAATTGTCAATATATTTTGAATAGGCGTGTTTTCGTAACGTGGATTCAGCAATGCAATTTACACATTACGAAAACAAATTCTATTCAAATGATAGATAAGCTGAAATTTTTGTCATCAAAGAATGGAAAATTTTCAGATAAAAAGAATCTGATATTTTCATGTATCTGCTCAAATCATAGATTGTAAGTACTCGTTAGAATCACATTGCTTAGGCGGTTCTAACGGGTACCAATAATCTATGATTTTGAGCCGAAATAAGGAAATAATGTATAGGCCACTAAACTGGGGTTAAAGGGGCGCAAAATTATCTACGTGTTTTCGTGAGGTGGTTTGGCAACAGGCACTGTGAATGAAACAAGTATCCATGGTAGTCTTGCTCTGTTTAGTTTGAAATAATGTTCTGAGCTGTATTCTTGCTCAGCAATTTCTGTGTCAAAAGATTTACACTACTGATGGTACGTGACTATCATTATAAAACGATATCCAGGTAACGTTTATTTACAGCTGCGCTATCCTTTTCAGGTACGAATTTTTGGACTGGTCTTGTTTGTTGGGTTATGTAAAACGTGTAGATCCAGATCAGATGCTACACAATGCATCATCTGATCAGGGTATACACCGTTTGCAGAATGTAAAAGTGATCATAAAGATATTTTCTATATACCAACAATAATATTTACTAGAACTGATGATTAAAATTCATAAATCTGCCAAATTAGCCTACATATAACTTATATTCTACTACCAATAATAATAATGTTACAAAGGCAGTCCTGGAACTTTTCGACTGCACCTCGTACATCAAGGTGTTAAGCCGTGTAAGTTTTCTTCCACGATACTCAAAGTAGATTATGCTCAAAGTAGATGATGCTCAAAGCCTCATTGTTTGAATGTTTTCTGGTATTATGGTTGGAATTTAGTCCTCACAAGAGAGTTTACTATTTTTTCCATATTTACCAGCACACTTATGCAGCATACACATGAAAACATGCATTTTTACTTTCAAATAAATTATTCATTTGTTTGTTTGATATAAGGTTTAACGTCCGCTAAACACAATATAGGCCATTTTCGAAACGTTGCTTCCAATTTTTAAGATTTTTATCCGATATTGAGATGAAATGACATCTCAAGCATTGCCGCAAATGTTTGGACGGTCCAACACCAGCTACTTTGCCTGGCCAGGCTTAGACCCTCTAAGCAGTTTACCAGGACTCGGGTGTGACCGGTTTCCGCTCTGGATGGAAGCAGCATGCGGCCCTATCTATTTCTCTTTTAGCCCCGATGTGCGGGGGGTGGGGGGGGAGGCATTTTGTAAAAGCTTATACTTGTTAATTTACAGGACCAACTCTTGGAATTGGTCGATGTCTATTTATAAATCGATAACTACCGGCAACCAGTCCGGATAAGCTGCATACAGCTAAATTTTAAATTTGTTTACAGTACTCATTCTGTACTCGAGGAGTGACCGTCTATGTAAATGCGGTATGCAGCCTTATCTGTTGCGCACATATTTGAACAGGGTTTTCCCAGTTACGTCAGTAGACTGTCTAAATTAAACAGGGGTATCACCAATCCAATCTAAATGGCCAATAAAAGATCCCCATATCTAATCAAAGCGCCAAAGGCACTGAAATGACAGATTCTATGAGAAAATCAAAGCACTGTGAAAACTTACAGACAACCTTTCTAAAAAGATCTTAAAATTTAGAAAAGTAGTTCTGCAAATTCCATTGCATGATATGTTTGCAGATGTCTATTCACCGATGGTATCATGAAATGCCATTCGATGTACCAAATTTTGGAAAGCAACTATTTACGTTTTCAAAACCAAAAATTAAAATTCAAGTTTTAACAATACTACTGTCAATTAGTAACATTTTTTTCTGGTCGGTTGTGGATACCTCCCCCTAAAAGATACTCTATTTTTCACAAAGAGATCGGAGGAGAAAGGCTGGTCAGTCCAGTATATGAATTCCATTGGCTTGAAGACATTTTTGAGTAAGAACAGCACTATAAACCCGCGCGTAATCCAGCTGGATTAGATATCCCGGATTCTGAGCGTAAACACATAAATGGAACCACGTGAGGCCGACGCATTTGATTGATGTAACGTCTCGCTGTTCAGTTAACGTCTCAGCCATGATCTTGAATTTTCTTAATGTCGCTAGCTACATGCAATAGCTCGACATACCATTTCGCTTATTCCATCCGATATGTCATGCTCTATTACGCACGCGTCGCCTCGGCATACCTTACACCTATATGTCGAAACATCCCGAAACGACAATCGGCGTGATTCACGCTGAAGTGCGATGTGTCACTGAAATGCATACCACGCGAGTCGCTTAGACGCCAATATACATGTAAGTATTTCATGCACCAGCGTAAGTGTTCCGTACTGTGTCGACGTCTTAATTTTGGTCACGACAGGGACGTCTAGCTCTCGAAAGTGCATCGCATAAGGGCGACGAACAGTGTAAGTGCTTATTAGTCGGTAGTTGAAACCCTTTGTTTATCTATAGGTACAGTGCAGCAGATGCCGGCGGAAATCTGCTTCGCATATGCGTCTGTCGGATGAATCGATCTTGACATACTGACGTCGGTCTTCCGCTACGCCGACGTCCACTAGCGTCTTCTGTTGATAGTAAGATGTCGCTCCAACAGACAAATAGATCAAACACATGTGGCACCCAAAATCAGAGTCAACGCCATCCGCTTTCCGACCAGCTTCTAACTGTCCATTAGAAGCCTCCGTGGTGTAGTGGTTATGCTACTCGCCTTGTAAACCAGGGATCGCAGGATCGATCCCGGACTTCTCCGGACTTTCGGATGTGTCTTTAAACCGAGGTATCGTCTCCGTATGACCTTAGCTGTTGGTGGGACGTAAAACTCAAACACTCACTCTACTGTCCAGGGTTTAATGAAAAATGTTGCAATACGTTCTCACTAGATGCTTTTTGAGAACAAAATACAATTTCTTCTTTTTTAGGCACGACCTTACATCACACATCAAAAGTTTGACCCTGAGCATGTGGTTTCTATCAGTGCTGGTGTGAAGGTGGTACTCAGGATCGTAGGCCCCCGCCCATCGGGGCTTAAAGAAATAAATGGGCTGCATGATGCTTCCACGCAGAGCTGAAACCGACCCGCACACGAGTACTGGTAATCTGCTTAGAGGATCTAAGCCTGCCCAGGCAAAGAGGTGCGAGTCGGACCGTCCATGCATATAAACCCTATTGGTTTCTTTGGGTGGCAGGGCTTGAGATGTCATTTCATCTCAGTGTCGGGTAAAAGTCCCACAAAATTGGAAGCAACGTCTCCAAAATGACCTATACAGTGTTGCCGGGGACGTTAAACCTCAAATCAAACAAAACACAAGATCGTGGCCGGACTGGTAACCATACGTCACGGTTGATTGATTTAACCTTTTTAGTTTAAGGGCATGGTGCCTAAGCGTGTTGTAATCATGCAATCGTTTGGTTTCAAAATCAAAGCACCGAAAGTGTTGGTAGGGATGTAGGTTGGGGTACAAGTCCTGGGCTGAGATTAAACTGTTTAATTTAACTCTGAAATTCCAAACAAATAGTGAAGATTTTGATAAGAAGCGCGTTCTGCAGCGACCGAACTTGGTCTACACTGTTTGCCAAGCTCACCCTATGATTCCAGGATGACCCTCTTCAGTCTTATGGAATACCCTGATCTCACTGCGGCTATTTACTGCAAGAAAAAGGTTATTCTGAGAAGTCAGTGTTAGTCACGTAGACGTTAGCTCTGAATCGCTTTTTTATGCCCCCAACTTTGAAAAAGTTGGAGGGGCATATTGCTTCTGGTTCGTTCGTCCGTTCGTCCGTTACGCTTTTGATGCATAGCATAACTAAAGAACCGTGTATGCTAGGGTTTTGAAATTTCATATATGGATTCCTCATGGAAAATGAGCTGACGCATATTTTTTTTCTCGTCTGGATTATGCCCCCTTCAAGAGTTATTGCCCTTTGAAATTTTTTTAATAAAACTTGTCAGCAAGATATCTCAAAAACAATTGGAGCTAGAGCCTTGAAAGTTGGTGATTATATTGGTGGTGATGAGTAGATGAACTGATTAACTTTTGACAAAATTCCGAATAATACTTTGTGAGTTATGGCCCTTTGTCATTTGGGTAATTTGTGCCCATTGTAATGTATGCTAAAAGTGATGCATAGCATAACTTTAGAACCGTGTATGCTAGGGTTTTGAAATTTCATATATGGATTCCTCATGGAAAATTAGCTGACGCGTATTTTTTTTCTTGTCCGGATTATGCCCCTTTTAAGAGTTATTGCCCTTTGAAATTTTTTTATTAAAATCTTGTCAGCAAGATATCTCAAAAACGATTGGAGCTACAGCCTTGAAAGTTGGTGAATATATTGGTGGTGATGAGTAGATGAACTGATTAACTTTTGACGAAATTCCGAAAAATACTTTGTGAGTTATGGCCCTTTGTCATTTTGGTAATTTGTGCCCATTGTAATGTATGCTAAAAGTGATACAAAGCATGTCTTTAGAACCGTGTATGCTAGGGTTTTGAAATTTCATATATGGATTTCTCATGGAAAATTAGCTGATGCGTATTTTGTTTCTTGTCTGGATTATGCCCCTTTTAAAAGTTATTGCCCTTTGAAATTTTTTTAATAAAATTTTGTCAGCAAGATTTCTCAAAAACTATTGGAGCTAGAGCCTTGAAAGTTGGTGAATATATTGGTGGTGATGAGTAGATGAACTGATTAACTTTTGACGAAATTCCGAAAAATACTTTGTGAGTTATGGCCCTTTGTCATTTTGGTAATTTGTGCCCATTGTAATGTATGCTAAAAGTGACGCATAGCATAACTTTAGAACCGTGTATGCTAGGGTTTTGAAATTTCATATATGGATTCCTCATGGAAAATTAGCTGACACGTATTTTTTTTCTTGTCCGGATTATGCCCCTTTTAAGAGTTATTGCCCTTTGAAATTTTTTTATTAAAATCTTGTCAGCAAGATTTCTCAAAAACGATTGGAGCTAGAGCCTTGAAAGTTGGTGAATATATTGGTGGTGATGAGTAGATGAACTGATTAACTTTTGACGAAATTCCGAAAAATACTTTGTGAGTTATGGCCCTTTGTCATTTTGGTAATTTGTGCCCATTGTAATGTATGCTAAAAGTGACGCATAGCATAACTTTAGAACCGTGTATGCTAGGGTTTTGAAATTTCATATATGGATTCCTCATGGAAAATTAGCTGACGCGTATTTTTTTCTTGTCCGGATTATGCCCCTTTTAAGAGTTATTGCCCTTTGAAATTTTTTATTAAAATCTTGTCAGCAAGATATCTCAAAAACGATTGGAGCTACAGCCTTGAAAGTTGGTGAATATATTGGTGGTGATGAGTAGATGAACTGATTAACTTTTGACGAAATTCCGAAAAATACTTTGTGAGTTATGGCCCTTTGTCATTTTGGTAATTTGTGCCCATTGTAATGTATGCTAAAAGTGATACAAAGCATATCTTTAGAACCGTGTATGCTAGGGTTTTGAAATTTCATATATGGATTTCTCATGGAAAATTAGCTGATGCTTATTGTTTTTCTTGTCTGAATTATGCCCCTTTTAAAAGTTATTGCCCTTTGAAATTTTTTGAATAAAATTTTGTCAGCAAGATTTCTCAAAAACTATTGGAGCTAGAGCCTTGAAACTTGGTGAATATATTGGTGGTGATGAGTAGATGAACTGATTAACTTTTGACGAAATTCCGAAAAATACTTTGTGAGTTATGGCCCTTTGTCATTTTGGTAATTTGTGCCCATTGTAATGTATGCTAAAAGTGACGCATAGCATATCTTTAGAACCGTATATGCTAGGGTTTTGAAATTTCATATATGGATTCCTCATGGAAAATTAGCTGACGCTTATTTTTTTCTCGTCCGGATTATGCCCCTTTTAAGAGTTATTGTCCTTTGAAATTTTTTTAATGAAATCTTGTCAGCAAGATATCTCAAAAACTATTGGAGCTAGAGCCTTGAAAGTTGGTGAATAGATTGGTGGTGATGATTAGATGAACTGATTAACTTATGACAAAATTCCGAAAAATACTTTGTGAGTTATGGCCCTTTGTCATTTTGGTAATTTGTGAAAAACTTTGTCGTTCTAGCGCCTACATTTCTTCACCAATTTCAATATAACTTCACACAAATGTTCCTTAGGCCAAAACAAATTATATGTGTGGTTCCTATTACATGGTTTTCAAAAATAGGGTAGGTAGGTAGGAAAATTATTTTATTTTTTATTTTTATTTTTTTTTCTCACCTTCTATACTATGCTACACACTGCACTTATTTTTGTTATATTGTTTTTCTTCTGTTGTATAATTGTACTTGAACACATTGTAAACAAATAAAAGTATAATATATATTGCTTAGTTTTCATCCATATTGTCCTAATTGTTACAAAAATAAGGGTTTTCTTCAGTCAGAACAAAGTATTTTGATTGGAAATCCTGTGTATGTGTTCGCCTTTTACAAAAGGTCAGCCTTTGGGACTTGCTGTTCTAGTGAAGGTTGCTTTATCTTGAATAGTGTTGTAACTGTTATTGTACCATATATACATTGAAGATAAATGTAAAAGTTCAAAAGATCAAGATGAAATGACAGAGTAAACGGATATCTTATAACGGCTTAATGCTGCAAATTAAACATCCACCAATTAGCACCAGCAGAAACTATTTTATTTATAGTCTTTTCAAATCGTAGTCCTTGTTCCATTTGTATCTGTCTTACTTGGTCCTAAAGCTGAACATGATAGATAGATAGATAGATAGATAGATAGATAGATAGATAGATAGATAGATAGATAGATAGATAGAGAGAGAGATAGAGAGATAGATAGATAGATAGATAGATCTCACAATGATTCTGAAAACAGGAGTGTAAAATCCTTCATTTTGAAAAGTTAAGTTCCTGATCTTGATTGTACAAAAAACATAAACATTTCTACACACGTGTACACTACACCATAGTTGCATGTTTCCCTAACTGCCTCTTTCATGACTCTAATCCAAACTTGTACAGTGTGGAAACTCAATAGAACCATGCCATTGAGGTGGTTGTAATAAGAAACCACAACGTACATGTATGTTCTGGAGCTGAGATTGGGAAAAATATATCCCCAGTTAAAGACACATTTTTTTCCTTATATAAAAGGGGTGGCCTGTCTGATGATCTCCAATAAACATTCCCTTCGGGCCATAGTGCACATCAAAGGCTTATCTTATCTAAGTGATTATGAGGTGATTATGAGCAGATTTCTTGTTTAATAGGGGGTTCAATAAGGGTACTTGAGTGATAGTATTATTTACTGAGATTGTTTCCAACAACATATTGTTTAAATAACTTCTTTTTTTATTTTAAAATAAAGTTAAGAAAAACACTGATATCCATTGTTTCCTTTATTCAAAAGTGCAAAGAAGTAAACCAACAAGGTAAATGAATTGATTAACGTCAAATTTTAATCAATCAATTAACCTTTATTTATTTATTTATTTATTTATTTGGTTGAAAGTATGTGATACACAAATCATATAATGTCTAAAACATTAGCATTTTATACTTTCAGTCAAGATGGAGCTATAAAATGTTCTTTGTTTTAGACACAATCATATCAGAAAAGAGAGAAAAAAAAAGAATTTTTTTAAGATTTTATTTTTCACCTAGATTTTATTTTTTAAAACTAAAAAAAAAAAAAAAAAAAAAAAAAATTAAATTTATTTTTCTTATTTATATTGCAAACATAGGTTGTGGGTGCTCATCAGGGCCGCCTCATTGAGGCGGTTCAAACGTGTACAGATAATCTATGACTCAATGAGACGATTCTAACGAGCACCCGCAACCTATGACTTGGCCCAGAAATAAGGAAAATAATGTTTACCCCCTAAAACCCCAATTTTCTCTATAGAAAGTGGGGTTTAGGGGATGTTCTATTTTCCTCAAAAACATATATTGTGTGTCCTCATTAGAACCGCCTCATGGAAGCAGTTCTAACGAGCAGTCACACTGTAAAAACAAATTGTGGGTACTCGTCTGAACTGCTTCGCCGAGGTGGTTCTAATGAGTACCCACGATATATGTTTAGAGCAGAAATAATAAAGTTATCAGGATTTTATCTGAAAAAAAAATCATTTTTGGTGGAAAAAATTTACCAATATATTTGAATTGGCATTTTCTGTAATGATTATAAATAATGGCTTCTAAATATAAAATCGGGAAAAAGTGCTGTTGTTTCTTCCATGCAAATCCAAATAAGGACTTAGGTGTAAATGAATTGATGTCATTTGTCAGAGTCATATCCCTAGGTAATTTTTTACCCTCTCTTGGTCCCCTACCTGTATGACAGCCTGAATACCCCAAGTGTATTTTATCTCAATGCTGGATTCTTCAATAAACGGTCATTAGGATGTTATGTAATCGAAAAATGTGTCTTTAAGTCTGCTTTCCCCTTTAACTAGGGGCATGCAAGGGTGAGCAGGGATAAATAAGTTCTGAATAGTTAGATCCTCCGCAAGCAAAGAATACACCAAATAAACGAAAAAAGCAGACTCGGTTTTATTGAGTCTGTTCATCTCAATGTCGGGTAAAAGTCCTACAACATTGGAAGCAATGTCTCCAAAATGACCTTTACAGTGTTGACGGGAACGTTAAACCTCAAATCAAATGACCAAAATATAACAACGTCATGCCTGTTTAAAGAATGGAGAAAATGGATATTTTAGACACTTTTTTAGCAATAGATTGTTGCCTGTTTGATGGTTTACCGCTAATCCCGCTGTTTATTGTTCCAAATTATCTCACTTTAAGATTTGATGACCAGTGTACATGTAAGTGATACCAATTAAACGATTAGGTGTGAAAATTTACCTGACCAGTGTTATCATGTGCATATGCGGCCAGTCTGATCGGCGAGTGTCTAAACTTTCCGAGAAATGAAACCTTGTGAACAATAAACTCAGATCAGACTGTGCAGAACTTCAAGCTGATCTGAGTCTTTTCTGTGTGCGCATACGCATTCAGTGCATTTAGCGGAAAGCATTTCTGATGTCACCACCATATGACACCCTAGCTCATTAACTACCGTCTTTATCGGACATATATTACAACAGGTTAAACTGCTTCCTGCACTCACGAAAAAAAATCTTTTAACGTAAGATCAGCCTGCACATCGAGCTTTTCGTTTGCTGCTCTCTGCATATCGCAGAAGCCATACTACAACAGGTTTGAACAAAGAGCAAAGACTGTTAAGACTGCGCAGGCTGATCTGTGACTTCACCTGTCGCACAGTTTACTGTCATGTTTTCCAAAAATTGGATGCGAAGACCGTGTGTGCAAACTATCGATGACGTGTTATTCAAAAAACGTGGGAAAAATTCAGACTGCAACAAATGCACGTTCAAAATGACGGCGGGAAATTAAGCGCGGCATGACAAAAACTCTATATGTGTGACCAGCGAAGACTACGATCAGCCTGCGCATCTGTGGAGGCTTAGCTTTCTGTTCATGGAGAACGTGAAAATACTTGAGAGATTTACACAAGCCGTCTGCATTATTTATGTTTGTTGAAGCGTGCACACTTGTCTGATTATCGCTACAGGTGGTAAAACATAATTTGGATAATTTTTATTGTCACAAAAGTAATCTGATTATTGCGAGGGATCATACCGTCACGGTCTGCATACCGCAATAAATGTGCGCCATTGTCCTTTTGTATGCGTCCGAGACATGGGTTTATGCATCTTGCGCTTCCGAAAACAAATTGCATTCAAAATTTGTGGGTTCCGACCGCTTCCTAATTTTGCCTCTCTTACCGGTCCATGGAAAATACCTGTTGATCACAGGAGACAACAGACGTTTTACCCTCTGGCGGTAGTTTTTTTCTTATTTATTTTGTTTCCGGTGGTGGTTCTATTGGCTTGCATGAACGGTCTTGAATGTGCTAAGTACTGGAGATTTTGGATTATAATTATGGGTTACTTCAAAGCGTCGGCTTCTTCAGAAGTAGCCACGTGCCATATCCCTAACCCATTTGAACTGTAACTGGCTAATTGTTATTGATTAGCACGGGCCATGCACTTACCGTTAAATGGCAGCTCGCGGCAATTGATAAAAATACAGCTTTTAAATAGCGATGCTTACGATATGCATTGTTTTTCTAGGCTCACAGTTATTTAGAGACAAACACGGATGTTTTTTGTTGTTGTTTTTTGGCAGACGCACACCATTTTCATGCGTTAATACGACCAGATTGTCATTTAATGAAAGCGCTTTTTAATGAATATGTACTAAAATACTTTAACCATGAAAAATTCAAAGACCGTTTTTGCACATAAAATGTTTGGAATATTCATGATAGAAAAATAATTAGGGTCGGCGGGAAAAAGCTAGGCACGGTCGGGTAACCGGAACCACACATATATTTTGTTTTGGCCTTATAAAAAAATCTCGAGCGAGTTCGACTTTCAAGGTCATGACCTCAAGGTCAAGGTCACTGTGGCTATTTTTAGAAAAACTTTGTCATCGCTCTAGCGCCTACATTTCTTCACCAATTTCAATATAACTTCACACAAATGTTCCTTATAAAAAATCTCGAGCGAGTTCAACTTCAAAGTCATGACCTCAAGGTCAAGGTCACTGTGGCTATTTTTAGAAAAACTTTGTTAGAGCTCTAGCGCCTACATTTCTTCACCAATTTCAATATAACTCAACACAAATGTTTCTTATGACAATATCTCAGCGAGTTCGACTTTCAAGGTCATGACCTCAAGGTCAAGGTCACTGTGGCTATTTTAAGAAAAACTTTGTCATCATTCTAGCTCCTACATTTCTTCACTGATTTCAATATAACTTAACACAAATGTTTCTTATGACAATATCTTGATCGAGGTCGACTTTCAAGGTCATGACCTCAAGGTCAAGGTCACTGTGGCTATTTTTAGAAAAACTTTGTCATTGCTCTAGCGCCTACATTTCTTCACTGATTTCAATATAACTTCACACAAAGGTTCCTTATGACAATATCTCGGGTGTGTTAGACTTTCAGGGTCATGACCTCAAGGTCAAGGTCACTTTGGCTATTTTTAGAAAAAATTTGTCATTGCTCTAGCGCCTACATTTCTTCACCGATTTCAATATAACTTCACACAAATGTTCCTTATGACAATATCTCTAGCGAGTTCCACTTTCAAGGTCAAGGTCACTGTGGCTATTTTTAGAAAAACTTTGTCAATGCTCTAGCGCTTACATTTCTTCACCGATTTCAATATAACTTCACACAAATGTTCCTTATGACAATATCTCAAGCCATTTCAAGGTCAAGGTCACAATGGCTATTTTTAGAAAAACTTTGTCATCGCTCCAGCGCCTACATTTCTTCACCGATTTTAATATAACTTCACACAAATGATCCTTATGACAATACCTCGAAAGAGTTCGACTTTCAAGGTCAAGGTCACTGTGGTTATTTTTAGAAAAACTTTTTCATTGCTCTAGCGCTTACATTTTTTCACCAATTTCAAAATCGATTCACACAAATGTTCCTTATGACAATATCTGTAGCGAGTTCCACTTTCAAGGTCAAGGTCACTGTGGCTATGTTTAGAAAAACTTTGTCAATGCTCTAGCGCTTACATTTCTTCACCAATTTCAATATAACTTCACACAAATGTTCCTTAAGACAATATCTCGAGCGATTTCGACTTTCAAGGTCAAGGTCACTGTGGCTATTTTTAGAAAAACTTTGTCATCGCCCTAGCGACTACATTTCTTCACTGATTTCAATATAACTTCACACAAATGTTCCTTATGACAATACCTCGAGTGAGTTTGACTTTCAAGGTCAAGGTTACTGTGGCTATTTTTAGAAAAACTTTGACATAGCTCTAGCGCTTACATTTCTTCACCGATTTCAGTATAACTTCACACAAATGTTCCTTATGACAATATCTCGAACTATTTCGACTTTCAAGGTCAAGGTCACTGTGGCTATTTTTAGAAAATCTTTGTCATCGCTCTAGTGCCTACATTTATTGATGGATGTTAATAGAACTTCACACAAATGTTTCTTATGGTAATATCTCGAGTTGCTTTGACTTTCAAGGTCATGACCTCAAGGTCAAGTTCACTATGGCTATTTTTAGAAAAACTTTGTCATTGTTCTACCGCCTACATTTATGATTTTAATCTAACTTCACACAAAAGATGCTTATGATAATATCTTGAGCAAGATCTACTTCGTGGCCATGGCCTCAAGTCAAGGTCCCTATGACTATTTTTAGAGAAATATTGTCATCACTCTAGAACCTTCATTTATGGATGGATTTTTAAACAAACTTTACACAAATGTTGCATATGATAATATCTCAAGCAAGTTGGACTTTTGCCATTTCAGTGTTTTCCACACACGAAGTTGTCTTGTGCGAGGGGATTTGTATCGCATGCGATGCCTTGTTTTTTTTTTTAATAAAATCTTGTCAGCAAGTCCATATCTTGAGAACTATTAGAGCTTCATTAATCATTCTTGGTACAAACTTGCATCCAGGCATTGCAACTTCAACGCAAGCATCCATATCTGACATTGACCTATATTTCATGGTTCACTGACTTCGTGAATTATTGCGACCACCCTGACTTTCACCATTTCTCGAAAACTATTAAAGCTTTTTAAATTATAATTGGTACAAACTTTCATCTAGGAATTGCAACTGCAACCCAAGCATCCATATTTGACTTTTACCCATATTTCATGGTTCACTGACTTTGTGAATTATTGCGACCACCCTGACTTTCTATCTAATGTAAGAGTCCATTTCTCAAGATCTATTAGAGCTTCATTAATTGCATTTGGTACAAGCTTGCATTTAGGAATTGAAACTTCAATGCAAGTATCCATTTCTGACCTTGACCTTCATTTTATGGTTCACTGACTTTGTAAAATAGTGTGACATCCCTAACTTTCACCCTGATGTAAGAGTCTGTTTTTAAGAGTTTCATTGATGATACTTGGTACATGCTTGCAACTAGGAGTGAAATTTTTATGCATCCATGTTTGACCTTGACCTAGATTTCATGGTTTGGTGACTTTGCGCCCCCACAGGCGTGACATAGCCTTCGGGGGAATTCTTGTTGTATGTTTTTGAGTCTTTAACAATATTTGTTGAATATTTTGCCATCTAAGGACCAGCAAAGGTTGGGGGCATTGTGTTTTACAAACACCATTTCTAGTTTATTAGTAACTTCGGGTCGAATGCCAAACAATCAACCCAAACATAGCAGGGTCGTCTGTCAGTCTTGGGTACATGTAAGTGTTATCTGTAAAATCTGCACTTGAATAAAATGTTCGATCTGGCAAACAATGTAGACTAAGATCAAACGCCACAGAACCCGGTGTTGATCTTGTTCTATACATTTTTGCATCAGTTACTAACATCCGTTAAGTTAAGTCCAAGTCCTCGTTCATGACCAGCCTGCATTTAGAGACAATCGGCATGAGTGTTGTCAGTGCTTTGATTTATTCACTGCCTTGAGTTTCTGGAGTGTACTCTTCCATCACTGAAGTTGGGCTCGTCCATTCTGCTAAATATGGCACCTAGAATTATATCACAGGACCTACACTGTTTGCATAGGTATCTGTACCATATTCCAGGGTTGAAAGGGACAGCCTCTCTCGCAAAGTCTGATATACGCCTAGTGGTAACTGACCCAGACTTGACCTCGAATGTCGGAAAACCCATTAATATTCGGGTCTGCAGGTGACCGGCTGGTCTTTAAGGATTAAATATTGACAGCACTGTTAGAAAACAGTGTAAAACCTGAGCAGACGTCTGAGCAGGTGCCGCATTGATCTAGGTATACAGTCTCGCATGATGCAGCTGATTCATATGAAATGCTGAATCTATTCTCTGAAAGGTAAGATAAAATCGTCAAGTCGTCTGCTTCAAAAGTTTGTATTGCGATTATAGGATGTACAATTTTGATAACTGTGCCTAACCGGACTACATTTTTGTGCGGACTCATATTTCTTTGGCGGTCAAAGCCGGAAGAAAGTCGTAAGAAAGCCGGAACTACTTTACAACACGCAGGATAGCAAGAAACGACAGATTGAATCTGTCATTAAAAATGAAACTGCTGTTGAAGCTGAAGAGAATAATTTGTATTTTCTGAACGCACATGTCGCCATGTTTTTTTCAATTATTATCAATTTTATGCAAAGATTCTCCGTGTACAACTAATGAATGAAAGTATAGTAGATTAATTCGCCTTGCGTCTTTTCATAGCCCTGTACATATTAACCCATTTTGTAAATTTTCTGGGAATTCAAAAACAGGTAACTGGCAAACAGTTCAGGCCAAGATCAGTCGCCGTAGAATGCGGCGACTGATCAGGCCCTACATTGTTCTAGCCATTTTCGAAATTGATTCTGAAGAAAACACAACCTGACATCCCTAAATTTTGAAATTGTCTTGTACTGTATAGAAAGTGGAAGATTCCCTTCAGTACAAAATGGGTTAAAAATTCAAGGCATAATAGCAGGCGCTCAGAGTTACAAATAAACTAGGGGAGACCAATAAAAACATATCGATGGCGTTGTAAAACCCCTGACTACCGCAGTATCCTGCAGATCTTCACAAAACCGGGATGATTCGTCCTTGGGCGCAATTGTTCCAATCCCGTTATTATTCTATGTAGGGGTTCTGAGTGGGGATAGGAAACGGAAAATTAAATGTCAACCATTTTATAGTTATATGCTACTTTTGAATAGAAACCTTTTATAACAGATACTAACCGTTTTGTTTTCATATGGCATATTTATTCTTGAAAGCATAAAGATATTATATCATTAAAACTTAAAGGCATTTATTCTTGATTATTGAGGACTATCATTTCATTACATAATATTATGTAGCCCTCAGTGCTCACTGAGGAGAATTCCTCTTTCTTCAACAGGTAAGGGGTCGCCTTGGGGAAAATCAATAAATTACTTACTGTTGAATGGTGTACATTATTGATTTTCCCCTTTAGTGCCTCAGTCAGGGGATTCAACAAGAGCTACTAAGCACCCTATTAAGGGCCGCCTTTGATCTGCTATAGTCAGTATATCACAGGGGGCAATAAAACAATTATCGACACACGGTGTGTTCTACTGTCTAGGAATAAATGCCTTTAATTATGCCCCCGCCTATTCGGAGAATAGCGGAAGGGCATTAAGTTTTACCCCTGTCCGTCCGTTCATTTGTCCGTCCGTCCGTCCCGACATCGTGTCCGGGCCATAACTCCTAAACCGTATGGAATATATTCATGAAACTTCACAGGTGCATTCAGTACACTGAGACGATATGTCATGAACAAGGAAGACAACTCTTGCATTTTTGGTTTTTGGATTATCTGCCCTAGACTTAGTACCATATAGTAAACCGTGTCCGGGCAATAACTCCTAAACCGTATGGAATATATTCATGAAACTTCACAGGTGCATTCATCACACTGAGACGATGTGCTATTAACAAGGAAGACAACACTTGCATTGTTTTGGTTTTTGGATTATCTGCCCTTGACTTAGTATCATATAGTAATTCGTGTCCGGGCCATAACTCCTAAACCGTATGGAATATATTCATGAAACTTCACAGGTGCATTCATCACACTGAGACGATGTGTCATGAACAAGGAAGAAAACTCTTGCGTTTTTGGATTATCTGCCCTTGACTTAGTACCATATAGTAAACCGTGTCCGGGCCATAACTCCTAAACCGTATGGAATATATTCATGAAACTTCACAGGTGCATTCATCACACTGAGACGATGTGTCATGAACAAGGAAGACAACTCTTGCATTTTTTGGTTTTTGGATTATCTGCCCTTGACTAGGTACCATAGAGTAAACCGTGTCCGAGCCATAACTCCTAAACCGTACGGAATATATTCATGAAACTTCACAGGTGCATTCATCACACTGAGACGATGTGTCATGAACAAGAAAGACAACTCATGAATTTTTGAGTTTTGGATTATCTGACCTTGACTTATTACAATATAGTAAACCGTGTCCTGGCCATAACTCCTAAACCGTATGGAATATATTCATGAAACTTCACATATGCATTCATCATACTGAGACGATGTGTCATGAACAAGGAAGACAACTCTTGCATTTTTGGTTTTTGGATTATCTGCCCTTGACTTAGTACCATATAGTAAACCGTGTCCGGGCCATAACTCCTAAACCGTATGGAATATATTCATGAAACTTCACAGGTGCATTCATCACACTGAGACGATGTGTCATGAACAAGGAAGACAACTCTTGCATTTTTAGGTTTTTGGATTATCTGCCCTTGACTTAGTACCATATAGTAAACCGTGTCCGAGCCATAACTCCTAAACCGTACGGAATATATTCATGAAACTTCAAAGGTGCATTCATCACACTCAGACGATGTGTCATGAACAAGGAAGACAACTCTTGCATTTTTGGTTTTTTGGATTATCTGCCATTGACTTAGTACCATATAGAAAACCGTGTCCGGGCCATAACTCCTAAACCGTATGGAATATATTCATGAAACATCACAGGTACATTCATCATACTGAGACGATGTGTCATGAACAAGAAAGACAACTCTTGCATTTTTGGTTTTTGGATTATCTGCCCTTGACTTAGTACCATATAGTAAACCGTGTCCGGGCCATTACTCCTAGACCGTATGGAATATATTCATGAAACTACACAGGTGCATTCATCACACTGAGACGATGGTACATGAATAAGGAAGACAACTCTTGCATTTTTCGGTTTTTGGATTATCTTCCCTTGACTAAGTACCATAGAGTAAACCGTGTCCGAGCCATAACTCTTTAACCGTACGGAATATATTCATGAAACTTCACAGATGCATTCATCATACTGAGACGATTGGTCATGAACAAGGAAGACAACTCTTGCATTTTTGGTTTTTGGATTATCTGACCTTGACTTATTACCATATAGTAAACCGTGTCCGGGCCATAACTCCTAAACCGTATGGAATATATTCATGAAACTTCAAAGGTGCATTCATCACACTGAGACGATGTGTCATGAGCAATGAAGACAACTCTTGCATTTTTGGTTTTTGGATTATCTGACCTTGACTTATTACCATATAGTAAACCGTGTCCGGGCCATAACTCCTAAACCGTATGGAATATTTTCATGAAACTTCACAGGTACATTCATCACCCTGAGACGATGTGTCATGAACAAGGAAGACAACTCTTGCATTTTTTGGTTTTTGGATTATCTGCCCTTGACTTAGTACCATATAGTAAACCGTGTCCGGGCCATAACTCCTAAACCGTATGGAATATATTCATGAAACTTCACAGGTGCATTCATCACACTGAGACGATGTGTCATGAACAAGGAAGACAACTCTTGCATTTTTTGTTTTTGGATTATCTGCCCTTGACTTAGTACCATATAGTAAACCGTGTCCGGGCCATAACTCCTAAACCGTATGGAATATATTCATGAAACTTCACAGGTGCATTCATCACACTGAGACGATGTGTCATGAACAAGGAAGACAACTCTTGCATTTTTTGGTTTTTGGATTATCTGCCCTTGACTAGGTACCATAGAGTAAACCGTGTCCGAGCCATAACTCCTAAACCGTACGGAATATATTCATGAAACTTCACAGGTGCATTCATCACACTCAGACGATGTGTCATGAACAAGAAAGACAACTCATGAATTTTTGGTTTTTGGATTATATGACCTTGACTTATTACAATATAGTAAACCGTGTCCTGGCCATAACTCCTAAACCGTATGGAATATATTCATGAAACTTCATAGGTGCATTCATCACACTGAGACGATGTGTCATGAGCAAGGAAGACAACTCTTGCATTTTTGGTTTTTGGATTATCTGCCCTTGACTTAGTACCATATAGTAAACCGTGTCCGGGCCATAACTCCTAAACCGTATGGAATATATTCATGAAACTTCACAGATGCATTCATCATACTGAGACGATGGGTCATGAACAAGGAAGACAACTCTTGCAGTTTTTGGATTATCTGCCCTCGACTTAGTACCATATAGTAAACCGTGTCCGGGCCATAACTCCTAAACCGTATGGAATATATTCATGAAACTTCACAGGGGCATTCATCACACTGAGACGATGTGTCATGAACAAGAAAGACAAATCTTGCATTTTTGGTTTTTGGATTATCTGCCCTTGATTTAGGATAATATAGTAAACCTGTCCGGGCCATAACCCCTAAACCGTATGGAATATATTCATGAAACTTCACAGGTGCATTCATCACACTGAGACGATGTGTCATGAACAAGGAAGACAACTCTTGCATTTTTGGTTTTTGGATTATCTGCCCTTGATGCCAATTTCCCCGACTATTCAAAGAATAGCGGAAGGGCATTAAGATTTACCACTGTCCGTCCGTTTATCCGTTCGTCCGTCCCGACATCGTGTCCGGGCTATAACTCCTAAACCGTATGGAATATATTCATGAAACTTCTCAGTTGCATTCATCACACTTAGACGATGTGTCATGATAAAGGAAGACAACTCTTGCATTTTTTGGTTTTTGAATTATCTGCCCTTGACTTAGTACCATATAGTAAACCGTGTCCGGGCCATAACTCCTAAACCGTATGAAATATATTCATGAAACTTCACAGGTGCATTCATCACACTGAGACAATTTGTCATGAACAAGGAAGACAACTCTTGCATTTTTGGTTTTAGAATCATCTGCCCTTGACTTAGTACCATATAGTAAACCGTGTCCGGGCCATAACTCCTAAACCGTATGGAATATAACCATGAAACTTCACAGATGCATCCATCATACTTGGACGATGTGTCATGAACAAGGAAGACAACTTCTGCTTGTTTAGTTTTTGAATTATCTGCCCTTGACTTACTTCCATATATAGTCAAATGGTTGTCGTGTCCGGGCCATAAGTCCTGACCGTATGGAATATATTCATGAAACTTCACAGGTGCATTCATCACACTTAGACGATGTGCCATGAACAAGGAAGACAACTCTTGCATTTTTGGTTTTTGAATTACATGCCCTTGACTTAGTACCATAAACATACTTTTGTCAACGCTCTAGTGCCTACATTTCTTGACCGATTTTAATATAACTTCACACAAATGTTCCTTATAAAAAATCTCGAGCGAGTTCGACTTTCAAGGTCATGACCTCAAGGTCAAGGTCACTGTGGCTCATTTTAGAAAAACTTTGTCATCGCTCTAGCGCCTACATTTCTTCACCAATTTCAATGTAACTTCACACAAATGTTCCTTATAAAAAATCTCGAGCGAGTTCGACTTTCAAGGTTATAACCTCAAGGTCAAGGTCACTGTGGTTATTTTAGAATAACTTTGTCATCGCTCTAGCGCCTACATTTCTTCACCAATTTCAATATAACTTCACACAAACGTTCCTTTTAAAAAAAATCTCGAGCGAGTTTGCCTTTCAAGGTCATGACCTCAAGGTCAAGGTCACTGTGGCTATTTCAGAAAAACATTGCCATCGCTCTAGCGCCTACATTTCTTCACCCATTTCAATATTACTTCACACAAATGTTCCTTACAAAAAAATCTCGAGCGAGTTTGACTTTCAAGATCATGACCTCAAGGTCAAGGTCACTGTGGCTATTTTTAGAAAAACTTTGTCATCGCTCTAGCGCCTACATTTTTTCACCAATTTCAATATAACTTCACACAAATGTTTCTTATGATAATATCTCGAGTTGGTTTGACTTTCAAGGTCAAGGTCACTGGAGCTATTTTTAGAAAAAAAATTCATCGCTCTAGCGCCTACATTTCTTCACTGATTTCAATATATTTTCCCTCTAATGTTTCTTATGATTATATCTCGAGCGAGTTCGACTTTGAAGGTCATGACCTAAAGGTCAAGGTCACTGTGGCTATTTTTAGAAAAAAATTTGTCATCGCTCTAGCGCCTTAATTTCTTCACTGATTTCAATATAACTTCACACAAATGTTCCTTATGACAATATCTCGAGCAAGTTCAACTTTCAAGGCCATGACCTCAAGGTCAAGGTCACTGTGGCTATTTTTAGGAAAACTTTGTCATCGCTCTAGCGCCTACATTTCTTCACTGATTTCAATATAACTTAACAAATGTTCCTTATGACAATATCTTGAGTGAGTTCGACTTTCAAGGTCATGACCTCAAGGTCAAGGTCACTGTGGCTATTTTTAGAAAAACTTTGTCATCGCTCTAGCCCCTACATTTCTTCACTGATTTCAATATAACTTCACACAAATGTTCCTTATGACTATATCTCGAGCGAGTTCGACTTTCAGGGTCATGACCTCAAGGTCAAGGTCACTGTAGCTATTTTTAGAAAAATTTTGTCATCGCTCTAGCGCCTACATTTCTTCACCGATTTCAATATGACTTCACACAAATGTTCCATATGACAATATCTCTAGCGAGTCCCACTTTCAAGGTCAAGGTCACTGTGGCTATTTTAGAAAAACTTTGTCATCGCTCTAGCGCTTACATTTCTTCACCGATTTCAATATACTTTCACACAAATGTTCCTTATGACAATATCTCAAGCAATTTCGACTTTCACGGTCAAAGTCACGATGGCTTTTTTTTAGAAAAACTTTGAATCGTTCCAGCGCCTACATCTCTTCACCAATTTCAGTATAACTTCATACAAATGTTCCTTATGACAATACCTCGAACGAGTTCGACTTTCAAGGTCAAGGTCACTATGGCTATTTTTAGAAAAACTTCGTCATTGCTCTAGCGCTTACATTTTTTCACCAATTTCAATATTACTTCACACTAATGTTCCTTATGACAATATATGTAGCGATTTCTTCGACTTTCAAGGTCAAGGTCACTGTGGCTATTTTTAGAAAAACTTTGTCATCGCTCTAGCGACTACATTTCTTCACTGATTTTAATATAACTTCACACAAATGTTCCTTATGACAATACCTCGAGCTATTTCTACTTTCAAGGTCAAGGTCACTGTGGCTATTTTGTCATCGCTCTACCGCCTACATTTATGATTTTAATATAACTTCACACAAATGATGCTTATGAAAATATCTTGAGCAAGATCTACTTTCGCGACCATGGCCTCAAGTCAAGGTCCCTATGACTATTTTTAGAGAAATATTGTCATCACTCTAGAACCTACATTTATTGGTGTTTTTTTCTCAAACAAACTTTACGCAAATGTTGCATATGATAATATCTCAAGCAAGTTGGACTTTTGCCATTTCAGTGTTTTCCACGCACGAAGTTGTCTTGTGCGAGGGGATTTGTATCGCATGCGATGCCTTGTTAATGAATGGCATTTGGCGGGGGCATCCGTGTCCTATGGACACTTTTTCTAGTTTATGATTGATTTGAAGATCATTTGTAATATTTTTTATAAATGGCATTTGGCGGGGGCATCCGTGTCCTATGGACACTTTTTCTAGTTCAGGCTAAAATGCTTCCTAGCAAAGATAAAGAAATATAAGCAATTTTCAAATCGAAAATGATAAGAAGAAAAAAGCAATGAAAACAATATTGGTTACCATACAGTCCCTCAATACCCTTCCTTGACTGTCGCTGACCATGTACAAAATGCATTTACCGGTCGCTTATAGCATCGATAGTCGTCTCCCTATGCCATCAGAATGTAGTGTAAAATAAGGACTGAGCTCATGCACTGGGCCATTGACAAACAGTGAACAACTAATCAGACGCCACTTAACGCGATGTTTGATCAGGTTTACACTCTTTGCTTAAAAATACTGGAATTAAAGGATGAACCGAACAGTTCAATTCTCAGTTCCGTTTCAAAAAGATCCGATCAAAACTGAAGGGGCTACGGTGCTGACAAGGTAAAAAAAATCGGCATTTTCAGCAATCAAAGGGGCGTAACTCTATGATAAAGTGCCCGGCGTTCAAACTCATTCGAGTTCTTATCCCCAGCCACCTTATATATTTGTTTCAGAAAGATCCGGTCAAAACTGAAGGGGCTATGGTGATGACAAGGTCAAAAATAGGCATTTTCAGCAATCAAAGGGACGTAACTCTATGATAAATGGGCCGTCTTAGCCGGTTTTCGAATTCATCCGAGTTTTCATCCCAAGCCACCTTACATATAAGTTTCAGAAAGATCCGATCAAAACTGAAAAGGCTTCGGCGATGACAAGGTCAAAAATAGGCATTTTAAGCAATCAAAGGGACGTAACTATGATGATTGGGCCGTCTTGGCCGGTTTTCGAATTCATCCGAGTTTTATCCCCAGCCACCTTACAAAAAGTTTCAGAAAGATCCGATCAAAACTGAAAGCGCTACGGTGATGACAAGGTCAAAAATAGGCATTTTCAGCAATCAAAGGGACGTAACTCTATGATCAATGGGCCGTCCTGGCCGGTTTTCGAATTCGAGTTTTCATCCCCAGCCACCTTACATATAAGTCTCAGAAAAATCCGATCAAACTGAAGGGGCTGCGCTGATGACAAGGTCAAAAATAGGCATTTTAGCAATCAAAGGGCCGTATATGTCTCCATGATAAATTGGCCAACCTGGACGGGTTTTGAACTCATCCGAGTTTTTATCCACAGCCACTTTACATATAAGTTTCAGAAAGTTCCGATCAAAAATAAAGGCGCTACGGTGATGACAAGGTCAAAAATAGACATTTTCAGCAATCAAAGGGACGTAATTCTATGATAAATGGGCCGACTTCGCCGGTTTTCGAACTCATCCGAGTTTTTATCCCAAGCCACATTACATATAAGTTTCAGAAAGATCCGATCAAAACTGAAGGGGCTACGGTGATGGCAATGTCAAAAAATAGGCGTTCATCCTAATGGTCAAGTTAATTTCTCAAGAACTATAAGAGGTTCATTAATGATACTTGGTATAACCTTGTATCTGGGGATGGCAACTTAAATGCAACATCCATATAAAAAGGATATTCGTGGACGTCATTTCCAGTCCAAAGAAGAAGTCGTGGTGGCAGCTGAGGAGTGTTTCGGCGTCAAGCATATTTTTCTCCTTCTGCTGACTTAAGAAGGGCAGTTGTCATTTTCTGGTGAAAGAATGTGAACTGGACAGATTAGCCACTAATGTATATAAGGCTGTCCAGGAAAAGTTTCATTATGTAAACGGACACGCTCAATATGACCTAGTGAAGGTAGTCTGGGCCTTTAATCAAAACCAACAAGCAAATCACCTCAAGATACAATACATAGACAAGTTTGGCATGTGGCACTATGGCAAATAGTGGTGTACGAGGGTGAGTCAATAAAAAAACGCATAACTTATTTCTAAGTGTGATCGATCTCTTCTTTTTCGATGTAATTGCCCTCTAGAATGTTACCCTTGGACAAACGTTGTTCCAGTGCCATCGGCCCAGAACTGATGAAGCCAAGGTCCTTGTCGCCGAAACACTCCTCAACTGCCACCACGACTTCTTCTTTGGACTGGAAATGACGTCCACGAATATCCTTTTTCAAGTTTGGGAATACGTAATAGTCACCAGGAGCTAATTCCGCAACTGTTCCATTGCAAGTTTGCAATTTAGTGACACAGAGGCCTTTCTGATATTTAATCTTCATCAGTAGGTCTCAACCCCAAAGTTCTGAAACCGAAACGGATACCCGGCAAACACAGCACATCCCCTTCCGAGCACACACTGACCGACGTAGCACATGAGACAGGTCAGCTGGAGGCATCAGGCAAGAGACGCCTACCCGAGGACTTAAAGGCGTCCCCCACCGAGCCAACATCAGCAAACATGGCCCACACTTCACGGAAGTCCCGGGCATGAGGAAGGAGATGTCCAAAGCAGCGAGACTTGCAAAATTTAAAAATGTAACAAAAAGTGGCAACCAAATCCGCTAAGATACATGTCGTACCTGACAAGTCAGTCTTAGTTTTAGAAAAAAAAATAGAATTTTATACTGCAAAAATTAAGGAAATAATATAGCTATTTAAATCAGTACTTGGGTACTGGCGTCAACACCGAAATATCAGCCTTCACACTAAGGAACTGATACTGAGCTGATGATACCCTCGGGGACAAACGAATCACCCACCAGCAGAGATACCGATCCAGTGGTTGCAATTAAGGCTGTGACACAGAGGCTTTTCTGATATTTAATCTTCATCAGTGTGTCTCAACCCCAAAGTTCTGAACCCGAAACGGATGCTGGACAAGGCCCGTCAAATACGGCACATCCCCTCCGAGCACACAACGACCGATGTAGCTCATGAGACAGGTCAACTGGAGGCATCAGACAAGTGTAAACTCTTGCATTGTCCTGTTGGAGCAGAATCCCTTTCGAGAGTTTTTCACGGATCGCATTTCTCAGTTGGTCGAGCAAATTTGCATAATACACACCTGCGATGGTACTTTTCTTTGCTAGAAATAACATAATAAAGCATTGTGCGTCCCAAGATACAGTTGCCATCACCTTGCCAGCAGAGGGCTGCGTTTTGAACTTTGGCCTCTGAGACCCCGGCTCTACCCACTGGCGACCTTGAGTTTTATTCTCAGGCTCGTAATAATGGACCCAGGTCTCATCTACAGTAACCAATCATCTTCCTTCGACCTAAACCGCTTCAAAAATGCGCTGCATGTATACTCATGTTCTGGTTTTCATTTGCTCGT
This sequence comes from Lucinisca nassula, assembly GCA_963580285.1. Lineage (NCBI taxonomy): Eukaryota > Metazoa > Mollusca > Bivalvia > Lucinida > Lucinidae > Lucinisca > Lucinisca nassula. Next base: position 54,860,100 of record OY757022.1, read on the forward strand.
CGATATGGGGGGATTTTGGGACCCAACGAGCTGTTAGCTTTCGCATATCCAAGCGATCATGTAAAATTGTTGAAACCCTACTTTGTGAAATGTGTAATGCGTTCGCTATTTCTTCCACCTTAATTCGCCTATCACAGTACACCCGACCCCGTACTTTGGTCTTCATCGGTGGCATCTGATGAGTCTTCTAAAGACGTTCTACCACGTTTGAATCCCCCCCCCCCCCGCCCAGAATTTAACTTGAGCAAACGATGGTGTAGAAGACTCATAAACATTAGTTAACTCGCAATGTATTTCCTGGCCGGCTTTCCTTTTCAAATGCAAGTAACGAATTACAGCACGATACTCAACTTTTGACGAAAAGTTTGCTTTTGCATCGCTAGCCATGTTTGACGTTCAATATCGTATGAGTGAATGACACGATAAGGGTGCAATTTTGCCCTCATGCCCAATTGTCTCCGTCAATTGTAAATAGGATAGGCTGTTTACTTATTGACTTGCCCTCATATATCCAGTTCATACATCCTCAGATGCATTGTTAGCTGCATCTGCACTAGCTGTCCCCGCCCCAACAAATGTTAAGTATTTTTGATTCGATAGCTTAACAGGCAGTTAATTATATTTACAAGCAAAGTTATATTGCGGATGTTCACGTGACTTCCCCTACTGACAGCCAGGCAACAACACTGTAGACCCAGATCAGATGCCACAGTCAGGGCACAGAACTTTGTATCTGATCAGGGTCTACATTGTTTGCCTAAAATACAGGAATTTAAGGGTTAAAGAAAACAGTACAAGTCCTGTTCTTTTTCCTAGCCTACACTCAGAGGCACTCCGCACATCAGTTGTGTCAGTGATTTGAATTTAGTATCCATATGTTTGATAATGGTCTGAACACAAAGGATATTATTTGAATTGCTTGTTATGCACTGTAGTCTGTCAGAGTCACAGAATGTTTTTACAGGACCAGAAAGTCTTAAAAACGTTTATGCAAGATAACACCTTAATAACCAATCATTCTCACCATAACTATCACTTCTTCATTGGGGCACACTCGATTTAAGCCCCCCAGTGGAATTCGTTTCCGCTGACCGTTCCAAGGCGGTTCTTCTTTCGCGGTTTATTTTTGTAATGGTTTGTCTTTGGGTGTTTGTGTCGCTTATATTATTTTATTTTGGATAGCCTATTGGCAATTCTGTGGGAAAGTGACTGTCCTTTTGGCTTTCCGCTATTGATGTTTCCATTAGGTCTGTTGTTTCATGTTGGTGTGTCTTTCCCTTTGATGTCTCTGATGGGAGCTGTGGGTTGATTGTATCGATTCTGATCATTGCCTCCACTTCTATTTTACATCTATGAAAGGACACATTACACTGCATGGGTGTGTTAATGAAGTATATAAAAATGTTTAATGATGCTGTGTGTTGAGTAAATTACACATGCAATACACTATTTCTTGTTATTACAGAAATTGTTATATCCATTATTGATGTAATAAAGATGTCTGAGGAAAATAGAAGTGGAGGCAATGATCAGGAATCGATACAATTAACCCACAGCTTCCATCAGAGACACCAAAGGGAAAGAAACACAAACATGAAACAACAGCCCCCAATGGAAACATCAACAGCGGAAAGCCAAAAGGACAGTTACTTTCCCACAAAATGACCAATAGGCTATCCAAAATAAAATAATATAAGCGACACAAACATCCACAGACAAACCATAACAAAAATAAACCGCGAAAACAGGATTTGGCATTTCATGCAAATTACAATTTGCATGAGATGTCAAGTCCGGTTTTCTGGGAATTATAAGAAAAAAAATCAACAGTTTGTCGTCTGTTAAAGACACATTTTTGGATTTCATAACATCCTAATAACCGGTTATTAAAGAAAGCAGTTTTGAGATAAAATACACTTGGGGTACTCTGACTGTCATACAGGTAGGGGACCAAGAGAGGGTAATCAATTACCTAGGAATATGTGTTTTGACAAGTCACATCTATTCATTTACATGACATTGTTTGTTTACAATATCCTGGTTTTGATTTTAATGGAAGAAACAACAGCATTTTTTTCTGATTTAAATTTTAGTAACCATTGTTTATAATCATTACTAAAACATGCCCATTCAAATATATTGGTAAAACTTTACCACCAAAAATGAAATTTGTCAGATAAAAAGAAACTTAATGATTTAATTGAATGGACATTTCATAGGGAATACTCCCTCTATCTTGCATGTAATGTAAGAAATGCTTTTTTCACTACTGAAGAGCATAAAAATTATACTTTATGGTCATGTCAGAAAGTGTGTGAAGCTTTCACTTTTCTACTTGACAATATATACATAAGATTTGGTACTAAGTTATTTAGACAAGGGTGTGGGTATTCCAATGGGTACTAATTGCGCACACCCTTGTGGCTGATCTGTTTTTGTTTTGTTATATGAGAGAGACATCATGATGTCCATTTCTGTTGAAAACCAGTCTGAAATCATTGAAGCTTTTAGCTCGACTTCTATATATTTGGATGATTCATTAAATATTGACAATACCTATTTCGATTGTTTGGTCAGTGAAATTTACCTCCACCCCCCCCCCCCCCCCCCCAACACGACTTCAGTTAAATAAAGCAAATTCTTCTGATACGGAGGCCCCGTTTTTGGATTTGCATCAATCTATTGTAGATGGTTTTGTTTCTTGTAAAGTTTATGATAAACGCGATGATTTTGATATTGGGATTGTATTTTTTTCCTTTTTGGATGGTGATGTTCCTCCTGCGCCATCCTATGACGTTTATATTTCGCAATTAATTCGATTTACAGGGTGTGTAGTCATGTAGCTTCAACGCTCGAAATAAATTGTTAACTGCTAAACTCCTTAATCAGAGTCATCGGTACCATAAACTACGCAAAGCCTTTTCAAAATTTTATAGACGTCATTCTGATTTAATTTAAAAAATTCAATATTGGACTTAAATCGTTTCTGCAACAAGGTCTATCGGAACCCGAATTTTATGGTGACTTAGAAATAAAATTCAGAAAAATATATAACCGCAATGACTTCAGTACCTAATTTCGTATATAAAAAGATTGGGTACAACATAAATGTTACACGACAGACTGCATGCATGGTAGTTAACCCAATCACGGTTGACAACTTTGATTCCCTCTTTACTTGCACGCCGGTGGGCCAGGCCTCAGATTCTATGACGGTTCCAGCGTAAATGCTTACTGAGAATTAGAGAGATCTTATTCAATGTAATGTTGTTTGGGGCATGATGTTCTGTCTCTGGTCGGGTCCATCGGAGTCTAAACTGTTGGTTTTCTTTTGCTCCAGCATTTCAGTGCTTTCTTGCTGTCGAGTCCACACCGTTGTTTCATCTCTGTGGTTGTTTGATTTTTTGTGTTCACGGATATGATGCACTGATGAGTTAGGAGGCCTTCATGCGGAGTGAACAAATTATTTGTTTAAATCGCGACGGAAGTAAGGACAATGATTGTGGCCACGTAAAATCGATTTAAGCCCCCTTCCCCCCCCCCCCCCCCCCCCCCACAACCCCCGAGTGGAATTCGTTTCACTGACCGTTCCAAGGCGGGTCTCTTCTGTCGCGGTTTATTTTTGTTATGGTTTGTCTTTGGGTGTGATTTGATGACTTCCTAAGATTTATGATGGGTGTCAACAGGTCAAGTAACAATCCTGATTCTGAATCTATCTATCTATCTATCTATCTATCTATCTATCTATCTATCTATCTATCTATCTATCTATCTATCTATCTATCTATCTATCTATCTATCTATCTATCTATCTATCTATCTATCTATCTATCTATCTATCTATCTATCTATCTATCTATCTATCTATCTATCTATCTATCTATCTATCTATCTATCTATCTATCTATCTATCTATCTATCTATCTATCTATCTATCTATCTATCTATCTATCTATCTATCTATCTATCTATCTATCTATCTATCTATCTATCTATCTATCTATCTATCTATCTATCTATCTATCTATCTATCTATCTATCTATCTATCTATCTATCTATCTATCTATCTATCTATCTATCTATCTATCTATCTATCTATCTATCTATCTATCTATCTATCTATCTATCTATCTATCTATCTATCTATCTATCTATCTATCTATCTATCTATCTATCTATCTATCTATCTATCTATCTATCTATCTATCTATCTATCTATCTATCTATCTATCTATCTATCTATCTATCTATCTATCTATCTATCTATCTATCTATCTATCTATCTATCTGCATATACTGTGTCGGTCACATTTGGCCATTACCTCAGTTGGGAGGGTGGCTAAATTTAGAATTTAGCTAAACAAAAAGATGACACTGGATGAGTCCTTAAAACTATTTACAATCTCATTGACAGGGGCATACTAAAACGCATAACTCTGAGTCCCAATCAACACAGTACGGGCTTTGAACTCCTCTTCGGACTTGGCATCTACTGCAGACGAGGGAAGACTGTTCTACTGAGGAATAGTCCTTAAAACTATTTACAATCTCATTGACAGGGGCATACTAAAACGCATAACTCTGAGTCCCAATCAACACAGTACGGGCTTTGAACTCCTCTTCGGACTTGGCATCTACTGCAGACGAGGGAAGACTGTTCTACTGAGGAATAGTTCTGGGGAAAAAAGAGTGCTTATGGCATCACTATAGGCCAGGTACCTACGATATTGTGTGTCATTTACGTTTGATGACCTTGTTTGAGTTGGAGCTGTCAGATGGGTCAAGTATTTATCTTTATCGGGAGACACTATACCAGAGTATATCTTATAGAAGGAGGTTGAAGAGGACTTCTCACGACATGCCTCAAGAGACGGCCGATCCAACTCGCTAAGCATGTCACCGACGCTACTCTTATTTCGCCATCGCCGACATGTCCATTGAGCTGCTGTCCTCTGAATCTTCTCAACCTGCTGAATCTGAGTTTTAACATGGGGATGTCAAATGGGTGATGCACATTCAAGTTGAGGGCGTACTGATGTTTTATGTGCAACATCCTTTGTCTGCCTTTGTAGGCCAAATTACGTCATAAAAATCCTAAAGTCCTAGTTGCTTTTGATGTAATCTCTGAAATATGATGACCCCAATCAAGATCGTTAGTGATTGTGATACCAAGATATTTGGTGGATTGAACCTGCTCCAAAGTTTGGTGGTGTGGTGCATAATCAAACTTAACCAGTGCTTCAGCTGAAGAGCACGACCCGCCGGATGCTTTAAGCTTTATGAGTGTTACCATATATGGGTATGGCGGCCATTTTGGTCATGTGACCTGGACCTAAAACGGTTCCCCCAATAAATGCGCCTTATCGTAAGGAGCAAAACTATATCTTATACTTTAGTACTGTATTCTGAATCGTTTGAAGGATAAAATGCATTCTCACTTTTCCAATACAAAAGCATATGTGTCAAAGTTTGACCTAGGCACAAAGAAGGTCAAGGTCAACTCAGGGTCACCATTTTAGCAATTTATGATTGGCCTACGTCCCAGATGTTATTTATCAAGTTTCGTGGAAATCTGCCCAGTGGTTCTGGAGAAGACTATGTTTGAAGGGTTTTTACCATATATGGCTTGGCGGCCCTTTTTGTCATGTGACCTGGACCCCATGAGCAAATATTGGTTTCCCCCATCCCATAGAGGCTCCATATGAAATTTAACTTCAATCGGCCCAACGGTTTCCGAGGAGAAGCAGTTCGAAATTTTTCACATTTTTCGCCTCGGCGAGGCTATACTAAATGGAATGTAATATTTCGCAAGTTCATTGGTTAGATCTTATTGATATCTATCAGTATGCCAAAAATTGTTTAAATATTCCAAGCGGTTAAGTCACTATCACCAATTTTCACAAACGGGTTACGGACGGACAGACAGACATACCATATATGGCTTGGCGGCCATTTTGGTCATGTGACCTGGACCCCATGAGCAAATTTTGGTTTCCCCCATCCCATAGCGGCTCCATATGAAATTTGACTTCAATCGGCCCAACGGTTTCCGAGGAGAAGCAGTTCGAAAATTTTCACATTTTTCGCCTCGGCGAGGTTATACTAAATGGAATGTAATATTTCGCAAGTTCATTGGTTAGCTCTCATTGATATCTATCAGTATGCCAAAAATTGTTTAAATGTTCCAAGCGGTTAAGTCCCTATCACCAATTTTCACAAACGGGTTACGGACGGACAGACAGACTGACCGAATGACAGAATGACACGGTGATTTTAGGGCACTCTTAGAAAATCAACCGACTTCAGTCGGTCGCTTTTTCTGCGGGTCGTGCAATCTGAATGTGTGGTTGATGTCGTGACACCCTCATCGAATGATATTTGGTCACATTGGACTTCATCTGCCAGTCGGCCTCCCACTGTGCTAGTCGGTCGAAGTCATCTTGTGAAATAAGACAGTCAGAAGGAGAGTGGAGAGTATATATTCCTATACAGTATACAATCATCAGCAAACAAACGGACAGATGACCTGACATTATCGGGGAGATCATTTACTAACAAAGGCCTGGTCCAAGTACCGAGCCTTGTGGGACACCAGATGAAACAAGGACTGGATCGGACGCTTGTCCATCAAGTACAACTTTTTGTGTGCGCCCCGAGAGCCATGAGCTTATACACCTATGTGTGGATCTCTTATCCCATAATATTCCAGTTTGTACAATAGCCTTCTGTGTGGTACCTTATCAAAGGTCTTGGCAAAGGCCATGATAATTAAAACAGTCTGTTTGTGGCCACGGTTAATGGACGCATCCAGATTGCTTACAATGCCATAGTAAAATTGAACTAATTGGGTTTCACAAGACCTTTGGCTGCAAAAATCATATTGACAGTCAGCAAGAATGCTTTCAAAGGCTAGGTGTTTGTTAATATTGCTAACTAATATATGCTCTAAGGTTTTTCAACAGATGCATGTAAGCGACAGTGATCTATAATTTGCAGCATCATATTTTTCTTTAGGCCCCCGCCCATCGGGGCCTCAAGAAATAGATGGCCTGCATGATGCTTCCACGCAGAGCTGAAACCGACCCTCAAACGAGGACTGGTAAACCGCTTAGAGGATCTTAGCCTGCCCAGGGATAGCCGTGTGCGTCGGACCGTCCATGCTTACAAACCCTATTGGTTTCATTTGGCGGCAGGGCTTGAGATGTTGTTTCATTTCAATGTCGGGTAAAAGTCACACAAAATTGGAGGCAACGTCTCCAAAATGACCTAAACAGTGTTGACGGGGACGTTAAACCTCAAAATAAAAAAAAAAAACAAAATCATATTTTTTCTCCTTTTTAATAGACCGGAGTAACATTTTGCTTGTCGCCAATCATCTGGTACAGTGCCCTGAGCAAGTTTCTCATTAAAGATAAAGGCCAGCAGAGGAGAGATTTCAGCACTACATCACGGTGGGTAGCCAGACCGGCTCCTTGATCAAATCGCTCAAAACGCCTCCTTCGTGATCAAGCATCGACTCCTGCGTTGACTTTTTATGTAAACTCAAGGATGGGAGCCCAATTTCCGGGCGATTCGTCGGCCAAAAAGAATAAGTTAATATCAAGATTATTGTACGGGTCCCTGTAGGTAGCAGGCATAGTAGTAGTAGTCAGCGAATGTTATTCAGTGTGGCCTATTTCTGCCGGGATCCTGCAACTCATGTCGTGTGTCTATTTTAGTACCAACACATGTTCCATTTACAGCAAGATTTTTACTGTTTAAACAACTTCAAGACAAACTGCCAGTCATTGGCTGCTTGCTTATTCTATGTTCTTTCAAAAATGATGTGGATGTTATTCCTTCGTCAAACATATATCGCCGTAGGTTCGAGCCTCGCCCGGGCCACATGTGAGACGCCAAGTTCTGCAACGGAAGGTCAGGTGGTTTTTCTCCGGGTACTCCGGTTTTCGCCCACCTCTGATTAACGATCGGCTCGATATGAGTGAAATAATCTTGAAAGGGCCGTAAAACCCAAAACAAAAAACAAAACAAAAAAAAAACACAAACATATATCGTATATAATGCAATTTACCCACCTGTTGTAAAATTCCTGCAGGAACGGAATCTTTGTGATCGATCGCAAATAGACGTTTCTATGGCACGGTTTTAAATGTGATCATTTGGCACCGGATCATAGGCGATTATTACGATACGCAATGTAGAAATGTTTGTCTATTAGAACAAAATCCGCATTCACAGCATGTCATTTATAATAATTTCGTTTTATCCATTGGAAACTCTATTTCGGCGGTGAAGTAAATTCAGACAAAGAAAGCTAATTTCTTAGACAGATGTAGGTACTAAATGTCTCGTAATATTCAGGAACTATGTTCGTTTTTTGTTTGATTTGAGGTTTAACGTCCCCGTCAACACTGTAAAGGTCATTTTGGAGACGTTGCTTCCAATTTTGGAACTATGTTCGTGTGTGGACTTTTTAGGTATGAACATTTTTCAAGACAAGAGGACCACGATGGTCCTATATTGCTCATCTTAGCTAACATATTCAATGTTTCAGAAAGTTACAATCTTTATTGAAGTATTTATGCGAGGGCAAGGTCAAAACAGGCATTTTCAGCAGTCAAGGGGACGTAACTCTATTAGAGATAGGCAAACATCATCATCATCTGAAACTCATCCGAAATTTCATTCCAAAGATACTTATATGCTAGTTTCAGGAAGATTCGATCAAAACTAAAGGACTTATGGTGATTACAAGGTACAAAATATGTATTTTCAGCAAAGATGGGGACTTAACTCTATGAGTAATGTGCCAACAATGTTAGTTTACAAACCCATTCAAGCTTTTATCCCTAACTTATAAGTAAGTTTCAGGACGATCCGTTCAAAACGTAATGACTTATGATGAGGACAATGTCAAAAATGGGCATATTCAGCAATCAAAGGGACATAACTCTATGATTAATAGCCCGACATCACAATTTTTTAAACCCATACAAGCCTCTACCCCTGACGTTTCAAGAAGAGTCTATCAAAATTGAAGGGGCTACGGTGATGACAAGGCCAACAATAGGTATTTTCTGCTATCAAAGGGACGTTACTCTAACTAGACTGACCTCATCAGTTTTCGAACTCGTCCGAGCTTTTATCCCCAAATTAATTACATGTAAGTTTAAAGAAGATCGGATAAAAACTGAAAGGGCTACCGCGATGACAAGGTCGAAAGTAAGCATTTTCTGCAATCAAGGATGTAACCCTATGATAAATAGGCCAACCTGACCGGTTTTCGAACTTATTCAAGCTTTTATCCCTGACTTGCTTATATATAACTTTCAAAAAGATCCGATATAAACTGAAGTGGCTATGGTGATGACAATGTCAAAAATAGGCATTTCTGCAATCAAAAGGATGTAACTCTATGATAAATAGGCTAAGCTCACCAGTTTTCGAACTCATCCGAGCTTTTATCCATGACTTATTTGTTTGTAAGTTTCAAGAAGATCCGATCAAAACAGAAGGCAGATGACAAGGTCGAAAATAAGCCTTTTCAGCCAAGTAGGGGACATAACTCTGTGATTAACTGATTGCCATTGCTAGTTTTCGAAGTCATCCGAGCTTTTTTCCTCGACTTACTTAAAAGCTGGTGTCTGGGAATGTGTGACGGCCGTAAAAAGTCTCCCTGTCCTACATCATAGTGTAGTTTATTTTTTCTTGTCCTTTGGGATCACTGATTCCATTATGGTATTTTGAAAATATTTGAGGGTCACTGATGAGGCCTAATTGGCCGAAACGAGTAGTCTGACCCAGAAAACATGTACACGCCATATTTTCCAGTTCTCAGTCAATCTGTGGTGTATTCCTTGCCTCCAAAGAATAGCCATTTTATAGAACATATTTACATATAAGTTTCAAAAAGATCCGATGAAAACTGAAGGAGTTTACGGTCAAAAATAGGCATTGTCACAAATCAAAGCGTGTAACTCTATGATAGATAAGCTGACCTCATCTTCCAAGCTTTTATCCTTGACTTTACAAATTACATGTAAGTTTCAAGAAGATCTGATAACAACTGAAAGAGCTACAGTGATGACAAAGTCAAAACTAGGCATTTTCTGTAATCAAAGGTGACATAACTCCCTGACATATAGGCCGGCCTCACCGATTTTTGAACTCAGCCTAGGTTTTATCACTTACTTACTAACATGTAAGTTTCAAAAAGATCCGATTAAAACTGAAGGACTACGATGATGACAAGTCCAAAATAGACTGCTTCACAGACCATCTATTAATGAATAGAGAACTGTAGAAAATCGATTTTTCCAGGGCTAACTGAATCGCTCAAATGCTTTCAAAATCCAAGCGCTTGAAATGTGTAAACTTATAAATAAAACGGGTTTCCCAAGCACGTGCGATCAGATTCCCTTACAAAAATTCTTCAGCGAATCCATTTATGCCCAGCGCTTCACTGCCAATCGGATGAATTGTTGTCTGCTCGCTGCATATATTTCGACAAAACAGCAAAGACCCTGACCAGACTGTGCATATGCACAGGCTGGCTTCTGTCTCTACTTTTTGCAATTTTCTGGAACGCTAGGCAAATGGGGTAGTCATTTCCAGAAACGTTTTGGGATTAAATAACTTGAAAACATACGATCAATCAATGGGACTTTTCAAAACCAAAAAAAAAAAAAAAAAAAAACGCATGGTTTTGCAAGGATTAATGCAACTTCCTTACCCCTGCTAAAACATTGAGTATATGTACTCGTTAAAACTACCTCGTCGAGGTGGTTCTAACAAGTATCAATATTATCTAAATCTATGTGTGGTCTGAAAAGAAGAAATATCTTAGCAACAGTAACAAAAAAAAATCATTTTTGGTCCGACAGCTTGATGAGAACGATGTTTTTAAAACTGATAAACTGCTAGAGTATTACCTAATATTTTAAGTGCCATATTTTAAATCTCTTTACAAGCAGTGAAATGAAATAATATAAAGATATCATTAAGAATTAACCTTGGAAATTGTTATTCCACGTTTTGCTCTCAAAAAAAAACAATTGCTTTATATTTTGATACAAATCCTTGCAATTTATAATGTAAAGAGTGAGGACGCCAATCAGACATCCTCCTTGTGCAATTCCAATACACCCCTGGGAGTCTTAGCACGAGGCTCAGTTATAAAGTGGCTGAAGTGTATATTTAACCCTTACTTTAACCTGCTGAACACGACAACCCCTACTTTTGCAAACAGTGTAGATCCAGATCAGATGACTTTTGAAGGAGCAGTCTGATCTGGTCCTACATTGTTTGTCATATGTTAAGAAATTCGAATGCTTGATAGTCAGCAATGGGTGTAGCTAAATTAATTTATTCAGCAGGATAATGGTTTAGTCTCCCAAAGGAGACAGTTTTTCTGGGTTTCTTCTCATTATTGTTTTTCTTTCCGCCAGTTTTTGTTCAGACAAGTTCTCAGCTACCACTTGATGGATTGTTCTGAAATTTTTGGATATGCTAGATATGAACATGAAGTTATGCAAGAAGGTTTCAAAATTTAAAAGATGGATCCAAAAGGTCCCCTGGGGCAGGCAAAAATAGGCCCAAATCTTTTACGGACGAGTTCTCAGTATCCTTCGAGTCGAGCAATTGAGTATTTATGTCAGACTTCAAGTGAAATCCATACATCACGTTGAAAAAAAAAAAAAAAAAACCCACAAAAAAACGACCCCACTTTGTATAGAGAAAACGGGTTTACGGGCGATGCATTATTTTCTTATTTCTTCTCCAAGACATAGGTTGTCGTTACTCGTTCGAACCGCCTCATTACAACCACCAAAATTAGGTGGCTCTAACGAGAACCCACAACCTATGTTCGCAGAAACAAAATAAGAAAAAGATGGAATTTCACTAGAAAAGTAGCCATTTTGGAGATGTGAAAAAAATGTACTCTGTCGCACAGGTGTGTTATCGTAATGTAAACCTAAAGGTATTTTTGTATCCCATGTCAATAGGAGTCAACTCTTAAAGGAAAGAATTTGCTCCTTTGGAGCAAATTCTTTCCTTAAAGGGTAAACCCCTTTTATTCGTGGGACAGATCTTATAGAAAAGCAAACAGGCAGTCCCGTTTGAAAAATGGTGGGAAATCTGCCAGGTTTTCCTTTTCCCCTCAAGTAGCCAAAATATATGTGACCAATATGTTTCCCTTTCTATCAGACTTTATTAACACGACTGCGCATCGGCCATACTAGAGTTACTCATTCTTATATTTTTAATGGTGATGATCAGCCTTCTTGTGTAGGTTGTGATCAGCCATTCACTGTGAAACATATCTTAATTGACTGTGTTGACTTTTCACCCTCACGTATTTTATATTTCAAAGCTGACACTTTGCAACAACTGTTTCGAGATGTACCTGTTGATAACATTATTTTATTCTTAAAAGAAATTGGTCTTTTTCATAAGATTTAACTGTTTCAGATTTTTATACATTTGCATTCTGACTTGTTACTTTTAATATCATCATAATTATTCATGCCGTTTAACCGTTAACCGACTGACGCTTATGACCCACCAGGAGGGTTGACGCGTCGTTAAACACGAAATCATCATCATCATCATCATTCTATCAGACTTTTATGTGACCAATATTTTTTTTTTAGGTTTAACGTTCTCGTTAACGCTGTTGAGGTCATTTTGGAGACGTTACTTTCAATTTTGTGGGACTTTTACCCGACATTGAGATGAAATGCCATCTCAAGACCTGTCGCCCAATAAAACCAACAGGGTTTATAAGTATGGACTGTCCGACTCGCACCGCTTTGCCTGAGCAGGCTTAGTTCCTATAAGCGGTATACCAGTACTCGTGTCCGGTCGGCATCATGCAGCCCACCAATTTCTTCGATTCAAGCTCCGATGGGCGGGGGCCATCAAGCTAGGTCTACATAATTGTTTATGATTTATTTGGTTGATTTGCAGGATTGTTTGCGTTACCGTGTGAAATATTAATAAATTTAGCCAGAGCATGGCAAATCTGCAAGAAGTCTTGAGCGAATGCGCAGGCTGACCAGAGTCTTCGCTGATCGCATGTACCTACTGTAGGCTAATAGCTTTACAAAGAGACATAAGCTAGTGGATGGGTGCGGATGTTGATTTGAGTCTCTGCTGGTCGCACCGGTCTTATTGTAGGTTTTGTCATGCGCCGGTTCATTATTAAAAACGTACACCTCTGATACAGGTTATTAACATACCATTGCGATAAAAAAGTATAAGATCTATTGCCTGTTGTAAAAAATCGTCTTCTTTTCCTTATTCTCGATCCTTGGGGGTTCCTTTATCCGCCTCAGTGAGGCTATTCTAATCTTTGTTTTTAGCAGAATTAAAAGACTAATCTTTACCTCTGCAAACACTACTTCAGAATACGGGGAAATTGCAATTCCTTTTTTAAAAAAAAAGCTGTATTTATAACGAGGGGTGAAAGTAAATGCAGGTATCAGAGTAATGTTCTATAAATAAACGAAGAGAATCCATCAGACAGGTTTACATTCTGTGATGTATATTCATCGACCTATAGAAGCGTTCGAAAAAATCACGTGATCAGCCATTCACTACAGTCGTCTATTTTAAAATAGAAGTCTGTGTACCAGTCTAGGTCACGTATTCGATTCCATCATCATTCTCTGTTCAGCTCTCGAACAGTCAACATCGCTCTTATCAGGTCTGTCTGCATGAAAGAGTATCGCCTTCCTGAGTCACTTGTGGCTTGCTTGAAGTCCTGTCGACTTCATGGGGTGCCTGAGGTAAAAACAGGCCTCCACAACGAGAATGTGACAGTAAGCCTTTGCTGGGATCTGAGCACTCCAGCTCAAGACAGCCAAACCACAGCAGCCAGCCAAGGAGAGACCGCTACAAGAGATAGCACCACCAGCAACAGTGACCATAGAGATCTCTCCAGCAGCCACCATTACAAGACCGACGACAACCAGCGCCGAACCAGCGCCCGCGCCGACACTGCAGCGACCAACACCTTCGCCTGCACCAGCGCCTTCTTCGCCAGAGCCGTCCCAGCCAACACCGCCTGAGCCACCGAAGAAACAGCGCCGCAAGACTTCGCCGCCCAAGCCAGCCTACCAGCCACTCGCGCCGGACATGGATTTCGTGACGATCGACCAGCATTTCCGGGTACAAGACCAGTACGACTGCCAAGCTGTCCGCCGCTATGATGATCATGACATCTACCTGCTTAGCAGGAAGCCTACGGGTCGAACCTACCCGTACGCGACAGAGTGAAATGCCTTCCAACATCGGGAGAATGGCATTCTGTACGTGTCAAGGTCATCGGACGCGGGGGACGACGAGTTCGTCCCCGGAGCTGGGCGGTTCTACAAGCAGCACTTTTGCATGGCTAAGCCGGTAGGAGATGCTGAGGGCTTGTACCAACGCATGGATCGTTACGCGCTCATCCTGCCTGCTGGTTTGGAATAAGACTTGCGACCAGTCTTCTTCCTGTACCGTTAGCCGTGCGTTTTCCTCAATGGAAATCTGCATAGGCATGCCTCATTGGCAGCCTAAGTCCGATGGCCAAAATCGCGCGACCCCAAGAGAGAGCACCGTTGACCTACTTTCCGCTCTCGAGCACAGTAGAGAAATCGCGATTTACAGCCGAATTGGCACTGATAAATCTACATTTTTGGCTCAATTTAGACCGGCCTTCAAAATTTCTAAAACTGGCAGTGCTTCATTTTCCTTGGCAGGGCACAGGCAGACCAACGCGATTGACTCTTGTTGGATAAACTGCCGCGATTCGCAGCCAAGAAGCACAAAACTTACGTCTCGCTGTGGAGCTATGGAGTTCAGTCCGCTCAACCTTGGCAGACGTAAAATGCCTTAACTTGAACGAACGAACGAACAGTCTAGGTCAAAAAGAGGCATTTTCAGCAATCAAGGGGATGTAACTCTGTGATTAATGGGCCGACTTGGCCGGTTTTCGGATGCATCCGAGTTTTTATCCCCAGCCATCTTATATATAAGTTTCAGAAAGTTCGGCGGCCCCCGCCCATCGGGCTTGAAGAAATAAAGCTGCATGATGCTTCCACGCAGAGCTGAAACCGACCCGCACACGAGTACTGGTAAACCACTAAGGAGGATCTAAGCCTGTCGAGGTAAGACCTCCATGCTTATAAACCCTATTGGTTTCATTGGGCGGCAGGGCTTGAGATGTCATTTCATCTCAATGTCGAGTAAAAGTCCCACAAAATTGGAAGCGACGTCTCCAAAATGACCTTTACAGTGTTGACGGGGAGGTTAAACCTCAAATCAAACAAACGAATTCAGAAAGATCGGATCAAAACTAAAGGCGCTACTGTGATGACAAGCATTTTTCCATTGTAAGTCTATGGGACCTTCTGGTTGCCATAGCAACCAAAGTTTTCGTTCAATTTTGATAAAAAGCTAATGTCATCAATGCCCCACCAGAGACACGCTACAGATAAGAAATGACTGAGATCAGCCAGCAGGCTGCAGAGGTATGACTATGACCCACCATACCTTCGGCCCAGGTCAGCTAAAAACACACGCTTTAGCCTCACCACTTATGAATTGTTTTCACCCTTATCTGTTTTAGAGTAAAGGCAGGCATTTCAATAATAAACCATAGGACTACGTATTTTGTTTTCATATTACCAAAACGATTTGGATTATGATGAATTGCAATTTATTTTCATGATAACAGAACTCATGTGTACAGAGAGGTGCACCGTTACAGAAAAACCGATGATTAGATGGTTAAAATGCGTCTTTTGTTTGCGGGTCGTGCACGTTAGGGCGGTTGATTATAACCTTAATTCACTCCTCAACAGACAATTTAAGTCAAATTAATGGATTTTTCTCTGGGATAACTGATTAGCTGGGTCGGTGCTGTAAAGGCCAATGTGGCTAGACAGTCGCGCAGAACGAATGAAAGCCTGTATTTCATGAACAGTTGAGATATAGATGTCTAAGTATTTGCAGTCAAGAAGAACCACTAAGGTTTGAGTGCCAGCATATACTTAAAAAGTCACTAAGGTGTAGGTGCCAAAATCTCTCAGGTGTCGTTTCAGGTATTGTTTTGTCTTTTTTGTTATAATACTAGGATTTGATTTCAAACTGAACGACTGGAAACATACAAAATGGCCTTTTTAATCATATTATACTTTTCATGATATGTGTCCGGTTGCATGGTCACAGGCGCTATCTATTTCGCATTTCACGTGCAACCGGTCAGTTTGCAGCGGGACACCTGATAATTGTGCTTCGTCTCTTGCAAAGACTTCTCTACAAACGTCATTACAGACTTTACAAATGTGTGCTAAAATCCCTTCTAAGTTCCGTAACGGTTTTACTGTTTACTACCAGATCTGATTTTTTAGCTGTTCATCATCGAAAGAGGACGCTGTGTGTGCGTGTACACAAAAATCCACGCAGGAGCCGATACTTGACCACGAAGGAGCCGATACTTGACCACGAAGGAGCCGTTATGGCTACCCACCGTGTACATTCTTTAAGCGACCTGGCATTCAGGTCGTCGAGTCCAGATGCCGTATGTATTTTGAGCTTATCCAACAGTTTAACGACCCCCTTGGGGTCAACTGTTATGTCCCCCATAGAGGGGAACGGGCTATTACCTTTGGATGGAAGTTCACCATCAGTTTTCCGAGTAAATGCAGACTGAAAGTGTTTATTACATATAGTTGCCTTATCGTGCGCGTCAGTTTTCAGAATTCCATTTCCCTTAACGAGGTGATCCCAAATGCTTCAGTTCAAGGGACTTTACAAATGAAAAAAAATAACTTTACCACACTTCTTGGGGACCATCGGGATCATTATTGTCGTCTTCAAAGGTAAAGACGCTGGAAATATGCTTCCAATATGCATAATAGAAGTGAAGGCAATGATCTGGAATCGATGCAATTAACCCACAGCTCCCATCAGAGACACCAAAAGGAAAGAAACACAAACATGAAACAACAGATCCTAATGGAAACATCAATAGCGGAAAGCCAAAAGGACAGTTACTTTCCCACAAAATGTCCAATTGGCTATCCAAAAACAAAATAATATAAGTGACACAAATACCCAAGACAAGCCACAACAAAATAAACCGCGACAGAAGAACCGCCTGGGAACGGTCAGTGAAACGAATTCCACTGGGGGGGGGGGGTCTTAAATCGATTTTACGTAGCCACAGTCCTCGCCCTTACTTCCGTCGCGATTTAGACAAATAATTTGTTCAGTCCGCATGAAGGCCTCCTAACTCATCAGTGCAACATCTCCGTGAACACAAAAAATCAAACAACCACAGAGATGAAACAACGGTGAGGACTCGACAGCAAGAAACCACTGAAATACTGGAGCAAATGAAAACCAACAGTTAGACTCCAATGGGCCCGACCAGAGACAGAGCATCAGGCACCAACCAACATTACATAGAATTAGATCACTCTAATTCTCTGTAAGCCTTTACGCTGGAACTGTCATAGAATCTGAGGCCTGACCCACCGGCATGCAATTAAAGAGGGAGGCAAAGTTGTCAACCCTGATTGTGTTAACTACCATGCATGCAGTCTGTCGTGTAACATGTATGCTGTACCCAAATCTTTTTATATCGAAGAATGATTTTACGAAATTGGGTACTGAAGTCATTGCGGTTATATATTTTTCTGAATTCATATACTAAGTCACCATAAAATTCGGGTTCCGATAGACCTTGGTTGCAGAAGAGATTTATGTCCAATATTGAATTTTTGAAATTAAATCAGAATGGCGTCTATAAAATTTTGCAAAAGGCTTTGCGTAGTTTATAATATCGATAACCCTGATTAAGAAGTTTAGGAGTTAACAATTTACACGTCATAGGATGGCGCCCGAGGTACATCACCATCCCAAAAAAAAAAGGAAAATTTACAATATCAAAATCATCGCGTTTATCATAAATTTTGCAAGAAGCAAACCCATCTTCAATAGATGGATGTAAATCCGGAAACGGGGCCTCGGTAGCAGAAGAATTTGTTTAATTTAACTGAAGTTGTGTGTGTGTGTGTGGGGGGGGGGGGGGGGGGGTAAATTTGACGGATCAAACCATCGAAATAGGTATTGTCAATATTTAATAAATCATCCAAATATCTAGAAGCTTCAATGATTTCAGACTGGTTTTCAGCAGAAAAGGACCCTTATCACAGACGGTACACTGACAACTACAAAGGGTTCCCGCCCAACGGGGCTCGAGGAAAAGATTGGCTGCATGATGCTTCCACGCAGAGCTGAATCCGACCGCACACGAGTACTGGTAAACCGCTTAGAGGATCTAAAATAATTTTTAGTGGAGGCAATGATCAGGAATCGATACAATTAACCCACACCTCCCATCAGAGACACCAAAGGGAAAGAAACACAAACATGAAACAACAGCCCTGAAAAGGACAGTTATTTTCCCAAAAAATGGCCAATAGACTATCCAAAATAAAATAATATAAGCGACGCAAACATCCCAAAACAAACAAAATTAAACCGCGATAGAAGAACCGCCTTGGAACGGTCAGCGGAAACGAATTCCACATGGGGGGCTTAAATCGATTTTACGTGGCCACAATTCTTGCCCCTCCCTTTAGACAAATAATGTGTTCAATCCGTATGAAGGCCTCCTAACTCATCAGTGCAACATCTCTGTGAACTCAAAAACCAATCAACCACAGATATGAAACAACGGTGAGGATTCGACAGCAAAAAAAAAAAAAAAAAAACCACTGAAATGCTGGAGCAAAAGAAAACCAACAGTAAAACTCCGATGGGCCCGATAAGAGACAGAACATCAGGTACCAACCAACATAAACCTTTAAGCTGGAACCGTCAAAGAATCTGAGGCCTGACCCACCGGCGTGCAATTTAAAAGGGAAGCAAAGTTGTCAATCGTGATTGGGTTAACTACCATGCATGCAGTCTGTCGTATAACATTTATGTTGTACCCAATCTTTATATATCGAAGAATGATTTTACGAAACCATTACGAGATTACGAGATTTGGGTACTGAAGTCATTGCGGTAATATATTTTTTTGAATTTATGTACTAAGTAACTATAAAACTCGGGTTCCGATAGACCTTGTTGCAGAAGAGATTTAAGTCCAGTATTGAATTTTGAAATTAAATCAGAATGGCGTGTATAAAATTTTGAAAAGGCTTTGCGTAGTTTATGGTACCGATCACACTGATTAAGAAGTTTAGCCGTAAACAGTTTGTTACAAGTGTTGAAGTCAGTTACATGGCTACACACTCTGGCAAATCGAATTAATTGCGAAATATATACGTCATAGGATGGCGCCATCCAAAAAAGGAAAATTTGCAATCTCAAAATCAAAATCATCGCGTTTATCATAAATTTTGCCAGAAACAAACCCAATTACAATAGATATATGTAAATCCAAAAAAAAAAAAAACAAACAAACAAAAAAAAAAAACGGGGCCTCGCGATCGGTATCACAAGAATTTACTTTATTTAATTGAGGTTCGGGGGGGGGGGGGGGTGTTAATTTGTCTGATCAAACCATCGAAATAGGTATTATCAATATTTAATAAATCATCCAAATATCTAGAAGTGGAGCTAAAAGCTTCAATGATTTCAGACTGGTTATCAGCAGAAAGGAACATCATGAAGTCTCTCTCATAACAAAACAAAAACAAATCAGCCAAAAGTGGTGCGCAATTAGTACCCATCGGAATACCCACAACTTGTCTAAATAACTTAGTACCAAATCTTATGTAAATATTGTCAAGTAGAAAGGTGAGAGCTTCACACACCTTCTGACATGACCATAAAGTATAATTTGTATGCTCTTCAGAAGTGAAAAAAAAAAAAACATTTCTTACATTACATGCAAGATAGAGGGAGATGAAATGTCCATTCAATTAAATCATTAAGTGAATGTTTAAGTTTTACGCCCCCACCAACAGCTAAGGTCATACGGAGACTGGACCTCGGTTTAAAGACTCATCCGAAAGTTTGGAGAAGCCCGGGATTAATCATTAAGTTTTTCTTTTATAACAATATGAGGAAGTGTAGTGTAAAGGGTGGAAAAATTATAAGAACACAGACTTGAAGCGCGGAAACGCCTGGATTTCAATTTAATTAAAACTTCATTAGATTTTTTTATAGATCAAAACAGATTTCTGCCTGATCTTTCGAAGACTTTGTCGCAATATTTTATTACATGTTTTTATGGCAGTAAAACATGAAGTTAATAATTTGGAATGTTCAGCGGTGGTAAAAGAGCTTGTTTTGCAATAAACCATGCTTTATATGGTCTTTTATGAAGTTTAGGTAACCAATATAACGCAGGAAGCTTGTCTTGGCCTTCTGTAACACAGACAGCAAACTTGGTGGCTGAATGACAAATGTGGCCATCAACTAAAGCCCTCTCTACAGCTAAAGGCTGAAGTTCATAGGCCTTAGTACCACCAAGTTCTTGCTGAAGAGTGTTAACATAGTGAAGCCGTCAAACAACGACCACATTGTTAGCGGCCTTATCAGCTGGAGCCAAAACAAACGTCCTATGAAATTCTTGAATACCTAGTTTAAGGTGGCGTAAAGACGTCTTAGGTTTAGGAGGTAATAATTTCGTATTTTGTGAATAAAAAGAAATGCGTTTGTTCACTAAGTTCAGAATGCTTAGTTTCCATTCTTTAAGAGCTTTATGCTCAACATACTCTCGTTTACACCATCGATTACCAAATTCATTCAAGGCAGCAGCGATTTCATCTCTACATTTATTGAAATCAATTTTAGAAGGAAATCAAAGGCAAAGCAGTGCGAGTCGGGCCGTCCATGCAAGCTTATAAACCTTTTTGGTTTCATCGGGAGATAGGGCTTGAGATGTCATTCCATCACAATGTCGTGTAAATGTCCTGTTACCATTCCCCGTATACGACAGTGCAGAGCGCTACCTGACGGGTCAGTGAAACTTGATTTGGTAAATCGTGCTACCACACTCTTTTTAATCGGTTCGCTTTACTCTTCATTCCAAACAACATTCGGTGAAATGGTAAACTATTCCTCTGTTAATTTATCCAGATAATATTGATAAATGCATGGCTTTATGCCCAGTACTTCCTGACTATTGACTGAAACAGCCTGTTCACTTAAGGGTCTTAGAAAAGGTGTTGATTTCGTTATTTGCCAAATTGACTGAGAAGCCTCCATGGATTCCTCATAAACCAGGAATCCGTGACGTTTCGGCCCCGAGTCGTTTCGGCCTAGTCTTTCTTTCTTTTTCTTTCTTTCTACTTTTACTGCGATCGGTGACATTTGACCATTACTCGCAGGTGTACATAACATACACTCCAGGCTGCAGTGTTGAAAGCCTACACAGTAATAATGAAGATGACTCTTCCTGCACAGGGGTTCTCCAGTTAACGTCCCGATCCGAAGGTGCACTTTTTGGCATTCATCCCTGCAAATGATGCCAATGGAGTTTGTTCGGACTCCGAAATAATCCCCCCGCCCCCATATCAACAAAGCTATCCCCTAATGTTACTCTTGGCGAGGCAGTGCCCTGTCTTGGAAATTTCATTGAAATTTCTGTGGTAGAATCTGAGAATGACCCCAAGGAATGCCACTCTGTTCTGATTTTTGGTGACAGTCTTGTGATTGGTCTAGTCATTGAAATTTATGATATTAGTCAACCTTTAACATGTGTGTTACAAACTCTAGGCTCTAGTTCTGGTGTATGAATGTCATTCCCGGTGTATGAATGTCATTTGATGTGTCACCAGTAACAATTCCCCACTCATGATAAGAGCACATTAGATTTGATCGGAATCAAGACAGTTCCCCGACAAGACAGTTCCCCGACACGATTTTTGGAGACAGTTCCCCGACACATTTGAAGACAGTTCCCCGACACTTTTGAAGACATTTCCCCGACACTATTGTTCAAAGTCAAATGACCTGTGACTGATCATGATGATTGCCATTATTGATAGTTATTATGTGTTCATCAATATTTTGAAGACAATTCACCGACAGTCGTTTAGAAATATTAAATCATCGACCATTTTTGAGGACAGTTCCCCCGACAGACTTTTACATGTATAAAAAAAGCTTATACTTGATACCATTATCAATAAGTTTAATGAATACATCCGAAATTAAGCAAACTAGCATGTCCAGTTAATGAACATGCACACACTTAAACAAAACAAAAATGTCTTCTAGGAAACGCAATAGTATATTTCTAATTGTCATTTTTGAACATTTGAAAAATGAAGATGAGTTCAAAGTTTTTGTTTTAAATAAATATTATTAAAGTATAAGAATATGAAATAGATATCTACAGTGTTGCGCCGAGAGGGGGCCATGGGGCCATTTGCCTACCTAAAGTCATTGATGGCCCTTTCAACATTAAACATGGGGCCCGGATGACCCCCAGAAATCAACAACGTTGCTTATATTTTATTTACTGAAGCCCCTTTAAAATATAAAATGACCCTTTGGAAAATGTCATAAGGGCCATTGGTGTCCCCCAAGCAATCGAGCCTAGGCACAACACTGTATCTAACGCTGTTATGAGAACAATAATGATAATTATTTGACTATCAATCAATATGGTTGAGCAGTCAAAGAAACAAATATCTACCCATTAAAATCACCGTCTGGCTCACAGCGATACATACGACGTTGCCACGTCGTATCGCCGTCGATCCGACGTTGACCTGGCATTCTTTTAGGCTTTGACCGAGCATTAAAGACCATCTACATTTAAATTGCATCTTGGCAAATGCTGACTGACAAAGAAATTCCACATTACCTCTCCTCTGGCTTAGACTTCCAGACAGATCATCGTCAGAACAAATGTCGGCGAACTGTCTTGAAATCAACGAGGAAATTTCAGGCATCTCATTAATTTAGTTGCCATAGCAAGAAACGTCGGAATTATAACTAATATATCTTAAGACAATTCCCCGACACATTGCCTCTCCAAATCACAGGTATACTATATCCATTCACAATGATCACTTAGCCTTTATTATCCCCAATTATCCCTAAAATGCCAATTAGGTCATTAAGACTATGAACAAGAGTGTCGGGGAACTGTCTTCAAAAGTTTCTGGGAACTAATTGCCAATTATAATTATCAGTCACAGGTCATTTAACTATGGACAATAGTGTCGGGGAACTGTCTTCAAATGTGTCGGGGAACTGTCTCCAAAAACCGTGTCGGGGAACTGTCTTGTCGGGGAACTGTCTTGTTCCCGATTTGATCCTTACGACTTTGCCAGGACAGTTTGAAGATATTCAATCTCCGGATAAACTAAGTGATCATGATATTGTCTCCGGATATTTAAAAATTCACATTCCCCCGAGCCATTGGAGATTGGAATGCCCTTCCCGATTCGATTATTTCGACAGCTGAAGGTGCTGATGACTGTGTAACTAAGTTTACCTCTTTGGTTAGAGATAGGGACTAACTTCCCATATCACAGGTCCTGGTGTATGAATGTCATTCATGACGTGTCACCAGTAACAATTCTGATTCTGAACAATTCTGAACAAGTTTCAATAATACCTTCTTTCATTAGATTTAATAAAGCAACAAACAAATTGATTTAGCTCTGTACATATATTTCCATTTTATAATGTTTGACATGGAATTAAAAATTTCGCTATATTGACCACTACCAGACTGTTCTTCGAATCATCCTGAAAAATAAAAAAATAAAAACCTCCCACCTGCCCCAATTTTTCACAAATTTTGGATGAGAATCTAAAGATTTATTAACAGTAAATACCTAATTTAAGTAATTTTGCCATTGATTTCATCAACCTGTCTTGGACGCTGCCATTTTTATAATGGCAGTGGCTAGCCGTCCGGTACCGAATGACCAGCCTTCAAGTCTGCCTGCCGGTACCGGACGACAAGCCAACGAGTCTGCTCCTCCGGTACCGGACGGCTAGCCAACCCACGAAGGAATGGCTAGCCACCCGATAGTAAATTTGAGTATCTCATTTCATATATGGTATGAATGCTGACTAGCACTTGTATCCTTTTCTGGAGTACTGGATGCTAAATAATTCCTACTTTGAGACTAAGTAAATGTCATTGAGATCATTTTAAAAAAAAAAAAAGGCAAATAAACACAGCCGTATCGGTATTGCATGATTATCGTAACAGTTATGCCTGTGATAATAAAAGCTGTTGTCAGTGTTTACTTATTTCTACTATTATTACTATCAATAATAGATTTATAAGTAACTACAAATCGGTAATATAACTTAATATTTTTAGCTCACCTGTCGCGTAGTGACGAGGTGAGCTTTTGGGATCACTTTTTGTCCATCGTGCCTGTGTGCGTGCGTAAACTTTTTCTTCAAATGACATCTCCTCCTAAACCGCTGATCAGATTTAATCAAACTTCGCAGGAATGATCCTTAGGTGGTCCCCTTTCAAAGTTGTTCAAATGGTTCCGGTTCATTGCACATCTAGGTCACAGGAGCTAAAAAAAGGTTTTTAAAATGAAAACTTTAAAAATCTTCTTCTCTGAAACCGAATGGCCAAGGTCTTCGATATTTGGTATGAAGCTTCATCTAGTGGACCTCTACCAAGATTGTTCAAATTATGGCCCTTGGGCCAGAAATGCCCCCACCTGGGGGCCTTTGTGTTTACATAGGCTTATATTGGGAAAATCTTTAAAAATCTTCTTCTCTGAAAACACAAGGCCCAGGTCTTTGATATTTGGTGTGAAGCTTCACCTAAAGGACCTCTACCAAGGTTGTTCAAATTATAGCCCTAGGGCCAAAAATGCCCCCGCCCCGTGGGCCTTTGGTTTTACATAGGAAAATCTTTAAAAATCTTCTTCTCTGAAACCGAAAGGCCCAGGTCTTCAATATTTGCTATGAAGCTTCATCTAGTAGACCTCTACCAAGATTGTCCAAATTATAGCCCTAGGACAAAAAATGCCCCCGCCCCGGGGGCCTTTGGGTTAACATAGGCTTATATAGGGAAAATCTTTAAAAATCTGCTTCTCTGACACCACAAGGCCCAGGTCTTTGATATTTGGTGTGAAGCTTCAGCTAGTGGACCTCTACCAAGATTGTTCAAATTATAGCCCTAGGGCCAAAAATGCCTCCGCCCCGGGGGCCTTTGATTTTACATAGGCTTATATAGGGAAAATCTTTAAAATCTTCATCTCTGAAACTGCAAGTCCCAGGTCTTTGATATTTAGTGTGAAGCTTCACCTAGTGGACCTCTACCAAGATTGTTCAAATTATAGCCCTAGGGCCAAAAATACCCCCGCCCCAGGGGCCTTTGGTTTTACATAGGCTTATACAGGGAAAATCTTTAAAAATCTTCTTCTCTAAAACCAAAAGGTTAAGGTCTTCCATATTTGGTTTGAAGCTTCATCTAGTGGACCTCTACCAAGATTGTTCAAATTATGGCCCTTGGGCCGGAAAAGCCCTCCTCCCAGGGGCCTTTGGGTTTACGTAGGCTTATATGGGGAAAATATTTAAAAATCTTCTTCTCTAAAACCACAAGGCCCAAGTCTTTGATATTTGGTGTGAAGCTTCACCTAGTGGACCTCTACCAAGATTGTTCAAATTATAGCCCTTGGGTCAAAAAAGCCCCCGCCCCGGGGGCCTTTGGTTTTACATAGGCTTATACAGAGAAAATCTTTAAATATCTTGTTCTCTGAAACCACAAGGCTCAGATCTTTGATATTTGGTGTGAAGCTTCATCTAGTGGACCTCTACCAAGATTGTTCAAATTATAGCCCTGGGGCCAAAAATGCCCCCCATCCCCGGGGCCCTTTGGTTTTTCATAGGCTTATATAGGGAAAATATTTAAAAATCTTCATCTCTGAAACCACAAGGCTCAGGTCTTTGATATTTTGTATGAAGCTTCACCTAGTATAGCCCTTTGGCTAAGAATGTACAAGTAAATGCGGCTTGAAGGTACTAAAACGTTTGATCCAGGCATCGCGAAAAACATCTAATAGCAATTGAGCAGTACCGTAAAAATCCTAAGAAATAAGGATCTTGATGAATTGCAGTTTTTCTCCTATGTTTCTTTAACAATTTTGTTTCACGGTCCAGCAAAGAGTCCAAACAGTGCAGATGGAATGGCAAACAGTGTAGACCCTGCTTCGGGAGCAGTCTGATCTGGGACTGCATTATTTGCCGAAGCCTATCTGCCACAATACATAGGATCATTACGGTAATTGCTCTACTCATAGGGTTTCGGATCGTTGCCTTTATGTGTGCCCTGCTAACAAGATAATTACCCCTAATTGATATTTCTTTGTACCTACCATGTTGAACTGATAGGTTAAATAAATATGCTTCCCAAATTTAATGTTAATCTATCACGATTAATATCAAGCTCAACATCGGACAAATATTTGCGAATTTTAATAATGACAATAATGATATAAAATAGAAATTATAACATTGAAATAATAATAATAATAATAATAATAACTGTCAAAGTGCCCTGACAAGGCCTTGAGTACAACAGTCTATTGCATCAGGGTCAATTATGTCCCTTACTGAAATTTAGTGACAAAAATGGCGACAAACAGGTGATAAGAATACAGTCAGAGTAAATTAGAAATATTTTTACAACACCATAAGTTGATAATATTATTTGGAACGCATACCCTATATAAAATGATATACTTAAATTTACTACCGGATGGCTAGCCATTCCTATGTGGGTTGGCTAGCCGTCCGGTACCGGACGGGCAGACTCGTTGGCTGGTCGTCTGGTACCGGACGGCTAGCCATTGCCTTTTATAATTGGGTCGCTTATGCTGCTGCTAACCTTAATTTCAATATTCAGCCTATGAAGCTATGGTGGCCAATACATGTCATTATGTGTAAATGAACAGTTACTAGGAGATTATTATTGAGAATGTAATTAATAGTTTGTCTGTAATTACTGACAGTGACCAATTTTAATCACATGCAAGAAATGCTACTGTTTGTGTGTTCTAAGATGGCTGATGAGACCAATTTTAGCTTTGAATAGTCTGTTGCGAGCAACATGTCGGGCCAAAGTCGGAATGGCAATGATACATGTCAACGTCGAATTGCTGTTGACCAGACAACTATACGTTGTGACGCTGTCAGTCCAAGGTTGGTCCGCTGTTTTGTGCTTGCTGGGCGAAGGCAGCTCTGTCCATCTTAACTGTGCCTGTTTTAGAAGAGTTTAATTAGTGTTTATGTACCTATAACGTTTATAACAGTTGGCTGTTGTCAAATCATTATGTAGAACAAGGAACAATACTGCATAGTGGAGTATCATAGGCAGATGGAGGTTGGGGTGGGGGCTTATGGACAGGGTTTTTTCGTACCAATGTTTTGGAGGTAGGTTATGTTATGCTGGGGTAGGGAAAGGTGGGATAGGCCATTGTAGGGTAGGGAAGGTTCTGAAGAATGGTTATTGGCTCATATAAGCTAGAAAGATTGGGCTGAGGTAAAGCACTCCAGTGCTGGTCCTTTTAGCTTTCCGCTATTAATGTTTCCATGAAATAGCGTCTAGTTATTTCTTGTTTGTGTTTCTTTCCCTTTGGTGTCTGATGGGTGCTGGGGGATAATTGATTCCTGATCATTGCCTTCACATCTATTTTCCTACCTACCATTTGCGAGTGATTTTTGGTTGATTGTAGGGTATTTTGTGGTGTTAATGCACCAATTTTATAACACTTTTTCAATGGTTTGTTTACTGAGAAACATCAGATGCCATAATTACTATCCAGTAGAAACAGTCCATTAAAAATTGTTCAGTCAACTATGATTTGGCGTCGTAACAGCAAATTGTGTCTGGTTGGTAAAAGACTTAATTTTTCTCAGAATGATCATCCTGACAATATCTTGGTCAAGTTCGAATATGGGTCTTGTGGGATTAAAAGGTAGGTCAGTAGGTCAAACCATAGAAAAACCTTGTTAACACTCTATAGAGTCCACAGTTTTGGTCCAGTCATCCTCAAATTTGCTAAGAATGATCATCCTCACAATATCTCGGTCACGTTCAAATACGGGTCATGTCGGGTCAAAAAGTAGGTCAGTAGGTCAAATCATAGAAAAACATTGTTAAGACTCTAGAGGCCACAGTTTTGGTGTAATCATCCTCAAACTTGCTCAGAATGATCATCCTGACAATATCTTGGTCATGTACGAATATGGGTCATGTGGTTTCAAAAAGGAGTTCAGTAGTTCAAACCATAGAAAAACATTGTTAACACTCTAGAGGCTACAGTTTTTGTCCAATCATCCTCAAATTTGCTAAGAATGATCATCCTGACAATATCTCAGTCAAGTTCGAATACGGGTCATGTGGGATAAAAAAGTGGGTCAGTAGGTGAAATCATAGATAAAACCTTGTTAACACTCTAGAGGCCACAGTTTTGGTCCAATCATCATCAAACTTGCTCAGAATGATCATCTCTACAATATCTAGGTCAAATTCGAATATGGGTCATGTGGGGTCAAAAAGTAGGTCAGTATGTCAAATCATAGAAAAACCTTGTTTTAAACTCTAGAAACCGCAGTTTTTAGCACACCTGAGCAAAGCTAAAGGTGACCTTTTGTGATCACCTTTTGTCCGTCGTATGTGTGTCGTGCATCATTCATCATGCGACTTGCGTCGCAACATTTACCTTGTTCATCGTCTAGAGACCACAATTTTGCTTCAATCTCCATGAAACTTTACCAGAATGTTTGTCTTTATGATATCTGGGTCAAGTTTGAATATGGGTTATATCAGGTAAAAACTAGGTCACTAGGTCAAATTCCTTGAAAACCTTATACAGCCTCTAGAGGCCACGATTTTTGGTTTAAACTTCATGCAACTTTACCAGAATATTTGTATGATATATGGGTCAAGCAAACAGTGCAGACCCAGATCATACCACTCCTGAAGTAGCAGTCTGATCAGAGTTGGCACTGTTGGCCATTCCATCTGCACTTGGAACATGAAACAAATTTGTTAAAATTTTAGGAGAATTACAGCAAGTCCTCAAGGTGTCCAAA
Organism: Lucinisca nassula; assembly: GCA_963580285.1. Taxonomy (NCBI): domain Eukaryota; kingdom Metazoa; phylum Mollusca; class Bivalvia; order Lucinida; family Lucinidae; genus Lucinisca; species Lucinisca nassula. The sequence goes on from OY757022.1 coordinate 54,889,147, forward strand.
TTTTTAGAATTTTATGCCTTTAATGATCCATTTTAAAATTAATAAGCAAGACAAATTCATGCTTAAGTGAGTGGAGCATGATATAAGTTTATAACCTTGGGGTCAGTCTTCACTTATTCTTTGCTATAGAAGGCTCATGCTCCCAACAAAGACTCTGATTAGACAGTGCAAAGATATATCTCAGTTTTGGTTAGTCACACATGCTTGTAGGGTTTAATTTGCACCAGCTCAAATGATTTGGTCTCGCACCACTGTATTTGAGGCCTGCTTTGGTCACGAGATGCAAATTTTTTCAACAAAAGGTTAGGTTAATTAGCTCACCTGTCACGTAGTGATGAGGTGAGCTTTTGGGATCACTTTTTGTCCGTTCTGCGTGAGTGTGTGCCTAAACTTTTTTTTTTCAAACAACATCCACTAAACCACTGTCAGATCGGATTTTGACCCAAACTTCACAGGAATGATCCTTAGATGGTCCCCTTTCAAAGGTGTTCAAATGGTTCCAGTCTGTTGCACATTTAGGTCACAGGAGCTAAAAATAGATTTTTCTCCACTGAAAACTTAAAAAATCTTCTCTGAAACTGCAAGGCCCATGTCTTTGATATTTGGTATGAAGCTTCATCTAGTGCACCTCTACTAAGATTGTACAAATTATAGCCCTGGGGCCAAAAATGCCCCCACTCCGGGGTCCTTTGGTTTTACATAGGATTATATAGGGAAAATCTTCTTCTTGGAAACCGCAAGGCGCAGGCCTTCGATATTTAGTGTGAAGCTTCATCTAGTGGACCTCTACCGAGATTGTTCAAATTATAGCCCTGGGGCCAAAAATGCCCCCGCCCCAGGGCCTTTTGGTTTTATATAGGCTTATATAGGGAAAATCTTTAAAAATCTTCTTCTGTGAAATCCCAAGGCCCAGGTCTTTGATATTTGGTATGAAGCTTCATCTGGTGGACCTCTACCAAGAGTGTTCAAATTATAGCCATTGGGCCAAAAATGCCCCTGCCCCGAGTTTTTTGGTTTTACATAGGCTAATATACGGAAAATCTTTAAAATTCTTCTTCTCTAAAACCGCAAGGCCCAGGTCTTTGATATTTGATATGAAGCTTCATCTGGTGGACCTTTACCAAGATTGTTCAAATTATAGCCCTGGGGCCAAACATGCCCTCGCTCCGGGACCCTTTGGTTTTACATAGACTATGTATAGGGAAAATCTTTAAAAATGTTCATCTCTGAAACAACAAGGCCTAGATCTTTGATTTTGGTGCGAAGCTTCATCTGTGGACCTCTATCAAGATGGGTTTAAGTTATAGCTCTAGGGCCAAAAATGCCCCTGCCCTAGGGCTCTTTGGTGTAACGTAGGCTTATTTAGGGAAAATCTTTAAAAATCTCATTCTCTGAAACGGCAAGATCCAGGTCTTCGATATTTGGTCACAGTGTAGCTTCATCTCGCGGACCTCTCCCAAGATTGTTCAAATTATTGCCCTTGGGCCAAAACTGCTTCCACCCCGGGGTCCTTTGGTGTTACATTGACTTATATAGGGAAAATCTTTAAACATCTTTTCTGAAACTGCAAGTCCCAGGTATTTGATGGTGTGCAGCTTCATCTAGTGGACCTCTATCAAGATTGTTCAAATTATAGCCATTGGGCAAAAAATGCCCCTGCCCTGGGGCCCCTTTGGTTTTACATAGTCTTATATAGGGAAAATCTTTAAAAATCTCATTCTCTGAAACCACAAGGTCCAGGTCATTGATAATTGGTGCGAAGCGTCATCTATTAGGACCTCTATCAAGATTGTTCAAATTATATAATAGCCCCAAGGTCAAAAATGCCCTGCCATGGGGCCCTTTGGTTTGACATAGACTTATATAGGGAACTTCTTGTCTGAAACCAGAAGGCTCAGGTCTTTGATATTTGTATGAAGCTTCATCTAGTGGACCTCTGTCAAGATTGTGAGAAGCCTCCGTGGTGCAGTGGTTACTCTACTCGCCTTGTAAATCAGGGATCACAGTATCGATCCCAGGCTTCTCCAGACTTTCGGATGAGTCTTTAAACCGAGGTCCCGTCTCCGTATGACCTTAGCTGTTGGTGGGACGTTAAACTAAAACTCACTCACTCACTCACAAGATTTTTCAAATTATACCTCTGGGGCCAAAAAAGAAATTATACCCCTGGGGCCAAAAAAGCCCCCTTCCCCGGGGCCCACTGTTTTACACTGACTTTTTAGTGACAATCTTTACATATCGTCTTGTCTGAAACCAGAGGGCTCAGTTCTTTGATATTTGGTATGATACTTTATCTAGTCGACCTCTGCCAAGATTGTTCAAATTATAGCCCTGGGCCCACCCTGGTGCCCACTGATTTTCAATAGACTTATATTTGAAAATCTTCTTGTCTGAAACCAGAAGGCCTAGGTCTTGGAAATTTGGTATGAAGCTTTTTCTTGTGGATTTCTACCAAGATTGTTCAAATTATAGCCCTGGGGTCAAAATGGCCCCTCCCTGGGACCTGCAGGTATTATATAGACTTATATAAGGAAAACCTCTAAACATCTTTTTGTCTGAAACTAGAAGGCTTCGGTCTTTGATATTTGGTATGAAGCTTCACCTTTTCGACCACTACCAAGATTATTCAAATTATAGCCCTGGGGTCAATTATGGTGCTCCTCGGGTTCCACTTGTTACCCTGTGGATCAAGTGAGCGATCCAGGGCCATGATGGCCCTCTTGTTATTAGTTTCAATTAAGTTCACTATATGGAAAATGGGTGTTGATTATGACATATTTTGCCCTCTGTAGTTGATGAAGAAAACTGAAAAGATGCTGCTTTTCGATGCTGTAAGCAGCTTGACCTCCCTTCCAGACCCGGAAATCATCAAAATCGATGTTGCTAACATTTTGCAAAGAGAAAACCACAGATTTTATGGTTTTGTAAGTGTAAGGGCAATATTCCCGAAATTGAAGTGTTTTTGTGTTAAAAACATCTATTCTACAGCAAAATTCTCCGATGGAATTTTGGGTAATTAGCTAGTGAATTTCTTCACGTTTTTTGTGAAGTAATAAAATGTTGAACTCGCCATTTTGCGAAAAACATGGTGGACGCTTTGCAACATTTACATATATCGTTTTATCCTTGCTTTTAGAAGATCAATTGGTCTATTTTACACAGATTGACTTACAGTAGACGAATTTTAGGTTGCTCCGGACCCGATAAAAGCCAAGGATGGGAAAAAAGACAATATTTCTTAATTGCAAATTTATGGGTTAAAGTTCTTTTTGCCCTGATAATATTTAGATTTGATTATTTTTATCATATGTTCATAGAAAAATACAAGAAACATATCAAAATTGATGGAAGAGCATTAGGGCCAGGTATACTTTTTTTCTTTTGAAAGGTATCTCAAAATTTCGACTTAGTTACTTGAAATTTAGACTTAGTATCCAGACATTACGAGATATTAAAGCCTATACACACAGTTAATGTTAAACACCCACATTTCATTATACCCCAACTTTGAAAAATTACGAGTATATTGGTTTTACATTTGTTCCTCCGTACTTTCGTCTGTGTGTCTGTCGGACATCCGTCTGTCCCGATAAAACCATTTTAGTTTCGTCAAAGATTTCTTATAAAAGAACCGTAAACGCTAGAAGCAGAGTATGAAAATTATATGATAACATATTGTGTAGAGACTATGGTCACTATCTTCTCGTGTAAAAGACAATGGCCTTTCTCAGTGTATTTTAGCTCACCTGAGCGAAGCTCAAGGTGAGCTTTTGTGATCACCTTTTGTCCGTCGTACGTGCATCGTGCGTTGTGCGTCGCCAACATTTACCTTGTTAAGAATCCAGAGACCACAATCTTGCTTCAGTCTTCATGAAACTTTACCAGAATGTTTGTCTTGATGATATCTGGGTCAAGTTCGAATATGGGTCTTGTCGGGCCAAAGAGTAGGTCAGTAGGTCAAATCATAGAAAAACCTTGTTCAGACCATAGAGGCCACAGTTTTAATCCAATCATCTTGAAACTTGCTCAGAATGATCATCCTCACAATATCTCGGTCAAGTTCAAATACGGGTCATGTCGGGTCAAAAAGTAGGTCAGCAGGTCAAATCATAGAAAAATCTTGTAAAGACTCTAGAGGCCACAGTTTCGATCCAATCATCCTGAAACATGCTCAGAATGATCATCCTGACAATATCTCGGTCAAGTTCGAATATGGGTCATGACGGGTCAAAAAGTAGGTCAGCAGGTCATATCATAGAAAAAACCTTGTTAAGACTCTAGAGGCCACAGTTTTGGTCCAGTCATCCTGAAACTTACTCAGAATGATCATCCTGACAATATCTCGGTCAAGTTTGAATATGGGTCATATCGGGTCAAAAAGTAGGTCAGCAGGTCAAATCATAGAAAAACCTTGTTAAGACCCTAGAGGCAACAGTTTTTGTCCAATCATCCTCAAACTTGCTCACAATGATCATCCTGACAATATCTCGGTCAAGTTCAAATATGGGTCATGTGAGATCAAAAAGTAGGTCAAACCATAGAAATACCTTGTTAACACTCAAGAGGCCACAGTTTGGGGCCAATCATCCTGAAACTTGCTCAGAATAATCATCCTGACAATATCTCGGTCAGGTTCGAATGGGTCATGTCGGGTCAAAAAGTAGATCAGCAGGTCAAATCATAGAAAAACCTTGTTAAGACTCTAGAGGCCACAGTTTTGTTCCAATCATCCTCAAACTTGCTCAGAATGATCATCCTGACAATATCTCGGTCAAGTTCGAATATGGGTCATGTGGGATAAAAAATTAGGTCAGTAGGTCAAACCATAGAAAAACCTTGTAAACACTTAGAGGCCACAGTTTTGGTCCAATCATCCTCAAATTTGCTCAGAATGATCATCCTGACAATATCTCGGTCAAGTTTGAATATGGGTCATATGGGGTCAAAAAGTAGGTCAGCAGGTCAAATCATAGAATTACCTTATTAAGACCCTAGAGGCAACAGTTTTTGTCCAATCATCCTCAAACTTGCTCACAATGATCATCCTGACAATATCTCGGTCAAGTTCGAATATGGGTCATGTGGGATCAAAAAGTAGGTCAGTAGGTCAAACGATAGAAATACCTTGTTAACACTCTAGAGGCCACAGTTTGGGGCCAATCATCCTGAAACTTGCGCAGAATGATCATCCTGACAATATCTCGGTCAGATTCGAATGGGTCATGTCGGGTCAAATAGTAGATCAGCAGGTCAAATCATAGAAAAACCTTGTTAAGACTCTAGAGGCCACAGTTTTGGTCCAATCATCCTCAAACTTGCTCATAATGATCATCCTGACAATATCTCGGTCAAGTTCGAATATGGGTCATGTGGGATAAAAAATTAGGTCAGTAGGTCAAACCATAGAAAAACCTTGTTAACACTTAGAGGCCACAGTTTTGGTCCAATCATCCTCAAATTTGCTCAGAATCATCATCCTGACAATATCTCGGTCAAGTTCGAATACGGGTCAAAAAGTAGGTCATTAGGTCAAATCATAGAAATACATTGTTAAGAGTCTAGAGGCCACAGTTTTGGTCCAAACATCCTCAAACTTGCTTATAATGATCATCCTGACAATATCTTTGTCTTGTACGAATATGGGTCATGTTGGTTTAAAAAGTAGGTCAGTAGGACAAATCATAGAAAAAACCTTGTTAACACTCTAGAGCCCACAGTTTTGGTCAAGTCATCCTCAAACTTGCTCAGAATGATCATCCTGACAACATCTCAATGAATTCGAATATGGGTCATGTGGGATCAGAAAGTAGGTCAGTAGTTCAAACCATAGAAAAACATTGTTAACACTCTAGAGCCTATTGTTTTGGTCCAATCATTTTCAAATTTGCTAAGAATGATCATCCTGACCATATCTCAGTCAAGTTGAAATATGGGTCATGTGGGATCAAAAAGTATGTCATTAGGTCAAATCATAGAAATACATTGTTAAGAGTCTAGAGGCCACAGTTTTGGTCCAAACATCCTCAAACTTGCTTATAATGATCATCCTGACAATATCTTTGTCTTGTACGAATATGGGTCATGTTGGTTTAAAAAGTAGGTCAGTAGGACAAATCATAGAAAAAACCTTGTTAACACTCTAGAGCCCACAGTTTTGGTCAAGTCATCCTCAAACTTGCTCAGAATGATCATCCTGACAACATCTCAATGAATTCGAATATGGGTCATGTGGGATCAGAAAGTAGGTCAGTAGTTCAAACCATAGAAAAACATTGTTAACACTCTAGAGCCTATTGTTTTGGTCCAATCATCCTCAAATTTGCTAAGAATGATCATCCTGACCATATCTCAGTCAAGTTCAAATATGGGTCATGTGGGATCAAAAAGTAGGTCAGTAGGTCAAATCATAGAAAAACCTTGTTTACACTCTAGAGACCGCAATTTTAGCTCACCTGAGCACAATTTTAGCTCACCTGAGCAAAGCTCAAGGTGATCTTATGTGATCACCATTTTCCGTCGTAAGTGCATCGTTCATCATGCGACGTGCGTCGCAACATTTACCTTGTTCATCCTCTAGAGACCACAATTTTGCTTTAATCTTCATGAAACTTTACCAGAATGTTTGTCTTGATGATATCTGGGTCAAGTTCGAATATGGGTCATATCAGGTAAAAGGAGGTCACTAGGTCAAATTCCTTGAAATCCTTGAGACAATAGTTTTACCAGAATGTTTGTCTTGATGATATCTGGGTCAAGATCGAATATGGGTCATATCAGGTAAAAGGAGGTCACTAGGTCAAATTCCTTGAAATCCCTCTAGAGACAATAGTTTTGCTTCAAATTAATGAAACTTTACCAGACTTGAGGATACCTGAGCCAGGTTTGAATATGGGTCATGTCAGGTCAAAAACTAGGTCACTAGGCCAAGTTCCTTGAAAACCTTGTTCGCCCTCTAGAGACTTAAATTTCACTTCAGTCTTCATGAAACTTTACCAGAATGTTTGTCTTCTTGATATTTGGGTCAAGTTCGAATATCCATCATGTCAGGTCAGAAACTAGGTCACTAGGTCAAATCCCTTGAAAACCTTGTACAGCCTCTGGAGGCCACAATTTTTCCATCAATCTTTGATCTCTATGAAGATTGTTCTGATAATGGCGTCAAAAAACTCGTAGCATCTACCTTGTCAAACTTAAATATTAAGGATGTAAATCTCTTACCTCAGGTGAAGAATTAAGGACCAGAAGACCATCATGGTCCTCTTGTTTCATGTTCTTTCATTCTTCTTTCTCTCTATATTGTCCAATGTTAATTTTTGTCAAACATTCTCAAGAACCCCCAAACATGTGTATTATGTAAGAGACAGAAGGTTTTCTGACTCATCATGAGGTGAAGCTTTCAATCCCGTTTCAGTAAAATGAAAGCGGGCCTTTAGTCATATTCGACAGTTCTCGCTCTTACGGTGGTTTCTTTATCAAACATTCTCATGAAATGATTGCTGTAAAGTCATTTTTAGATCAAAGTACTGACAGCACTGGTGGGTCGATCGTCTTCGAGTGTGGATTGGTACATGTTTCGTTTAACCTTTAAATTCCTATGCTATAAGCAAAACGTATAGATCCTGATCAGACGCCACATTTGGGTCGATTAATAGTAAATCGACAGGTTTCAAGACTTTGAATCCATATGGAATCTTGCTTGAGTGTTGTGGTTTTTTCTTAACCACCTTACGATCCGGGGAATTCAGCTGCTTTGTTCATTTTATAGTCAGGCTGTATTTCATTTGACATTAAATTGACTATTAGTTACTAACTACAGAAGCTTCCCGCCTGCTATTGTCCACGTGACTATCACTGACCATGTTCAAAATCCATGTACCAGTTATTTATAGCAGCGCTAATCTTTTCCTTGTGACGTTAGTGCGCCATGTAGACTAGGCCGGTGAAAATGGACATTGCAAACAGTGTAGACACTGATCAGACGCCACAGAACAGAGCTTCAATAAATAACCGGTACCTTCATGATATACATGGTCAGCGATAGTCACATGGACGATAGCTGGCGAGAAGCTTCTGTAGCTAGTTACTTTGGCTTGAATGATAAAAAAAGAGACCCAAAAGATGGTAAACTGTGCAACACGAAAACCATGACTAACATAACAAAGCAACAACCGGCCAGAAAATGCGGTGTTTAATACCAGAGGTGTATCATTTTTCACATTGAACTGACGTCTGTTTAAGAATAGAGCCGCGGATGGGGTTCAATGATCTGTATCCGACGACCAAGAATCTCCCAAAAATGTTCAAGGGGATTCAAATCCGGGCGTCTAGCTAGCCAAGCCAATGTTTCAATTCCGTAACGGCGCAGGTCTAGTGGCAAATGGTTGGTTCTTAAAATGAGGCATGACTTCTGGCGCGAAACATGCAAAAATATGCAAACTCCATATTTAAATCGTGGTAATGAAGTTATGGAAAGTTGGCTCTGAGATCTGAGGTCTTCTTTCAACTTAGTGTTGGCCATAACAAGATTGCTGTTATGGCTAATCCCAATTCAGAGTTGAATGCTGATCGCAGATCACAGAGTCAGCTCCGTATTATTATGTCGAAATTTCGAGATATTAATTCGAAATTTCGAGATAGTATGTCGAAATTTCTAGTTAATAAGTCGAAATTTCGAGTTGTTAAGTCGAAATTTCCAGATTCATGTACTAAGTTGAAACTTCAAGTTATTGTGTCGAAATTTCGAGATAATAAGTCAAAATTTCGAGAAAGTAAGTAGAAATTTTGAGATACTAAGTCAAAATTTTGAGTTATTATGTCGAAATTTTGATTTAATAAGTCAAAATTCGAGATACTAAGTCGAAATTTCGAGTTACTAAGTCGAAATTTCCAGTTATTATGTCAAAATTTCAAGATAATAAGTCGAAATTTCGAGATAGTAAGTCAAAATTTCGTGATACTAAGTCGAAATTTCAAGTTATTAAGTCAGCCCACCAGGGCCCGAAAAAATGGATGGGCTGCATGATGCTTCCACGCAGAGCTGAAACCGACCCCCACATGAGTCCTGGTAAACCGCTTAGAGGATCTAAGCCTGCTCAGACTTAGCAGTGCAAGTTGGACTATCTATGCTTATAAACCCTATTGGTTTCATTGGGCGACAGGGCTGGAGAAGTCATTTCATCTCAATGTCAGGTAAAAGTCCGACAAAATTGGAAGGAACGTCTCCAAAATGACCTTTACATTGTTGTCGGGGACGTTAAACCTCAAATCAGACAAACAAACAATCAAGTTATTAAGTTGAAATTTCAAGATACTAAGTCGAAATTTCAAGTTATTATGTCGAAATTACATGTAAACCTCAAATCAAACAAACAAACAATCAAGTTATTAAGTTGAAATTTCAAGATGATAAGTCGAAATTTCGAGATACTAAGTCGAAATTTTGAGTTAAGTCGAAATTTCGAATTTCGAGACAGTAAGTAGAAATTTTGAGATACTAAGTGGAAATTTTGAGTGAAGTCGAAATTTCGAGTTACTGAGTGGAAATTTCGTGATATCTATCAAGGAAATAAAAGTGAACCTGGCCCTAATGCTCCATCGTAAAAATCACCTTAAATGATCAACTTCCTTCTTTTTCTAATTGTATCTATTTTTAGATAAACTTAATTAAAGGAAACAACCGAAATGTACCAAAATGGAAAAAAGTATTGTTTACTTCTAGCTGGAATTAAAGAAATATAAAAATTGATTGTTGTGTTTGTTAACATCGATGTGTGTGTGTGTGTGTGTGAATTCGGGTTTAACGTCGCTTTCAACAATTTTTCAGTCATATCACGACGGTGTCTGGTTGCGACAGGGAGCTCAATGCTCACGTTTATAGTGCTGCCTCACTGAAGTATCATGTCCCAGACACATTACATGATACCACACCCAGTCACATTATCCTGACACTGGATCGACCAGTCCTAGCTCTACCCCGTAAATCTGAGTGCCAAGCGAGGAGCAGCTAGTACCATTTTTAACGACTTTGGTATGTCGCGGCCCGGGATCGAACCCGAGACCTCCCGTTCCCCGGAGCGGACACTCTACCAACTGAGCTATCGGGGCCGGTTTAACATCGATGTATCCTTATATTAAAATTATAAAGAAAAAATGTTATTTTCATTTTTCTTTAATTCCATCTAGCAGAATACAAAATAGAAGTAGAGGAAATGATCAGGAATCGATACAATTAACCCACAGCTCCCATCAGAGACATCAAAGGGAAAGAAACACAAACATGAAACAACAGACCCCAATGGAAACACCAACAGAGGAAAGCCAAAAGGACAATTACTTTCCCACAAAATGGCCAATAGGCTATCCAAAATAAAATAATAAAAGCGTCACAACAAACACCCAAAGACAAACCATCACAAAAAAAAACTGGGACAGAAGAACCGCCTTGGAACGGTCAGCGGAAACGAATTCCACTGTGTGTGTGTGTGTGGGGGGGGGGGGGGGCTTAAATCGATTTTACGTGGCCACAATCCTCGCCCTTACTTCCGTCGAGAAACTGTCTTCCCTTTCATTCCTTTTCGGTTGTTTTCTTTAATTAAGTCAATCTAAACATAGAAAGAATAAGCATGATTAGAAAACAGGAAAATTGATGATTTAGGGTGAGTTTTATATGTGTGTTATATTTTAAGCTCACCTGACCGAAGGCCATGGTGTGCTTTTGTGACTGTGAGATGTCCGGCGGCGGCGTTCGTCGTCAGTCGTCTGTCGTGCGTAAACTTTTTCTTGTTAACACTCTAGAGGCCACAGTTTTGGTCCAATCATCATTAAACTTGGTCAGATTGATCATCCTGACAATATCTCGGTGAAGTTCGAATATAGGTCATGTCAGGTCAAAAAGTAGGTCACCAGGTCAAATCAAAGGAAAACCTTGTTAACACTCTAGAGGCCACAGTTTTGGTCAATTCATCCTCAGACTTGCTCAGAATGATCATCCTGACAATATCTCGGTCAAGTTCGAATATGGGTCATGTCGGGTCAAAAGGTAGGTCACCAGGTCAAATCAAAGGAAAACCTTGTTAACACTTTAGAGGCCCCAGTTTTGGTCTGATCATCCTCAAACTTGCTCAGAATGATCATCCTGACAGTATCTCGGTCAAGTTTGAATATGTGTCATGTCGGGTCAAAAAGTAGGTCAGTAGGTCAAACCATAGAAAAAACCTTGTTAACACACTGGAGGCCACAGTTTGGGTCCAATCATCTTCAAACTTGCTCAGAATGATCATCCTGACAATATCTCAGTCGAGTTAAAATATGGGTCATGTCGGGTCAAAAAGTAGGTCAGAAGGGCAAATCATAGAAAACCTTGTTAACACTCTAGAGGCCACAGCTTTGGTCTAATCATCCTCAAACTTGCTTAGAATGATCATCCTGACAATATCTCGGTCATGTTCGAATATGGGTCATGTCGGGTCAAAAAGTAGGTCACCAGGTCAAATCAAAGGAAAACCTTGTTAACACTCTAGAGGCCACAGTTTTGGTCCAATCATCTCAAACTTGTTTGGGATGATCATCCTGACAGTATTTCGGTCAAGTTTGAATACGGGTCATGTGTGGTCAAAAAGTAGGTCAAACCATAGAAAAACCTTGTTAACACTCTGGAGGCCACAGTTTGGGTCCAATCATCTTCAAACTTGCTCAGAACGATCATCCTGACAATATCTCGGTCAAGTTCAAATATGGGTCATGTCGGGTCAAAAAATAGGTCATTAGGGCACATCGTAGAAAAACCTTGTGAACACTCTAGAGGCCACAAATTTGGTCCAATCATCCTCAAATTTGCTTAGAATGATCATCCTGACAATATCTCGGTCATGTTCGAATATGGGTCATATCGGGTTAAAAAGTAGGTCACCAGGTCAAATCAAAGGAAAACCTTGTTAACACTCTAGAGGCCCCAGTTTTGGTCTGATCATCCTCAAACTTGCTCAGAATGATCATCCTGACAGTATCTCGGTCAAGTTTGAATATGTGTCATGTCGGGTCAAAAAGTAGGTCAGTAGGTCAAACCATAGAAAAACCTTGTTAACACACTGGAGGCCACAGTTTGGGTCCAATCATCTTCAAACTTGCTCAGAACGATCATCCTGACAATATCTCGGTCAAGTTCAAATATGGGTCATGTCGGGTCAAAAAATAGGTCATTAGGGCAAATCAAAGGAAAACCTTGTTAACACTCTAGAGGCCCCAGTTTTGGTCCAATCATCCTCAAACTTGTTTAGGATGATCATCCTGACAGTATCTCGGTCAAGTTTGAGTACGGGTCATGTGTTGTCAAAAAGTAGGTCAGTAGGTCAAACCATAGAAAAACCTTGTTAACACTCTGGAGGCCAAAGTTTGGGTCCAATCATCTTGAAACTTGCACAGAATGATCATCCTGACAATATCTCGGTCAAGTTCAAATATGGGTCATGTCGGGTCAAAAAATAGGTCATTAGGGCAAATCATAGAAAAACCTTGTGAACACTCTAGAGGCCACAAATTTGGTTCAATCATCCTCAAATTTGCTCAGAATGATCATCCTGACAATACTTCAGTCAGGTTCGAATATGGATCATGTCGGGTCAAAAAGTAGGTCAGTAGGTCAAATCATAGAAAAACCTTGTGAACACTGTAGAGGCCCCAGTTTTGGTTCAATCATCCTGAAACTTGCTCAGAATGATCATCTTAACAATATCTCGGTAAAGTTCGAATATAGGTAATGTGGGGTCAAAAAGTAGGTCTGTAGGTCAAACCGTAGAAAAACCTTGTTATCACTCTAGAGGCCAAAGTTTTGGTCGAATCATCATCAAACGTGCTCAGAATGATCATCTCTACAATATCTTGGTCAAGTTCGAATATGGGTCATGTGGGGTCAAAAAGTAGGTCAAATCATAGAAAAACCATGTTTACCCTCTAGACACTACAATTTTAGTCTAATTATCATCAAACTTGCTCAGAATGACCAGCTTTACAATATCTAGGTTAAGTTCGAATATGGGTCATGTCGGGTCAGAAAGTATGTCGAATCGTAGAAAACCTTGTGAACAAAAATACTAGAGACCACAGTTTTCGTCTGATCGTCATAAAACTTGCTCAGAATGATCATCTTGGCTATATCGCGGTCAAGGTTGAATACAGGTCATGTTGGGTCAAACAGTAGGTCAGTAGGTCAAATCATAGAAAAACGTGAACATTCTAGAGGCCACAGTTTTGGTCTGTTCGTAATCAAACTTGCTCAGAATGATCATTTGACAATATCTCGGTTAATTTCGAATATGGGTCATGTCTGGTCAATAAGTAGGTCAGTAGATCAGATCATAGAAAAACCTTGTGAACACACTAGAGGCCCCAGTTTTGGTCCGATCATCATCAAACTTGCTCAGAATGATAATCTTGACAATATCTGGATCAAGTATGAAAATGGGTCATGTTGGTTCAAAAAGTAGGTCAGCAGGTCAAATCATAGAAAAACGTTGTGAACACACCTAGGGGCCAAAGTTTTAGTCCAATCATCATAAAACTTGCTCAGAATGATCATCTGGACAATATCTCACTTCAAATATGGGTCATGTCAAATCAAAAAGTAGATCACTAGTTTATTTTATCATAACTTTTGAACCGTTTGAGATAGAGCGTTCATATTTGGCATGTAGGTTCCTTGTGACAAGGGCTTCCCACTCATATAAAAATATTTGACCTTTGACCTTGACCTGTGACCTACTTTCTCATAACTTTTGAACCATATTAGATAGAGCCTTCATATTTGGCATGTATGTTCGTTGTGACAAGGCTTTCCCAGCCATTCAAAAATTTTGACCCATCACCTTGACCTTTGACCTACTTTGTCTAACTTTTTAAGCATTTGAGATACAGCCTTCATATTTGGCACGTAGGTACCTTGGACAAGGTTTCCTATGACCTTGACCTTTGATCTACTTTAACCATTTGAGATAGAGCCTTCATATTTGGCATGTAGTTTCCTTGTGTCATACAAAAAATGACATGTTACCTTGACATGTGACCTACTTTATCATAACTTTTGAACCATTTGAGGCAGAGCCTTCATCTTTGTCATGTATGTTCCTTGTGGCAAGGACCTTCACCCACACAAAAATTTTGACCTGTGACATTGACCTTTGACCTTCTTTCTCATTACTTTTGAATCATTTAAGATAGAGCCTTCATATTTTACATGACTTGTGACAAGGGCTTCTCAACCATGCAATTTTTTTTACCTTGATCTTTGATTGTTTTTGTCATAACTTTTGAATCATTTAAGGTAGCACCTTCATATTTGGCATTTATGTTCCTTGTGAAAAGGTCTTCCCACTCATGCCAAACATTTGAGCTGTGACCTTGACCTTGATCTGTGACCTATTTAATAATAACTTTGGAACCATTTGAGATAGAGCCTTCATATTTGGCATGTATATTCCTTGTGACAATGGCTTCACATCTATACAAAAAGTTTGATCTGTGACCTTGACCTTTGACCTACTTTATCATAACTTTTGAACCATTCGAGATGGAGCCTTCATATTTGGCCTGTATTTTCCTTCTGACAAGGCACCTTACTGTATTACCTACCATTTCATTACTACAGTGTGCATCAGGTGAGCGATCTAGGGCCATCATGGCCCTCTTGTTTATGGACAAATGATAACAATAATCAAATTAAAATATTTTCAGAACAAAAAGAAGTACATGTACTTTAACCGATAATTTGCAAGAAATTCAGAAATATTATAATTTTTCTCGGCCTCGGCTTTTATACCCCTAGATTTCGGAAAAACGGTTTTTACAAGAAAATAAAACAATGTAGAAGGATGAACCTTCGTGCAGTTATCACATACCCGTGATACATTTTTGAACTGTATGAGGGAGATTTGCCATTGTGATGAAGGAGATGTTAAGAATATACATGTATAGGGAAATTCTCAGTTCAAATGAGAGTGACTCCAAAATTTTACTTAAATTTAGCATAAATTGGGCAAAAATTAGCATCAAAATGAGGGAGTCTCCCTCCTGATGAGGGATATATCACAGGTATGTTATCAAATATGTTATTATACCCGCTTTTTCGAAGAAAAATCGGGTATATTGTTTTCGTACCACAGTTCACTCCGGCGTCAGTCCGTCTGTCCGTCCGTCTGTCTGTCCGTCACGTTTCTTGTGATTGGGTCTCCTCTGCAACCACTGCATGTGGTTAGTACATGGAATGTAGAAGGCAGTGGGCAACTTTTTTGTGACCCCAAGGTCAAAGGTCAAAAATTATGATTTGCCATATCTCCTAAACTATTGGAGTTACACTTCTGAAACTTTGCTTATTGGATGGTCCTTGGAATATAGAATATGTCAGGTTACTTTTGGTGTGACCTTGACCCCAAAGTCAAAGGTCAAAAAGTATGATTTTGCCATAATATCTTCTAAACTATTAGAATTAAACTTCTGAAACTTTGGTTATTGGATGGCCCTTGGAATATAGAATAAATTTGGATACTTTTGGTGTGACATTGACCTCAACATGACCCCAAGGTCAAAGGTCAAAAATTATGATTTGCCACATCTTCTAAACTATTGGAGTTACACTTCTGAAACTTTGCTTATTGGATGGCCCTTGGAATATAGAATATGTTGGGCTACTTTTGGTGTGACCTCGACCCCAAAGTCAAAGGTCTAAAAGTATGACTTTGCCATATCTTCTTAACTATTGGAGTTACACTTCTGAATCTTGGTTATTGGATGGCTGTTGGAATATAGAATAAATTGGGATACTTTAGTGGACCTCATCATAACCCCAAGGTCAAAGGTCAAAAAGTATGACTTTGCCATAACTTCTAAACTATAAGAGTTACACCTCTGAAACTCTGCTTATCAGTTAGAATGTTCTTTGCAACTTTTTTTTAACTTACTTGTAGTTTTGGCTAGCTAATACATAGTCATTAGTGTTATTAATAGAAAAAGCGGGTATTTGCGATGGTATACCATCGACTGCAGATCTAGTTCACAATAATTTGATACCAAACTGATTACAATATATATCTTAATTGTAACAAGAGACGAAATATAAAATATTCGGATCTGCTTTTTGGCTCGGTGGCTTGGCCCGGCCTTGGCTTTTATACCCAACCTAGTTTTTATTTCGCAGAGTACCTGTTGAATATTAATTATTTTATATATTTGGAATATTTTTAGCCCACCTGTCACGTAGTGACAAGGTGAGCTTTTGGGATCACTTTTTGTCCGTCGTGTGTGCGTCCATCCGTTCGTTTTAAACAATTTCTTCAAACAACATCTCCTAAACCACTGATCGGATTTTGACCAAACTTCACAGTTTGTTTGATATTTAACGTCCCCGTCAACACTGTAAAGGTCATTTTGGAGACGTTGCTTCCAATTTTGTGGGACTGTTACCCGACGTTGAGATAAAATCTCATCTCAAGCCCTGTCACTTAATGAAACCAATATGGTTTATTAGCATGGACGGTCCGCCGTTCCTGGACAGGCTTAGATCCTCTATGCGGTTTAGCAGTACTAGTGTGCGGGCCGGATTCAGCTGTGCGTGGAAGCATCATGCAGCCCATATATTTCTTCAAGCCCCTATGGGCGGGGCCGACCCAAACTTCAAGGAATGATCCTTAGATGGTCCCCTTTTAAAGTTGTTCAAATGGTTCCGGTCTGTTGCACATCTAGGTCACGAGCTAAAAATAGATTTTTTTACTGAAAACTTAAAAAATCTTTTTCTCTGAAACCGCATGGTCCAGGTCTTTGATATTTGATATGAAGCTTCATCTAGTGGACCTCTACCAAGATTGTTCAAATTATAGCCGTGGAGCAAAAAATTTTCCCGCGCCAGGGCCCACCAGTTTTACATAGACTTATATATATTATAGGGAAAACCTTTAAATATCTTCTTGTCTGAAACCAGAAGGCCCAGGTCTTTGATATTTGGTATAAAGCTCCATCTAGTGGACCTCTACCAATATTGTTCAAAATATAGTCCTGGGGCCAAAGATGCCCAGCGCCGGGGCGCAATGGTTTCACGTAGGCGTGTATAGGGAAAACCTTTAAAAATCTTCTTGTCTGAAACAAGAAGGCCCAGGTCTTTGATATTTGGCATGAAGCTCCATTTAGTGGACCTCTACCAAGATAGTTCAAAACATAGTCCAGGGGCCAAAAAAGCCCCTGCGCCGGGGCCCAATGGTTTCACATAGGCATATACAGGGATAACCTTTAAAAATCTTCTTGTCTGAAACCAAAAGGCCCAGGTCTTTTATATTTGGTATGAAGCTTCATCTAGTGGACCGCTACCAAGTTTGTTCAAATTATAGCCCTTGGGCCAAGAATGTGCTAGAGGCACTGGTACTCAGGTGAGCGATTCAGGGCCCTCTTCGTACACGGAGTTTCACCTTAGCCATATTTATGATAGCCCAATTAACCCATTTTGTACTGGAAACCCCTAAACGGATACCCTGGCAAACGGTGCAGGCCCAGGTTAGATGCTGCAGAATGCAGTGTCTGATCAGGGCCGACACTATTTGCAAAAATTTCAGCCATTTTTGACATTTTCCAAACCAATGTTGGAGAAAAACACAGCCTGACACCCCTAAATTTTGAAATGGACTCCTGCTATATATAAGGAGGAAGATTCCATTTGGTACAAAAAGGCTTAAGGAATTTTAAAAGTTCTTTTCATAGCAATGTTTTCAGTAAGCACTTTGGTGTGACTAGGATTTGTTAATTGTCTGACCATTCTGAAGTGTATATAAAATTGTATATCGGTTAACAATCACACAACAGGCACACGGCGCTATGGCAACGTCAAATCAACATCGTTACAATGTCCTGACATTGCATCAACGTAGATGTGACATTGCATAAACCTCATGAAATTGCACCAACGTTGATGTGACTTCTTTGTCACATGCAATACACAAGTAAAAAAGATTTTTTAAAGATCCTTTGACAATTGTTATGAGCGATTACAAGGATAGTCTCTGATATACATTAATTGCTGATATTTAAAATAGAAACGAAGGCAATGGTCAGGAATTGATACAATTAACCCACAGCTCCCAAAAAAGACTTCCTTGAAATGAAAGCATATCAATTATAACATATTTGGATATTTCGTATGTTAACAGAATTTGTCCACTTTATCAAAGAGCTTAAACATTATCTCACCTCCATAATTTTAAAAAAGATACACATTTAACGCGTGTTTTCACACCTAATTAAGGTCATGCACTGGCACTCAGTCAATCACCGGTGGGCATAAAGAAGGGGATTAGATAACTCCAGCAAAATTGATTAATGGGTGATTGATTAACGGATCATTAACGTGCAATGATTTAATTTACTGCGAGGGTAGGCTGAAGAGTTCTGAGTCTGACCAAGAAGCAGGAATCGAACAGCCATGAAATTTTGTATTCCTTAAATCCAAACATTTATTACTTGATTGGACTCAAATGATTTCAAGTTTACCTACAATAATGTAGAAATTCTAGACTTTGAAAATTGACACTAGCGCGTTTTTGAGAAAATGGACAAAATCTGGCATTGTGGTATCATCAAGTACCTCCATAAAAAGGGGTTAGCTCCTACGGACATTCATGCCGATATGGTAGCTACATTAGGGTATGATGCTCCTTCGTATGCAACCATGAAAAGGTGGGCAGCAAATTTTAAGATGGGCAAGGACAGCCTTGAAGATGATGACCGGTGTGGACGACCCAGAACGGCAACAACTAAGGAAACCATCAGCCAAGTGCACAGGGCCGTGATGGATGACAGGCGTTTAACTGTGAATCAGTTAGCTAACACTGTTGGCATTTCCCATGAACGAGTGGAGAACATTCTACACAGTGAATTAGGAATGTCGAAGGTTTCCGCCAGATGGGTGCCACGGCTTTTGACGCCTGACCAAAAGTTGACCAGACTGAACCTGTCACAAGCCAACTTGGCTATTTTTGAAGCAGACAAAGATGGTTTTCTTGACTGTTTTGTCACTCAGGATGAGTGTTGGGTTCATCACTTTGAGCCAGAGACAAAAAGACAATCCATGCAATGGAAGCACCCTGGCTCACCCCCTCCTAGGAAGGCAAAGGTAATCTCCTCTGCAGGGAAGGTGATGGCATCAGTGTTCTGGGATGCCAAGGGTATAATATTCATAGATAACTTTCAAAAGTATTATTCAGATCTGCTAAAACAATTGGGAAAAGCAATTAAGGCTAAACGACCCGGAAAATTGATAAAAGGGGTCTTGTTACTTCAGGACAATGCGCCGGCTCATTAATCGGTTGTCGCAATGGCTGCTGTGCATGACTGTGGCTTCACACTTGTCGATCACCCTCCGTATTCACCTGATCTAGCTCCATCAGATTATTTCCTGTTTCCATACATGAAAAAGCACTTGGCTGGACAGCATTATCGGTCAGACGAGGAGGTGATACACGTAGCTGCTGCGGAGGAGTTTTTCAGGGACCAAGATGAGACCTATACCACTGGGATCCAAGGACTCCATCATCACTGGAGGAAGTGTGTGGACAGGAAGGGAGACTATGTTGAAAAATAAGGCACTTTCAGCATGGCGCAAACCATTGGATCTTGGTCAGGCTCAGAATTTTTCAGCTTACCCTTGTACTTAAAAAAGCCAACAACTTATAGTGTGAAATAAATAAATAGATAACACCTTGGATGGCACTACAACTGTGCACGGAGGTTCATATCTATGAAGCCTGATTACTGCGATTAAACTGTACCAAATGCACAGGGTGATCCGAGTCTTTTTTGATAGAAAAATGACCGGCAAACTTGGATCAACATAAGCATTCATTCATTATGGCAAAGTTATTGCTTTAGATCTCTTTATATGTTGCTATGGCACGGGCCTCCGTGGCCTAGTGGTTAAGAGCGCTGACTCTTGATCATTTGTTCTCTCACCGCTGTGGTTCGAGCCTGGCTTGGGTCACGTGAGACACCACGTTCTGCAACAGAAGGTCAGGTGGTTTTTCTCCGGGTACTCCGGTTTTCGCCCACCTCTGATTTACGATCGGCTCGATATGAGTGAAATCATCTTGAAAGGGCCGTAAAACCAAAACCAAAAAAAAAAAAAAAAAATGTCGCTGTGGCTGTAGAAAGTTCATGCAAGTCACAAAGATTTTGAAGGTTCGCGTAATCCTCATCATCGACTTCTTCACGTGCCAAATACAGATTTTAGATCATGATGCGCATCCATTCTATAAGATTTTTCTTCTGAATAGCCATGTGGATGCAATCTGCACATACTGATCATACTGCACTGATGTGCAGGCTGATTGGTATTCATCCATATTTGACCTTGACTATATTTTATGGTAAACTGACTCTGTGAACTATTGTGTCAACTCTTCATGGAAGATAAGGTGAAGCATAATTAGGGCCCCGCACTGAAAGTGTGGGTGCCCTATAGTAATCACTCTGTCCGTCCGTCTGTCTGTCTGTCTGTCTGTCTGTCTGTCCGTCCACAAATTTTTATTACTCCTCTGATAGCGCTGCCGGGGCCCTAGTCAGTTTCACTGACAGCTCTAGTTTTTTTTTTCTCATCCGCATTATGCCGCCTTCAAGAGTTATTGCCCCTTGAAAAGTTTTTTTTATAAAATCTTGTCAGCAAAATAGCTCATATCTATTGGAGCTAAAACCTTGAAAGTTGGTGAATAGATTGGTGTTGATGAGTAGGTGACCTAATTAACTTTTGACTAAATTTCTAAAAATACTTCATAAGTTATGGCCTTTTTAGCTCACCTGTCACGTAGTGACAAGGTGAGCTTTTGTGATCACATTTTGTCCGTCGTCAGTACTAGTGGGTCCGTGCGTCCGTAAACAATTTCTTGTCCGCATGATAGCATCTTCATTTATGATTTGATTTTAACAAGACTTGCACACAACTTGTACTACCATAAGATCTGGGTTCCTGTCTTGAACCAGCCATATCCCATCATGTGTTACGGTGTCACCGCCCCTGAAAGGGCAAAATTGCCTATTTTGGTCTTGTCTGCACGATAGCATCTTCATTTATGATTTGATTTTAACCAGACTTGCACACAACTTGTACCACCATGAGATCTAGGATGAACCAGCCATATCCCATCATGTGTTACAAAGTTACGGCCCCTGAACGGGCAAAAATTGCCTATTTTGGTCTTGTCAGCACGATAGCATCTTCATTTATGATTTGATTTAACCAGACTTGCACACAACTTGTACCACCATGAGATCTGGGTTGCTTTCTTGAACCAGCCATATCCCATCATGTGTTTCGGAGTTACCGCCCCTGAAAGGGCAAAAATTGCCTATTTTGGTCTTGTCGGCATGATAGCTGTTTCATTTATGATTTGACTTTAACTAAACTTGCACACATTTTGTACCACCACAAAATATCTCGGTCAAGTTCGAATATGGGTCATGTTGGGTCAAAAAGTAGGTCAGTAGGTCAAATCAGAAAAAAAAACCTTGTGAAGACACTAGAGGCCACAGTTTTGGTTCGATCATCATCAATCTTGCCCAAAATTATCATCTTGACAATATCTCAGTCAAGTTCGAATATGGGTGTTGTCGGATCAAAAAGTAGGTCAGCAGGGCAAATCATATAAAAACCTTCTGAACACACTAGAGGCCACAATTTATGTCCAATCATCATCAAACTTGCTCAGAATGATCATCTTGATAATATCTTTGTCACGTTGGAATATGGGTCATGCCGGGTCCAAAAGTAGGTCAGTAGGTGAAATCATAGAAAAACCTTGTGAACACACTAGAGACCACAGTTTTCGTCCAATCATCATCAAACATGCCCAGAATGATCATTTTGACATTATCTGAGTCAAGTTCGAATATGGGTCATATCGGTTCAAAAAGTAGGCCAATAGTTCAAATCAGAGAAAAACCTTGTGAACACACTAGAGGTCACAGTTTTGGTCCGATCATCATCAGTCTTGCTCAGAATTATCATCTTGACAATATCTGGGTCAAGTTCGAATATGGGTCAACATATAGTGTTTAGGGTCAAAACATATAGGGTCAAAAGTTGGTCAGCAGCTCAAATCATAGAAAAACGTTTTGAACGCTCTTAAGATGCCACAGTTATAGTCAAATCATCATAAAACTTGCTCAGAATGATCATCTGGACAATATCTCAGTTAAGTTCGAATATGGGTCATGTCAAATCAAAAAGTAGATCAGTAGGTTATTTTGTCATAACTTTTGAACCCTTTGAGATAGAGCCTTCATATTTGGCATGTAGGTTCCTTGTGCCAAGGGCTTCCCACTCATATAAAGATTTGACCTGTGACGTTGACCTGTGACCTTCTTAATCATACCTTTTGAACCATATGAGATAGAACCTTCATATTTGGCATGTATGTTCCTTGTGACAAGGTTTTCTCAACCATTCAAAACTTTTGAGCCATGACCTTGACCTTTGACCTACTTTGTCATAACTTTTGAAGCATTTAAGATGCAGTCTTTATATTTGGCATTTAGGTTCCTTCATAGGAGTGAGTGTTTGAGTTTAAGTCTCACCAACAGCTACGGTCATACAGTGATGGGACCTCTGTTTAAAGACCAATCTGAAAGTCTGGAGAAGCCTGGGATTGATCCTGCTACCCCTAGTTTACAAGGCAATGTACTCGAGACAGTGACACACAGGTAAGCGACACAGAGCCCTGTGGGCCCTCTTGTGATATAATTTTAACCAAATTTACACACAACCTGAAGCACTATAGGATCTTGGTTCCTTTGTTGAACCACCCATATCGCATCATCTGTTCCAGAGTTATGGCCCCTGGAAGGGCACAAATTGCCTACTTTGGTCTTACCTGCACAAAAGCCGTTTCATTTATGATTTGATTGTAACCAAACTTGCACACAACTTAAAACCATCATAAGATCTTGGTTCCTTTGTTCAAGTTTGAATATGGGTCATGTCCGGTCAAAAATGAGGGAAGTAGGTCAAATCATAAAAAAAAACCTTGTGAACACTCTACAGGCCACATTGTAAGTCAAATCATCATGAAACTTACTCAGAATGGTTGCCTTGTGAAATCTTGGCCTAGTTAGAATATGGGTCATGTCAGGTCAAAAATACAGACCAGCTACCAGTAATAACCCATTTTTTTTTGTTTCGCAGAGAAACCGTGTAACGCGAAATCAGCTATTATCTCCGTAATACAGCGCGAAAAGATAAAATGAGCGAGAAATTTCTCGCTGAAATTTCTCCCAGTTTCGCGGAGAAAATTCTCGGAGATTCTCGGCAAAATTTGACCGATTGCTTTCATTGAAAATGAAATTACCGGCGTTTCGCGGAGAAAAAAAAATACAACTCAGCTTACGTGAAATTTTCGGCTCATTATTATGCCCCCGCCATTCGAAGAATGGTGGAAAGGGCATATAGCGTTGCCCCTGTCCGTCCATCCGTCCGTGCGTCCGTCCGTCCGTCCGTCCGTCCATCCGAAACTTAAACGCAGTCAATAACTTCCTTATTTCTTGATGGATTTTAAAATTACTCAGCAGAAATGTTAACCTTCATGAGACGACGTGTCACGTGCAAAACCCAGGTCCGTACCTCCAAGGTCAAGGTCATACTTAGAGGTCAAAGGTCTGAAAAAAGGGTCCGAAACTTAAACGCAGTCAATAACTTTCTTATTTCTGGATGGATTTTGAAATTACTTTGGAGAAATGTTAACCATCATGAGTCGATGTGTCACGTGCAAAACCCAGGTCCGTACCTCCAAGGTCAAGGTCATACTTGGAGGTCAAAGGTCAAAAAAGGGTCCGAAACTTAAACGCAGTCAATAACTTTCTTATTTCTGGATGGATTTTGAAATTACTTTGGAGGAATGTTAACCATCATGAGTCGATGTGTCACGTGCAAAACCCAGGTCCGTACCTCCAAGGTCAAGGTCATACTTGGAGGTCAAAGGTCAAAAAAAGGATCCGAAACTTTAACGCAGTCAATAACTTTCTTATTTCTGGATGGATTTTGAAATAACTTTGGAGAAATGTTAACCATCATGAGTCTATGTGTCACATGCAAAATCCAGATCCGTACCTCCAAGGTCAAGGTCATACTTGGAGGTCAAAGGTCAAAAAAAATGTTTGAAACTTAAACGCAGCCAATAACTTACTTATTTTTGGATGGATTTTGAAATTATTTTGAAGAAATGTTAACCATCATGAGACAATGTGTCACATGCAAACCCAGATCCGTACCTCCAAGGTCATACTTTGAGGTCAAATGGCATAAAAAGGGTCCAAAACTTAAACACTGTCAATAACTTTCTATGGATGAATACGAACATAGACATATTTTCGGGCGGGGGCATCCGTGTCCTATGGACGCATTTCTAGTTATTTTTTTTTTTTTCGTTTGATTGGCGTTGTTTTTGTAAACGAAGGCAAATTGTAGTCATTGTTAAATCATAATCAAAGATTCTTTCGTGTTACTAAAAATTCCTTTTAGTAATATATTTTTAAAAGTCTCATGACAACTTTTATTCACATCACGTAATTACGCCTTTTTATTTGTTACCCACTTAAACCCCACTTTTAACTGGGGTTTACAGGGGTATATATTATTTATCTAATTTCTGCTCACATAGATTGTAGGTACTCGTTAGAACCGCCTCGTCGAGTCGTTTTAAAGTGTACCCAAAATCTTGAGCAGAAATAAGAAAAAATGCCAGAATTTTATCTAAAAATTTTCCGTTTTTAGTGGTAAAATTTTACAATATATTTGAATAGGCGAGTTCTCATAATGAGTTGTACATGTATGTTATTAACAACATATTGATTGATGAAATAGATTGGCTGCATGATGCTTCCGTGCAGAGCTGAAACCGACCCGCATGCGAGTACTGGTAAACCGCTTACAGGATCTAAGCCTACACAGGCAAAGTGGTGCGAGTCGGACCGTCAGTGCTTATAAACCCTGTTGGTTTCATGGGGTGGCAGGGCTTGAGATGTCATTTCATCTCAATGTCGGGTAAAAGTCCCACAAAATTGGAAGCGACGACCTTTACATGACCTTTACAGTGTTGACGGGGACGTAAAACCTCAAACAAACAAAGCCAAAAGCTCAGATTCGCCTCATTTATTTATGATTACAAACTGTCAAACTGGAAAAAACCTTGTGAACACTCTAGAGGCCAAAGTTCTGGTCCGATCGTAATCACACTTGCTCAGATTGATTCTTTAAAATATCTCGGTCAAGTTCGAATATGGGTTATGTCGGGCCTAAAAGTAGGTCAGTAGGTCAAATCATAGAAAAACCTTGTGAACACTCTTAGAGGCCTAAGTTTTGGTCAGAGCATCATCAAACTTGCTCAGAATCATAGTCTTAACAATATCTGGGTCAAGTTCGAATATGTTTCATGTAGGGTCACAAAGTAGGTCAGTAGGTCAAATCATAGAAACACCTTGTGAATACACTAGAGGGCACAGTTATGGTCCTATCATCATCAAACTTGCCCAGAATGATAATCTTGACAATATGTTGGTCAAGTTCAAATATATGTCATTTTGGGTCAAAAAGTAGGTCAGTAGGTCAAATCAGAGTAAAACCTTGTGAACAAACTAGAGGCCACAGTGTTGGTCCAATCATCATCAGACTTGTCCAGAATGATCATCTTGACAATGTCCCAGTCAAGTTCAAATATCGGTGTGGTCAGGTCAAAAAGTAGGTCAGTAGGTCAAATCATAGAAAAACCTTCTGAACACACTAGAGGCCACAGGTTTGGTCCAATCATCATCACACTTGCTCAGAATGATTATCTTGATAATATCTTGGTCACGTTTGAATACGGGTTATGTCGGGTCACAAAGTAGGTCAAATCATAGAAAAACCTTGTGAACACACTAGAGGCCACAGTTTTGGTCCAATCCTCATCAGAGGTGCCCAGAATGATCATCATGAAATGTCTTGGTCAAGTTCGAATAGGGTCAAAAAGTAGGTCAGTAGGTCAAATCAGAGAAAAACCTTGTGAACACACTAGAGGCTACCGTTATGGTCCCATCATCATCAAACTTGCCCAGAATGATCATCTTGACAATATCTCGGTCCAGTTTGGATACGGGTCATGTCAGGTCAAAAAGTAGGTCAGTAGGTCAAATCATAGAAAAACCTTGTGAACACACTAGAGGCCACAGTTTTGGTCCGATCACCATCAAAGTCAAGTTCAAATATGGGTCATGTTAGGTCAAAAAGTAGGTCAGTTGGTCAAATCATAGAAAAACCCTCTAAACAAACTAGAGGCTACAGTTTTGGTCAAATCATCATCGAACTTGCTCAAAATGATCATTTGACAATATCTCGGGTTAATTTCGAATATGGGTCATGTCTGGTCAATATGTTGGTGAGTAGGTCAGATTGTTAAAAAACCTTGTGAACATACTAGAGGCACCAGTTTTGGTCCGATCATCATCAAACTTGCTCAGAAGAATCATCTTGACAATATCTGGGTCAATTTTGAATATGGGTCATGTTGGGTCAAAAAGTTGGTCAGCAGGTCAAATCATAGAAAAATGTTTTGAACACTCTGAGAGGCCACAGTTTTAGTCAAATCATCATAAAACTTGCTAAAAATGATCACCTGGACAATATCTGAGTCAAGTTCGAATATGGGTCATGTCAAATCAAAAAGTAGATCAGTAGGTTATTTTGTCATAATTTTTAAAACGTTTGAGATAGAGCCCTCATATTTGGCATGTAGGTTCCTTGTGACAAGGGCTTCCCACTCATATAAAGATTTGACCTGTGACGTTGACCTGTGACCTACTTTATCATACCTTTTGAACCGTATGAGATAGAGCCTTCATATTTGGCATGTATGTTCCTTGTGACAAGGTTTTCTGAACCATTCAAAACTTTTGACCCATGGCCTTGACCTTTGACCTACTTTGTCATAACTTTTGAAGTATTTGAGATACAGCCTTCATGTTTAGCATGTAGGTTCCTTGCAACAATGTTGCTTAGATGACCCTCTACCAAAAAGGCTAAAAGGATCCCACTCCGATGAACAAAATGGCCACTGGAGCTAAAATAGAAAATATTGTAAGTAGGTTACTCCCTACCAAATAAGATAAAATCACTCTGCTGATGAACAAGATGGCCCCCATAGCTTAAAATAGAATGAACTCGAGACAGTGACACACAGGTGAGCGAACCAGGGCCCTCTTAGCCCTCTTGTTAATAAAATCTTGTCAGCAAAATATCGCAAAGCTATTATAGCCAGAGCCTTTAAATTTGGTGAACAGATTGGTAGTTATGAGTAGATGACCTGATTCATTTTTGACTAAATTCCAAATAATACTTCATGAGTTATGGCCCTTTGTCACTTTGAGTATTTGTAAATTGTACATGTAACAGCCTATTAATTTAAACTAGAATGTATTTTCAGACATAGAAAGTGGCACTTTTTTTTTCAAGGAGAATTTTGTGCATTATGCAGTGCTTTTTAGTGCTGCCATTGAAAAGTCAAGAATACAATATATATTATACTGTAGTGTGCCTGGCACGGGGTTAGCAGCTAAGTCTGTGCCTATCACGGGGTTAGCAGCTAACCCAGGCCAGGCACATACTTAGCTGCTAACCCCGTGCCAGGCACAGACTTAGCTGCTAACCCCGTGTCAGGCACACTACAGTATATGTATTCTTGACTTTTTCAATGGCAGCACCAAAAAAGCACTGTGTAGTGTAGACCCAGATCAGTGCCAGAACATGGCATCTGATCAGGGTCTACACTGCTTACATAGCGGGAATTTTAGAGCCATACGCTGTAAAATGCAGTGTCTGATCAGGGTCTACACTTTTTGCTTAAAATCTGGAATTATAGGGTTAAACAATACAGTTTAAGTCTTAGTCCAGGACTTTTCCCAACCTACCCAGAAACAATCAACCTACCAGTACTCTCAGTCGGCCCCCGCCCAGCGGGGCTTGGAGAAATAGAACAGCTGCATGATGCTTCCATGCAGAGCTGAAACCGACCAGCACAGGTGTACTGGTAAACCGCTTAGAGAATCTAACTTCTAAGCCTGCCCAGGCAAAGCAGTGCGAGTCGGACCGCCCTTGCTTATAAACCCTATTGGTTTCATTGGGTGGCAGGGCTTGAGATATCATTTCATCACAGTGTCGGGTAAAAGTCCCACAAAATTGGAAGCGACCTCTCCAAAATGACCTCTAGGATGATGATGGGGATGTTAAACAAACAAACAAACAAACATACTCTCAGTGCTTTTATCCCCTGGGATATGATATATAGATGCAAAGCACATGACCCAATAATTAATTTAAAATCAATGTACTGGTAAAGGTCTCCGATAAATCAATCTGCCTAAACAGGCCTCCATTGGGCTAGTGGGTAAGAGAGCTGACTCTTAATCTTTAGTACTCTCAGCCCTGTTGCAGATGTAATTTGATCTCAGTTGGCCTGGTAGTTATAGAGGAGATGTCATTTGAAAATGTTGAAGTCCCGCAGACGACCACGGGGATGACAGACGACATACCACTGCCTATACTATAAGCTCCCCCTGAGCCTTCCGCTCTGGTGAGCTGAAAAGACTTAGAAAAAATTGTTCCTCGGTGATCACTGTCAAACATCACTCAGCAAGCCTCCTCATGTCAGGATTGATTTTTCTATCCACCCCTTACACACATGCAAGATTCTTAAAAATCACAGTCCTGTCCTCATATGTCCAACATACCTGAAGCTATACAGAGGACCTGCGTTATAACGACATCGTTATAACGACAAAACTCGTTATAATGACAATTTCAATGAATTCTTAGCTCAAGGTTTAGTCTCGATTCCGAGCGGCTTGGGCTTCCCTCGGGTTGGAAATGCACAAACCGAATCCCTAGGCATGAAAGATTCTTGTAATTTAATACTCCTAGAAACAAATGAAATAGACATTTGTTAGAATAGCCTCGATGAGGTGATTATAACAAATGTCTATACAATTTGTTTGTTGGAGTAATTATGTGAAAAAGACCTTTTATAGCTTATCTTAATCCTGACTGGGATTCTTTATAATGGCAAATTCATTATAACGGCACAATAATAGGGAACAAAATTTAATACAGTCGTTATAACGCGGGTCCTGTGTACTAACTGTTATTGTTTTTTTTACAGATGGATTTTCCGACTGTTGTCTTGGAAGCACCTAATCATGCTGTCACAGTGTTAACAGAATTACTAGCTTTGCAGAAGGAGCAATGCCTTTGTGATATCACACTCACCACAGACTCTGGCGGTGTTTCAGCTCACAAGTTGGTTCTCATGGCAACCAGTCCATCTATGAAGTTAAGATTAGCAAATGGAAACTTGAGTAATGAACTCATTCATTTTGATAACATTCCATTGAATCTGCTTGAGACTGTTGTCCAGTTCATGTATACAGGCAAGCTAAATGTTGGAAAATTTAGTATAAATCAATTACTGAAGTTTTGTGAAGACTTAGAGCTTTCTATTGCTGTTGAATTGCTAAAAGATTATATAAAAAGTGTAGTTGTATCTAGTGCACATCAAAGATTAGAAAAAGAAAATTTATCAGAGAACGATGTTTCAAACAGTCAGAAACAGTCCTTTCAGACCTTGCAGACTGAATCAGAAGATGGAGCCAAAACCGATAAGGAAGATGCTACTGCTAAAAGTAAAAGAAGTAACAGAGGAGTCAAACAAAGTCCAAAGAAGAGAACATCCAAAACTCCTGTAGCAGATTTAGAAGATAGCCTTCCAAAAAAGTTGTCAAAGCTAAGTTCTGATGTTATCATACAGAAAATCTTAACCGAGGTTTTGAAAGAGCATCGCGGTAGGGGCAGACCCAGAAAGAATGCTTTAAGGGCACCAACTAAAGAGACTAGAAGAAAAGCAGCAAAACGTTTGAGTAAGAAGGTGAAAAAAGAAAAAGGAAAAAAGGGGAAAAAGGAAACTGATGTGGAATATGATTCTGAAGGAGAAAAAATTTATAACTATACACAAGTTGCAACTGAAAGACTCAAAAGAACAAGGACTGAAGTAAATGCTCTCAAAACAGTTATTTCAGTAAATTCTGCAGCAGAAAACAAAACTAGTCCACCACAAAGTGAACTGAAAGAACCAGAGAAAGAGATTGTTTCAGATGGTGATGATATTCAGAAACACAGTGGCGATACAGAAACTGAGCAGTGTTTTACAGACTATATTAAAGAAGAAATGAAATCCAAAAAGAAGCGAATATGGAAGAAGCGTAAACCAGAGCCGTGTTCAATGTGTGACAAAGTTCTGTCCACCAAAAAGAGATTAGCATTCCATGAATTTTGTCAGCATGGCATAGAATATGACACGTCCAGATACAAAATGTACCATTGTCAAGTGGAGGTATGCTTTATTACGGCCAGTGTTTGCTAAATTTAAGAGAAATGGGAACACCTAGCACTTTTTTCCGCCATTTTTCAAAGGGAGACAACTTTCGAGACTTCCTGTTTGCTTTTCTATAAGCCTTGTCCAACTGCAAAAGGGGTCAACCCTTAAAGGAAAGAATTTGCTCCTCAGGAGCAAATTCTTTCCTTTAAGAGTTGACCCCTATTGACATGGGAGACAAAAATACTTTTGCCAGAGTTGCCTCCCCTGAAGGTGTTCCAATTCCCCTTAACACTCAGATTTGTAGCTCCAGATAAGGATGAGTAATGAGGATAATTTGGGGATAATTTGAGGATAATATAAGAATTTTATATGGATGTGAGGGGTGGATGGAAAAATCCGTCCTGAGGGTCACTCGGGAAGCCTCGTGATGCCGGACAGTGATCCCAAAGGGACGGATTTTTCTATCCACGCCTCACATCCACATAGGATTCTTTTTCTTGCATACCTTCCATCTCCTAGCGCGGATTTTTAATGCTGCAGTCACTTCGGTTACCAACGGTTGCCATATGGTGATGTACATGTATCACGTAATGTGCTGTGACGTCAACCTTAACGATATGGCGCATACATGGTCGTATTCAACCAATGCATTTATCAAACACGCAGAAATATTCGATTCTGGGTAAGAACACATAGGTCAGAACAGAATTTCTATCCCAAGCTAAAACTATGGATTTCCTTATCTGGTGTGCAAGAATTTTATCTTTCCAGGCTATCATATTTTGGGTGCAAGCTACATACATGTAGCTCCAGATTAGCCACTTTTTTGTCCCACCTGCTTTAGCAGGCAGACATAGGCGTGCAAGTTTCCATCCGTCCGTTCGTTCGTCCGTTCTTTCGTTCGTTTGTTCGTCGGTCCGTCCGGTTGTCCGTCCGTCTTTCCATCAACATTTTACACTGGGTGTCTTGTCATCACAACTCCTCCTACAGTTTCATACCGATTATTTTGAAACTTTGCGTGTGTTTTTGCCATGGTATGAGGTTGCGCATGTGGTTTGAACTTTATCGTCTGATCAATTTTTGTCACTTTTTCCACATTGTGAACTTAGTCATTTTTAACCTACAATTGATATATGATAGGTACCTCTTGTCATCGCAACTCCTCTTACAGTTTTATACTAATCATTTTGAAACTTTGCGTGTGCTTTCGCCATGGTTTGAAGATGGGCATATGCTTTCGACATAATTCTCAGATTATTTTTTTTTCACTTTTTTCACATTATGAACTTAGCCATTTTTATGGTTTAGAAGATATACAATAGGTACCTCTTGTCATCGCAACTCCTCTTACAGTTTTATACCGATCATTTTGAAACTTTGCGTGTGCTTTCGACATTGTTTGAGGATGTGCATGTGGTTTCGACATAATTCTCAGAATATTTTTTTCACTTTTTGCACATCATGAACTTAGCCATTTTTATGCTTTAGTTGATATACAATAGGTACCTCTTGTCATCGCAACTCCTCTTACAGTTTTATATTGATCATTTTGAAACTTTGTGTGTGCTTTTGCTATGGTATGAAGATGTGCATGTGGTTTGGACATTAACTTCGGATCAATTTTTATCACTTTTTCCACATTGTGAACTTAAGTCATTTTTAACCTTCAATTGATATAAGATAGGTACCTCTTTTCATCGCAACTCCTCTTACAGTTTTATACCAGTCATTCTGAAACTTTGCATGTGCTTTTTCCATAGGATGAGGATGTGCATGTGATTTCGACATAATTCTCAGAATATTTTTTTTTGCTTTTTGTGCATTGTGAACTTAGTCATTTTTAAGCTTCAATTGATATACAGGAGGTACCTTTTTGTCACCACAACTCCTCTTACAGTTTTATACTAATTATTTTGAAACTTTTCATGTGTTTTTGCCATGGCATGAGGCCCTGCATGTGGTTTGGACTTAATCTTAATATAAGTTTTTGTCACGTTTTCGAAATTGTGAACTTAGTCATTGTTAACCTTCAGTTGATATATGATAGGTACCTCGTCATCGCAACTCCTCTTACAGTTTTATACTAATCATTTTGAAACTTAGCTTGTGTTTTCTCCATGATATGAGGATGTTCATATGCTTTGGATATAATTCTTGGATCATTTTAGTTCATTTTATCACATTGTGAAATTAGTCAGTTTTTTACCTCACATATATAGGCTATGGATTCTTCTCAAAGCCCTATATTCATCTCTTCTGCCTTAAATAAACTTTATTTTTTGTGTTGGTCAGGTGGGGAGCAGGTGGGGAGCAGGTGCGACATCAACTTCACCGAAGTTGAATTTCTGGTTCTCCGGGTACTCTGGTTTTCGCCCACCTCTGATTAACGATATGCTCGATATGAGTGAAATAAACTTGAAAGGGCCGTAAAACCAACCCCCCCCCCCACCCCAAAAAATGTTCACCAAAGGCCATATATCGGAGACACTGTTCAGAGCCCCAGCCCTAAACCATATATATTCATGGTTCTTATGATTAGGGACATTCAGTGATACCAACATGGGGGTGCCCTGGGCAGTGTCTCAACCCTCCACGTCATAAAAGACCCAGTATCTCAGAAACCTTACAGCTCCACAGGGTTTTTTTTATTAAAATTTGGCTCTTATTTTGGCTGCTATGGCAACTTAGAGTTCCCGGGGAAAATGGTATTCACCACCGCCTTTGCAGATATTTTGACAAAACTTTCATAGTAATATTCTTTAAGCTATCATCTTTTGGCAATATGATTTTAGGCTACCTGCTCACTTTTACTGGTTGCCATGGAAACCAGAATGCCCCCAAAAACTGAAAAAAAAGATAAAAAAAAACACAAAAAAAAAAACACTTAAAGGTCATCTCCTCAGAAACCATATGCTCTATAAGGCTGAGAGTTTATTCACCATACATGTATTTGCCTTTACAGGTGTTATGTTTTTAATGAAATTTGGCCCTTTAGTTTGGTTACTATAGCAAGTTAAGCATTTCCATAGACCTATAGTGTTGAAAAATGGAAAATTGACATTTACCCCTTTCATGATATTTTGTCAAACTTTTATGGAAATACTCCTTAAACATTGGTCTATCTGCCATATATTATTAGGCCTATTGGTTGCCACAGATGGACAGTCTGTTGTCTTGCAACAGCACATTCAAGCGACGTCAGTCGTCTGAAGCCACTAGGCTGATTGGGTCCAAATTTCATTAGCTTCCATGGTTTATTAAAAAACATGGCTGCCAGTGAGCAGTGCCCCGCTGAGCTCTGGTAAGCATAGTGGCCCATGGGCCTCTTGTTTTTAATGAGGTCATTATAAATTTTGGATCACATGATCAGAATTGCCATTAAAGACTGGTCAATGTTCAGTAAACAATCATCGATCTATAGTGTTGACTGGCCTGTTAAACTCCAATACAAACAAAACAAATCTTGTTACTACTCCCTTATCCGGCGCTGTGATAGCAAAAAAAACCCCTTCTATTGCTGAATATTCAGATTACCACATCCATCTCTGACTTTGAACCAATCAGATTACTTGATGTAATTTATTCCTACAAATTCATTAACTGAATGTCAAACAGTGTAGATCCTGATCAGATGGCCTGGATCTACACTGTTTCCAAAGATAGGAGTTGTCATGAACAGCATGATAAGAGTTAAGAATCTAGCTCTATTAGATGGCTGCCCACATGCATGTGGAAAACATAAACCAGAGAATGCAAAGGGCTGTTTTCTCATGGCACAGACCAAAGGCTCATAGAATTTGATGCCAAGCATTTTTATCAATGCAAAAAGAAGCATATTCTTCAGTAATGATTCAACCCTCATCCAGCTGAACATGACAACCCATATGTTTGCAAACAGTGCAGATCTGAAGAAGCCATCATCTGATCAGGATCTAGACTGTTTGTCTTGTAGATTGTGAATGGAAAGAAAAAAAGTGTTATATCAAGTTGGTTGATAGTCAGAAATGGGTTTAGCTAAATTAATTTATTCTGCAGGATTAGGGTTAAAAATGTCAAAATAAAGTCTGAGAGTATACAACTTTGCCATATAAGTGTAACCTCCATTAACAAGCCATCCTGGGAAAACTCCAAAACTGGCTGTTTAAGGGAGGTGGCTGTTCAACAGAGGGAAATGTCTGAGATAATGTATGGCTTGTTATCGACAGACAAAAAATAGTGATTATTGAAGACAGCTCAACATTGATGTACTCAAAGAAAAATAAATGATGGAGAGGTGTCATCTGACACCTCTCCATCATTTATGTTTCTTTTCACTTGCTTATATTGTTTTATGCATATACGAGGACTGTGCAAATATGAATGCAAGTAGAATGTTTTCTCATGCACTAATGCGAAAATCACCTGGAAATAAATATCACAGCGTAGAAATACATTTTACCTATACATTGATACCAAACCTGTTAAAATCCGTCCACTTTAGCCATGTATATCGTTCGATAAACACTGTCTACTCTTGTATACCAATACAAAACATGGTTGGAAGAAGGTCAGGGTACGCCGTTGAAATACGGTCATATATTAAGAATTGTTGTATTCTTGGTATTCGGTGCAAAGACATTTTTGTCGCACCTGCTTTAGCAGGAAGACATAGGCGTGCAAGTTTCCGTCCGTCCGTCCGTCTGTCCGTCCGTCCGCCCGTCCGTCCGTCCGTCCGTCAACATTTTACACTGGATGTCTTGTCATCGCAACTCCTCCTACACTTTTAGACCGATCATTTGGAAACTTTGCATGTGCTTTCGCCATGGTATGAGGATGCGCATGTGGTTTGGACTTAATTTTCGAATCAATTTTTGTCATTTTTTCCATATTGTGAACTTAGTCATTTTTAGGTATGCGATACGTACCTCTTGTCATCGCAACTCCTCTTGCAGTTTTATACCGATCATTTTGAAACTTTGCATGTGCTTTCACCATGGTATGAGGATGTGCATGTGGTTTCGACATAATTTTCAGAATATTTTTTTCCGCTTTTTGCACATTATGAACTTAGCCATTTTTAAGCTTCATTTGATATACGATAGGTACCTCTTGTCATCGCAACTCCTCCTACAGTTTCATACCAATTATTTTGAAACTTTGTGTGATTTTGTCATGCTATGAGGATGCGCATGTGGTTTGGACTTTATCTTCGGATAAATTTTTGTCACTTTTTCCACATTGTGAACTTAGTCATTTTTAACCTTCAATTGATATATGATAGGTACCTCTTGTCATCGCAACTCCTCTTGCAGTTTTATACCGATCATTTTGAAACTTTGCGTGTGCTTTCGCCATGGTATGAGTTTGTGCATGTGATTTCGACATAATTCTCAGAATATTTTTTTTTCACTTTTGCACATTGGGAACTTAGCCAATTTTAAGCTTTAGTTGATATACAATAGGTACCTCTTGTCATCGCAACTTCTCTTACAGTTTTATATTGATCATTTTAAAACTTTGTGTGTGTTTTTACCTATGGTATGAGGATGTGCATGTGGTTTTGACTTTATCTTGGGATCAATTTTTATCACTTTTTCCACATTGTGAACTTAGTCAGTTTTTACCTCACATATATAGGCTATGGATTCTTCTCAAAGCCCTATATTCATTTCTTCTGCCTTAAATAAACTTTTATTTTTTGTGTGGGGCAGGTGGGGAGCAGGTGCGACATCAACTTCACCGAAGTTGAATTTCTGGTTGATGAAATATGTTCGGTTTATGGGCATAATGAAATGTCTTTTCCGACAGTTTTTCGTTGGTGTAAGAAATTCAGCTGTGGGCTAGGCTCAACAGAAGATGCACCACATGATCGTCGGCCGAAAAGAGCAACATCTGCCAAGATGGTTGCTAGAGTGAAAGAAAAAGTTGCTACCGATGCTCGATACACCACTAGGCAAATAGCTAGTATGGTTGGCATCTCATTAGGAGCAGCTCATACAATTCTGAAACGGGATTTGAAAATGAGAAAGATCTGTGCTAGATGCATTCCCCATCTGTTGACAGATGAGCAGAAAAAGACACGCTGAAGAAGCTGCTTAAAAAGTTTCCAAATTACAATGCACAGCCTTTCGCTAATGTCGTCACAGGTGACGAGACATGGGTTCACTTTTTTGAGCCAGAACGAAAGATTCAGAACAAAATATGGGCAACAAAGTATTGCAAAAGACCATGCATTGCAAAGCGGACCGTGAGCGTCAAGAAGGTAATGTATGCCATATTCTTTTCAAATCAGGGCCCTGCTATTTAGGTTGCTGTGCCTAAAGGCAAATCTGTAAATGCGAAGTTTTACAAGAATAAAGTTCTTCGAAAATTGAAGAAATATTTCAAAGGACGAAGACCCGCAACTGGTTTGGCCAATGTCAGATTGCTACATGACAATGCGTCATCGCACAAGGCGTTCATTGTGCAAGACTATCTGAAGCAGGAAAAGGTTGTGACTTTTTTTGTTCCCGCGGCTGAAAAATACCTTTCTTTGTAAATTTGTACAGCGCAAACACCTCGGTTCTGCAATATTCCAGTGTCTTCATAGTATACCTCGAAAAGACTACCAAAATGCATTCAATGATTGGATCAGAAGACTGAAAGTTTGTATATCTGTTAAAGGGGAATACTTTTAGGGGACAAAATAAATTTTTCATCGAAATCTATCACGGAATCATTTCCATGTGCTTAGTTGCATTCATATTTGAACAGTCCTCGTATCACAATGGTAGTTTTGAGAAAAATAAATTTTGAAATAAATACACCAGAAGAGAAATTCCTATTTTTACATCCGATTTTTAGCTCACCTGAGCCAAAGGCTGCGGGGGAGCTATTGTGATCAGTCACCGGCCGTCGTCGTCGTCGTCATCGTCGTCCGTTCCTATGTCCATCCATCTGTTCATAATTTCTTTAAACAACATCTCCTCCTAAACCACTGAACAGATTCTAACCAAACTTGGCAGAAACGATCCTTAGGTGGTCCTCTCTCAAAGTTGTTCAAAGAATTCCATTCCTTGCAGAACTCTGGTTGCCATGGCAACAAAAAGGGGAAAATAAGAAAAAAACTTTAAAAAAATTATTTTCTGAAACCAGAAGGCCTAGGTCTTTGATATCTGGTATGAAGCTTCATCTAGTGGACCTCTACCAAGATTGTTCAAATTAAAGCCCTGGGGCCAAAAACAGCCGCCCCGGGGCCCAGTGGTTTTATATAGGCTTATATAGGGAAAACATATAGAAATCTTCTTTTCTGAAACCAGAAAGCCTAGTTCATTGATATTTGGTATGAAGCTTCATCTAGTGGACCTCTACCAAGATTGTTCAAATTATAGCCCTAGGGCCAAAAACGACCCAGCCCCAGGGCCCACTAGTTTTACATAGGCTTATACAGGGAAAACCTTCAAAAATCTTCTTTTCTGAAACCAGAAGACCGAGGTCTTTGATATTTGGTATGAAGCTTCATCTAGTGTACCTTTACCAAGATTGTTCAAATTATAGGCCTGGGGCCGAAAATGCCCCTGGACGGGGGCCCTTTTGTTTTACATAGGCTTATATAGGGAAAATCTTTAAAAATCTTCTTGTCTGAAACCGCAAGGCCCAGGTTTTTTATATTTGGTATGAAGCTTCATCTAGTGGACCTTAACCAAGATTTTCAAATTATAGCCCTGTGGCCAAAAAAGGCCCCGCCCCGGGGCCCACTGGTTTTATATACCGGGTAGGCTTATATAGGGAAAACATATAAAAATCTTCTTCTCTGAAACCAGAAGGCCTAGGTCATTGACATTTGGTATGAAGCTTCATCTAGTGGACCTCTACCAAGATTGTTGAAATTATAGCCCTGGGTCCAAAAACGACCCCGCCCGGGGCCCACTGGTTTTACATAGGCCTATATAGGGAAAACCTTTAAAAATCTTCTTGTCTGAAACCAGAAGGCCGTGGTCTTTGATATTTGGTATGAGGCTTCATCTAGTGGACTTCTACCAAGATTGTTCAAATTATAGCCCTGGGACCAAAAACGGCCCCGTCCCGGGGCCCACTGGTTATATATAGGCTTATATAGGGAAACATATAAAAATCTTCTTCTCTGAAACCAGCAGGTCCAGGTCATTGATATTTGGTATGAAGCTTCATCTAGTGGACCTCTACCAAGTTTGTTCAAATTATAGCCTTGGGTCAAAAACGACCCCGCCCCGGGGCCCACTGGTTTTACATAGGCTAATATAGTGAAAACCTTTAAAAATCTTCTCTTCTGAAACCAGAAGGCTGAGGTCTTTTATATTTGGTATGAAGCTTCATCTAGTTGACCTCTACCTAGATTGTGCAAATTATAGCCCTGGGGTCAAAAAGGCCCCGCCCCATGGACCTTTGGTTTTTAGCTCACCAGAGCCGAAGGCTCCGGGGGAGCTATTGTGATAGGTCACCGTCTGTCGTTGTCGTTGTCTGTCCTGATGTCCGTCCACAATTCCTTTAAAGGACATCTCCTCCTAAACCACTGAACAGATTTTGACCAAACTTGGCAGAAATGATCTTTGGGTTGTCCTCTCTCAAAGTTGTACAAAGAATTCCATTCCATGCAGAACTCTGGTTGCCATGGCAACAAAAGGGGAAAATAAGAAAAAAAACCTTTAAAAATCTTCTTGTCTGAAACCAGAAGGCTCAGGTCATTGATATTTGGTATGAAGCTTCATCTAGTGGACCTCTACCGAGATTGTTCAAATTATTGCCCTGGGGCCAAAAATGGCCCCGCCCCGGGGCGTACTGGTTTTACATAGGCTTATATAGGGAAAACCTTTAAAAATCTTCTTGTCTAAAACCAGCCGGCCCAGGTCTTTGATACTTGGTACGAAGCTTCATCTAGTGGACCTCTACCAAGATTGTTAAAATTATAGCCCTGGGGCCGAAAATGCCCCTGCCCTGGTGCCCTTTGGTTTTATATAGGCTTATATAGGGAAAATGATATAGGAAAATAGGATTGTTCAAACCAGAAGGCCCAGGTCTTTGATATTTAGTATGAAGCTTCATCTAGTGGACCTGTACCAAGATTGTTCAAAATATAGCCCTGGGGCCGAAAATGACCCCGCCCCGATGCCCACTGGTTTTTTGTTTGTTTGTTTGTATTGGAGTTTTACGGCCCAGTCAACACTATTCAGGTCATTTTTGAGCCGGTCAGTTTACCTATCAACACTTTCCTGGGCAGGTTTATACGTAAGCGGTTAACCAGTACAGTGCTCATTCTTTCGCCACAAACAGACAACTGCCCTTCTTGAATCAGCGGAAGGGAGAGAATGACCGTAGAAAAGATTTCATGATCAATCTCCACGAAAGAATGTTGCCGACCCCAGCGGGAGTCGAACCCGCGTCCTCCTGATCACCAGTCATCCGACTGAGCCACTGAGGCCGGCTCCCACTGGTTTTACATAGGCTTATATAGGGAAATCCTTTAAAATCTTCTTCTCTGAAACCGCAAGGCCCAGGTCTTTGATATTTAGTACGCAGCTTCATCTAGTGGACCTCTACCAAGATTGTTCAAATTATTGCCTTGAGGCCAAAAATGGCCCGCCCCGGAGCCCACTGATTTTATATAGGCTTATATAAGGAAAACCTTTAAAAATCTTCTTGTCTGAAACCAGAAGGCCCAGGTCTTTGATATTTGGTATGAAGCTTCATCTAGTGGACCTCTACCAGGATTGTTCAAATTATAGCCCTGGAGCCCAAAATGCCCCTGGCTGGGGGCCCTTTGGTTTTACATAGGCTTATATAGGGAAAATCTTTAAAAATCTTCTTGTCTGAAACCGCAAGGCCCAGGTCTTTGATATTTGGTATGAAGCTTCATCTAGTGGACCTCTACCAAGATTGTTCAAATTAAAGCCCTGGGGCCAAAAATGTCCCCGCGCCGGGGCCCACTGGTTTTACATAATCTTACATAGAGAAGTCCTTTGAAAATTTTCTTGTCTGAAACCAGCAGGTCCAGGTCTTTGATATTTGGTATGAAGCTTCCACCTAGTGGACCTCTACCAAGATTGTTCATATTATCGCCCTGAGGCAAAAAATGGCCCCACCCAAGGGCCCACTGGTTTTACATAGGCTTATATAGGGAAAACATTTAAAAATCTTCTTTTCTGAAACCAGAAGGCTGAGGTCTTTGATATTTAGTATGAAGCTTCTTCTAGTGGACCTCTACCAAGATTGTTCAATTTATAGCCCTGGGGCCAATAATGCCCCTGCGCCGGGGCCCACTGGTTTCACGTAGGCTTATATAGGGAAAATCTTTAAAAATCTTCTCTGAAACTGCAAGGCCCAGGTCTTTGATATTTTGTATGAAGCTTCATCTAGTGGACCTCTACCAAGATTGTTCAAATTATAGCCCTGGGGCCAAAAAATGCCCCGCGACGGGGCCCACTGGTTTTACATAGGCTTATATAGGGAAATCCTTTGAAAATCTTCTTTTCTGAAACCAGGAGGCCCAGGTCTTTGATATTTGGTATGAAGCTTCATCTAGTGGACCGCTACGAAGATTGTTTAAATTATAGCCCTGTGGCCAAAAATGGCCCCACACGGGGCCCACTGGTTTTACATAGGCTTATATACAGAACACCTTTAAACATCTTCTTATCTGAAACCAGAAGGCACAGGCATTTGATATTTGGTATGAAGCTTCATCTAGAGGACCTCTACCAAGGTTGTTCAAATTATAGCCCTGGGGCCAAGAATGCCCTGCACTGGTGCGCACTGGTTTTATGCAGGCTTATGATAGGGAAAACCTTGAAAAATCTTCTTGTCTGGAACCAGAAGGCCCAGGTCTTTGATATTTAGTATGAGGCTTCATCTAGTTGATCTCTACCAAAATTGTTCAAATTATAGCCCCGGGGCAAAAAATGCCCGTGCGCCGGGGCCCACTGGTTTTACTAGACTTATATAGAAAAAATCCTTTGAAAATCTTCTTGTCTGAAACCAGAAGGCCCAGGTGTTTGATATTTGGTATGAAGCTTCATCTAGTGGACCGCTATGAAGATTGTTGAAATTATAGCCGTGGGGCCAAAAATAGCCTCATACTGGGCCCACTGGTTTTACATAGGCTTATATAGGGATCGAAAATCTTTAAATAAAAAGGGATTGAAAATCTTACAAAATCTTCTTGTCTGAAACCAGAAGGCCCAAGTCTTTGATATTTGATATGAAGCTTCATCTAGTTTCCTCTACAAAGATTGTTCAAATTATAGCCCTGGGGCCAAAAATGCCCCCGTGCCGGGGCCCACTGGTTTTATGCAGGCTTATATAGGGAAATCTTTTAAAAATCTTCTTGTCTGAAACCAGAAGGCACAGGTCTTTGATATTTAGTATGAAGCTTCATCTAGTTGACCTCTACCAAGATTGTTCAAAATATAGCCGTCGGACCAAAAATGCCCCCGCGCCAGGGTCCCACTCGCTTTACATAGACATATTAGGGAAAAACCTTTAAAGTCTTGTCTCAAACAGGACACTGGGGCAGGTGCAAATCTCTTAGCTCTTAGCTCAGGTGAGCGATATAGGACCATTATGGTCCTCTTGTGTGCTATTGAGTTAACTCTGGCTGTTTAATAGAGGGTATTTAGACTTGGTAAAGTGGCTGCTGGCTGGAGTATAGACTGGCTGCTGAACAGAGGTTAAATATGTAGTAAAATGTTATGGGTGGAATT
Source organism: Lucinisca nassula (assembly GCA_963580285.1). Lineage (NCBI taxonomy): Eukaryota > Metazoa > Mollusca > Bivalvia > Lucinida > Lucinidae > Lucinisca > Lucinisca nassula. The sequence goes on from OY757022.1 coordinate 54,931,250, forward strand.
ATTCTGGCTGCTGAAGAGATGTGACTGCTAAACAGAGGTGACCATTAGTGGAGGTTTTACTACATATTTGTTATTCATTCCAGGGGTGTGGTCATATATCGTCAAGTCGCAACAATCTAAGAACTCATACGAGAAGCCGTCACACATCAGAACGTCCTCATATATGTAAGTTCTGTGGGAAAGCATTTAAGCTGCAGAATGTGTTAGCCACACATCTTAATCTTCATACTGGGGCCAAAGTGTTTGAGTGTAAGAAATGCGGAGAACGCTTCAACCAACATTCAGGCCTTGATGTAAGTTCTAGTATAATACATTTAGTTAACCCGTTTTAATACCAAATGGAATCTTCCTCCTTATATAAAGCAGGAGTCTATTTCAAAATTTAGGGGTGACAGGTTGTGTTTTCACCAAAATTTATTTGGAAAATGGCTGAACTTTTAGCAAACAGTGGAGGCCCTGATCAGACCCCGCGATCTGCGGCGTCTGATCTGGGCCTGCACTGTTTGCCAGGGTACCCGTTTTGGGGTTTCTGGTACTAAATAGGTTAAACATTAGGACTACATTCCCATATGATACTATGTAATAAAATGGAGGCTATTTAGACAATAGACTGCACTGTTGCCCTGAGGTGTTGTGAATGAACTGAAGCACTATTGCCAGTCTATTGACTGACTTCTGCTCCCGTATGGTAAGTCAAATTGAGCTGAAACGTGGAAGTAGGCATTGAGGCGACATTCAAACTTGCTAAAATGATTCTGTTTCGATATCCAAGCTGGTCACTCTAGGGGCTTCTGGAAAATCTTCAAACAACATCTGCTCCTGAACGGTAAGTCGGACTGAAACAAAACTTGATGGTAGGGATTAGGGCAACATGGAGATTCAGAATTGCTTAAACCGTTCCATTCCAATATCTGTGGCTGCCATCTTGGCAAATCTTAAACCAATTATGGATGGCTTCCAAGCTGTCAGTCGTATTAGGTCAAAACTTGGAAGGAATCATTCAGGTAACATGGCGATTCAGGATTCCTAAAATCGTTATATTCCAATTTCCAAGATAGTCACTAAGCCACTCTATACCAGCATCATCATATACTGAATCCTCAGTCACTTGGAGCTGTTCAGAACTTCAATCAAAGCATTAAGGTGACATGCAGATTCAGAAATGCTAAAGGCAGTCTGATCTGAGAGCCAAGATGGCCACCATGGCCCAGTGTAACATGCCATGATGAGCCTCGTTCAGCTGAGTAATTTCTGACTCAATTTGGCAATTCATTTCAGGGGAATTGTTTACTGGTTGACTCTTCCATCGTTACACGTTGAACAAATCCATTTGTCATTTAAAGGGTTTGTGGTCTATTTTTGTTTTTAGCTCACCTGTCACGAAGTGACAAGGTGAGCTTTTGGGATCACTTCTTCAAACAACATCTCCTCCTAAACCACTGATCGGATTTTGACCAAACTTCACAGGAATGATCCTTAGATTGTCCCCTTTCAAAGTTGTTCAAATGGTTCCGGTCTGTTGCACATCTAGGTCACAGGAGCTAAAAATAGATTTTTTTACTGAAAATTTTAAATATCTTCTTCTCTGAAACCACACGGCCCAGGTCTTTTTATATTTGGTATGAAGCTACATCTAGTGGACCTCTACCAAGATTGTTCAAATTATAGCCCTGGGGCCAAAAATTCCCCCGCCCCAGGGGTCTTTGGTTTAACATAGGCTTATATAGGGAAAATCTTTAAAAATCTTCTTCTCTGAAACCACAAGGCCGTGGTTTTTTATATTTGGTGTGAAGCTTCATCGAGTGGACCTCTATCAAGATAGCTCAAATTAAAGCCCTAGGGCCAAAAATGCCCCCCGCCCTGGGGCCCTTTGGTTTTTCATTGGCTTATATCGGATAAATATTTAAAAATCTTCTCCTCTGAAACCAGAAGGCCCAGGTCTTTGATATTTGGTATGAAGCTTCATCCAGTGGACCTCTACCAAGATTGTATAGCCCTGGGGCCAAAAATGCCCCCGCCCCAGGGGCCTTTGGTTTTACTTAGGCTTATATAGGGAAAAATCTTCTCTGAAATCGCAAGGCCCATGTCTTTGATATTTGGTGTGAAGCTTCATCTAGTGGACATCTATCAAGATTGCTCAAATTATAGCCCTAGGGCCAAAAATGCCCCCGCCCCGTGGCCCTTTGGTTTTTCATAGGCTTACATAGGGAAATCCTTTGAAAATCTTCTTGTCTGAAACCAGCAGGTCCAGGTCTTTGATATTTGGTATGAAGCTTCATCTAGTGGACCTCTTCCAAGATTTTCAAATTTCAAGCCCTGGGGCCAAAAATGCCCCCGCCCCGGGAGCCTTTGGTTATACATAGACTTATATAGGGAAAATCTTTAAAAATCTTCTTCTGAAACCGCAAGGCCCAGTTCTTTGATTTTTGGTGTGAAGCTTCATCTAGTGGACCTCTATCAAGATTATTCAAATTATAGGCCTAGGGCGAAAAATGTCCCCACCCGCGGGCCTTTTGGTTTTACATAGGCTAATACAGGGAAAATCTTTAAAAAATTTCTTCTCCAAAACCGCATGGCCCAGTTCTTTGAAATTTGATGTGTATCATCTAGTGGACTTCTACCAAGTGTTCAAATCATAGCACTTGGGCCAAAAATGCTCCCGTCCCGGGGCCCTTCGTTTTTACATTGACTTATATAGGGAAATTAAAAAAAAATCTTCTACTCTGAAACCACAAGGCCCAGGTCTTTGATATTTGGTGAGACTAAGCTTCATCTAAATTGTTCAAATTATAGCCCTAGGAAATAGAAGTCAAGGCAATGAAAACCTTTGAAAATCTTCTTGTCTGAAAGCAGAAGGCCAAGGTCTTTGATATTTGTTATGAAGCTTCGTCTTGTGGATTTCTACCGAGATTGGTCAAATTATAGCCCTGGAGCCAAAAATGGCCCGCCCCAGGGACCCAAAAGTTTATATAGACTTATATAAGGAAAACCTTTAAAAATCTTGTCTGAAACCAGAAGGTTCCGTTCTTTGGTATTTGGTATGAAGCTTCACCTTTTAGACCGCTACCAAGATATTCATATCAAAGCCCGGGGCCAATAATGGCTCTCCCAGGGGCCAACTTGATACCCTATGGATGAGCGATCCAGGGTCATCATGGCCCTCTTGTTCTATTTCTGATGGAAAACCTTGTAGACCCTGATCAGATGTTACATTTTGTGGCGGCTGCTCTGGGTCTGCACTGTTTGCCTGTGTCCCTTTTACAGAATGGATGACTCAGGGAAGGAGAATTGGACCCTACAATTTGAAATTTATCTGACTCCCTAAGACAAGCCGCCACTCCCACTAAGAAGGGATAATATTGATAGGTACAGGTGAGTGTCTTTTGATATCAAGTTTATCAGGCAAGGCGCTGAGAACGCTTGTAGAATTGCGAGGCTTGTCAACTTGATATCAAAAGACACAAATCTGGTATTCTATTTATCAGTTTATCCTCTTGTACACTCTTAAATTAGCAATTTACGGTCAGTTAATGATGGTCCTCAGTGCGTCCAAGCATTCTGGTGGTCGATATATTCAGTATCAGCTGACCATGTTTTTTCTATGGTATTTTTTTTTCAAGGAATATTGCCATTTTTCCCAGTTACAATAACATTTTTAGCTCACCTGTCACGTAGTGACAAGGTGAGCTTTTGTGATCACATTTTGTCCGTCGTCCGTCGTCAGTGCGTCCGTGCGGTCGTAAACAATTTCTTGTCCGCATGATAGCATCTTCATTTATGATTTGATTTTAACCAGACTTGCACACAACTTGAACCACCATGAGATCTGGGTTCTTTTCTTGAACCAGCCATATCCCATCATGTGTTACTGAGTTACGGCCCCTGAAAGGGCAAAATTTGCCTATTTTGATCTTGTCTGCATGATAGCTGTTTCATTTATGAAATGATTTTAACTAAACTTGCACACAATTTGTACCACCACAAAATCTTGGTTCCTTTCTTGAACCAGCCATATCCCATCATGGGTGCCAGAGTTATGGCTCCTGAAAAGGCAAAAATTTCCTATTTTTGGTATTGTCTGCACAATAGCCGTTTCATTTATCATTTGATTTTAACCAAACTTACACACAATTTGTACCACCACAAGATTTTGGTTCCTTTCTTGAACCAGGCATATCACATCAAGGGTACTAGAGTTATGGCCCCTGAAAGGGAAAAAATTGGCTGTTTTGGTCTTGTCTGCATGTTAGCTGTTTTGTTTATAATATAATTTTAACCAAAATTACACACAACCTGAAGCACCATAGGATCTTGGTTCCTTTGTTGAAACACCCATATCCCATCATCTGTTCCAGAGTTATGGCCCCTGAAAGGGGACAAATTGCCTACTTTGGTCTTATCTGTACAATAGCCGTTTCATTTATGATTTGATTTTAACTAAACTTGCACACAACTTAAACCACCATAAGATCTTGGTTCCTTTGTTCAAATTTGAATATGGGTCATGTCTGGTCAAAAATGAGGTCAGTAGGTCAAATCATAAAAAACCCTTGTGAACACTCTAGAGGCCACATTTTAAGTCCAATCATCATGAAACTTACTCAGAATGATTGCCTTGATGAAATCTTGGCCAAGTTTGAATATGAGTAATGTCAGGTCAAAAAGTAGGTCAGTAGGTCAAATCATGGAAAAACCTTGTGAGCACTCCAAGAGGCCAAAGTTTTGGTCCGATTGTCATCAATCTTGCTCAGAATGATCATCTTGACAATATCTCGGTCAAGTTCAATATTGGTCATGTCGAGTCAAAAAGTAGGTCAGTAGGTCAAATCATAGAAAAACCCTTGTGAACACTCTAGAGGCCACAGTTTTGGTCAGATCGTCATCAAACTTGCTCAGAATGATGGTCTTAACAATATCTGGGTCAAGTTCGAATATGGGTCATGTCGGGTCACAATGTAGTTCAGTAAGTCAAATCATAGAAAAAACTTGTAAATACACTAGAGGCCACAGTTTTGGTTCTATCATCATCAAACTTGAATGATTATCTTGACAATATGTCGGTCAAGTTTGAATATAGGTCATGTGGGCTCAAAAAGTAGGTCAGTAGGTCAAATCAGAGTAAAACCTTGTGAACACACCAGTTTTGGTCTGATCATCATCAAACTTGTCCAGAATGATCATCTTGACAATGTCTCAGTCAAGTTCAAATATGTGTGTTGTCTGGTCAAAAATTAGGTCAGTAGATCAAATCATAGAAAAACCTTGTGAACACACTAGAGGCCACAGGTTTGGTCCAATCATCATCAAACTTACTCAGAATGATCATCTTGATAATATCTTGGTCACGTTTGAATATGGGTCATGTCGGGTCACAAAGTAGGTCAGTTGGTCAAATCATAGAAAAACTTGTGAATACACTAGAGGCCACAGTTTTGGTCCAATCAGTATCAAGCATGCCCAGAATGATCATCTTGACAATGTCTTGGTCAAGTTTGAATATGGGTCATGTTGGGTCAAAAAGTAGGTCAGTAGGTCAAATCAGAGAAAAACCTTGTGAACACTCTAGAGCCTACCGTTATGCTCCGATCATCATCAAACTTGCCCGGAATGATCATCTTGACAATATCAGTCTTGTCAGGTCAAAAAGTAGGTCAGTAGGTCAAATCATGGAAAAATCTTGTGAACACTCTTGTAGCAACATTTTTAGACTAAACTTTATGACACTTGCTCAAAACGATCACCTCAACAAACTCTTAGTCAAGTTTGAATATAGGTCATGTTCGGTCAAAAATAAGGTCATAGGAAGACCTTGTGAACACTTTAGAGGCCACATTTTAAGTCCATTCGTCATGAAACTTGCTCAGAATGATTGCCTTGATGAAATCTGGGTCAAGTTCGAAAAAGGGTCCAGTCAAACAGTAGGTCAGTAGGTCAAATCATGGAAAATCTTGTGAACACTGTAGCAGCCACATTTTGAGCCTGAACATCATGAAACTTGTTCCTAAAAATCATCTTTAAAAAATCTCAATCAAGTGCAAATAAGGGTCATGTCTGGTCATAAATGAGGTCAGTAGGTCAGGTCATAGAAAAATCTTGCAAACACTCTAGATGCCACATTTTAAATGCAATCTTCATTACACTTGCTCAGAATGATGCCTCTATGAAGTCTTGGTCAGGTTTGAATATTGGTCATGTCTGGCTAAAAAGTAGGTCAATAGGTCAAATAAAAAAACTAAGTTTGTATAAACATGGACAATGACTGGATGTACCGTGTATAACAGAATAAAGGTCAGTGGTCGATAACTCTTGGAGTTATGTCCCTTGGTAGGTGTTCAAAAATCAAAATGCTTTTTGCTTCACTTTCATATTTTTGTTCCTATTTCAATGAAACTTGTGCCACACTTTGTCGCTAAGATAAGGAAGGTGTAATGGTGGAATAATGGCCAAGGGTCCATAACTCTTGGATTTTTAAACATCAATTTTCCAGCTCTCATCTCATAGCCCTGTAGCAGAACTGTAGTCAGATTATCTGACAGCTCTAGTTTTGATTAGTCATTCTTTTCAATGATCTTCTTCTTCTTTTCAGGAGCTGGGTACACAGACCAGAAGATATTTTTCAACATTCTTTAAAATTCTGCACTTGCAGAATTGTACCCATTATTTGAAAATGATTGCATTTAACTAAATACACATCGTTCTGTCTTAATATTGATTACTAAGACATTTTGATGTGGGTAAAACAGGTATTCCTGTACCGGGTAAGTGCCATTGGTAAAAGAGAAAATTTAATTTGTTTTTTCTGTGAAAACAAAATAATTCTTTATATTTTGTTTGTTGCAACATCTGAAACAATTTTGTATTAAAGTTAGTATTTTCTAAAACTTATAAATACCATATGCTCACATAAAAAACTTTTATTGCAAAAATTATCAATGCACAAGTGGGTCTCTACTTGGGATATTGCCTCCTTGCTGATCACGGTGTTTCCTTTGTATGATTGCAAATTGTGACTATTCAGTTTTGTTTCTTCATAAAACTACTATGTTTTTCTTTTCTTTTTTAGTATCGCCAAACAGATTTTCTATCTGAACATTCTTCTGTGAACAATTGTGTTTAACAATTATTTATATTCATAACTATTTTTACTGTACGTTATAATTTTTGTGAGACTCAAATTTGTGTTGGATTGAGGAATAAGGATGCCACGGTTGTTGAAAAAGTCTTTAAATCAAAGGAGAAAGGAAGACAGAGCTAGAAAGGAAAGAAGAAGACATGAACAATCAGATGTGGAATCTCCTGGTGTGCCAGTACAGATGGGTGTTATTGGTGTATCAGATGGGGGCCTAGCCCACCCTTTCCTTTCATCTGTTTCAGATGAAGGGCCATCTGTGTCTATGGGTGTTATTGGTTTATCAGATGGGGGTCTATCCCAGCCCACAAAAAAACCATCTGTGTTCATTGAAGAGTCTGAAAATGTGTCTGAAAATGTGTCTGAAAAATTGTCTGAAAACATGTTTGAAAATGTGTCTGAAAAATTGTCTGAAAACATGTCTGAATACTTGTCTGAAAATGTGTCTGAAAACTTGTCTGAAAACATGTCTGAATACTTGTCTGAAAACTTATATGAAAACAAGCCTGACAGTCTTTCCAGTTATTGTTGTGGACCTTTTGAAAATGTTATAGAAAGTTCTTCAAATACCTGTATACATGAAACAATGAGATCTTCTAATGTAAATTTAAGAGAACAGAACTGTTTGATGGATTCTAATAAGCCATTGTATAGTGCCATTCCAGCAAGTGAACATGCTGAAACAATGCTATGGAATCCTTCTAATGGTCCATTTAATTCTGTCAAATTTGAATTGGGATCTTTTCACCAAGGTTCTGAAATATTTAGCAATGAGTCCAGAGGATGTCAATGCACTGCAAATGCACTTTGTTCATTAATATATGCAATGTATTCAGATATTTCTTGTAGTACAGATTTAGACAACATTCTTTTAGCTGGAGATTGTCTGTATGTTAAGATTATATGTGAATTAAAGGCTAAAGGTAAATTCAGAAGTAAGTTGCTCAACTTTGATGAACTTCCAAGACTAGTTTCAATTTTAAACAAAGAAGTTGTTGTTAAAAAAATCTGCTATTATGACAGGTCTTTGCACAGAACAGTTTGTCAATACCAGTTTACCTACTCTTCACCAAGCATTATACACTGCTTTACAATGTTCTTCAAATGTTTTAATAATGATAGGTTCAGTTTGTTCTTCTGTGTTCAAGAGAGATTGCAAATATTTTATATTTGATTCACATTCCCATGGTTTCAATGGATTATCAGTTCCAGATGGAAAATCATTACTAGCTGCTTTCAGTTGTTTAGATGATCTAGTTACATTTCTTTATGCGTTGTATGAAAGTATGATGATTTCCATTTCCACACAGTTCGAAATTCTTCCTATAGACTTTGACTTATCTGATCTTGAGCATAATTCAGCATTTGATATTGAAAATAGTGCAGAGTGTGATACTGGCACTCCATATGACAATGCTTGGAAATCTGTAACTTACAAGAGAAATATGTCTGAAAGCCATATGAGGAATGCACATGCAGGAGAAGACTTTATTGATGATACAAGTAGTGAAAGTCATGCAACACTTATTGGCAAATACTTCAAGGATCAGAAACAGAGACTTGAACAGAAGACTGAAAATAGCACAAAGGTAACTAAAAATCAAAAGATTAGGAACAAAGAAAAAACAAATAAGAAAACAATTACAGACAGAAAAGAATATATGAGAGCTTATATGCAGAAACTGAGGCAGTGCTCTGACTTCAAAATAAAAGACAAAGAGTATACGCTTAAATCTAAGCAGAGTGCTCGACAGTCTGAAGAATACAGAAAAAAGGATAGAGAATATACGCTTAAATCTATGCAGAGTGCTAGACAATCTGAAGAATACCCCAAAAAGGATAGAGAATATACGCTTAAATCTAAGCAGAGTGCTAGACAGTCTGAAGAATACAGAAAAAAGGATAGAGAATATACACTTAAATCTATGCAGAGTGCTAGACAATCTGAAGAATACCAAAAAAAGGATAGAGAATATACGCTTAAATCTAAGCAGAGTGCTAGACAATCTGAAGAATACAGAAAAAAGGATAGAGAATATACACTTAAATCTATGCAGAGTGCTAGACAATCTGAAGAAAACAGGAGAAAAAACAAAGCTATGACAAAAGCATGTAAGAGAAGAGCTAGATTGATAGATGAATACAAAAGATGGGAAAATGAAAAAAAACGAGAATATAGAAAAAACCATGAATTCAAACAGAAAGACATTGATATACAAAATCGGTCAAAGAGGAAGGCAAGGTCAGATCCATATATATTAGAACAAGAAAGGGTTGCAAAACAACAATGGAGGTTAAATGAAAGAAACAAAAAAAGTGAAAACATTACAGACTGTAAAAGAAAAGCTGCCAAGCGTAAAGATCCATTCTTTTCACAAGTTGAAAAGATCAACAGAAAGCGCAGAAATTGTGGTAGTGATATTGATGTTTGTATTGAAAAGTTTCACAAGAATATATCAGTTGGACCTGTCTATGTATGTAGCTGTTGTAAACAGACATGGTTTGAAGAGACTGTATCAAAAGCTAAAACATTTCTTTGTAAAGACAAGGAAAAATACTTAACAGGTGTGAAATCAGTCAATGAAGAAGAATGGATATGCTGCACATGCAAAGACAATATTAAATGTGGTAAAGTCCCAAAATTGTCTGTTTTAAATGGAATGAAGTGGCCACCAAAACCCAAAGAACTGGAGCTGTTTCCCCTTGAAGAACGCCTTATTGCTTTACGTATACCGTTCATGCAGATGCGAGAACTACCCAGAGGTCGCCAGTTATCAGTAAAAGGAAATGTTGTTAATGTACCTGTTGATATTCAACCAGTTGTAAATGCTTTGCCAAGACCATTTGACGAAAATGTTACAGTTGCAGTGAAATTGAAGAAGAAGATATCATTTAAGTCATATGTTTTCTCAGAAAATGTCCGACCATTCCATGTATTGTGTGCTTTGCACTGGCTATTGAGTGGTAGTGACTTGTACAAACATGCAAATGTTGAAATTGATCAACAGTGGATAAAGAAAATCACAGATGAAAGCAATGAAACCCTTCATGCATTTTTGGAGTCACACAAAACACCTTGTTCAGAAACAAACGATGTTGGTTTTGATGATATTACTCATGATGAGAACCAAGCTGAGATAATACATATTTTTTTCAAGTGGTGTACAGAGGAATGTTCAAAATATGATATTGTTGATTTTGATGATGTTGTTAGTGAAATATGTGACAGTTGTTCAAGTGATCAGATTGATACTATTTCAAATGATAATACTTCTCACGTGGAAGAACTTTATGATTCAGATGCAGAAGAAATCACACAGGAAAATGTGGGAAATATTGACACTCTATTGGATGATGCAGATCTTGAAAACAGAAACTCTACTTTCACATTTGCTCCTGGAGAAGGCCAGCGACCACTCAGTATATTTCAAGATAAAGATTCAGAATATCTTTGTTTTCCAACCATATTTTGTGGACAGAGGCGAATAGCTAATGATGACAGACAGGTGCCTGTACATTATAGTGATATTGCAAAGTGGGAATTGAGAAGTCAGGGTAGGCGGGCTGCTAACAGTGTACCCAATATATTTTTTAAACTGAAAAAAAAAATACAAATGAAGCAATTGAACGATAAAGCAAACCTTGCTGTTAGAAGGTGTCAGACTGGAACACATAAGATTACTGCTGTACAAACAAGAAACTCAGAATGCATTGACAGTATTGTAAAAAATGATGAAGGTTACTATTTGTTTAAGCAGCTAAGAAATTCTCCTGCATATTTAGAATCTAGAAAAAAAGATGTTTATGCTATGATTCGACAGTTGGTTTTTTTTTTTTTTTGGTTTGGGTTTTACGGCCCTTTCAAGATTATTTCACTCATATCGAGCCGATCGTTAATCAGAGGTGGGCGAAAACCGGAGTACCCGGAGAAAAACCACCTGACCTTCCGAATTCGACAGTTGGGTTTGCCAACTTGGTTCATGTCATTGTCCTCGGCTGATACAAGATGGATTGACCTTTTGAAAATGTTAGCTATCTTATATAAAAATTTGAAATACACTGATGATCAAATTGAAAACTTGACTTGGGAACAAAAGATAAAACTCATTCAATCAGATCCAGTCACTTGTTCCAGGTATTTTGAGCACAGAGTTAAAGAATTCATCAACACAGTTCTAAAGAGTGAACACGAACCTCTTGGAAAATTGATTACTTTTTTAGAGTGGAATTTCAGCAACATGGATCGCCACACATTCACATGATTGTATGGGCTCAAAATGCCCCTAAATTCAATGTGGATTCGGATGCAGAGTTGGCTGTTTATGTGGATCAGTATCTGAAATGTTCTCTAGACAATCCAAACCTTGGTCGTTTAATAGAACTTCAAATTCACAAACATTCTAGAACGTGTAGAAAACGAGAAGATAAAATTTGTCGATTTGGTTATCCTCTTCCCCCTCTTTCCAAAACTATGGTCTTGCAGCCTCTGGAAACCGAAAAAGACAAGTATTATAAACTGTACCAAAACATACAGAAAACAATGAACAATAAGAAAGATGGATATGATATGTCTTATGAAGAATTTCTGAAAGATGTTGTCCAAATGAGTGAGAAAGAATACATTAAATGCATTAGAGGTTCCTTAAACTCTTCAAAAGTGTTTTTGAAAAGAAATCCGAGTGAGATCCGTGTAAATTTGTACAATGACAGTGTGTTAAAAGCATGGAAGGCAAACACTGACATTCAATTTGTGTTAGATCCTTATGCTTGTGCTATGTATATAGTTTCATATATTAGTAAATCTCAAAGAGGGATGAGTAATTTGCTGCATGCAGCTGCAAAAGAAGCTAGGAATGGCAATATGGATCTCAAAAGACAGGTTAGACATATTGGAAATGTATTTTCAAACAGTGTTGAAGTAAGTGCACAGGAGGCAGTTTATCTGGTACTGCAAATGCCATTGACTAAAAGTTCAAGGAGTGTTGTCTTTATAAATACTTCACTTCCAAACCAGAGAGTACAGCTATTGAAACCAAAATCAGTGCTTGATGAATTGCCGGCAGACTCAACAGATGTAATGTCAGACAATAAAATTAAAAGATACTCAAAGCGCCCGAAACCTTTGGAAACTTTTTGTTTAGCCGATTATGTGTCAGAGTTGGAAGTAATTTATCCAAATGGCCAGAATGACAATAAAGATGAGGAAGGGCAAGATTATGAGAAAGATGCAGAAATGTCAGATGAAGAAAGCTTTGGTGATGGTGAAACTATTTTAACTTTAAAGAATGGCATAAAAATCAAACGATGCCGTAATTCTAAAATAATTAGGTATGTGAGATTCAATCGCAAAACAGATGAAGAGAACTACTTTAGAGAGAAACTTTTACTTTTCCATCCATGGAGAAAGGAAGAGACTGACTTACTTGGAACATATAGAACATATAAAGAACACTATGAGTCTATCAAGCATGTGATAGATCATAAATGCTCAACTTACGAACATCATGCTGAAGAGTTGGAATTAGCAAGAGACTTGGCAGAAATGGAATATGATGCATTTGATGAAACTGCACCAAGTACACAACAAGTTGAAGGTGATGATGCTGAAATGGAACCAATTCAGTCAGAAGAATTTATATATTTTAATCCTGATAGACCTGAACATAGAGATTATGATATAGGGACTGAAATTGGCTGTTACGTTTCTGCACCCCAAATTGATGTAAATGAAAATATCCGGTCAGATATTGATTATAGAAAGCTCCTGCAGTGTTTAAATTGTAAACAAAAGCAGTTTTACTATCATGTGATTCACTGGATTAAAACAAAGGATCCCCCTTTATATGCATTTCTTTCTGGTGGAGCTGGTGTTGGGAAAAGTCTAGTTATTCGAGCATTGTATCAGACTTTGTTTAGAATATTAAATTTGAAAGAAGGAGAAGATGTTGATCATACAAGGGTTCTTCTATGTGCATTTACAGGAAAAGCAGCATTTAATATTAATGGTTCTACCATTTCATCTGCATTTAAACAAAAGTATAAGCAGTCAGATCAAACATTAACTTGTGACAGTCTGAATACCTTTAGATCAAAGTACCGTGATTTGTCAGTTGTGATTATTGATGAAATTTCAATGGTTAGTAATTCTATGTTGAATTTTATTGATCAGAGACTTCAAACATTGAAAGGAACAAGAACACCTTTTGGTGGTGTTAGCATTATTGCTGTTGGTGATCTTTACCAGTTAAAACCTGTGAGTGGTGATTGGATATTTAATGACATGAAACATGATGCGGCTGCTTTGTCACAAAATCTGTGGAAAGACTTATTTACTATGTTTGAATTAACAGAAATTATGAGACAGAAAGATGACCTTCAATTTGCAGAATTGTTAAATAGATTAAGGACCAATTCCTTGACTGCTGAAGACAGGACTAGATTTAAGCAGTGTGAAATTACTACAAATGATGTTGAGTATCAGAAAAATGCACCTCACCTCTTTGCAGAAAACTATTTCATGCATGTTTTTAATAATGAAATTATAAGAAGTATGGCAACAGAAAAGGTTGAAATACCATGCATGGATACATACGTTTCACCTAAGCTATCAAAAGAAAAGATAGACTGTGCCCTAAAGAACCTTAAGAATGTAACAGATTCAAACCAAACAGCAAGTTTACATTGCTCTTTAACAGTTGTTGTCGACATGCTTTATGATTTAACAATAAACATAAAAACAGAAGATGGACTAGCTAACGGAGCTTCATGTGTAGTTAAGTTTATTGAGTATAAACTACAAACCACACGACGCCCAAGCATAATTTGGGTTCAGTTTGATGACAAGAAAGCAGGAATGGAAACAAGAATCAAATACAGAAACAGGGGACTTTATCATAGTGGTATCGATGATAATTGGACACCAATTTTTGATGTCAACAGGTCATTTACATACAACAGAAAGACATTTCAGAGAATTCAGTACCCTTTGCAACCTTCTGCAGGGCGTTCGGTACATAGAGCCCAGGGGAGTACCCTTGAAAGAGTTGTCATTGACTTATCACAACGTAAAATAAGTAAAGTTCCACATTTACACTATGTTGCACTTAGCAGAGTAAGGTCGATAGAAAAGCTTCAGATCCTTAACTTTAATGAAAAAGCATTACAAGTTGATGATCAAGTTAAGGCCGAAATGCAGCGACTGCATGACACAGCAATGCTTCAACTCTGCGATACTTCTTTAGAATTGATAGATCCAGTTTCACATTTCAAAGTTGCTTTCAATAATTGTAGATCCTTGAATCTTCATTTTGATGATATTAGACTTGACAAAAAATCTGTTGTCAACCCACGTATTTGGATTAGCAGAAACACGACTACACCAGCCTGATAATGATAGTGATTATGCAATACAAGGCTATTGTTTGATACGAAACGACCAGATTGGATACAATTCTTCCAAAATACCTCCTCATGGATTAGCAGTTTATGCTAAAGATGATATCATTATAACACAGGATAGAAAGTATAGTTCAGATACATTGGAAGTCATAATGATAACTGCCAGGCATGTCTCAATTGAAAGTCAGATTGTATTTTTGTATAAGTCACCTCAAATGTCTGACAATAATCTTCTTTCTTGTCTGAACAAGGAACTCATTCCATATTTTACCCCATCAAAGCCATTGGTGATAATTGGAGATTTCAATATTGACATTTTGCTAAAACCTAACATCATTAAGAAATTAAGTGAAAAGTTTTCAAGCAAAATGCTAATAAATGAATATACCACAGATCATATGACAATGCTTGATTTGATATTTTCGAATTTTGATTTATCAGATGTTGATGGTGTAGTTGGGACATGTGAGACATACTGGTCAGACCACAAAATAGTTTTTCTACACTTAAAACGCACATAATTCAACACATGTCACCCGCTCAGTTTTGAATGTATAATACCAGCTTTTCAAATTAAGGTTGTTTTTTACTCATTGTCTTGGTGGAATTGAAATGGAGGAATCTATTGGGCAGATCATAGTCTACTTCACTGTCTCGCTTTACAACTTGGAAATTGTATCATGTGATTGTCTATGCTACTTTGAAGTGTACTCACCCGCCTAATACAATGCAGTACCTACCCTTTAAAGGTAGGTATTGCTGGTGGTTTGTGCATGATAAGGGTGGCCACCACTGACTGACATCAGGAAATGAAGAGCCTTGTAAAACCCCTAGAAGCCTCCGTGGTGCAGTGGTTACGCTACTCGCCTTGTAAACCAGGGATCGCAGGATCGATCCCGGGCTTCTCCAGACTTTCGGATGAGTCTTTAAACCGAGGTCCCGTCTCCGTATGACCTAAGCTGTTGGTGGGACGTAAAACTAAATCTCACTCACTCACTTGTAAAACCCCACATTATCTAGAGAAAAGTGGAGTTTACAGGGCTTTTTTCCCATTTTCTCACTCAAAACATAGACTTTGTATGCTGTTGATGCTTTGTTTGTTTGTACAGGCTAGTCTGGCCCAGAAAGTATGTACACTCCATATTTTCCAGTTTTGCGGTGTATTCCTTGCTTCCAAAGGATAACCCTTTTATACAACATATTTAAAGGCCCAGTCAACACTATTTAGGTCATTTTTGAGGCGGTCAGTTTACCTATCCACCCTTTTTCCTGGGCAGGCTTATGCGTAAGCTGTCAACCAGTACAGTGCTCATTCTTTTGCCCAAAACTGACAACTCTCGAATCAGCGGAAGGGAGACAATGACTAGAAAAGATTTCATGATCAGTCTTCATGAAAGAATGTTGCTGACGTCAGCAGGTATTGAACTCCCGTCCGCCTGATTACCAGTCAGACGCCCATCTGACTGAGCTACTGAGGATGGCATGTTATTGATGCATGTTTTGGTTTGGTAATATTAACCCATATACTCCTAGCCACCCTTTTATCGGACATGGGTAAATAGTGATTACCCAGATCAGCACCACAGAGTGTGGTGTACAGTGTTTGCTCAAAGTACATGCATTGTTGACAACTTTCCTCCAAACAAACTTTACACCCCTATAATTGGAAATGGACCACCCCAAACTAATTTGGTGGGGGATTCCATTGTCGTATATGGGTTAATGGTAATTACTACTGGATTCAGTTAGGTGTATTGCAAAATAATTGTAAAGAGTATTAACCCTTGTACGCTGTTCACAACAATCCCTAGCTTTGCAAACAATATAGATCCAGATGAAAAAGCCATCTGATCTGGATCTACACAGTTTGTCACTTAGTTTCGAAATTTGAATGAAAACAATATATCATATAATCGGATTGGTTGATAGTAAGAACCTGGCATGACTAATTGAAATATTCAGCAGGATATGGGTTAATTTCTTTCCTTATACACAAGCTTTTGTTGCCTTCATATTAAACCTCTCACAAGACACTTTTTAAGGGAATATAGACTTGTACATTCTGTAGATTTGTCACAATATTTTTAATTGTCTAAAACATACTGTATTGTATTCTTATTTACGACTGTGTTTTGTCATGCGAATCTATTGTTCCTTATATGGAGACAGGCTACCCCAGTATTTTGAATTCTGTCAAATAATATATTTTATTGTTTTCTTAATTGCAACAATATTTTGAAATGGAAATCCATTGTTACATGTAAAGGCTGAAATTAGATTTTCCTTAAAATGTTCCAAGTTACCATTTTCTAGATTATTGCAAGATCAGGAAAAGCTTTGTTGAAATTCAAGAGAATAAGTTGATGCATCTGTATTCTGTGGAAAGACTCACATTATTTTTACCTGTTCTTTATATCTGATTTTGTGCTCCTTAAGTTTCTATTTGGCATATATCGCCTCATAGATTCCACACATCTTAATCTGTCTTATTTTATTCCTTATTCTCATATTTATGCCCACTGTATCAGAATTAATTCTTTGTGGCTTTTATATAGATGTAAGAACCACAATGTTTATGGCAATCTATATAAGCCTCAAAGATACAGGTCGGACAAAACTTAGGAAACTTCAATGTGTCACTTTTGATATGTAAACAGCTATATTTCAAGTCAGCTGTGTTCCTCATGTAAATTTTGTTATACCATGCAATACTATTGTTAACCACTGTGTCAAAAGGAGCTACAGATATTGATTTCTTTGTCAAATTATGACTTCATCATGAACATGAACATAGAATTACAGCATAGATTCAACAAGTCTTGTGCACCACCATGCCCTTCAAGATTTCATCCTGAAGAGTTCACCTGGTTCAACGAATGTACAACTATATTGACAACCATGGATTTATGAAGATATTTATATCACTCAGGTAAACAACCATGTCTTGCTTTTCATCACAGTTTGCCTTTCTTCAGTTTTTTTTATTCCTTTCTAAACATCAGTAATGATTTTCTTGTACACAGATGAGCTACACAGGGCCATCTTCACAGGAATATTACGTAGTTGACTCCCTACCAAAATAGCTGAAATCTTTCTGCTCTGACGGACAAGATGGCTGCCATAGCTAAAAAAATAGAAAAACATCTTCAAACGACAACCCCTCCTGTAACCTTGGGCCAATTTCATTCAAACTTCATAGGAGTTTTGCTTAGATGACCGTCTACCCCATAGCTAAAAAAAGAAAAACATTGTAAATTTTCCTCAAACACGAACTCCTCCTAAACCCTTGGGCCAGTTTTATTCAAACTTCACAGGAATGTTACATAGTTGACTCTATACCAAAATAGCTATAAACATTCCACTCTGATGAACAAGATGGCCCCTTTTCTAAAACTAGAAAAAATATTCACGCGTCAACTCCTGTACCCTTGGGCCAATTTCATTCAAACATCATAGGAGTGAGTGTTTGAGTTTAAGTCTTACCAACAGCTAATGTCATAGGGTGACAGGACCTCGGTTTAAAAAGACTCATCTGAAAGTCTAGAGAAGCCCGGGATGGATCCCTGGTTTACAAGGCAAGAAACATGACCACTTCACCATGTGAAGGCTTCTAAATTTCATTGGTGTGTTTTGTAGATGACCCTCTAGGAAAAAAGCATAAACGATTAACAAATGGCCACAAGAGCTAAAAATAGAAAAAACATTGTAAATTTGCTTTGAATGTGAACTTCTAAACCCTTGGGCCAATTGGATGCAAATTTCACAGAAATATTGCCTAGGTGACTCCCTACCAAAATAGTGTAAACTCATTCTACTCTGATGAACAAGATGGCAGCCAGAGTTAAAAAAAAAAATCTTCAAACGCCATTTCTCGAGTACCATTGGACCAATTTCATTTGAACTTTGAAGTAATGTTGCTTAGATGACCCTCTACCAAAAAAGCTAAATTAATCCTGCTCAGATGTACAAAATGGCCATGGGAGCTAAATATAGAAAAAATATTGTAAATATGATTCAAACATGAACTCCTCCTAAAACCTTAGGCAAATTTGATTAAAACTTCACAGGAATGTTGCCTAGGTTACTCCCTACCAAATAAGCTAAAATCACTCGGCTGATGAACAAGATGGCCACCAGAGCTAAAAGTAGATTGTACTCGAGGCAATGACACTCAGGTGAGCGAACCAGGGCCCTCTGGGCCCTCTTGTTTGTCATTTACCAGTAGTCCTGATAATTAAATAAGTGCAATGTCACATTGACGTGATAAAGCTCACTTTTCCTGAGATAGCATATCTTTATCAGGTCAATGCCTTACAATGCAATATAGACGGGGTAACTGATAATGATAGGTACAGGAGTATTGGAGAGCTCATGCAAACAGTGAAGAACTCCGATCAGATTACATGAATATGCAGGCTGATCTGAGTCCGCACAGTTAATCAGATAATTATTTTATGGGTTACTCGATAGATAAATTCTACAATTATCATTACTGATTTGCTTGTAACTGATTATTTGATAATTTACTACCCAAAGTTCTGCCTAAAATAGCTGGATGAGTGGCAAACAGTGCAGACCCTGAAGAGATGCCGTATTCTGCAGCATCCTATCTGGGTCTACACTGTTTGCTCAGGTCTCTCTGTTCAAATACATACGGCAAAAGACAACATATGGTAGTTGTCATGCTCAGACAGAAAGTCAGCGACCAAATCTTCAGTGATTACTAATCGATTATCAATCACAATGGCAGGACTGTTAATTGATTTACTTTTCGGCTCTGATTAGCCAACCTTAGTCCGCACTGGTCACAAAGGTTTTTTTTATACCCCCGGCATACGAAGTATGCAATGGGGGTATATAGTTTTTGTCTTTTCCGTCTGTCTGTCTGTCCGTAAACAATTATTTTGTGTCAAAGATATCTCAGGAACTGCTTCACATAGAAACTTGAAATTTTGCACACATGATCAGTATGACTACTTGTATTGTGGGAAAGAAAATAAGGGTCAAGGGGTCAGGCCTTTTAGAGTTATTGTCCTTTGTAGTTCTTGCTGTTTAATAGTGTATTTTTTATTATTTTGTGTCAAAGATTTCTCAATAACTACTGTACATAGAAACTTGAAATTTTGCAAACATGATCAGTATGACTAGTTGTATTGTGGGAAAGAAAATAAGGGCCAAGGGGTCAGGCCTTTTAGAGTTATTTCCCTTTGTAGTTCTTGCTGTTTAATAGTGTATTTTTTATTATTTTGTGTCAAAGATTTCTCAATAACTACTGTACATAAAGACTTAAAATTTGGTAGCAACAACCAGTATGACTACTTGTTTCAGCTGAGGTGATGGCACTGGCCGGGGGTATACGTGCCCCACTGGGCACTTTTGTCTAGTTTTTTTTTTTGTGCAATACATTACAATGAGACCACAATGGCTCAAACACCTTTGGGACCATTAGTTAAACCCACTGTGGGTTATTCATAAAACAGTGCTTTGTTTTTTGTTTGGTTTGGAGTTTAACGGCCCAGTCACCACTATTTTAGATCATTTTTGAGCCAGTCAACTTTTCCTGGGCAGGCTTATACCTAAGCGGTTAACCAGTACAGTGCACATTCTTTCTCCAGAAACTGACAACAGCCCTTCTTGAATCAGCGGAAGGGAGAGAATGATCATAGAAAAGATTTCATGATCAATTTCCACCAAAGAACGTTGCCGACCCGGCAGGTATCGAACCGGCGTCCTCCTGATCACCAGTCAGTCAAGCATCCGACTGAGCTACCGAGGCCGGCGAGGACACCATTGTAATTTATTGTATACAGTACTTTCCATTATGCTAAAAAGTTATAGACACAATTGGTTATACATCAGCCAACCATGTTACATTGGTTCAAGTGTGAAAGGGTGAAGGTCATGGTGACCTTCATTTCACGGTCCAGTGATTTCGCTCCAGTGATTTTGCCTTATATCTTGAAGACTGTTTGTTGGAGAAAGTCATACCTGTGATATTAGTGCCATATGACCACATGATTGACCTCAAAATATATCTAGGTCACTGTGACCTATATTGCATGGTTCAGTGACTTTGCCTTATATCTTGAATACTATTTGATGGAGAAAATGTCATACCTGGATTATTAGTTCCATGTGACAAGGTAATTGACCACAAAATTTACCTAGGTCTGTGTGACCTATATTTCGTGGTTCAGTGATTTTGCCTATTATCTTGAATACTATTTGATGTAGAAATTTCATACCTGGGTTATTAGTTCCATGTGACAAGGTAATTAAGCTTAAAATATATCTAGGTCATTGTGAATCTATATTTCATGGTTCAGTGCTTTTACCTATTATCTTTAATACTTTTTGATGGAGAAACGTCATTCCTGGATTATTTATTCCATATGACCCCCATGAATGACCTCAAAATATACCTAGGTCAGTATGACCTATATTTCATGGTTCAGTGAGTTTGCCTATTATCTTGACTACTGTTGGATGGAGAAATGCCTCACCTAGATTATTAGTTCCATGTGACCCGATGATTTACGTCAAGGTATATCTAGGTCAGTGTGACCTATATTTCATGGTTCTGTGGTATTGTCTATTATCTTGAAAACTGTTTTGATGGAGAAACGTTATACCTGGGATATTACTTCAGAGCAACCAGATGATTGACCTCAAAATATATGTAGGTCAGTGTGACCTATATTTCATGGTTCAGTGACTTTGCCTTATATGTTGAATACTTTTTGATGGGGAAACTTCATATCTGAATAATCAATTCCATGTGACCAGATGAATGACATAAAAATATATCTTTGTCAGTTTAACCTATATTTCATGATTCAATAATTCTGCCATATATTTTGAATACTATTTCTTGGAGAAAACCTGAATTATAAGTTCCATGTGACCAGATGATTGACATAGAAATATATATAGGTCAGTGTGACCTATTTTCATGGTTCAATGATTTTTACCTTAAAAATCAGACACTATTTTATTCAGAAATATATATCTGGACTATAATGTTCTACCTGACCTGATGATTGACCTCAAAATATATCTAGGTGAGTGTGACCTATATTTCATGGTTCAGTAATTTTACCTTATATCTTGAAAGCACAAAACAGGGGAGCTATGCTGTCATGCGACAGCTCTAGTTGAAGGTACACCTAATTCTCTTCGATACCAGCTTCTCCAGACTTTCAGATGAGTCTTTAAACCGAGGTCCCGTCTCCGTATGAACTTAGCTGTTGGTGAGACGTAAAACTTACACACACACACACACACCTAATTCTCTTTATAACAATGTGCATGATAGCATGGTTTTGAATTTAACACTGTTTAAAGATGAATCCCAAAAATGTTTAGATTTTATAGAAAAAAAAACCGACCATTAATGCTCATTTTTCTATATAATCTATACATTTTTGCTTGAATCCATTTTATACAGAAAACCCCAAAATGTATCATTCCATTGGCAAACAGTGTAGGCCCGAGAATGCGGTGTCTGATCTGGACCTTCATTGGTTGCAAAATTTAACTACTTTTGAATAAATTTCACAAAGACACCACTGAATTTTTAAATGGTCTCTTTCTGTATAAAAGGAGTAAGATTCCATGTAGGCTGGCCACCCATCCGTTTCGTGTAGATTTCTTTATTTTTTAGCTCACCGTCACGTAGTGACGAGGTGAGCTTTTGGGATCAATTTTTGTCCGTCGTCCGTCGTGCGTGCGTCCGTCCGTGCGTGCGTCCGTGCGTCCGTAAACAATTTCTTTAAACGACATCTCCTCCTAAACCACTGATCGGATTTAGACCAAACTTCACAGGAAGGATCCTTAGGTGGTCCCCTTTCAAAGTTGTTCAAATGGTTCCGGTCCATTGCTCATCTAGGTCACAGGAGCCAAAAATAGATTTTTTTCACCAAAAACTTAAAAAATCTTCTTCTCTGAAACCACAAGGCCCAGGTCTTTGATATTTGGTATGAAGCTTCATCTAGTGGACCCCTACCAAGATTGTTCAAATTATAGTGCTGGGGCTAAAAATGCCCCCGCGCTGGGGCCCTTTGGTTTTACATGGGCTTATATAGGGAAAATCTTTAAAAATCTTCTTCTCTGAAACCGCAAGGCCCAGGTCTTTGATATTTGGTATGAAGCTTCATCTAGTGGACCCCTACCAAGATTGTTCAAATTATAGTGCTGGGGCCAAAAATGCCCCCGCCCCGGGGCCCTTTGGTTTAACATAGGCTTATATAGGGAAAATCTTTAAAAATCTTCTACTCTGAAACCACAAGGCCCAGGACTTTGATATTTGGTATGAAGCATTATCTAGTGGACCCCTACCAAGATTGTTCAAATTATAGTGCTGGGACAAAAAATGCCCCCGCCACGGGACCCTTTGGTTTTACATAGGCTTATATAGGGAAAATCTTTAAAAATCTTCTTCTCTGAAACCACAAGGCCCAGGTCTTTGATATTTGGTATGAAGCTTCATCTAGTTGACCCCTACCAAGATTGTTTAAATCATAGTGCTGCGGCCAAAAATGCCCCCGCCCCGGGGCCCTTTGGTTTTACATAGGGTTATATAGGGAAAATCTTTAAAAATTTTCTTCTCTGAAACCACAAGGCCCAGGACTTTGATATTTGGTATGAAGCTTCATCTAGTGGACCCCTACCAAGATTGTTCAATTTTTAGTGCTGGGACAAAAATGCCCCCGCAACGGGGCCCTTTGGTTTTACATTTGCTTATATAGGGAATATCTTTAAAAATCTTCTACTCTGAAACCACAAGGCCCAGGTCTTTGATATTTGGTATGAAGCTTCATCTAGTGGACCCCTACCAAGATTGTTCAAATTATAGTGCTGGGGCCAAAAATGCCCCCGCCCCAGGGCCCTTTGTTTTTACATAGGCTTATATAGGGAAAATCTTTAAAAATCTTCTTCTCTGAAACCACAAGGCCCAGGACTTTGATATTTGGGATGAAGCTTCATCTAGTGGACTCCTACCAAGATTGTTCAAATTATAGTGCTGGGACAAAAAATGCCCCTGCCACGGGGCCCTTTGGTTTTACATTGGCTTATATAGGGAAAACCTTTAAAAATCTTCTTCTCTGAAACCACAAGGCCCAGGTCTTTGATATTTGGTATGAAGCTTCATCTAGTGGACCCCTACCAAGATTGTTCAAATTATAGTGCTGGGGCCAAAAATGCCCCCGCCCCGGGGCCCTTTGGTTTTACATAGGCTTATATAGGGAAAATCTTTAAAAATCTTCTTCTCTGAAACCACAAGGCCCAGGACTTTGATATTTGGTATGAAGCTTCATCTAGTGGACCCCTACCAAGATTGTTCAAATTATAGTGCTGGGGCAAAAAATGCCACCGTCCCGGGGCCCTTTGGTTTTACATAGGCTTATATAGGGAAAATCTTTAAAAATCTTCTTCTCTGAAACCGCTAGGCCCAGGTTTTTCATATTTGATGTGTAGCTTCATCTAGTGGACCTTTGCCAAGATTGTTCAAATTATAGCCTTTGTTGATGTTTGGTATGAAGCTTCACCTTTAAGACCTCCCTCAACATTTTGCACATTAAAGCCCTGGGGCCAATAATGGCCCTCTTACGGGCCCACTTGTTACACTATGGATCAGGTGAGCGATCCAGGGCCATCATGGCCCTCTTGTCTATTTTCCTTTTCGGGTAAAATCTACACCTGAAAAAAAACTGAAGAGACATTGGAATACCTCATAAGACACCGTCATAGATACCGTCGTTAGATTCCATGTTAACAAACATGATTTCTGCTTTGGACTTCTACAATACTGTAATGGTCCTAACCCTTATCTTGCTGTTCACGACAACCCTTATCTTTGCAAACGGTGTAGATCCAGATCAGATGGCTTCTGAAGAAGCCATCTGACCAGGATCTACACTGTTTGGCATTTAGTTTATGAATTTGTAGCAATAAATTGCATCAAGTAATTTGATTGGTTGATAGACAGAAATGGGTGTGGCTAAAATGAATATTCAGCAAGATAAGGGCTAAGTATTGGGACAGACAGACCTAAGCAAACAGTGAAGACCCAGATTAGACTGCTTCTGATCTGTTTGCCATTCTGTTTGCACCTTTTGGACTCCTTGGGGGAATGTAAAACAAATTTGTTACAATTTTAGGAGAATTATAGCATGTCCTCAAGGTGTCTGAATTTTTAGGACTTTAACGGTAATGTTATAAAGAGGTTGGGGGTGTATTTGTTCTTTTTAGGTTCATATTAAGAGGTATCACATGGGGGAGTCATCCTGGGATGAATTATGTCATTTGTGTTCAGAGAAGTTTCTATATAAGTCTGACCTCTGCTGGCATTTGTTTAGAGCCCACGATGTACCATTACCGGAGAAATATAAGGCGTAAGTATTTCCATTCTTTATTTCAATACTTGTATGTTTGTAGATACACAATAAGAGATATCACATGGGCGAGACATCATGGCGTGAACTGTGCCACTTGTGCTCTGAGAAATTTATAAGGAAGATTGAACTGAGTTGGCATTTGTTCAGGGTCCACAGTCTGCCTCTTCCAGAGAGATACAAAGCGTAAGTTTCGCACCTGCCAGTGTTAAATGAAATAGCAAGTAAAATACTTAATACAATGGTATTTTTTGCTGAAAAAAAAAAGTGAATGGCTTTTGCATTGACATTTTTTGAGCAAAGATACTGATGACTTTGTTAGTTTTGAATAACTGGCACTTGGTTTAACCCTTTTTGTACCAAATGGAATCTTCCTCCTTATTTATAGCAGGAGTCCATTTCAAAATTTAGGGGTGTCAGGTTGTGTATTTATCAAAACATATTTGGAAAATGAATGGACTTTTAGCAAACAGTGGAGGCCCTGATCAGATGCCGATCTGGGCCTGCACTGTTTGCCAGGGTACCCGTTTAGGGGTTTCCAGTACAAAATGGGTTAATTTCTATTGGTTAGAAATTGCTGGTTTTTTGTTTGTTTGTTCTTTAACCCTTATCCTGCTGCTCTCGACAACCCCTATCTTTGCAAACAGTGTAGATCCAGATCAGATGGCTTCTTGATGCTGATCAGGATCTACACTGTTTGCCTGCCATTCATTTTCTGGATTGGTACTGCAACATTATATCATGTAATCTGATTGGCTGATAGTCAGAATGGGTGTGGTTAATTCAAATATGCAACAGGATAAGGGTTTAACCATAAATTGATATTTTTGGGGTGAAAAAACAAAAGTCTCTGAATTTGGACACCTGGCAGGTATGAAGTTGTATGGCACCACATAATAATCAATCCTGTGCACATACACAAGGTGCATGACTGTGCATCCAGTGAAAACTCAGATCAGCCTGCACATCCACATAGTCTGATCAGTCTGAAGGGTGAGGGAGTTCAACAACCTTTTCCTGCTTCAGATAGTCTTGCACAATGAACGCCATGTGCGATGACGCATTGTCATGCAGCAATCTGACATTGGCCAAACCAGTTGCGGGTCTTCGTTCTTTGAAATATTTCTTCAATTTTCGAAGAACTTTATTCTTGTAAAACTTTGCATTTACAGATTTGCCTTTAGGCACAGCAACCTGAATAGCACGGCCCTGATTTGAAAAGAATATGGCATACGTTACCTTCTTGACGCTCATGGTCCGCTTCGCAATGCATGGTCTTTTGGAATACTTTGTTGCCCATATTTTGTTTTGACTCTTTCGCTTTGGCTCAAAAAAGTGAACCCATGTCTCGTCACCTGTGATGACATTAGCGAAAGACTGTGCATTGTAATTTGGAAACTTTTTAAGCAACTTCTTGGCGCACTGAACGCGTGTCTTTTTCTGCTCATCTGTCAACAGATGGTGAATCCAACTAGCACAGATCTTTCTCATTTTCAAATCCCGTTTCAGAATTGTATGAGCTGCTCCTAATGAGATGCCAACCATACTATCTATTTGCCTAGTGGTGTATCGTGCATCGGTAGCAACTATTTCTTTCACTCTAGCAACCATCTTGGCAGATGTTGCTCTTTTCGGCCGACGATCATGTGGTGCATCTTTTGTTGAGCCTAGCCCACAGCTGAATTTCTTACACCAACGAAAAACTGTCGGAAAAGACATTTTATTATGCCCATAAACCCAACATATTGCATCAAAAATGTCTTTGCACCGTATACCAAGAATACAACATTTCTTAATATAGGACCGTATTTCAACGGCGTACTCTGACCTTCTTCCAACCATGTTTTGTATTAGTATACAAGAGTAGACAGTGTTTATCGAACAATATACATGGCTAAAGTGCACAGATTTTAACAGGTTTGGTATCAATGTATAGGTAAAATGTTTTTCTACGCTGTGATATTTCTTTCCAGGTGATTTTCGCATTAGTGCATGAGAAAACGTTCTACTTGCATTCATATTTGAACAGTCCTCGTATTCTTATTTCTCCATATAAACCTATGTTGTGGGTACTCATTAGAACTGCCTCATCTGTAATGAATACCAACAACATAGTTTCTCAATATAAACCTATGTTGTGGGTACTCATTAGAACCAGCCGGTTCTAATGAATACCAACAACATAGTTTTTATGGAGTATTGACAAAAACTATCACAAAATATGGACCTTATCTGTTGCTATGGATGCAGGTATCCATAGAGAGTCTTCCACAGATGGAAAACGTGAAAACCCTGATGTGTCTGAAATGCTGAGCAGGCTGATTTCTGTTTGTGCTGGAAGCATGTGCAAGTGTACCTTTTTATGTGCCCTGCTTCCTAAATGCAAGATTTGTGGTTATTTCAAATGAAATTAATGAAAAGAGCCTTTGGCGAGTTTCATAAATTTCTTGCGATATGACCACTGATGTAAGATTCTGTTTATCATCCAACTATTATTAATTGACTATCCTGTATTGATCTGAGGTCATCCATATTAACACCAGGTTAACCAATATTAATCAGAGGTCAAGTGATATTAGGCTGAGGTCGAAAATCAATAATGTTATTAATCAAGTAATTTCGTATTGGCCTAGGTACAGGTCCAAGGTCTGCTGCAATGGCCTGAGGCCGAAGGCCGAGTGCCAAGGCAGCTGACCGAGGACCTGTAACAGGGTCAATGCGAAATTACTTGATTAATGACAATTTTATTAATTGACACAATTAAAAGATGAGTATTGATTTCTTGACCTCAATACTGATGACCTCCGATCAATACAGGATAGTCAATTAATAATCATGTGTTTTAATTGTGTCAATTAATAAAATTGTCATTAATCAAGTAGTTTCATTTTGGCCTAGTTACAGGTCCTCAGTCAGCTGTATTGACCCTCGGCTTTCAAAACACAAGGTTGCAACCACAGCATCATGATCTTACATGACAGTAACTTCAGGTTATTTTACTCGCTTTTTCGAAGAAAGATCGGGTATATTGTCTTCATACCAAAGTTGAGTGGGCGTCAGTCCGTCCGTCTGTCTGTCTGTCGATCTGTCCGTCTGTCACGTTTCTTGTAAATGGATCTCCTCTGCAACCACTGAAGTTACACTTTTGAAACTTTGCATGTGGATAGAACATGGTATGTAGATGGCAGTGGACTACTTTTTTGTGACCTTGACCCCAACATGGCCCTAAGGTCAAAGGTCAAAAAGTATGACTGTCATATCTTAAGTTACACTTTGGAAACTTTGCATGTGGATAGTACATGGTATGTAGATGGCAGTGGGCTACATTTTTGTGACCTTGACCCCAACATGGCCCCAAGGTCAAAGGTGAAAAAGTATGACTTTTCCATATCTTAAGTTACACTTTTGAAACTTTGCATGTGGATAGTACATTGTATGTAGATGGCAGTGGGCTACATTTTTGTGACCTTGACCCCAACATGGCCCCAAGGTCAAAGGTAAGAAAGTAGGACATTATCATATCTTCTAAACTGTTGGGATTGCACTTCCGAAATTTGATTATGTGATAGCCCTTGGAATGTAGAACATATTGGAACAGGGCTTTAGATAATTTTTTTTTAAAAGAGTACAGTACTCGTCCTTTTTTAAAAAAAGGAGTAACGAGAATTTTTTAAAGAGTACTGAAAAATAAACCAAAAAACTTTATTTTGCAGCTTGACTCAATTTTTTTATGGACTGATTTGTGGCCAGGTGTACTGTTTGTTTTCTTATAGATACACATATTCAATATCTGTATCTATTAGAAAACAAGCAGTATGCCTGGCCACAAATCAGACAAAGCAATGCCATATTGAAATCTCTTCTGAGCAGTTTGTTGACGGAGAAATCTAACTTTTGGGGTTCAGTTCTCTTGGCGGATAGCAGGACTTCAATGGCTGATTATTGGGGCCAAAGAGTTTCTAAAAAATTAGAATATCAGCTTCACTTTATTGTCCAAGATATGGAATGAAACTCATATTCTTTAAAATTTTTATAATTCCTTTTCAAAACCATATTCTCAATTTCATCATATATTGTCCATGGTGGATATTTATTTTCTTCCACCCTTCGATCGTGGGACACATCGTGTTTCCTTATAATGTTATAATTGGAACCAGTTACTGGGTCAAAATTCTGTGGGGGACCTTTTTCACAAAAAAGTGCGACAGAGACAGACCCCTGATCAGCTGAAAAGAATTGCATTTCTCCAGCTAAGACTTTAAGGGGCTGCATGAGTAGAATGGGCACCATTTTTTGGTTCATGAAATGTGGTGTACTGGGTCGAAGCAATAGCAACGTTTATTATTTAAAAAACATTTGAACATTTAACTTCTAGGTATCTTTTAATATAGAATTATAATATTTAAATAAAAAATAATTTGTTTGATTCATCTGAAAGCGTGTTATTAAAGCAATACAAAAATAACCGATGACTGAATAAGTAATCTGTTCAAGGGAGGCTACTCAATAATTATCCATGTCATTTGACGTTTCAGAACTCAGGCTGAACGTGCGTCTTCACTGGTTGCCAATGATCTGCAAAGACTCTGATCAAAATGCGAAGCTAGTGTTTGCAATATCCCCGCGGCTTGATCAGTCTGCGACAGTATTACAAGTGAACAGTGTGTATACCGAGCTGCGTTGCACAACACCTTGCAAAGACCCAGATCAACATGCGCAACCCGGGCAAACTTTTTTCTCAACTATCTCTGAGTAGCCCTGCAAAAGGCTCTTGCGGTCAGCGAAGACTGAGCAGTTTGCAATGATGCGCAGGCTACTCCGAGTCTTCACTGGTCGCACGATACTCGAAGACTTAGACCAGCACGCGCAACCACTTTGTAAGTTAGAACAACATGCGCAACAACTACGCAAGTCCGTTTGGATAACCCAGCTTGTAAAATCAGCGATGTACAGACTGATGTGCGTCGATACTGTTGAGCAATGACCTGCTCATCCAATCAATACGGATAATGAAGGCTTGCGCTCATGCGCTGACTGATCCGAGACTTCACTGCTCGCTCGTCTTACTGTAGTTCAGATTACTCCGGTTTACGCCCACCTGATTAACGATCGGATCGGCTCTATATGTGATATAATCTTGAAAGGACCGTAACCCCAACCCCAATAAAACTTGATCCCTTAAAATAATTTATGAATGCATAATTTTCCTGTGTAAGAATTTCCCGCCTTTTATACCACACGTCATCTATTTCACGTGCGTTCCAAATACACTCTCAAAAAATATTAAATGCGTAATGCTTTTTTTTTCGTACCTGATACGCAGCAGATTTGCAAAAAGGAGTATCCTCCCAATTATTTTCGTAATTTACGCGGTACGCAGCCTTATCTAAAGCCCTGTCCAATGGAATACTTTTTCATGTGACCTTGACCCCAACATGGCCCCAGTGTCAAAGGTAAAAAAGTAGGACTTTTTGTTATTCATAGAAAAAGCGGGTATTTGCGATGGTATACCATTGACTGCGCCATCTAGTTACACATGTGATCATGTCATTTATATAGGCCCGTTTTGGGAAAAAGGATGTATCGTGTTATGACGTTATCCGGCCGTCTGTCCAGATAGCATGTTGCATACAAAAATGATTGCTCTCCCTTTGTTAGTATCTGACTTGCAGCCCTTTGATTATTTTTTTTAGACTACCTTTGTGGGCACCATGACTAGGTAACCATATGGAATATCTGAATGAAACTTCAGCACACTATGAGGTGAAGATGGCATGCTGCGTACAAAAATATTTCTCTCCCTTTCATACTTTCTTAGTTACTTCCCTTCGATGAGATTTTTTTCTCACACTATCAGCCATAACTAGGTAACCATACAGAATATTTCGTCGAAACTTTATTCATTGCCTTCACTTCTATTTTAACCCTTTTTAGCTCACCTGTCACATAGTGACAAGGTGAGCTTTTGGGATCACTTTTTGTCCGCGGTCTGTCGTGCGTCCGTGTGTGCGTAAACTTTTTCTTCAAACGACATCTCCTCATAAACCAGT
The DNA here is from genome assembly GCA_963580285.1 of Lucinisca nassula. NCBI lineage: Eukaryota > Metazoa > Mollusca > Bivalvia > Lucinida > Lucinidae > Lucinisca > Lucinisca nassula. Next base: position 54,962,221 of record OY757022.1, read on the forward strand.
GAATGGATTTTGATATAATTTCACAGGAATGTTCCTTGGATGACCCTCTTTCAAAATTGCCTAAATCATTCCATTCCGTTAAACAAAATGGCCGCCAGAGCTAAAAATAGAAAAACCTTTCCATGACATATCCTCCTAGGCAAATGGCCCAATTTGAAAATAATTTCCCAGGAATGTTCCTGGAGTGACCCTCTTTCAAAATTGCCTAAATTGTTCTGCTCCGTTAAACAAAATGGCCACCAGAGCTAAAAATAGATTAACCTTTAAATGACAACTCCTCCTAGGCAAATGGTCCGATTTGAAAAGAATTTCACAGGAATGTTCCTTGAGTGACCCTCTTTCAAAATTGCCTGAATCGTTCTGCTCCGTTTAACAAAATGGCCACCAGAGCTAAAAATAGAAAAACCTTTTAATGACATCTCCTCCTAGGCAAATAGCCCAATTTGAAAAGAATTTCACAGGAATGTTCCTAGAGTGACCCTCTTTCAAAATTGCCTTAATCTTTCTGCTCCGCTTAACAAAATGGCCCCAGAGCTAGAAATAGAAAAACCTTTAAATGACATCTCCTCCTAGGCAACTGGCCTGATTTGAAAATAATTTCACAGTAATTTTCCTTGAGTGACCCTCTTTAAAAATTGCCTAAATCATTCACCTCCGTTAAACAAAATGGCGGCCAGAGCTAAAAATAGAAAAACTTTTCAATGACATCTCCTCCTAGGCAAATAGCCTGATTTGAAAATAATTTCACAGGAATGTTCCTTGAGTGACCCTCTTTCAAATTTGCTAAAATCGTTCCACTCCGTTAAATAAAATGGCCACCAGAGCTAAAAATAGAAAAACCTTTAAATGACATCTCAAAGGCAAATTGCCCTATTTGAAAATAATTTCATAGGAATGTTCCTTGAGTGACCCTCTCTCAGAATTGTTTTAATCTTTCTGCTACGTTAAATAAAATGGCCGCAAGAGCTAAAATTAGAAAAAACTTTAAATTACATATCCTCCTAGGCAAATGGCCCGATTTGAAAATAATATCACAGTTTGTTTGTTTGATTTGAGGTTTAACGTCCCCGTCAACACTGTAAAGGTCATTTTGGAGACGTTGCTTCCAATTTTGTGGGGCTTTTACCCGACATTGAGATGAAATGACATCTCAAGCCCTGTCGCCGAATGAAACCAATAGAGTTTATTAGCATGGGAATGTTTCTTGAGTGACCCTCTTTCAAAATTGCCTAAATCGTTACCCTCCATTAAACAAAATGGCCACCAGAGCTAAAAATAGAAAAACCTTTCAATGACATCTCCTCCTAGGCAAATGACCCGATTTGAAAAGAATTTCACAGGAATGTTCCTAGAGTGACTCTCTTTCAAAATTGCCTAAATCGTTCTGCTCTGTTAAACAAAATGGCCACCAGAGCTAAAAAATAGAAAAACCTTTCAATGACATCTCCTCCTAGGCAAATGGCCCAATTTGAAAATAATTTCACAGGATTGTTTCTTGAGTGACCCTCTTTCAAAATTGCCTAAATTGTTACGCTCCGTTGAATAAAATGGCCACCAGAGCTAAAAATAGAAAAACCTTTTAATGACATCTCCTCCTAGACAAATGGCCTGATTTGAAAAGAATTTCACAGGAATGTTCCTTGAGTGACCCTCGTTCAAAATTGCCAAAATCGTTCTGCTCCGTTAAACAAAATGGCCGCCAGAGCTAAAAAAGAAAAACCTTTAAATGACATCTCCTCCTAGGCAAATGGCCTGATTTGAAAATAATTTCACAGGTATGTTCCTTGAGTGACCCTCTTTCAAAATTGCCTAAATGGTTCCGCTTAATTAAACAAAATGGCCACCAGAGCTAAAAATAGAAAAACCTTTAAATGACATCTCATAGGCAAATTGCCCTATTTGAAAATAATTTCACAGGAATGTTCCTTCAGTGACCCTCTTTCAAAATTGCCTACATTGTTACGCTAAATAAAATGGCCACCAGAGCTAAAAATAGAAAAACCTTTAAATAACATTTCCTCCTAGGCAAATGGCCCGATTTGAAAATAATTTCCCAGGAATGTTCCTTGAGTGACCCGCTTTCAAAATTTCCTAAACTGTTCCGCTCTGTTAAACAAAATGGACACCAGATCTAAAAATAGAAAAACATTCAAATTCCACTACAATGAAAAATAGCCTCCAAAGATAAAAGTCATTGGTCCACATCTCCTTAAGGCAGTTAATCCTACATTTCCATAAGCTTTGAAACGTCTTGGATTCAGTTGAGCGATTCAGGGCCATCACGGCCCTCTTGTTTGTACCAAATGGAATCTTCCTCCCTATATATAGCAGGTGTCCATTTCAAAATTTAGGGTGTCAGGTTGTGTTTTCATCAAAATTCATTTGGAAAATGGCTGAACATTTTGCAAACAGTGTAGGCCCTGATCAGATGCCGCGTTCTGCGGCGTCTGATATGCGCCTGCACTGTTTGCCAGGGTACCCATTCGGGAGTTTCTGGTACAAATGGGTTAAAGTAATGTGTATGAGGTCAAGATGGAATGTCTTGTGCATAATTGATTTCTCTCCCTTCCTTACTTCAATAGTTACTTCCTTTCGACACACTGCCAGCCATTCACCTTATTTGCATTATCTGCTGGTTCCTAGTCTGAAGGTTATCAGTGTTGGAAAAACAGGTAACCAGACCCCCCTGACCTTGAAAGATCAGGGGGGTCTGGTTACCTGTTTATCCAATATTGACAATGTGCAAGCTGGGAGCCAGCAAATAATGCAAATATGGTGAATGGATAGGTAACCATATGGAATATATTGACAAAACTTAAAAGTGATGTGTATGAGGCCAAGATGGCACTTCACATACTAAAATGATTAGTCTCCCTTTATTAAATTCTGATTTTCTTCCCTTTCATTATTTTTTTCAGACTATCATTCTGGAAGCCATTTGGAATATCTGGATGAAACTTCATAGCAATGTGTATAAGGTCAGGATGGCCTGTCACATACAAAAAAGATTTCTCTCCCTTTCTCACCTTATTGCTTACTTCCCTTTGATTAGGTTTTTTCGCAGACTACCTATCTGCACGCTCTAACAACATATAGGTAACCATATGCAATATCTGGCTGACGCTTTATAGCAATGTGTATTTAGTCAAGGCAGCCAGTCACACACAGAAATGATTTATCACCCTTTCTTACTCTCTTAGTTGCTTTTGATTAATCTTTGATTCGGGGGGGGGGGGGGGGGGGCATATAGTATTTGCCCTGTCTGTCTGTTTGTCTGTCTGTACATCACCAAAAAAAATAATCTTGATCATAACTTCAAAAGTATTTGACCTAGCCCCATGAAACTTCACACACTTATTTACCAATACAAGGGCTACATTCTGACCAAGGGCCATAACTCTGTTGTCATTTTTGGGTTAATTATCTTCTCTTGCAATTTTGTAATAACTCAGAAATTGTCTCCCTAGGGGGAGGGGGGAGGGGGGACATTGGTCACCTATAGTGACAGCTCTTGTTTGGACAATGCCAAAACTATATCCACTTGACTTTAGCACATGTAGCAAGACATGTGCTAAAGTCAAGTGGATATAGTTTTGGCATTGTCAGATTGTCCTTTTATCTACCAATCAGTTGCACTGTGAACAAATTTACTGGATACCCATTTAGTCATGACTGCCATTGGGCAACATAACAAGTACTCATTCGCAAAAGTCTAGGTATTTTATGCCTTTGTCAAGCTTTATACACCCCAACCTCATTATAACATGGTTCATTTTAACATGGTTTGGATATAACACAGTTTCAAGATGGATCCCAAAAGTGTGTAGATTAAAAAAAAATGAAAAGCATGTAGCTTATATTTTGTCAACCACACATGATAAAAATTTTCAATTTTGGAACTTCGAAAGGCCCAACACAAAGATAAAATGTGTGTCAAAAGTAGGGGAGCAGATATACGTTTTGTCATACCTGCTATTACCATGGCGCAATATAGGAGTCCGAATTTCTGTCTGTTTGTTCGTCCATCCGTTCATCAATCCGTCAACATTTGTGACCACCCTAGTGTTCATCCAAATGGTCAAGTTTATTTCTCGAACTATAAGAGCTTCATGAGCAGGGCTCGAGAAAATGCCGGTTTTCTGGTTCTGAACCGATTTTGGGTTTACTGAACCGATTTTAACTGAAAAAGAAGACTAAAAAATGGGTCCATAATTAATTTAAATTTAAAAAAAAAATCGGTTCGAAAATTTTCGCCAAGCCGTTATTTTGTAAAAACAAACTGACCTTTTTCCACTGACAATCCAAGCAAGTACACAAAAATGCCTGAAGCGCAAGGTGTTAGACTGGTTCATTATCTAACTAGGTGAAATTCGGACAAGTCCACGTCGGGGTCTTTGATCTTATCACAGCGAAATTTGATCCGCGTGTCAAAATCATGTAATCTGATCTGTCCACTTTGGTGAGCGCTGAGGCATGGGACGATACCATATCGGTGTTTTTGATGTGCAAGGTAATTGGTAATATGATGGATGTGTGAAAACAAAGTGTCTTATGTTACATTTTGATGTGTAGTTTTGTACTGTATTTTAAATGACAATACTTCGCACCTGCTTAGTTATGCATAACAATAAAAAAGGTTGTTTACTGTTGTTAATTGTTTATCAGTAATTGCCAATTATCCGAGATGCGAAAATTTTAATTAAGGGGATAAGGTTAAAGTTTGGTTTTTTAATTGTCTATTACAAAGAAAGGTGTTAAAATCGGCCATGCTTACAACAGAGTAATAACTTAAGCTGAAAGTATTTAATGCTTGTAAGATCGTTTTATATCGCCTTTTCTGTTTTTGAAATGGCACAGCGTAGTATTTTGTCTATGTTGCAGAAGACAAATCATGATAAAAACAGGCTTGGCAACCCTGTACAGTGAGCTGAGGGACTGACTAAAAATGATCAAACGAACCGGACTGGCAACCCGGTTCAGTCAACTGCAGGACTGGCTAAAAATGGTCAACCACACCGGACTGGCGACCCGGTTCAGTCAGCGGGGACCCTGACTAAAAATGATAAAGAAAACCGGACTGGTAACCCGGTTCAGTCAGCGGGGACCCTGACTAAAACTGATCAAACCAACCGGTCTGGCAACCCGGTTCAGTCAGAAAAAGCAGTCAGTGGGTCATTAGCAAAAAAAGCATTTTTGCTTATGCGTTCAGGCACACATAAAAGTGACAAAGAAAATGAGCAGATCTCTGTTTCTAAAAAGAGAAAGTTAAATCACAGCAGTTCCATTGAACAGACTGCTAAGAAACAGAAGATTGACGATAGCATATCGGCAGGAAAGCATTCCCAAAAAACATGGCTCAATGAGTTTACATGGCTTGTGTTTGAAAATGAGGCAATGTTTTGTTCATTATGTATTACGCATAAGAACAGATCCAAGTTTTCACAATCCGGCTCTAATAATTTTCGAATTTCGACTTTGCGAGAGCACGAAAGCAGTAGTGGGCATGTAAAATCTCTGAAAATGCAGTCAGATATAAATGCAAATATGGTTCCAGCCTTAAAGGTATCTCTGTCAAAGAGAACAGATAAAATTGAAAGTGCTATCTGTTGCCTTATCAGAACAGCATACACATGTCTCTAAAAAGCATTTAGCAGTGCAAACCTATCAGGACCTCTGTGCACTTCAGCTCTGCAATGGTACGCATTTGACCAGAAAATTATACCAAGATACAAATGCATGTACTGAGTTCATAAAAATAACTTCTGATTTCTTGGAATCAAATCTGCTGGAAAAACTCAGACAAAGTCCCGCCCTTGGTATAATGATTGAAGAATCCACAGATCTGAGCGTGGAGAAGCACCTGATAGTCTATGTAACGTATCTAGAAGACGGCCATTTGCGAACAAGCTTTTTGACGTTGCTTAAGCTTGTTTCAGCTGATTCAAATACCGTCTACAGTAATTTAGTTGGATTTCTTAAGTCATGCAAAATAGACACTGCAAATATATTTGGATTCAGTTCAGATGGTGCTACTGTTATAATGGTAAAGATAATGGTGTAGTCAGGAAATTTAAGACGGATAACCCATATTTGCTGGATATGCATTGTATAGCTCACCGGCTCGCACTGTCTAGCTTAGATGCTGCCAAACAAGTCGGAGAAGTGAAATACATTGAAAGTATGTTGCAGTCATTGCACTCATAATTCAGCAAGTCTAGCAAACGCATTGAACATTTGCGGATGTGGCAGGAAGTATTGGATGAAGATAAAGTAAAGTTGCTAGCTGTTCACCAAATTCGATGGCTATCTGTCGCAAACTGCGTATCAAATGTGCGCAGAAGTCTGCCATCACTCCTAGAAACTCTGGAGAGTGACAGCGAAGAGGACATCATGGCATCGGCTTTATTGCATGCCACATCCATATATAAGTTTCTGTTCATGACGCATTTTTTCAGCGATATCATGGCCGATATTGCTATCGTCTCAAGAACGTTTCAGAATCGTGATATAAACTATGTTACGATTCAAACAACTCTCGCTGCCATATGCGATTCTATTGAGCAGCAGTATTTGGTTGAAGATGCGCAGTATGGCAACTACTTGCGTGATTTTCTTGACCGGTATGAGCATGCTGATGAATACTGCGGCATAGAAATCAAGCGCTGTCATAGGGATGGTGGACTTCCTGCAGCCGTGTCAAAATTCGCAGGCATTCTGAAACAAAGTGTGCTTGATTGGTTTCCAAGGCTTGAACTGTGGGAAGCAATGTCAATCTTTTGCCCCGAGACGTTTCCCGAGTCAGCGAAAGAAAGGGCGCGATTTGGTAAGGCTAAAGCAGCCATGCTAGCTGGCCATTTTGGTGAGAAAAAGGATGGTATATCACCTCCAATAAATGTGGAAGAGATAAAACGGGAATGGGGTCTCTTTAAAAACTACTTGTTCTCAATGTCACAATCCCAGACTGAAGAAAGTGTAGCCATTCTCACTCATAGTTACGTCCAGGGATATGATTGAGCAGTTCCCAAACATGGTCAAGCTTATGTCGATAAGTAGAGTATTGCCTGCAAGTTCTGTTGAATGCGAGAGGGGTTTTTCACGGCAAAACCTCATTAAAACACGGCTGAGATGTAGTCTAAACATTGAAACGCTTGATCATCACATGCGCATTTCGATCAATGGAACTAAACTGCAAGCATTTGACCCATTGCCAATATATCCCATCTGGCGAGAGATAAAGGATCGACAGATCTTTACTAAAACAGAGAAAAAGAAAAAGTTGGTGGAAAAGTAAATAACGTTTTTTCTCTTTGTCTCTTATTGTGCTCCGAACGTTTTAAGTGTGCTGTGCTGTATCGCTGGTAATAACATAACTGCTTCGTCAGAGAGTCCATAGTGACCCAAGAGTCAATAGCGACTGAGAGAAGCTTTACCATTAAATGTGCTGAATAAAATAAAAAAAAATTCTGCTTCGTCAGAGTGTCAGTAGCGACTGACAGCAGAATATCCTTTTGACGTGCTAATATATGTGCTGATATGTAAATAATTTGCTTTTTAAATAAATAAATAATAATAATAATAAAGAAAAACCTCTGCCGAAGTCGGATGTGCTGGGCCTCGACGTGGCACAGGGGCGAAACACTGCACTAAAAATGTAGTGGCCAACTGCAGCACAACGCGAAATAGTATTTGACCGCACCACACTGGTTGTTTCCCTTTAGCGCTCTTCAGTTTCTGGGTGACACGGATATTGGGAAAATGAAAGTAGATAAACTCTGGCGTGTCTGAACAATGTGAGCAAATATTGCTGTTTTAATTGAGATACTGACGTTCATATTCGTTGACCAAGTGTAAGAGCAGTATTGTTATGCCATTCATTACCCTGATAACACAGCGGCACTCCGTATTTTGAAATTGCAAATCACTTCACAATAGAAACCAAGGACGTTTACGGAAATTACCAAACCGCTTCGGCAATTTCCGTAAATTTTTGGCGAAATCTGGCTGGACCGATTTTGATTCATCAGTTTCTCGAGCCCTGTTCATGAGAGATACTTTGTTCAAACATGTATCTAGGATGTAAACTTTAATGGAAGCATCCGTATTTGACATTGATACATTTAATGGTTCACTGACTTTGTGAAAATTTGCGACCACCCTAGCATCCACCAAAATGGTCAAGTTTATTTCTCAAGAACTATAAGAGCTTAATTAATGTTACTTGGTATAAACTTCTATCTAAGGAATGCAACTTTAATGCAAGCATCAATATTTGACCTTTTCCTTCATTTCATGGTTCACTGACTTTGTGAAAATTTACTACCACCCTAGTTTTCGAGTTTATTTCTCAAGAACAACTGAAGGTTAATGAATGTTACTTGGTACAAATTTGAATCTAGGGATGGCAACTTTAATGCAAGATCCATATTTGACCTTGACCTACATTTTACTGTCTGTTCCTTCTTCTGTCCATCCGAAACTTAAACGCAGTCAATGACCTCCTTATTTCTGGATGGATTTTGAATTTACATGTACTTGCAGAGATCTTAACCATCATGAGACGCTGTGTCACGCGCCAAACCCAGGTCCGTACTTCCAAGGTCAAGGTTGTACTTAGAGGTCAGAGGTAAAAAAAAAAGTCTGAAACTTAAACACGGTCAATAACTTTCTTATTTCTAGATGGATTTTGAAATTACTAGGCATAAATATTAACCATCATGAGACAATGTGTTGCACACAAAACCCAGATCCGTACCTCCAAGGAGTGTCCTCTAAATATCTTTGTTGTTCATGGATGGATTTGGCAATAACTTGGCAAAATGTTAACCATCTTGAGACAATTTGTTTCATGCAAGACCCAGGTCGGTACCTGTAAGGTCAAGGTCATACTTAGTGGTCAAAGGTTAAATACTAACATCAGCATATTTTCAGGCAGGGCATCCATGTCCTTGGACGCATTTCTAGTTTCTCAAGAACTATAAGAGCTTAATTAATGTTACATGGTGGAGACTTGTATAAAGTGATCGCAAATTCAATGCAAGCATACATATTTGACCTTAACCTTCGTTTCATTGCTTACTGACTTCGTGAAAATTTACAACCACCCTATCGTTCACCCAAATGGTCAAGTGTATTTCTCAGGAACTATAACAGCTTCATTCATGGTACTTGGTACAAACTTGTATCAAGGGATGGCAACTTTAATGCAAGCATCCATTGTTTGACCTTGACCTACATTTCATGGTTAGGTGACTTAGTGCCCCCACAGGCGCGACATAGCCTTCGGCAGAATTCTTGTGAGTATAAAAGGTCTACCATGTTACAGATGAAATGGTTTTTCAGTGTCATTGAATAGGTATTGTGGTTTAAGCAATATGATTAAAAGTTTAAACTAAAGTTTAAAATGGTGTTATAATAATAGTTCGTCTGTCACTACTGACAATGACCAACCGTAATCATATTTGTAAAAATGTTACTATTTGTATGTTCTAAGATGGCTGATGAGACCGATTCTAGCTCTGAACTGTCTGTTGCAAATATGTTACATGTTTTAAACTAACATCAAACAATTTATAAAACATAATCAATACACGCTAACATTCAAGATTTGGCTTTTGTTTGTGTAAATGTCATGTTTTGCTTCAGATATACTTGCGACAAGTGTGACTATGTTTCAAAGAATGTTCAAGATTTTGAGAGGCACAAAAATGCACATGCAGGTAGGTCTATAAATAACATCAACGTTTGTTGGTAAATGTCATATTTTTCTGCAGATATTCGTGTGACAAGTGCGACTTTGTTACAAAGAAAGCTAAAGATTTTGAGAGACACCAGAATGCTCATGCAGGTAGGTTTTGTCAAGTGTGAAAATTAAACTGAATTTATTTTGTCATTCTTGAACAACTGCAGAGAAATAGCTACCAATGTTAGCCGGCCTCAATAAATCAGTCGGATGCGCGTCTGACTGGTGATCAGGAGGATGCAGGTTCGATACCTGCAGGGGTTCACAACGTTCTTTCATGGAGATTGATCATGAAATCTTTTCTAATGTCATTCTCTCCCTTCCGCAGATTCAAGACGGACAGTTGTTAGTTTCTGGCGAAAGAATGTGCACTGTACTGGTTAACCGCTTACGTATAAGCCCGCCCAGGTGAAGTGTGGATAGGCAACCTGACCGGCTCAAAAATGACCTAAACAGTGTTGATTGGGCCGTTAAACTCCAATACAAACAAACAAACAAAACTACCAATGTTAAAGACTTTGATGTAAAAAAAAAGTGAACAATAGACTCAAAACACATGCAGAAGACTCAAAACACATGTTAACCTATTTTGTACTCAGTGGAATCTTCCACCTTATATATTGCGGGAGCCCACTTTGAAATTGAAGGGTACCAGGTTCAGTTGGTTTTAGAAATGGATATAAAAGTGGCTGAACTTTTTGCGAATACAGAAGGCCCAGATCAGATGCTGCCACATTCTGCTGCATCTGATCTAGGCCTGCACTGTTTGCCAATGACCTGGGGCCAGTTGTATAAAGCATTGTTAGCTTAATGAGCTTGTTAGTGCTCATATTGGTATCTGTTCTAGCAGGTACAATAACATAAATTTTGGTATTTTAGCTGAAAAAATGTGAGCAGCTTTTGCAGATGCAAAAGCTGCTAACATTTTTTCAGCAAAAATATTAGTATATAGAGCTTATTTGGTATTTTTGATCGATTACGGTGAAATAATTCACAAGTGTTCTAAGGCTTCCGAGTAAAAAACGAGTGAGCGATAGCGAACGAGTTTTTTTTACACAAAAGCCTAAGAACACGAGTGAATTATTTCTCCGTAATCAATCAAAACAATAAAATAAACTGTTTATTACATTTCCATTCATGATTTACCTTTGAATTTTCAAATTCAACCATTTTGATTTCCAACTATAATAGTTCCAGTCAGGGTATGGATTTCAGGAGGCTTGGTTTAGTTTGAAAATCAGTCGCCATCTTGTTTTCATTTCAATGCAAAAATCATCCTGTCCTGGTAATTCAGATACACAAATGTCATGAAATTAGAACTGTATTTTCAAGAAAATAATACTGTATCTTCGTGTTGCAGGTCTCTCCTCGAAAACGTCAAATGGACACGAAAGTTTAAGTCTGATTTCTATGATTTTATCAGATTTTCCGCCAAACCTCAACTATTGTTATTGATGTTACCAACGATGTCAGCAACGTCGCCTAGCAATTATGACGTCAAAACGTTTGAAACGAAGAAATGAAATAATTCACTGTTGAACGATTATTGGGTTTTCTTTCACCGAGAAAAATAGTTAATTCATTGTAAGAAATGTAATAAATTTGGTATATTAAATGATCAAAGTTTTAACAATTTGTTAACTAACTACATCTATGTTTTGAGCAACAGGCACCTGATTTTGGGGGGTTTCCTGTATAAAATGGGTTAATTATTTTTCCCTATTCAATTCGAAGCAAACAAGTTAACTGTTTATTACTTTTGAACCAGCACACAACAAAACCTACAAGACGGGTGACCAGCAAATACTCAGATCAACCTGTGCATCCTCTGTTTAAGGAAATATTCCCATTTATTATCGGTCCCCGCCCATCGGGGCTTGAAGAAATAGATGGGCTGCAAGATGCTTCCACACAGAGCTGAAACTGACCACACACAAGTACTGGTAATAATAATAATAATATTCAACCTTATTTATAGAGGGTAACACATTTAGTACTAATACTAATCTTCCATGTGGCCCTCTTTTCCTGGGTAAGAACCAGTACTAAGCAATGTGGATAAAGTCTCTTGCTTAACAGCGCTGGTCAACAGTACATTCCAGTAGTGAATCCTGACCAATTTCTGGAAGAAGAAGAACAGTAAACTGCTTAGAGGATCTAAGTCTGCCCAGGCAAAGTGGTGCGAGTCGGACTGTCTCTGCTTATAAACCCTACTGCTTTCATTGGGCGACGGGGCTTGAGATGTCATTTCATCTCAATGTGGGTTCCACAAAATTGGAAGCAATGTCTCCAAAATGACCTGTACAAAATGTAGGAGGCGTTAAACCACAAATCAAACAAAACAAATTTGCCATTTATTACACCTCATTGATATTCATAAGCTATTCTGAAATTCTGATTTGTTGAGAGCATGCCACATGCAGGGCAATAAATTATCATTTTCCCCTGCAATATTCCCCTCTGTTGTTACTGCTCAAAAGTACATGTACATTCACTGAAAGAATCTCTAGAAGTCAGCATATGGTATAATAAATCATTTGTTGCCCTCGTGGGAGGGGAATATGACAATGAACAAATCATCATATTCCCCTCACACAAGGGCAATAAATGAATATTAATTAGGGGATAACTGTATTCAAAATTGCCATTTGGGGAGGTAAATCGGCTGTTTTACAGTTGGAAATTTCGTTTTACGGCGACACGCTGTAAAACGCAATTTGCGACCATTAAACCGACGATTTACCTCCCCAAATGACAGTTTTGCAATACAGTTATCTACATTCTAATGCACTTATTCGGTTGTTTTGATAGAAATTGTACTATTTTGCACAAAACGGCAAATGCTGTGAGCTGCGAAAAACCGAATCCCAGCCAATGAAAAGGGACGTTACGTGATGACGTCAGGTTTCTGACAGTATATCGCAGAATATACTGTCGCAAATTTTGACGTTATCCAATCAATCGTCGAGTTACATACGTAAGTGCATTAGAATGGATATTATCTCCCTTTGGATAATATGGAGGCTATAGAATGTACATTGGATTCTAATGCACATGAGTACATGTATGTAACAGGATGTTTGATCGGGTAACTTAAAAAATTTGCAACATTGTGATACACTATTGGAAACCCATCATCATTTGACATCTTTTTTTGCCCCTGCCCATCGTCAAATCAGTCCATCCATGCTTATAAACCCTATTGGTTTCATTGGGCGACAGGGCATGAGATGTCATTTCATCTCAATTTCCGGTGAAAGTCCCACAAAATTGGAAGCAATGTCTCCAAAATGACATATACAGTATTGACGGGGATGTTAAACATTAAATCAAACAAACAAATTGACACCCCTTCATTGGTTTCCTGCAGCTCACAGCAAAAACAATAAGTGCATTAGAATGGGGATAACTGTATCGAAAACTGTCATTTGGTGAGGCAAATCTCCTGGTATTACGGTCACAAATTGCTTTTACGGCTCTCCTGGTGCGTTGCCATCAAATGAAATTACCAAATGATTTACTTCCCCAAATGACAATTTTGAATACAGTTTAGTTCTCCCCTAATTAGTAAAGAAGAAGTAAAACAAAGATCAGGAATTGATACAATTAACTTACTCCACCCATAAAAGACACCAAAGGGAAAGAAATACAAACATTAAGCGACCAGACCATAATGGAAACCTAAACAAAGGAAGGCCATAAGGACAGTTACTTTCCCACAAAATGGCCATATGGCCATCCAAAACCAAAAGACACAAGCGACACACACAGCAAACAACAAACAACAACATAAATAAATCGCCACAGAAGAGCCGCCTTGGAACGGTCAGTGGAAGATTTCCACTGGGGGGCTTAAATCGATTTTACGTGGCCACAATCCTCGCCCTTACTTCCGTCGCGATTTAGACAAATAATTTGTTCAGTCCGCATGAACCTGATAAGACTTCAACATAGGCTAATTTGTGTTTTCTATGGTTGCACCAAGTTAAAGTGTAGGTTTTGTCATGGCTGTGCTTATATAAAACAGTGTGTACCATTGAAATGTTAAAATTGGACATTTAATATTTCCTATCAAAATGTTGCAACCACTCCTGAATTTTTGAGGTTGTGGTTTTATATCTGAACTCAGCCAATATCTGCTATATCAGAATTACTAATTTAAAGGAAACGCAGTGGTGGAGCGAGGCTCTCTTGGTTGCACATTGGGTTGGTGACCAGGAGGTTGTGAGTTTGATCTCTGTCAGGGCTGGTAGCATTCTTACGTGAAAGCTAATCATAAAAGCTAATAATTACCTGCATGATAGTCCTCTTAACGGCATTGCTCAGGTATAAATAGATAGATAGAAATATTTTCTTCAGTAATTCTCTCCCCTCTGCTGATTCAAGAAGGACAGCTGTCTGTTCCTGTTGAAAGAATGTGCCCTGTACTGGTTAACTGCTTAGAAAGACAAAGCCACAACAGGATAAGTTTGATTTGGTTAACTGACCTATTAAGTAATTACTGGAATGTACACTGTTTTGGTTAAGTTCTTAAGGGGAATGGGAACATCAAGCACATTTTTCAAAGGGAGACAACTTTTGGGACTTCCTGTTCACTTTACAAAGTGCTTTTGTGCTCACGGTGAGCTATGGTGATCAGTCAGTGTCAATCATGCATCGTCCGTTGTCAACAATTTGCTTTAAATGTGAACTCCTCCTAAACCGTTGGGCCAGTTTGATTCAAACTTCACAGCAATGTTGCCTGGCGGCTCCCTACCAAAATAGGTAAAATTGTTCTGTTACTATGAACAAGATGGCCGCCAGTGCCAAAATAGAAAAATCTTTAAACGACAACTCCTCCTATACTCTTGGGCCAATTTCATTCAAACTTCATAGAAATGTTGCTTAGGTGACCCTCTACCAAAATAGCTAAAATAGCTCCAATGAACAAAATGGCCACCAGAGCTAAAAATAGAAAAACATCATAAATTTGCTTCAAACGCAAACTCCTCCTAACCCTTGGGCCAATTTTATTCAAACCTCATAAGAATGTTGCTCAGGTGACTCCCTACCAAAATAGCTAAGATCCTTTTGCTCCGATGCAAGAAGGCCACCAGATCTAAAACTAGATCAGCAGTCGATGGTATGCCATCGCAAATACCCGCTTTTTCAATGAGTAACACTAATGACTATGTATTAGCTAGCCAAAACTACATGTAAGTTAAAAAAAAGTTGCAAAGAACATTCTAACTGATAAGCAAAGTTTCAGAAGTGTAACTCTTTTAGTTTAGAAGATATGGCAAAGTCATATTTTTTTACCTTTGACCTTGGGGTTATGTTGAGGTCCACCCAAAGTATCCCAATTTATTCTATATTCAAACAGCCATCAAATAACCAAGTTTCAGAAGTGTAACTCCCATAGTTTAGAAGATATGGCAAAGTCATACTTTTTGACCTTTGACCTTGGGGTCGAAGTCACACCAAAAGTAGCCCAACATATTCTGTATTCCAAGGACCATCCAATAAGCAAAGTTTCAGAAGTGTGACTCCAACAGTTTAGGAGATATGGCAAATCATAATTGTTGACCTTTGACCTTGAGTTCATGTTGAGGTCAAAGTCACACCAAAAGTATCCAAATTTATTCTATATTCACCAAAAGTATCCAAACTTATTCTATATTCCAAGGGCCATCCAATAACCAAAGTTTCAGAAGTGTAGCTCTAATAGTTTAAAAGATATGGCAAAATCATACTTTTTGACCTTTGACCTTGAGGTTAAGGTCACACCAAAACGAACCCGACATATTCTATATTCCAAGGACCATCCAATAAGCAAACTTTCAGAAGTGTAACTCCAATAGTTCAGGAGATATGGCAAATCATACTATTCGACCTTTGACCTTGGAGCCATGTTTGGGTCAAGGTCACAAAAAAGTAGCCCACTGCCATCTACATACCATGTACTATCCACATGCAAAGTTTCAAAAGTGTAACTTCAGTGGTTGCAGAGGAGATCCATTTACAAGAAACATGACGGACGGACAGACAAACAAACAGACGGACTGACGCCGGAGTGAACTGTGGTACGAAAACAATATACCCGATTTTTCTACGAAAAAGCAGGTATAAATAGAAAAAAGTGACTTTAATTCCTTAAACGACAACTCCTGTACCCTTGGGCCAGTTTTTTTCCACGTTCACAGGAATGTTGCATAGGTGACCCTCTACCAAATTAGCTAAAAGAGTTCTGCTCCTATGAGCAAAATGGCCACTAGAGCTAAAAACAAAAAAAAAATCGTAATTTTTTTCAAAAGGAGAACTTGTCCTAAACCCTTGGACCAATTTGCTTCAAACTTCACAGGAATGATGCCTGGGTGTCTTCCTACCAAAATATAAAGAATAGTTTTGCTATGATGAAAAAGATGGCTGCCAGAGCTGAAAATAGAACTCCTCCTAAACCCTTGAAACTTCACAGGAATGTTGCTTAGGTAAACCAAAATAGCTAAAATCATTCTGCTCTGATGAACAAGATGGCCACCAGAGCTAAAAATAGAAAAAGTCTTTAAACAACAACTCCTCCTTTACCCTTGGGCCAATTATATTAAAAATAGAAGAGGAGGCAATGATCAGGAATCGATACAATCAACCTACAGCTCCCATCAGAGACACTAAAGGGAAAGAAACACAAAACATGAAACAACAGACTCTAATGGAAGCATCAATAGGGGAAAGCCCAAAGGACAGTCACTTTCCCACAAAATGGCAAATTGGCTATCAAAAATAAAATAATATAAGCGACACAAACACCCAAAGACAAACGATAACAAAAATAAACCTTGACAGAGGAACCGCCTTGGAACAGTCAGCGGAAACGAATTCCACTGGGGGTGCTTAAATCGATTTCACATGGCCACAATCCTTGCCTTTACTTCCGTTGCAATTTAGACATAATTTGTTCAGTCCGCATGAAGGCCTCCTAACTCATCAGTGCAACATCTCCGTGAACACAAATAATCAAACAACCACAGATGAAACGACGTTGAGGACTCAACAGCAAGAAACCACTGAAAAGCTGGAGCAAAAGAAAACCAACAGTTAGACTCTGATGAGCCCAACCAGAGACAGAGCATCAGGCACCAACCAATATTACCTTGAATTAGATCTTTCTAATTCTCAATAAGCCTTTACGCTGGAACCGTCATAGAATCTGAGGCCTGACCCACCTGCATGCAATTAAAGAAGGAAGCAAAGTTGTAAACCGTGATTGGGTTAACTACCATGCATGCAGTCTGTCGTATAACATTTATGTTGTACCCAATCTTGTTGTACCTAAAACTTCATAGGAATGTTGCTTAATTGAGCCTCTACCAAATTAGATAAAATGGTTCTGCTCTATTTAGCAAAATGGCCACCAGAGCTAAAATTAGAAAAATCTTTAATCAATAATTTTTACTGTACCCTTGGGCCAATTTCATTGAAAGTGCACAGGAATGTTGGTAAGGTGACCCTCTACCAAAATAGATAAAAGTGGCTCTGCTCCAATGAGCAAACTGGCCACCAGAGCTAAAAATAGAAAAACATCGTAAATTTGCTTCAAACACAAACTTCTCCTAAACCCTTGGTCCAATTTTATTCAGACTTCACAGGAATGTTCCTTAGGTGATTCCCTACCAAAATAGCTAAGATCCTTCTGCTCCGATGCAAGATGGCCACCAGATCTAAAAATAGAAAAAAAACGTGACTTTAATTCCTTAAACGACATCCCCTGTACCCTTGGGCCAGTTTCATTCCAACTTCACAGGAATGTTGCATAGGTGAGCCTCACCAAATTAGCTAAAACAGTTCTGCTCCTTTGAGCAAAATGGCCACTAGAGCTAAAAATAGAAAAAGTTGTTATTTTTTTCAAAGGCGAACTCCTCCTAAACCCTTGGAACATTTTGATTCAAACTTCACAGAAATGATGCCTGGTTGATGAACAAGATGGCTGAAACTTCATAGGAATGTTGCTTAGGTGACCCCCTGTAAAAATAGCTAAAACTGTTCCGCTCCAATGAGCAAAATGGCTGCGAGAGCAAAAAAAAATAGAAAAACACAATAAATTTGCTTCATATGCAAACTCCTCCTAAACCCTTGAAACTTCACAGGAATGTTGCTTAGGTACCAAAAAAGCTAAAATCGTTCTGCTCTGATGAACAATATGGCCGCCAGAGGGAGAAATAGAAAAAGTCTTTAAACAACAACTCCACCTTTACCCTTGGGCCATTTTCTTTTAAACTTCATAGGAATGTTGCTTAGGTGACCCTCTACCAAATTGAATAAAATGGTTTTGCTCCATTTAGCAAAATGGCCAGCAGAGATAAAAATAGAAATACATTGTAAAGTTGCTTCAAAGGTGAGCTCCTCCTAAACCCTTGGGCAAATTTGATTCAAACTTCACAGGAATGATGCCTGGATAGCTCCCTACCAAAATAACTAAAATCAGTCTGCTCCGATGAACAAGATGGCTGCCAGAGCTAAAAAAAATAGAAAAAAAACTTTCATTGATAATTTTTACTGTACCCTTAGGCCAATTTCATTCAAACTGCACAGGAATGTTGCTAAGGTGACCCTCTACCAAAATAGATAAAGCGGCTCTGCTCCAATGAGCAAACTGGCCACCAGAGCTAAAAATAGAAAAACTACGTAATTTGCTTCAGACACAAACACGGCCCCCGCCCATAGGGGCTTGAAGAAATATATGGGCTGCATGATGCTTCCACGCAGAGCTGAATCCGGCCCGCACACTAGTAGTGGTAAACCGCTTAGAGGATCTAAGCCTGTCCATGGAACCGCGGTGCGAGGCAGACCGTCCATGCTAATAAACCCTATTGGTTTCATTGGGCTACAGGGCTTGAGATGTCATTTCATCTCAGTGTCGGGTAAAAATCCCACAAAATTGGAAGCAACGTCTCCAAAATGACCTTTACAGTGTTGACGGGGACGTTAAACCTCAAATCAAACAAACAAATCAAACACAAACTCCTCCTAAACCCTTGAGCAAATTTCAAACTTCACATCAATGTTGCCTGGGTGACTTCCTACCAAAATAGCTAAAATCATTCTGCTCCGATGAACAAAATGGCCACCAGAGCTGAAAATAGCAAAAAAAAAATCTTTTAATGACAACTCCTCCTGTACCCTTGGGTCAATTTTATTCAAATTTCATTGGAATGTTGCTTAGGTTACTGTATCCTCTACCAAAGTAGCTAAAACGGTTCTGCTCCTATTAGCAAAATGGCTGCCAGAGCTGAAGCTAGAAAAACATCGTAAATTTGCTTCAAATGCGAACTCCTCCTACACACTTGGGCCAATTTTATTCAAACTTCACAGGAATGTTACCAAGGTGGATCCCTAATAATATAGCTTAAAACGTTCTGCCCTGGTGAACATTTTGCCTGCCAGAGGTAAAAATAGAAAAACGTATTTGCTTCAAACACAAATACCTCCTAAATCGTTAGCCCAATTTGATTCAAACTTCACAAGAATGTTGCCTAGATGACTCCCTACCAAAATAGCTAAAATCTTTCCGCTCTGATGAACAGGATAGCCACCAGAGCTAAAAATAGAATGTATTAAAGACAGTGACAATCAGATGAGCGAATTAGAGGGCCCTCTTGAATGGGCCAGAAGTCCTGTTACTACAACAAAACCCATGTTCAAAACATGAAATTCATGTGCTGTTTGAACATGGATTTTGAATTTTTGATATCACAAGATGGGCCTTGCTCTGTTTACGTTACATTGAGTGGCGTAACGTTATCGCCCTGAACTTAGCATTTTAGAATATTATGATAACATCAGAGGGTCACTGCACAACTGGCTTCATTGTAAACAATGTTCTGAACTAGCTGCCATGTTGGTTTGCCGGTCACATTTGAAGAGCTTATATGCAGTTAATATAGAGCTTTGAGCATTTTAATCACAGTTTGCAGTGGAATTGTAAGTTATGGAAGAACAATGATCATCCATGGTTATTTCATTGCAATAACATTTGCCTGGTCCCTTGGAAGATATTTGAACACTCGGCCTGGCAGCCTCATGTTCAAACAGATTCCGGGGGACCCAACAAAAGTTAATACATGAAAAACCATGGGTGAACCCTGTAGTGATATCATTTTATGACATGGCGTTATCCACTAAATAACAGCAAAGTTACAGTTAACCCTCTTTATACCGACATTCAATGTCGCAACAGAACTTGTTTTGACTACTATTTCATTGGAATGTAATGGAGATATTCAGAATATAATTATTTAATACTCCTAGAAATGATGTGGATATTTGATAGAATAGCCTCGGCGAAGTGATTCCAACAAATATCCACAACATTTGTATCTTGTAGTAATTGAGGGAGGTCCTTTATTACCTATTATACTACTATACTTCACCTTATTGGGATTCTTTATAGTGGCAAATTCACTATTGCAGTAAATTGTTATGGAGAAAATACTGATGGCAAATTGTTATGGAACAAATACTGATAGCAAATTGTTTGGGAACAAATACTGATGGCAAATTGTTAGGGAAAAAAATACAAGTGGCAATTTGTTAGGGAACAAATACAGATGGCAAATTGTTAGGGAACAAATACTGATGGCGAATTGTAAGGGAAGAAATACTGATGGCAAATTGTTAGGGAACAAATACTGATGGCAAATTGCTATGGAGCAAATACTGATGGCAAATTGTTAGGGAACAAATACTGATGGCAAACTGTTAGTGAACAAATACTGGTGGCAAATTGTTAGGGAATAAATACTGATGGCAAGTTGTTAGGGAACAAATACTGATGGCAAATTGTTAGGGAACAAATACTGATGGCAAATTGTTAGGGAAAAATACTGATGGCAAATTGTTAGGGAACAAATACTGATGGCAAATTAATAGGGAACAAAAACTGATGGCAAATTGTTAGTGAACACAAACTAATGGCTAATTATTAGGGAACAAATACCAATGGCAAATTATTAGGGAACAAATACTGATGGCAAATTGTTAGGGAATAAATACTGATGGCAAATTGTTAGGGAACAAATACTGATGGTAAATTGTTAGGGAACAAATATTGATGGCAAATTATTAGGGAACAAATACTGATTGCAAATTGTTAGGGAACAAATACGGATGGCAAATTGTTAGGGAACAAATACCGATGGCAAATTGTTAGTGAACAAATACTAATGGCAAATTGTTAGGGAACAAATACCGATGGCAAATTGTTAGGGTATA
This sequence comes from Lucinisca nassula, assembly GCA_963580285.1. Lineage (NCBI taxonomy): Eukaryota > Metazoa > Mollusca > Bivalvia > Lucinida > Lucinidae > Lucinisca > Lucinisca nassula. The sequence goes on from OY757022.1 coordinate 54,983,207, forward strand.
AATACTGATGGCAAATTGTTAGGGAACAAATACCAATGGCAAATTATTAGGGAACAAATACCAATGGCAAATTGTTAGGGAATAAATACTGATGGCAAATTGTTAGGGAACAAATACTGATGGCAAATTGTTAGGGAACAAATACTGATGGTAAATTGTTAGGGAACAAATATTGATGGCAAATTATTAGGGAACAAATACTGATTGCAAATTGTTAGGGAACAAATACGGATGGCAAATTGTTAGGGAACAAATACCGATGGCAAATTGTTAGTGAACAAATACTAATGGCAAATTGTTAGGGAACAAATACCGATGGCAAATTGTTAGGGTATAAATACTGATGGCAAATTGTTAGGGAACAAATACCAATGGCAAATTATTAGGGAACAAATACCAATGGCAAATTGTTAGGGAATAAATACTGATGGCAAATTGTTAGGGAACAAATACTGATGGCAAATTGTTAGGGAACAAATATTGATGGTAAATTGTTAGGGAACAAATACTGATGGCAAATCGTTAGGGAACAAATACTGATGGCAAATTGTAAGGGAACAAATACCGATGGCAAATTGTTAGTGAACAAATACTAATGGGAACAAATACTGATGGCAAATTGTTATGGAACAAATACTGATGACAAATCGTTAGGGAACAAATACTGATGGCAAATTGTAAGGGAACAAATACCGATGGCAAATTGTTAGTGAACAAATACTAATGGGAACAAATACTGATGGCAAATTGTTATGGAACAAATACTGCTGACAAATTGTTAGGGAACAAATACTGCTGACAAATTGTTAGGGAACAAATACTGATGGCAAATTAATAGGGAATAAAAACTGATGGCAAATTGTTAGGGGATAAATACTGATGGCAAATTGTTAGGGAACAAATACTGATGGCAAATTGTTAGGGAATAAAACTGATGGCAAATTGTTAGGGAACAAATATTGATGGAAAATTGTTAGGGAATAAATACTGATCGAAAATTGTTATGGAACAAATAATGATGGCAAATTGTTATGGAACAAATACTGATGGCAAATTGTTATGGAATAAATACTGATGGCAAATTGTTAAGGAACAAATACTGATGACAAATTACTATGGAACAAATACTGATGGCAAATTGTTATGGAACAAATACTGATGGCAAATTACTATGGAACAAAATGATGGTCAATTGTTATGGAACAAATACTGATGGCAAATTGTTAGGGAATTAATACTGATGACAAATTGTTATGGAACAAATACTGATGGCAAATTGTTAGGGAACAAATACATATGGCAAATTACTTTGGAAGAAAAAAACTGATGGCAAATTGTTATGGAACAAATACCGATGGCAAATTGTTAGGGAACAAATACTGATGGCAATTTTTAGGGAACAAATACTGATGGAAAATTGTTATGGAACAAATACTGATGACAAATTGTTAGGGAACAAATACTGATGGAAAATTGTTAGGGAATAAAAACTGATGGCAAATTGTTAGGGAATAAATACTGATGGCAAATTGTTAGGAAACAAATACTGATTGCAAATTGTTAGGGAATAAAAACTGATGGCAAATATGTAAGAGAACAAATACTGATGGCAAATTGTTAGGGAATAAATACGGATGGAAAATTGTTAGGGAACAAATACCGATGGCAAATTGTTATTGAACAAATACTGATGGCAAATTGTTATGGAATAAATACTGATGGCAAATTGTTAGGGAACAAATACTGATGGCAAATTGTTAGGGAACAAATACTGATGACAAATTGTTATGGAACAAATACCGATGGCAAATTGTTAGGGAACAAATACCGATGGCAAATTGTTAGGTTATAAATACTGATGGCAAATTGTTAGGGAACAAATACTGATGGCAAATTGTTATGGAACAAATACTAATGACAAATTGTTAGGGAACAAATACTGATGGCAAATTGTTTCGGAACAAATATTGATGGCAAATTGTTAGGGAACAAAAACTGATGGCAAATTGTTAGGGAACAAATACTGATGGCAAATTGTTAGGGAATAACTACTGATGAAAAATTGTTAGGGAACAAATACTGATGGAAAATTGTTATGGAACAAATACTGATGACAAATTGTTAGGGAACAAATACTGATGGCAAATTGTTTGGGAATAAAAACTGATGGCAAATTGTTAGGGAATAAATACTGATGGCAAATTGTTAGGAAACAAATACTGATTGCAAATTGTTAGGGAATAAAAACTGATGGCAAATATGCAAGAGAACAAATACTGATGGCAAATTGTTAGGGAATAAATACGGATGGAAAATTGTTAGGGAACAAATACTGATGGCAAATTGTTATTGAACAAATACTGATGGCAAATTGTTATGGAATAAATACTGATGGCAAATTGTTAGGGAACAAATACTGATTGCAAATTACTATGGAACAAATACTGATGGCAAATTGTTATGGAACAAATACTGATGGCAAACTACTATGGAACAAATACTGATGGCAAATAGTTATGGAACAAATACTGATGGCAAATTGTTAGGGAACAAATACTGATGGCAAATTGTTATGGAACAAATACTGATGGCAAATTGTTATGGAACAAATACTGGTGGCAAATTGTTATGGAAAAAATACTGATGGCAAATTATTATGGAACAAATACTGATGGCAAATTGTTAGGGAACAAATACTGATGGCAAATTATTAGGTTACAAATACTGATGGCAAATGGTTAGGGAACAAATAGTGTCATTATAGTGAGGGTTCTCTGTGTATGAAAAGCCATTTCATCATCTTCACTTTGCACAGAAGATTCTAGCAACTAGAGCTGGCTAATCAGAGCTGAAAAAATAATTGATTGTCAGATTGATAATTGGTTTGTAATCACTGAAGACTTGCATACCTGTGATACCACCCTCATCAGGAGGGAGACTCCCTCATTTTGATGCTATTTTTTTGCCCAAATTATGCTAAATTTAGGTAAAATTTTGGAGTCTCCCTCATTTGAATTGAGAATTTCGCTATATATTCTTTACATCTCAGTCATCACAATGGCAAATCTCCCTCATACAGTTAAAAGAATTATCACAGGTATGGACTTGGTTTATAATTTTACCTTTCTGGTTTTCTGTCTTAGCATGTCTCTCTCTATGTGTTATACTTAACCATATGTATTCAGACAGTCAGGCCTGAGCAAATAGTGTAGACCCAGATGAGATGCCACAGAATACAGCATCTCATCAGGGACTGCACTGTTTACCACTCATATAGCTATTTTAGACACAACATTGGGTGGTGAATTGTATTTATGAAATAATCAGTAACTAGCAAATCAATAACAATAATCATTTTTGTGGAATTCATCTATTGTTTGTTTATCTGATTAATCCTGCCAGCCTTACTAGCAACCAGTAAATACTGTGGTAAGAATCAGTGACTGTGTACCCAGGTCTTTAACCCATTGTATACTAGCGGACTCTTCCATGGCTGTATGTTAAACAAGTCCATTTGTCATATAAGGGGTATCAGGTCTATTTTTTCGTTCTTATTCTATTTTGGATGGAAAATTCTATAAGCAAATAGTGCAGGCCCTTATCAGATACTGCATTCTGCGGCATCTGATCTGGGGGGTCTGCACTGTTTGCCAAGGTACCCCTTTAGGGGTTTACCGCATACAATGGGTTAATGGATTTAAGACATGAAAGCTATAACAAAGGAAAGAAGTATAACTGTAAAAAAATCCCGGTGGGATTGAATCTGGGCTGCACAGGTGAAAGTCCAATGCTCTGGCCACTGAGCCAAGGTGTTGACTCCCTGAAGCAGTTGTCAGAGATTAGATTTAAACCTATAAACTATGCACAATTTACTTATCTAGATAACTGAAGGTAGGAGTTGCAGTTCATAACACTGGTTGTAATTGCCATCTTTTACCTTTTTCTGTATGCAGTCCCTTTATTATGGTGCACCTACTGTTTGAAAATGAGCCAGCACACTACAAAATGTACAATTAGTTGTGTAATCAACATAGACTCAGATCAGCCTGTGCATCTGTACAGTCTGATCAGCGTCATTTCTGATCACATGATATATTGAACCTTCTATAGCTCCCAGGTAGACCAGAGGGAAGTAAACTACAGATCTTGTCATAGTGGGTGGATATGCAGGCTGATCCAAGTCTCCACTGGTTGCACATGCCATATTCTAGGTTTTGTCGTGTGCTGGCTGAATGTACAAATTTTTCAGGTATTAAAGAGTGGGTGTGCAATATATGTGCTAAAGGCTGTGCTTCCAAGAGTCAGTTGACAAGACATCTAAAGTACCATGGAGGTAAGTCTTAATTTTTTCTTTATTCTAGGGGCTTCCAACTGGAGGTAGTAAATTGCCTGTTCAAATATGAGGACAAGGCTAGTATGGTAAGGAGTTGAGGCAGTATGGATCAGGTGAGTGATACAGGACCATGATGACCCTCTTGTATGAAAAATTGAGCAAATTTTGTCGCTTTTTGGACTTGGGCATTTTGGCATAGGAAAAGCTGGTAAGTAAAATATCTCAAGATATACCTGTTGATAATATTATTTTATTAAAATTTAACTGTTTTAGATTTTTATACATATCATACTGACATTTTTAGCTCACCTGAGCACGAAGTGCTCAAGGTGAGCTTTTGGGATCGGTCTTTGTCCGTCGTTCGTCCGTGGGTGCGTGGGTGCGTCCGTCGTCAACTTTTGCTTTAAACAACTTCTTCTCCAAAACTGCAGGACAGATTTTGATCTAATTTCACAGGATTGCTCCTTGGGTGATCCTCTACCAAAATTGCTCAAACTGTTCCGCTCGGGTGAACAAGATGGCCACCAGAGCTAAAAATAGAAAACCCTTTAAACAACTTCTCCTGCTTAACCAGTGGATGGCTTTTGAAATTATTTCACAGAAATGTTCCTTGGATGACCCTCTACCAAAATTGCTCAAACCATTCCGCTCGGGTGAACAAAATGGCAGCCAGAGCTAAAACTAGAAAAACCTTTAAACAACTTCTTCTCCTTAACCAGTGGATGGATTTTGAAATTATTGCACAGGAAGGTTTCTTGGGTGCCCCTCTACTAAAATTGCTCAAACCGTTCCGCTCGGGTGAACAAAATGGCCGCCAGAGCTAAAAATAGCAAAACCTTTAAAGGACTTCTTCTACTTAACCAGTGGATGGATTTCGAAATTACTTGACAGGAATGTTCCTTTGGTGACCCTCTACAAGAATTGCTCAAACTGTTCCGCTTGGGTGAACAAGATGGCTGCCAGAGCTATAAATAGAATAACCTTTTAAAGACTTTTTCTCCTTAACCAGTGGATCTGATTCTGATGGATTTTGAAATTATTTCACTTGAATGTACCTTTGGTGAACCGCTACCAAAATTGCTAAAACTGTTCCGCTTGGGTGAACAAGATGGCCGCCACAGCTAAAAATAAAAAAACCTTTAAACAACTTCTTCTCCTTAACCAGTGGATGGATTTTGAAATTATTTTACAGGAATGTTTGTTTGGTGACCCTCTACCAAAATTGCTCATACTGTTCCGCTCGGGTGAACAAAATGGCCGCCAGAGCTTAAAATAGAAAAACCTTTAAACGACTTCTTCTCCTTGACCAGCGGATGGATTTTGAAATTACTTCACAGGAATGTTCCTTGGGTGGCCCTCTGCCAAAGTTGCTCAAACCGTTCAGCTTGGGTAAACAAAATGGACGCCAGAGCTAAAAATAAAATAACCTTTTAACGACTTTTTCTCCTTAACCAGTGGATGGATTTTGAAATTATTTCACTTGAATGTACCTTTGGTGAACCTCTACCAAAATTGCTCAAACTGTTCAGCTTGGGTGAACAAGATGGCCGCCAGAGCTAAAAATAGAAAAACCTTTAAACAACTTCTTTTCCTTAACCAGTGGATGGATTTTGAAATTATTTCACAGGAATGTTTGTTTGGTGACCCTCTACCAAAATTGCTCATACTGTTCTGCTCTGGTGAACAAAATGGCCGCCAGAGCTTAAAATAGAAAAACCTTTAAACGACTTCTTCTACTTGACCAGCGGATGGATTTTTAAATTACTTGACAGAAATGTTCCTTGGGTGGCTCTCTGCCAAAATTGCTCAAACCGTTCAGCTTGGGTAAACAAAATGGCCGCAGAGCTAAAAATAGAATAACCATTAAATGCACTTTTCTCCTTAACCAGTGGATGGATTTTGAAATTATTTCACCAGAATGTTCCTTGGGTGACCCTTTACCAAAATTGCTCAAACCGTTTCGCTCAGGTCAACAAAATGGCCACCAGAGCTAAAAATAGAAAAGCCTTTAAACGACTTCCCCTTAACAAGTGGATGGATTTTGAAATTATTGCACAGGAATGTACCTTGGGTGCCCCCCTACTAAAATAGCTCAAACCGTTCCGCTCGGATGAACAAAATGGCCACCAGAGCTAAAAATAGAAAAAACTTTAAACGACCTTTTCTCCTTAACCATACCTGCCAACTTTGAGAAAGTCCAAAGAGTGAGACTGCGTGCGGTGGACCATTTTTCACCTTCTGTTTTAGTATTTGGCTCGCGGGGAATTTAGAGGAAAAATTTGAAAGAGTGAGATTTTTTTTCATAAAAATGCTAAGGGCTTTTCCAGAATTAACCGTATGGGGGTGGGGATTGGTGCCACCTTTTTCAAAGACCCACCACTCATAAAAAAATTCATTGAACCCCACCACCAACAAATTTCAATTTTTAACCAAACCAAGCACCCATTAAAAAAGGAAGTGCTCGCATACCGACCTAGCATAAAACATGTGGATTTTTAGCAGGGGTGAAATGTATGAAACTGTGTACTGTCCAAATATATGTTACTTAGTTTTAAAGGTCGCTTTTACAAGTCTGATACAATGATTCATTTTACCACAGAACTTCATCAAATCTTATTAAAACTGAACATATTTATGCTCAAATGGATAATTGATAAATACTTTGAGCGATTTTGCTAATTTTTATAGATTCATAAACAAAATAACCATTTTATTTGCAAGATGCGACATCGGTCGCCACACAAAATTTTGGGTGCCTTGTAAAATGTCAAAAAAATGAAAAAGATCGTTATTATGAAAGATTATTAGTATGTAATGAAGAGATTAAATGGCTAAATGTGATTTCTGTAATATTTATGTAACGCAGGGATGCCTCAATATCTGATTATTCTAAGGTCCAAACTTACTGACTGCATGCATGGTAGTTAACCCAATCACGGTTGGCAACTTTGCTTCCCTCTTTAATTGCACGCGGGTGGGTCAGGTCTCAGATTCTATGACAGTTCCAACGTAAAGGCTTATTGAGAATTAGAGAGATCTAATTCAAGGTAATGTTGGTTGGTGCCTGATGCTCTGTTTCTGGTTGGGCCCATCAGAGTCTAACTGTTGGTTTTCTTTTGCTCCACCGTTTCAGTGGTTTCTTGCTGTCGAGTCCTCACCGTTGTCTCATCTCTGTGGTTCTTTGATTATTTGTGTTCACGGAGATGTTGCACTGATGAGTTAGGAGGCCTTCATGCGGACTGAACAAATTATTTGTCTAAATCGCCACAGAAGTAAAGGCGAGGATTGTGGCCACGTAAAATCGATTTAAGCCCCCCAGTGGAAATCTTCCACTGACCGTTCCAAGGCGGCTCTTCTGTGGCGATTTATTATGTTGTTGTTTGTTACTTACTGTGTGTATCACTTGTGTCTTTTGGTTTTGGATGGCCATATGGCCATTTTGTGGGAAAGTAACTGTCCTTATGGCCTTCCTTTGTTTAGGTTTCCATTATGGTCTGGTCGCTTAATGTTTGTATTTCTTTCCCTTTGGTGTCTTTTATGGGTGGAGTAAGTTAATTGTATCAATTCCTGATCTTTGTTTTACTTCTACTTAGAAATTTACCGATAGATAGATTATAGACAAGATTGATAGTTTTGTTTATTTACCTGGCCAATAATAGATTTGCTAATAATAGTCCAAATATACCTGTGACCTGGAGGTGTTTTTCCAATAGTTCTGTATCCTGGCTCTAATTCGCATACAATAGTGATTCTGAAAAGCCGATAATAACCAGTTCGCATAGGTAAATATCAGGTATGGCGAATTTATTATATAGGCGTGAGATGCATTGAAATTCGTGAGATTTGGGCCATTTTCAAAAAACGATCATGGGGGAGTGAGACACACAATAAATCATGAGAGTGACGCCCAAATCGGGAGTGTTGGCAGGTATGTCCTTAACCCCTGGATGGATTTTGAAATAACTTTACAGGAATGTTCCTTGGGGGACCCTCCACCAAATTGCTCAAACTATGCCGCTCTGGTGAACAAGATGGCTGCCAGAGCTAAAAATAGGAAAACCTGTAAACAACTTCTTCTCCTTAACCAGTGGATGGATTATGAAATTATTTGACAGGAATGAGGTTTGAGGTTTTTAGCTCTGGTGGCCACCATGCTCAGTTAAGCAAAATATTTTTAGCAATTTTGTTAGAGGGTCACTCATGGAACATTCCTATAAAATTGCTTCCTTTTAGAGACAGATGTCTTTTGAAAAAAAAGTTTTGGCCCCCACCCACCTTGGCTGCAAGGTGCTTCTACAGGAGTAATGGTAAACCACTTTGAAGGTTTTTGCCTGTCTAGGCAAAATGGTGCGAGTGGAACCATCAATACATTTAAACCCCATTGGTTTCATTGGGCGGCAGGGCTTGAGATGTCATTTCATCAAAAATGATTTCTACTTCTCAAAATGACTTCTACTCCTAAACAGGCAGACTGATTTTGAATTAATTTCACAGAAATGGTCTTTGGGTCCAACCAAAATTGCTCAAACCCTCAACTTCACCATATATTACCCACATTTCCATTTATACAATAGGATCAGGTGAGCGATCCAGGGCCATCATGGCCCTCTTGTTACTTTTAGTATCCTCATAATTCATCATACCGTTTAGGCATTAACCGCTTGATGTTTATGACCCACAAAGAGGGTTGACGCGTCGTTAAACACAAAATCATCATCATCATAACTTTTGAAAAAAAATTCTGATTTTTTTTTCTTGGACCTTTGAACAAATCGGCATTTTATTTTTGTAAGTAAGATAACTCGAAAACTGTTTAAGCTATTGCCTTGAAACTCCACAGGCTGATAGAGATGATTAGTAGATGACCTGGTCAACTTCTGAAACTCTTCTCTTGTGAAAATTTTGGCATTTAGGGGCAAGCGTATTGTTGGGGGCATAGTGTTTTACAACATATTTTCTAGTTTTCCTTATTTTTTCTTAAAAACATAAACATAAATCGTGGGTATTTGTTAGAACCAACTGCCAATGGTTGTTCTAAAGAGCACCAACAATCTATGTTTAGGCTTGAAATAAGAAAAATATTGAATATTTTCATCTGAAAAATGCTATGTCTTTAAATAAAATAGACGCCTTTTCAACAGCAAAATAAGTGATTTATTTTAATGGACAGCTCACAGTTGATGTAAAGAATGCAACCAGGATCCCTTTTTCGCTTATGCACTTCCACAAAAAACACTGAAGGGTGTTTGAATTCGAGTGTTAAGTCTCACCAACAGCTAAGGTCAAAAGGAGATGGAACCTCAGCTTAAAGACTCATCTGAATGTCTGGAGAAGCCAGGGATTGATCCTGCGACCCCTGGTTTACAAGGCAAGTAACATAACGACAACACCACAGCGGCTTCTGATGAATGGTGTTCGGAGAAAGGTGCTTGTGATATGTAAAATCCAATAACATTAAAGGGACATCAAATGATCAAGTACATTTCTTACGCTGTGGGTTAGAAAAAATATCAGGGGCCAGTTGTTCAAAATTAATGACGTTGTTAGTTGACGTATTGTTAAAACTTTGATCTTTTAATCAGGCTAATTTGCTCTTAACTATTTTTGCTGAAAAAAATGTGAGTAGCTGTTACGAGATGGAATAGGAAACCTCTCTGGTGCTTATGCACATCTAAATTATTTTAGTAGATATATGGTAGGGCAGTGCGAGTGAAATATTTTAGGTGAAATATGGTAGGCAAAATGTGCTGCTCCATGAACAAGTCATGCACATATCATACGATGTATGCATGAGTGGTTTATGGAGATCTGTTTTTACAATACAGGTGGGGGCGCTATAAGGCTGAGTTCTATAAAATTTGCCTAAAATTCGCCAACCGCCAAATTGTGCCATATATGATTTTCATTCCCGTCACGTGTTGTGTGGGTGTTCGTTTTGACAGGAGTCATGGCAATGATTTATAGGGTCGTTTCATCAATTTTTCCTATGGGAAATATACTATTTGAACGCAAATCGAGTAGATAATGGATATTAGATGAATGACATGAATTATTTACAGTATCTACATTTAACACTTACTAACACAAAACATCACAAATTGTTGCTTCTGTAGCCAACTCACGACGTCCGCTCCGAAGGCATAACAATGTTCTGTGCTCGGAACGGGTGACGTGAATACCTACAGAAGCAAACAATAAAAACAACAACAAAAACAAAAAAAGAACCAACTCAAGACGCAACTGGCCAGTTTATAACTTAGGGTGAATTCCCCTCTCGCATGAATCTTCCTCTCGCGAACAAGTGTAAACTAGTCTATCGACATTGTTGCCGATCACAGGTTGATCTATATTATTACGCGATCGCACTTATCTGATTCGTCAGAATCACCTGCAGGTTATTTAATTGACGTCTTCCATTTGGATGGTCTCACATTTGTTCACAATGGACAATGGTATGAGCTGATTATGGTGGTCTGTCCGCCCGTGCTGGACCCTAACCCCCAGCGTCGTACCAGTACCTGCTGCTATATTGCAGGGAGCAGCAGGTCACCACACATTCTTTTGCCTTTCAATATACTTTCTTTTTCCCGACACAATGTTGTAGATACTCGTTACAATACTACCGGAAAATCATGCCTACTCATATTACCTTGCTTAAATCGTGGCGAGGTGGAGATACCGTCCACAATTGAAGCTAGATAGCAGAAATCGAGTAGATAATGGATTTGCGTTCAAATAGTATATTTCCCATAGGAAAAATTGATGAAACGACCCTATAAATCAATGCCATGACTCCTGTCAAAACGAACACCCACACAACACGTGACGGGAATGAAAATCATATATGGCACAATTTGGCGGTTGGCGAATTTTAGGCAAATTTTATAAACTCAGCCTTATAGCGGCCCCCTGTATTGTAAAAACAGATCTCCATAAACCACTCATGCATACATCGTATGATATGTGCATGACTTGTTCATGGAGCAGCACATTTTGCCTACCATATTTCACCTAAAATATTTCAGTCGCACCGCCCTACCATATATCTACTAAAATAATTTAGATGTGCATAAGCACCAGAGAGGTTTCCTATTCCATCTCGTAACAAAGGTTTCCCCTTTTGGAGAAAAAACTATCAGAAATGTTTTTTCTTTGTGTACAGAGATGGAATAGGATGAACCTATCTAAACAAGACAGCTATTTACACAACAACCGTGCGAAAAATTACCTACTAAGGTAGTCTGCCCCCAAATTTTCGCTAGTAAAATTGCTATTAAGCTATGGTGGTTTGCCCCAGAATTTTCCTGTTCCCCTGACACTCTGTTGTTTGTTAGAAAACGGATATCGTTTTAATCTTACTGGCGGTGGCCTTTCTGGCTTAACTGATTTGCTTGTTTTCACAGGTTCTGACATAAATGTGGTACATATAATTTGGTCTGTCTGACATGTCAGTCCTGCAAGGCGCTGTTCTCTCAGCCCTTCTGTCTCCTCACTCTCCTCTGACGTTAGTGTGTGTGGGACGCTAACGTCTCAGTCACTTTCCGGTTGCTCTGCAGTTTCAAAACTGCTGTCTTCAAATGAAGACTCGTCGACGTCATTTCTGTCATGACTGTCTGTCGACATATTAGGTTTAGAGATCAGACACTGAGACGTCACAGTCTGACGCTCAACATACTGTTTCAGTATATTAGCGTGATATGTGTTAACATTTCCATTGACGTCAATCTTATAATCCAATCTGTTCACTACCTCAACCACTTCATAAGGACCTTTCCATTGAAGCAATAATTTATTACTGTCTGTCGATAGTAACAAAAGTACTTTATCGCCGACGTCAAATTTACGCGACCTCGTGCCTTTATCATAATAAGCTTTCTGCTTAATCTGAACCTTCTTTAAAATATCACGCGCTAATTTGCATGTCTGCTCTAACCGTTCCCTAAGCTCAATAACGTATTGATACGTCGAAAGAACTTGCTCATCGCCTACCTCTTCAGCCCATAATTCTCTTAATATTGCCATTGGACCTCTGACGTTACGTCCATATAACAACTCAAAAGGGGAGTATCCTAAAGACTCTTGTGGGACTTCCCTAACCGCAAATAATAAAGCTGGAAGATATTTATCCCAATCTTTTGGACGTTCAGCACACATGTGACGTAACATCTGCTTTAACGTAGCGTGGAAACGCTCAATCAAGCCGTTGCAAATTGGGTGTCTCGGACTACACGTTAACTGTTGAAGAGAAAGAAGTCTGCTGACTTCTTTCATTACCTCAGCAGTAAACTGTGATCAACAATCAGTCAACATTTCATCAGGAATACCAACCCTACTAAACATTTCAATAAGTGCTTCCGCGACACGTTCCGTCTCAATACTCGGTAAAGCTATCGCCTCTGGATACCTTGTCGCATAATCTATCATGGTTAAAATATACCGAGATTTCCTATCAGATCGAGGCTCAATTGGACCAACTATGTCCACTGCCACCCTCTTAAATGGCGTATCAATCAATGCCATTTTTCCTAGAGGTACTTTTGTGACCCGACCTTTCTGAATGGTTCTCTGACAAATATCACAAGATTTACAAAATCTAGCGACATCACCGCAAATACCGGGCCAGTAAAACTCAGTTACAACTCTATCCAATGTCTTCCTAATACCCATATGTCCAGACATAAGCGTTTCATGAGCCAGTTTCAACACCTTTCCTCGGAAACTTTGAGGGACCACAAGTTGGAAAGAGACTTTGTTACCCTTGGTGAACTCTCTATAATTATGCCAAACCTTTTTTCTCAATAAACCTAGTTTCACCTCGGTTTAAACCACGACTCACAGTCTTGTTCCCAGATACAACCCTTTTCCTGATGTTTTCCAAAGTTGGATCATCAACCTGAGCTTGCTTGAAAGCCTCCTTGTCATCGTTAATGATCTGATCGGGAACCTGAAGTTTTCTGTAAGGCTTCTCATCCTGCCTAGTTTGAGACCTAGTTACAGCCGCAGCTGAGAAATGAGACATATCAGGAAGTTTTGATCCATCATTGTTACCGATAACCAAATCGTACAACGTATTGTCCATACACAAAGCTTCAGTTTTCCCAGTGAAAAAAGGACAATCAATGTCAATCATTGCCAAAGGATACCTTTGTGTGGATTCATCAATCAACGTAACATTTGATTCCTTCCCTATTAACTGACTATCCGAAACCAAACTTCTCCGAACGACACAGCCTGTACACCCAGTATATCTTAATACAACCACCTTTTTAGCTCACCTGACCGAAGGTCATGGTGAGCTTTTGTGACAGTAAGATGTCCGGCGTCGTCGTGCGTCGTGTGTCGTCCGTCGTCCGTCGTCCATCGTGCGTCGTCCGTGCGTAAACTTTTTCTTGTGAACACACTAGAGGCCACAGTTTTGGTCCAATTATCATCAAACTTGCTCAGAATGATAATCATGACAATATCTCGGTCAAGTTCGAATTTGGGTCATGTCGGGTAAAAAAGTAGGTCAGTAGGTCAAATCATAGAAAAACCTTGTGAACACTCGAGAGGCCACAATTTTGGTCCAATCATCATCAAACTTGCTCAGAATGATCATTGTGACAATATTTTAGTGAAGTTTGAATATGGATCATGTCGGCTTAAAAAGTAGGTCAGCGGGTCAAATCATAGAAAAACCTTGTGAACACCCTAGAGGCCACAATTTTGGTCCAATCATAATCAAACTTGCTCAGAATGATCATCATGACAATATCTTGGTCAAGTTCGAATATGGGTCATGTCCGGTCAAAAAGTAGGTCAGTAGGTCAAATCATAGAAAAACCTTGTGAACACTCTGAAGGCCACTGTTTTGGTCCAATTATCATGAAACTTGCTCAGAATGCCTTTGACGCACAAACAGTTTTATAACATTTATTATCACAATAATTCTTCACAATCTCCAGACGTTTCGGCTTTTTACAGCCTTTTTCACGGATTTTTAGCTCACCAGAGCCGAAGGCTCCGGGGGAGCTTATAGGATAGGCAGTTGTCCGGCGTCGTCGTCGTCGTCGTTGTCGTCGTTGTCGTTGTCGTCGTCGTCTGACGTCAACACTTTCAAACATCTTCTTCTCTGAAGCCACTGGACCGATTCAGCCCAAATTTTATCTGTAGCATCCTTGGGCAGGGGGATTGAAAGTTTGTGTTTTTTATGAAAATCGGCCCATTAGTTTGGTTGCTATGGCAACTTAGAGTTTCCATAGACTTATAATGGGGAAAATTGAAAAATGGCATTTACTGCCAAGTCATTCCAGATATTTGGACAAAACTTTTATAGAAATGTTTCTTGAGTAAAATTCTTTCAGCCATATGCTTTTATGCCAACCTGAGGGTCCCCCAGGTTGTGCCGGGGCCATGCGCCACCCCCTCCACTTCATAAAAGGCCATATATCTCAGAAACCATTCAGATCCCGACCCCTAAACCATATATATTCTTGTTCCTATTGATAAGACGCATTTAGTAACACCAACCTTGGGGTCCTCAGGGATGCGCCGAGGTCATGCCCCACCCCCTCCACTTAATAAAAGGCCCAATATCTCGGAAACCATTCAGATCCCCACCCCTAAACCATATATATTCTTGTTCCTTATGATAAGACCCATTCGGTGACATCAACCTGGGAGTCCCCTGGATGCGCCGGGGCCATGCCCCACCCCCTCCATTTCATAAAAGGCCCAATATCTCGTAAACCTTACAGATCCCCGCCCCTAAACCATATATATGCGTGCTTCTTATGATAAGACACATTCATTGACACCAACCTGGGGGTCCTCAGAGATGCGCTGGGGCCTTGCCCCACCCCTCTACTTCACAAAAGGCCATATATCTCAGAAACTGTTCAGATCCCCACCCCTAAACCATATATATTCTTGTTCCTATTGATAAGACGCATTCAGTAACACCAACCTGGGGGTCGTCAGGAATGCGCACAGGTCAGGCCCCACCCCCTCAACTTTATAAAAGGCCCAATATCTCGGAAACCATTCAGATTCCCACCCCTAAACCATATATATTCTTGTTCCTTTTGATAAGACCCATTCAGTGACATCAACCTGGGAGTCCCCTGGATGCACCGGGGCCATGCCCCACCCCCTCCATTTGATAAAAGGCCCAATATCTCGGAAACCTTACAGATCCCCGCCCATAAACCATATATATGCTTGCTTCTTATGATAAGACACATTCATTGACACCAACCTGGGGGTCCTCAAAGACGCGCTGGGGCCTTGCCCCACCCCTCCACTTCAAAAAAGGCCATATATTTCAGAAACTGTTCAGATCCCCACCCCTAAACCATATATATTCTTGTTCATTATGATAAGACGCATTCAGTAACACCAACCTGGGGGTTCCCAGGGATATGCTGGGGCCATGCCCCACCCCCTCCATTTCATAATATCACAATATCTCGGAAACCCTACAGATGGCCACCCCTTAACCATATATAGTCTTGTTCCTTATGATAAGACACATTCATTGACACCAACCTGGGAGTCTCCCTGGGCCTTGCCCCACCCCTCCACTTCACATAAGGCCTTATATCTCAGAGAATGTTCTTAGCCCCACCCTAAACCATATATATTCATCTTTCTTATGGTAAGACGCATTCAGTGACACCAGCTTGGGAGTCCCCGGGGCACGCCCAGGCCATGCCACACCGCTTTACTTCATTAAAAGCCATATATATCAGAAATAGTTCAGATCCCCACCCCTATACCATATACTTGTTCCTTATGATAAGACTCGTTCAATCACACCAACCTGGAGGTCTCTTTGTGCTGAGGCAATGTGCCCCGCCCTTCCATTTCATAAAAGGCTTTATATTTCAGAAACCATTCAAATCCCCACCCCATAATCATATATGTTCTTGTTCCTTATTATTAGCACACCTACTGTAGCGGGGTCCGCAGGGGCCATTCCTATTTCATAAAAGGGCCTCAAATCTCTGAAACCGGTCAGATTCCCAGCACTGAACCATATATATACTTGGTCCTTATGATAAGACACATTTAGGGACAACAGTTTGGGCTTTCCTGGGATCAACAGGGCATGCCCCAACCCCTCAACTGTTAAAGAGGCCTTACAGATCCCCACTGCTAAACGATATATATTTTTGTTTCTTATGATAAGACGCATTTAGTGATACCAACCAGGGCTCCATTGGGTCCATGCCCCACCCCCTCTACTTCATAAAAGGCCTAACTTTTCAGATGCTGAGTCCACATGGGTGCTCATTTGGACATGGGGGTTCATTTGGTGGATTAAAATGATATCATGTTAAAATACACGGCTGCCATTGGGCAGGATGGGCAGTGCCCACCTGAGCTCTGGTGAGCATAGTGGCCCATGGGCCTCTTGTTCTTTCAAGCTATCACATATTTTTCCTATTCATCTTTCCACCATATTTAATGTTTTTGTTATGCCAAACGTTGCCGCGGCGTCATGACGTCGGATTCCCGACATCATAACGTCGCAACCCTGTTTGGCGCCAAAAACCTAGGACCAGCTGTTCAAAGCATCGGTAGTCCAACAAGCTCTTTAGTGGTCATATTGTTAGCTGTTCTAACAAGTTTAATATGTATTTTTTTTTTTTTTTGGTTGAAAAACTGCGAGCAGCCCTTGCATACGAAAAAGCTGCTCACATTTTTACAGCAAAATTATTAGCACACCTGCCACAACAAATGATCAAAGTTTTAGCGATCCAATAACCAACTGAACAACTGGCCCATGAACAATATTGAAAATCAATGCTGCTACAATCATGTAACTCTATCAGTGATGCCTTATGTCAAAGCGAAAAGCTAAGGCTCTGTCGCGGCTGCTTATCTTTACAGTCTCGCCAGAGCCCTCGCTGTTCGCCCACAAATAGAACGGAACAAACTCATCCCCCCCCCCCCCCTGACACTCACAGCACTAAAGCAAACTTACATCTACACTAATTGGAGAACACCTGAGAAACATACCTACGAACCAATAATAAAATGATCTAACAATAAGAACAATATTTCCGACAGCAACAACAGTAATAATAAAAAACTACAATATAAACCCCTTTTGTACCAATTAGAATCTTCCACCCTACACACAGCAGAAGTTCATCCCGAAAACCAGGGGTGTCAGATTGCGCTCCCTTCAAATTTAGGCTGGAAAATGGCCTAGCGTTTTGCAAACAGAGCAGGCCACGACCAGACGCCGCATCCTGCGGCGTCCGATCTGGGCCCGCACCGTTTGCCAACTACCAAATTTTGGCTGGAAAATGGCCTATCGTTGGGCCAACACTGCAGGCCCCAACCAGACTCCGCATCCTGCGGCGTCCGATCTCGGCCCGCACTGCTTGCCAACTACCAAATTTTGGCTGGAAAATGGCCTAGCGCTATGCAAACAGTGCAGGCCCCGATCAGACGCCGCATCCCGCTGCGTCCGACCCGGGCTCGCACTGTTTGCCAACTACCGATTTTTTTTTTTTTTTTTTGTGGAAAATGGCCTATGGTTATGCAAACAGTGCAGGCCCCGATCAGACGCCGCATGCTGCGGCGTCTGATCTAGGCCCAAACCGCTTGCCAACTACCAAATTTTGGCTGGAAAAGGGCACAGCATTACGCAAACATTGCAGGCCCCGATCAGACGCCGCATCCTGCAGCGTCCAATCCGGGCCCGCACTGCTTGCCATCCACCAAACCTTGGCTGGAAAATGGCCCAGCGTTATGCAAACAGTGCAGGCCCCGATCAGACGCCGCATCCTGCAGCGTCCAATCTGGGTACGCACCGTCTGCCATCCACCAATCTTTGGCTGGAAAATGGCCCAGCGTTATGCAAACAGTGCAGGCCCCGATCAGACGCCGCATCCTGCAGCGTCCAATCCGGGTACGCACCGTTTGCCATCCACCAAACTTTGGCTGGAAAATGGCCTAGCGTTATGCAAACAGTGCAGGCCCCGATCAGACGCCGCATCCTGCATCGTCCAATCTGGGTACGCACTGTTTGCCATCCACCAAACTTTGGCTGGAAAATGGCCTAGCGTTATGCAAACAATGCAGGCCCCGATCAGACGCCGCATCCTGCAGCGTCCAATCCGGGCCCACACTGCTTGCCAACCACCAAACTTATGCTGGAAAATGGCCAAGCGTTATGCAAACAGTGCAGCCCGCGATCATACGCCGCATCTTGCGGCATCCGATCTGGGCCTGCACCGATCTAGGCCTGCACCAACTTCCAAACCTTGGCTCGAAAATGGCCTAGCGTTATGCAAACAATGCAGACCCCGATCAGACGCCGCATCCCGCGGCGTCCGGATGCGGCGTCCGATCTGGGCCCGCACTATTTGCCAACTCCCAAATATTGGCTGTAAAAGGGCCTAGCGTCGGGTCATGCTCAGAATGACCATTGTGACAATATTTCAGTCCAGTTCGAATATGGGTCATATCGGGTTAAAAAGTAGGTCAGCGGGTCAAATCATATAAAAACCTTGTGAACACCCTAGGGGCCACAATTTTGGTCCAATCATAATCAAAC
This sequence comes from Lucinisca nassula, assembly GCA_963580285.1. Taxonomy (NCBI): domain Eukaryota; kingdom Metazoa; phylum Mollusca; class Bivalvia; order Lucinida; family Lucinidae; genus Lucinisca; species Lucinisca nassula. The sequence goes on from OY757022.1 coordinate 55,002,091, forward strand.
TTGCTCAGAATGATCATCATGACAATATCTCGGTCAAGTTTGAATATGGGTCATGTCCGGTTGAAAAGTAGGTCAGTAGGTCAAATCATAGAAAAACCTTGTGAATACTCAGGAGGCCACAAGTTTGGTTAAATCATTAATCTTGCTCAGAATGGTCATTGTGACAATATCTTGGCTAAGTTTGAATAAAGGTCTTTTCGGGTCAAAAAGTAGGTCAGTAGGTCAAATTAAAGAAAAAACTTGTGAACACTCTAGAGGCCACAATTTTGGTCCAATCATCATCAAACTTGCTCAGAATGATCATTGTGACAATATTTTGCTTAAGAATGAATATGGGTCATGTCGGGTCAAAAAGTAGGTCAGCGGGTCAAATCATAGAAAAACCTTGTGAACACTAGAGGCCACAGTTTTGGTCCAATTATAAACAAACTTGCTAAGAATGATCATCATGACAATATCTTGGTCAAGTTTTAATATGGGTCATGTCGGGTCAAAAAGTAGGTCTGTAGGTCAAAGCATAGAAAAACCTTGTGAACACTCTGGATGCCACAGTTTTGGTCCAATCATGATCAAACTTGCTCAGAATTATCATTGCGACAATATTTCAGTCAAGTTGGAATATGGGTCATGTCGGGTTAAAAAGTAGGTCAGCGAGTCAAATCATAGAAAAACCTTGTGAACCCCCTAGAGGCCACATTTTTGGTCCAATCATAATCAAACATGCTCAGAAATGATCATCCTGACAATATCTCGGTCATGGTTGAATATGGGTCATGTCAGGTCAAAAAGTAGGTCAGTAGGTCAAATCATATAAGAACCTTGTGAACACTCAGAAGGCCACAGTTTTGGTCCAATCATCATTAATCTTGCTCACAATGGTCATTGTGACAATGTCTCAGTCAAATTCGAATAGGGGCCATGTCGGGTAAAAAAGTAGGTCAGCCGGTCAAATCGTAGAAAAATCTTGTGAACACTCAAGAGGCCACAATTTTTTATCCAATCATAATTAAACTTGCTCAGAATGATCATCATGACAATATCTCGGTCAAGTTCGAATATGGGTCAATTCGAGTCAAAAATAGGTCAGTAGTTCAAATCATAGAAAAACTTTGTGAACACTAGAGGCAACACTTTATTTTGTGTCAAAGATTTCTCAATAACTACTGTACATAGAAACTTGAATTTTTGCAAACATGATCAGTATGACTAGTTGTATTGTGGGAAAGAAAATAAGGGCCAAGGGGTCAGGCCTTTTAGAGTTATTTCCCTTTGTAGTTCTGTATATGCAATGAAGCTTTTGATTATTTTGTGTCAAAGATATCTCAGGAACTGCTTCACATAGAAACTTGAAATTTTGCACACATGATCAGTATGACTACTTGTATTGTGGGAAAGAAAATAAGGGCCAAGGGGTCAGGCCTTTTAGAGTTATTTCCCTTTGTAGTTCTTGCTGTTTAATAGTGTATATTTTGTGTCAAAGATTTCTCAATAACTACTGTACATAGAAACTTGAAATTTTGCAAACATGATCAGTATGACTAGTTGTATTGTGGGAAAGAAAATAAGGGCCAAGGGGTCAGGCCTTTTAGAGTTATTTCCCTTTGTAGTTCTGTATATGCAAAGAAGCTTTTGATTATTTTGTGTCAAAGATATCTCAGGAACTGCTTCACATAGAAACTTGAAATTTTGCACACATGATCAGTATGACTACTTGTATTGTGGGAAAGAAAATAAGGGCCAAGGGGTCAGGCCTTTTAGAGTTATTTCCCTTTGTAGTTCTTGCTGTTTAATAGTGTATATTTTTATTTTGTGTCAAAGATTTCTCAATAACTACTGTACATAGAAACTTGATTTTTTGCAAACATGATCAGTATGACTAGTTGTATTGTGGGAAAGAAAATAAGGGCCAAGGGGTCAGGCCTTTTAGAGTTATTTCCCTTTGTAGTTCTGTATATGCAAAGAAGCTTTTGATTATTTTGTGTCAAAGATATCTCAGGAACTGCTTCACATAGAAACTTGAAATTTTGCACACATGATCAGTATGACTACTTGTATTGTGGGAAAGAAAATAAGGGCCAAGGGGTCAGGCCTTTTAGAGTTATTTCCCTTTGTAGTTCTTGCTGTTTAATAGTGTATATTTTTAGCTCACCGTCACGTAGTGACGAGGTGAGCTTTTGGGATCACTTTTTGTCCGTCGTCCGTCGTGCGTGCGTCCGTGCGTGCGTTAACAATTTCTTTAAACGACATCTCCTCCTAAACCTATGATCGGATTTTGACCAAACTTCACAGGAATGATCCTTAGGTGGTCCCCTTTCAAAGTTGTTCAAATGGTTCCGGTCCGTTGCACATCTAGGTCACAGGAGCAAAAAATAGATTTTTTTCACCAAAAACTTAAAAAATCTTCTTCTCTGAAACCACAAGGCCCAGGTCTTTGATATTTGGTTTGAAGCTTCATCTAGTGGACCCCTACCAAGATTATTCAAATTATAATGCTGGGGCCAAAAATGCCCCCGCCCTGGGGCCCTTTGGTTTTACATAGGCTTATATAGGGAAAATCTTTAAAAATCTTCTTCTCTGAAACCACAAAGCCCAGGTCTTTGATATTTGGTATGAAGCTTCATCTAGTAGACCCCTACCAAGATTGTTCAAATTATAGTGCTGGGGCCAAAAATGCCCCCGCCCCGGGGCCCTTTGGTTTTACATAGGCTTATATAGGGGAAATCTTTAAAAATCTTCTTGTCTGAAACCACAAGGCCCAGGACTTTGATATTTGGTATGAAGCTTTATCTAGTGGACCCCTACCAAGATTGTTCAAATTTTAGTGCTGGGACAAAAAATGCCCCCGCCACGGGGCCCTTTGGTTTTACATTGGCTTATATAGGGAAAATCTTTAAAAATCTTCTTCTCTGAAACCACACGGCCCAGGTCTTTGATATTTGGTATGAAGCTTCATCTAGTTGACCCCTACCAAGATTGTTCAAATTACAGTGCTAGGGCCAAAAATGCCCCCGTCCCGGGGCCCTTTGGTTTTACATGGGCTTATATAGGGAAAATCTTTAAAAATCTTCTTCTCTGAAACCACAAGGCCCAGGTCTTTGATATTTGGTATGAAGCTTCATCTAGTGGACCCCTACCAAGATTGTTCAAATTATAGTGCTGGGGCCAAAAATGCCCCCGCCCTGGGGCCCTTTGGTTTTACATAGGCTTATATAGGGAAAATCTTTAAAAATTTTCTTCTCTGAAACCACAAGGCCCAGGACTTTGATATTTGGTATGAAGCTTCATCTAGTGGACCCCTACCAAGATTGTTCAAATTTTAGTGCTGGGACAAAAAATGCCCCCGCCACGGGGCCCTTTGGTTTTACATTGGCTTATATAGGGAAAATCTTTAAAAATCTTCTTCTCTGAAACCACAAGGCCCAGGTCTTTGATATTTGGTATGAAGCTTCATCTAGTGGACCCCTACCAAGATTGTTCAAATTATAGTGCTGGGGCCAAAAATGCCCCCGCCCTGGGGCCCTTTGGTTTTACATAGGCTTATATAGGGAAAATCTTTAAAAATTTTCTTCTCTGAAACCACAAGGCCCAGGACTTTGATATTTGGTATGAAGCTTCATCTAGTGGACCCCTACCAAGATTGTTCCAATTTTAGTGCTGGGACATAAAATGCCCCCGCCACGGGGCCCTTTGGTTTTACATTGGCTTATATAGGGAAAATCTTTAAAAATCTTCTTCTCTGAAACCACACGGCCCAGGTCTTTGATATTTGGTATGAAGCTTCATCTAGTGGACCCCTACCAAGATTGTTCAAATTATAGTGCTGAGGCCAAAAATGCCCCCGCCCGGGGCCCTTTGGTTTTACATAGGCTTATATAGGGAAAATCTTTAAAAATCTTCTTCTCTGAAACCACAAGGCCCAGGACTTTGATATTTGGTATGAAGCTTCATCTAGTGGACCCCTACCAAGATTGTTCAAATTATAGTGCTGGGACAAAAAATGCCCCCGCCACGGGGCCCTTTGGTTTTACATAGGCTTATATAGGGAAAATCTTTAAAAATCTTCTTCTCTGAAACCACAAGGCCCAGGACTTTGATATTTGGTATGAAGCTTCATCTAGTGGACCCCTTCCAAGATTGTTCAAATTATAGTGCTGGGGCAAAAAATACCCCTGTCCCGGGGCCCTTTGATTTTACATAAGCTTATATAGGCAAAATCTTTAAAAATCTTCTTCTCTGAAACCGTTAGGCCCAGGTCTTTGATATTTGATGTGTAGCTTCATCTAGTGGACCTTTGCCAAGATTGTTCAAATTTTAGCCTTTGTTGATGTTTGGTATGAAGCTTCACCTTTAAGACCTCCCTCAACATTATGCACATTAAAGCCTTGGGGCCAATAATGGCCCTCTCTGGGGCCCACTTGTTACACTATGGATCAGGTGAGCGATCCAGGGCCATCATGGCCCTCTTGTTATTATTAACCAATCCTTGTGCCGTCGGTAACCTTGCCTTTAAGAAGTAACAGACACCTTCCCTAGTTTCCTTACTACACTCCTCCTTATCCGAAATCAAAGGATCACCAACCTTATTTTCAAAAATACTTCCAATCTCATCACCTTTCCTAGTTACTTCCGTTTGACAAAAACTAACTTGGTGTGCTGCGCCACGTGGTGTGCTATTATTCTTACCGCGTCCGCGAAAATACCCTCTAAAATTACCACGACCACGTGTATAACCACGACCTACATTCTGCATATTCTCATTCTTAACCTGAGAACCTTGAGTCTCTACGCGCGTGTTAAAATTTTCCTTAACACCGCTATCCCCAACTCCAGTTGCTCCTACCTCTGCGCTATACAATTGTTTCCTGTCGGGGTTCTAAAAACATTTAATTGTTAAATGCCCCTTACCGCATATGCTACACTTGATATCCGATCTACCACTCGGTTTGTTCGAGTCAACTTTGTCCTGTTTACCCTGCGCTGCCCCTCTATTATCGCGTTGCCCCTTATTAATGCAACTATATACGCCCCCGCATGCTTCTGCAAACAAATCTGCCTCCCTAGCCATTTCATCTTAATTACCAAACTGTTTTGGCTTCAGATGTACATACAGTTCTCTATTACATGACTCCAGGAACTGATCCCTTGCCATGAAATCACAGACAGCCGGAAAAGATTTTTCTATCTTTGCCATATTAAGCCATTTTTCTAAATAACTTCTCAGTCTACTACTGAACTGTATGAACGTTTCTGATTTCTCGAGCCTACTATAACGAAACTGCTTCCTAAATCCGCGCTCTGTCATGTCAAAATTCTTTAATAAAGCATCCTTTAACTTTTCATAATCCGCCGCATCCTCATTTGACAACCGGTCATATACATCAAGTGCGCGCCCTTTGAGCAATGCACTTAAATATGCGGCCCAAACACTCTTATCCCATTTATTAGCCGTAGCATATTTCTCAAACCTAGATAAATAACTATCCATTTTATCTTTACCCTCTTCAAAATAAGGTAACTTTGGATCCCGGGCATGAGCCACCTTCTCAGCTTTTTGCTTTTCAAATTCTAGCTCGAGCTTCGTTCTCTGCATTTCTAATTGGTTCCTTAATTCTTGGTGCTGTAGCTCAAACACATGTTTTATTTGTTCTAAATGGGCCTCACTAATCTCTTTTGCCTCCCTTTCAGTCTTAATGCGTGCCATTTCAAGTTCCTTATTAACATTCAACATAGCTAGTTCATGTGCCCTTTCCATTTCTTTTTCAGCCCTTTCCTTTTCCTTTTCTTCAGACCTTAACCTTTCTAAATCCCTTTGCTCTTGCCTTTCTGCCCGCTCAATATCTTGCTGCTCCTTAACAAAACCTTGTAACTCCTTCCCCTCATAACCTAAGTCCTTTCCCATTTGCATTAAACGCTCCATTATTGATAACGTAAATCTCACGTTACTATCAAAACCACTATAAACTGATCAGGCATGATCAGTGATGATTGAATGGGCTTAACTAAAACGTTAAGATATGTGTTATACGCGTTAATCTAACTAAAACGTTAGTTATTAAAGCACACGCGATTTGAAATGTCAAATGCTTTCAGCAAATTATGACGTTGCGTACTGGTAGTCTAATATGACGTCATAAACTGACGACGTTTACAGTAAAATGCTACAATCCGAAGTTTCATCACATTACAAAAACTCCGATCATAACAAGTCACCATTAATGTTTCTATTACGTCATACCTAACCTCAAGCCACAGCGTAAATATTAACGCTACCGTTATGTCAACGTCAGTAAATTGTTAACGTCACTACGTCAGAACCATGTGTGGGTAAGATCAATTAGTAACTCCAGTTTAACTGTTTAACTTAGTAGAATGTCAGGTAACACAATTAAGTGGGGTCTACTTAAATTTTTCGTTACCAAGAAAAAGTGGGGTTTGCCTTGCCTTCTTGCTCAGAAATTATAAACTTGTCAGTAGCCATTTAGTTGAATACATAGGTTTCGCACTTCATCAACGCAGGAAGGAAGATTCAAGTTAGTTTCTAAATGTGGCTGTCAATACATGTTTTTTTTTTTAAATTGATGATTCAGAGTATCAATGTGCTGTTCCACAGCCGGGAACACCAGCCAGAGATCAAATCCTCACTTCACTGACACCAAATGTTACATGTGGGTTTACAGCGTCCCGCAAAGCCCCATGCTGACAAGACAACCGAGCGTGATCTCTGACAGGTGTACGGGCAGCTGTGGGTTAAGGCACAAGAAAGATATTAGATGAATGACATGAATTATTTACAGTATCTACATTTAACACTTACTAACACAAAACATCACAAATTGTTGCTTCTGTAGCCAACTCACGACGTCCGCTCCGAAGGCAAAACAATGTTCTGTGCTCGGAACGGGTGACGTGAATACCTACAGAAGCAAATAACAAAAACAACAACAAAAACAAAAAAAGAAACAACTAAAGACGCGACTGGCCAGTTTATAACTTAGGGTGAATTCCCCTCTCGCGTGAATCTTCCTCTCGCGAACTAGTGTAAACTAGTCTATCGACATTGTTGCCGATCACAGGTTGATCTATATTATTACGCGATCGCACTTATCTGATTCGTCAGAATCACCTGCAGGTTATTTAATTGACCTCTTCCATTTGGATGGTCTCACATTTGTTCACAATGGACAATGATATGAGCTGATTATGGTGGTCTGTCCGCCCGTGCTGGACCCTAACCCCCAGCGTCGTACTAGTACCTGCTGCTATATTGCAGGGAGCAGCAGGTCACCACACATTGTTGTGCCTTTCAATATACTTTCTTTTTCCCGACATAATGTTGTAGATACTCGTTACAACTTGACCTGCTGCTAAAGTGTTCGCTTTTCTCAGGGTTTTTATATCTATGAATACTACCGGAAAATCATGCCTACTCATATTACCTTGCTTAAATCGTGGCGAGGTGGAGATACCGTCCACAATTGAAGCTAGATAGCAAAAATCGAGTAGATAATGGATTTGCGTTCAAATAGTATATTTCCCATAGGAAAAATTGATGAAACGACCCTATAAATCAATGCCATGACT